>OX637391.1:24297200-24897200 GCA_951799425.1 Ilex aquifolium | reverse complement strand
TGGTGCAATCCAATAGTTCGTTCGCACACAATGGTTGATTTTGAAAGTAAGTGTCATAACTATCAGCCTTGAGGATGTTAGGAAATTGAGTGCGATCATAGTGACGAACAAGCGTTGGCCTTCCATTCCTTTCCTCGATGATTTCTTCCACAAAATTCGGTTGTTGGCTTAGTACATTCACATTTCGTCGGGAGGGCATCTTAATTCTTGGAGGCATCTTGGATTTGGGGGCTTTTGAGGAGGGATGGACTGAATGTGTTCGGTTGAAGGGGGAGAGGTTTTTGTGGCTTGGGTAGTTGAAGGGGTAGCCTAGGATTTGGGTTTTGAAGAGGTTGGGGCGAATTCTGCAATGGGGAAGATGATCCAGTTTTTTATACCCCGATAGCCAACATTCAAACACAACTGACGTTCTCACTAAGGTTCAAAAAATTGTGAAATTGCGTTCAAACTTGGAACTGGAGTTCGAACTATGGTTGCTCCTAGTACTTTGGTTCTCTGCAGAACCTGAGATGCTATAAGCTCCTTACGTTCGAACATGGATATGGCGCTCAAATGCCAACTTAAAATCACAATCATTTTTTTTAAATGTACAAATGAATACTGGAAAAGTATGGCGTCTCAAGACAAGTCCCCACCCACACTACAAATTCGTTGGCATATTATGACATTCCTTACTCGGTCCACATCTTATCTTACCAGAAATGATAACATTAACAAAAATAAAGAATATTTATATTTTTACAGAAGTGGTTCGGACCATTGATCTTCATTCCCTGGAAACATGTACTTACCCCAACTAGTCAAAGAAAATTTTCTAATCTGATTCTTACCTTGTCTCCATTCTGTTTGACGGATTAGTGACCCTACCAATTTCTTGCCGCACATAATGTGTAAGCACATGACTGGTATAGTATGGTGTCTCAGGAAAATCTATACTCTACCCATACACTATCAATATAAATGATCGAGCGCGCGACTAAAAATTGGTTTAGGACACTGATTATATTCTCTCATATGAAAGAGCCTGCCACATCGATTGAGTGCACCAAGTCGTTTGGCATAAGTGCTTCTTCTACATAACGGTTTCACTTGCTCTTCTCGGATTTTAATTTTTCTTGCTAGTCTTGTTTTTTTCATTATTACAGAATGCGCATCAAGTGGAAATGTGCGTAAAACACCTAAACTGAATGAAAAAATCTTAACATCCATGTTTGCTAGGCTTAAGACACTCTATCTGGTTCTTTAACATTTGCCAGTCACAAAGACGATTGAAACTGCCTTTAAAGACATGATCATTTTTTAAGATACATGAAAAGTTTTAAAATGTATATTTTTGGTAAAATATAAATTCCTAATATCTGTATAAAAAAACCAATAATACTTCTATCACCCCCAACCGAAACTCAACATCGTCCTCAATGTTTCGAATTTACCAGTTTGCGTAAAGTGAATTAAGAGTTGAAACAGAGAGATCTGTACATTTGCCGAAGTCCTACAAACATAATACATAACTTTATTACATTAATTAGCTTTACAAAAACCAGGGTTTTGATCAAACTTGGGACATCGATGCATAAATGCATAAAGAAGAATGAAACCCATGAGTAAATAGAGAATTAAAATACAAAATATAAACAAAGGATGATATCTGTTGAGTGTGAAGTCATGAAGTTTGCAGAGGATGAACTTCAAAGGTAGAGAAAAAGAAGAGGAGCGGCGGAGTTTTTTTTTAGAAAGAGAGTGAAGTGTGAAAAGTGATGTGCCTTTAGGGTTTTGATGCTTTTATAGAGGCATTGTTCAGGTGGGGTCGGGTTCTTGAGATGAAAATTCTCATAACCCAACCCGACTCCGTGTTTGACCCCCAAAAATTCATTCAAGATATTTTGGATCCATTAGAACAATGGATCCCACATCCTTAACAAACCCTTCATGAAATGGTTTTAGACGTTGACCATTAACAATAAAAACATTACCCTTTGAAGGATTCTCTACCTCCACTACTCCATGTCCAAACACTCGCCTTACAATGTAAGGCCCAGTCCACCTTGACCTTAACTTACTAGAAAATAGGCGGAGCCTTGATTTAAACAGGAGAACTTTTTGGGAATGAACAAAATATTTTCTCACTATGTTTTTTGTCATGAAAAATTTTCATCCGTTCTTTTGCAATTTTTGCATTGTCATAAGCCTCATTTCTCAACTCTTCCAATTCAGTAATCTGAAGTTTCATTGATATTACTGCCTTGTCCAAGTCAAAGTTCATGGTTTTAATAGCCCAATATGCTCTGCGTTCCAATTCAACAGGTAGGTGAAAAGACTTTCCATAAACTAGTCGATAAGAAGACATACCCAAAATTGTTTGAAAGGCAGTGCGATATGTCCAAAGCGCATTAGTTAATCGTAATGACCAATCTTTGCGGTCCGGGTTTACCATCTTTTCCAAAATTATTTTAGTCTTCCGATTAGCCAATTCAACTTGTCCACTAGTATGTGGATGATAAAGGGTTGCAACCTTATGAGAAATCAAATATTTTTTCATCAAGTTTTCAAAAGGACGATTGCAAAAATGATCACCCCCACCACTTATGTGGATCTAGGAATTTCAAACCGGGACAAAATATTTTCTTTTAAAAATTTAATCACTCTGCGGTGACCATTATTTCAGCATGGAATTGCTTCAACCTATTTGGACACATAATTGACAGCCACCAAGATATATAGATAGCCAAAGGAAGGGGAAAATGGTCCCATGAAATCGATGCCCTAACAATAAAAAATTTCAATTACCAGTATGGGATTCAAAGACATCATGTTTATTTTAGAAATACTCCCCAATCTTTGGCATCTATCACATTCTAGACAAAGGGCATGAACATCCTTAAAAAGTGTGGGCGAATAAAATCCACACTACAAGATTTTTGTAGCGATTTTCTTTGACAAAAAATGGCCACCACATGCTTCAAAAATGACCAAAGGAAATTACCTGTCCAATCTCTTGATTAGGTACACGTCTTTTGATTTGATCCTTATAGTATTTAAACACATATGGATCCTCCCAAAAGAAATTACGCACTTCTCTTAAATTTTTTTTTATCCATCATGGTAAAGGAAGGGGGAATGTACCAATGGCTAGGAAGTTAGCAATATCAGCATAACATGGTAACTCCAAGATTGTGAACAGTTGCTCATCTGAAAAAATTCATTTATTGGTAACTTGTCCTCTTGAAATTCATATGTCAGCCTTGATAGATGATCTGACACTACCTTTTCGACCCTTTTTTTGTCCTTGATGATTAGGTCAAATTCTTGAAGAGTATCCATCTTAACAGTCGTGGCTTGACATCCTTTTTTGTGAGCAAATACTTCAACGCTGCATATGACTGAATAACCAACTAGATAAGAACGAAAATTTTCAAGAGCAAAAACCACAACAAACAATTCTTTTTCAGTTGTAGAATAATTCATTTGAGCATCATTTAGAGTCTTGCATGCATAACAGATCACATAAGGTTTTTTATCCTTTCTTTGACCCAACATAGCTCCCATAGTGTAATCACTTGCATCGCACTTCAATTCAAAGGGCAGTGTCCAGTCAGGAGATTACATTATTGGAGAGAAGATTACATACCCTTAAGCTTATCAAAAGCTTGTTGGCATGCCTCATTCCATACAAAAGATACATCTTGATTAGGAGATGACACAAGGGTTTTGATATAGTATTGAAATCTTTGATGAAACTCCTATAGAACCCTGCATGCCCAAGAAATGATCAGACATCTTTAACAGTTTTAGGAGCAGACAAATTGATTATCAGATCTATTTTTGCTTTGTCAACTTTTATGTCTGCTGATGAAACAATGTGTCTTAAAATAATGTCTTGTGTTATCATGAAATGACATTTCTCCCAATTAAGTACAATATTGGTCTCCTTACATCTTATCAAAACTTTTTCCAGGTTATTTAAGCATAATTCAAATGAATCTCCATGTACATAAAAATCATCCATGAATACTTCTAAAAATCTCTCAACCATGTCACTAAACAAACTCAGCATGCATCTTTGAAATGTTGCAGGAGTGTTATACGATCCAAACGACATCCTTTTAAATTCAAAAGTACCGAATGGGCATGTGAATGTTGTTTTCTCTTGGTCAGCAAGTGCTATCTCGATTTGATTGTACCCATAATACCCATCTAGGAAACAATAAAATGCATGACCTACAATCCTTTCTAAGGCTTGATCGAGAAAGGAAAGAAAAAATTGGTCCTTCCTAGTCACCGAATTGAGTTTCCAGTAGTCTATGCACATTCGCCATCTTGTAACAACTTTGGTTGGTACCAACTCATTGGCCTCATTTTTAACTGCTCTGACCCCATACTTCTTGGGCATGACTTGGGTTGGGCTGACCCATTTACTATTAGAGATGGGGAAGATGATTCCTGCATCTAACAATTTGAGCACCTCAGTCCGCACAACCTCCTTCATATTGGGGTTGCTTGACTTGCGATTCACCCTAATCTCTAAACATGATCCCGATTGTGTGTATATGGATTATAAAAATAGGTGAGTGTCACTCTCCATCGGGTTCAATGCAAGAAAAGGGAAAAATCGTGTGTGGATGAACAAATACATGTGTGTGTGTGTGTAAAAGTGATCCCCAAGCAAAGAGAGACTTGCAATGTCATGTTTTACATGGAATAGGTATTCCAACGTCGTCTCCTCAGGGAAGGTAGGTCAACTTGTTGTGAATTTGTAAAGAAATGAAAATGAGAAAATCTTTTGAGCTGTGTTTTGGTGAGTGATGTTTTGATAAAAATGCAAGAAAATAAGGTTGGCTAATCCATAGGAGTCTTTCCAACGAGAATGCCAAATCAACTCAATTCATTCAACCATTGGTGCCTAGGTGTTTGATTGATTCATAGGAAGTGAGGGACTAATGTGGAGGTGCTGGACTCAAGCATATCCCGGGAAAAGTCTACGGTGTATCAAGAGCTCACAACCACGTCCGCACTCAACCTAGTTAAACCAAACACTTTACACTACGAGGAAGAATTAAAGGGAGTTGATTTCACATACCCAAGAGGAAATTCCCCTTGGATTAGCCAACTAAAAGTCTAGCTACTCGTGATCAAAGCAAGATCAAGCATAATGTAATGAGATATGGTAGTGAAATAAAGCATAAGACTTGTATTGATGCAAGGAAAAGTTTAGACTACAAGAACAATATCATTCATACCCAACTTGCAAGCTTAAAGAGGAAAATACCCATATGTAGAAATTGAAATGCTAAAACACTTGATTAAACTAGATTACAACTTGAATGGAAGAGTTTAAGGTGAAAGTAAGAAAGATTACAAGTATTTTAAAGCTTGCTAGAATGAAAATGGTGGAGGACTTGTGAAAACCTAAGTTTCTCTCTCTAAAACTTCATCTTCTTCCTTGAGCTTCTCTCTCTAAAATTGTGTAGGAACTGAAATTAATCCTCTAAAGCTTGGTCAAAATTCATCCATAACCCTCCCTTGGACTGTGAGAGCTGACTTGCTATGATTGGAAGGGGTATGGGTACTGCTACATGCAACCATAGGCCCAACATTCCTCTTCCATGCTTCCTTCAACCACTCCTTTTCTCTCTCTTCCTTCTCCATGCTTTCTCATCCAAAATCAGGCTTTAGGTGTAAGAGAGCATCATAGCGTGTCATAGATGTCAGGGTAGTGTGGGGTGACAAGAGGTGGGCCCCTGAAGTAGGTGGAGTTGAGATTGCAGGCTTCTGGCATTTCTGGGCAAAACCTACTGTTAGAACGATCATGAAACATACCGGTAGGTTTTGGTAGAGACTGCGGTAGAAGAAATCCAGTGCACTAAATCTACTGGTAGGTTTCTAATGTTTTGGCATTTTCTTGGTCTCTTGATGTCCTGAGCCATCCGTTAAGCCTCCCCGTCTTCTCCATAGACTTTAAGCACTTCATAGGAGGCTTAATACATGCCCTTATCTGATCTTTACCTACAATCACACGAATCTCCATTAAAAGTGAGTTTAAATGCATTTTTCCCCATTTTCACCACAAAAACAAGTATGAATGGGTGCAAAGAGATACATGATATATGCTCATCACACGCCCCAACTTGAGTTTTTGCTAGTCCCTATGAAACTTTATTTCCAAACCATAATGCATAAAAATTAAAAAATCCATTCATGTAAGACAATTCACCAAACAATCAAAATACTCAAATCATAATGCAATTAAGTAAATGAACTTGGGAAAAATGGAACAAGTCAAATGTGGTTCTTTCATTAATTTCTCTGAAAAGTTCAGTACAAAGGTGTGAAATAAAAAACAAGACGGCCTATAATCCAAGAGACTCTTCTACTAGGCCGACAACCCTAAACACTAACTATGCAACTACTAAAAGCAATAAAACCAAAAAGATCTCCCTACTCCTCATCCTCATCTCTTTTCCCCTCATCCTCGCTCTCATAATCGATGCCTTCCTCATCACCGGAGTCCTCATCATTGGAACCCTCCACCTCAACAACAGTAGAAGCCATGGAGGCAGAGGCACATCGGGGATCGGCTATCCTAGGAAAGTGTGCTCATACATCCTCGTCATCATCAAGGAGGGCCGCTGCATGGTCCCACCGAGGTCGTCCAGCCTCCCCTCTATCATATCCAAGCGTTGAGTGACAGTACGAGGTGGGGCATTGGTGGATGGACTGGTAATGGACGGTCCGGTCGTGGATGGCTCAGCTCTCGGTGCCCTTGCCCTCTCCCCTCCGCTCATCGTCGTTCTCTTGCTGCTACTAGACTTCGCGATGGCTGATTAGTACTTAAAGTTGACATATTATTATGACATTTTAAGACTAATTGTACTTTAATGGAGTTTAAGTGATGTCATTTCAGGCCCTAAACGGAACAAGGACCCAAGAACAACAAGTACCACACTTGGATGCAGCACCAGCACATTAGGGCCAAAATTGGAAAAGCTTGGAGCACAGCCAGAACGTTCGAACGCCAAATCACATTCGAACGTCCACATTGCACTGTAGCAGACTCAACTGCTGAAGAGAAGGCATGTTGCAGTTAGGAAAGAAGACTGGAGCTCTGAAGTACTTGAGTGTCACGTTCGAACGCCAACTCACGTTCGAACGTGCACTTGAGTTGATGGAAGACCAGACCACTGCAGAGAGTTGGAACTGAACTTCACAGAAGACCAACAGATCACTCGAGTGAAAGGGGTCAGAGCAAATCTGGCGTTCGAATGCCCTTAGTGCAAAAACAGAAAGAACGTTCGAACGCCAACTCACGTTCGAATGTTATCCACAGACTGGCAGCAGAGTTGTTGACTGTTCACTTGGACTTGGGCGGCAAACACTATTCTTTCACCCCCCCCCCCCCTGTCTCCTCCTCTTGCCTATAAATACTCCCCTTGTTGGAGAGCTAGAGGAGCCAAGTAGGAAGTAGGAAAGTTGATGGAGGCTTAGACTCCCACTCTCATTGTAGATTTAGCTCATTTCCCTTGTATGAAGTCTTTATTTTAGAGATTAGTTTGGATTTAGTCCAACATCTCTTGCTTGTTATAACAGTATTTTTATGTTTATGCTTATGTTTATGCTTTCATTTTTCATGCATAGAAGAGAGATAGCTCACCTTTTGGTTGAGGAAGCAACCCTCCAATTCTTGGTTGAGGAAGCCACCCTCCAAATGTGACTAGCTTTCTTCTACTTTTATTGTTCATACATTTCACTTCCATTGCTTGCGCTTCTTTCTTTCTTAGAAGAGTGAAACTCTTCCACTTTTCTAGAGCTTTACCAAAGCCGTGAAGGGTGGAATGTGATTCACCCATTCTTTGTTAAAGATTGGCTACGCATTTGTTGTTACTTTATCTTATAAGTTCTCTACTTGGAGGGATGAGCATCACTCACTTTTCTAGCTTTACCCAAGCCATGAAGAGTGAGTAGTTTCTCATTCACTCTTTAGTAAGAGGAGAATGGCATGTATAAGTTATCCGGGAATCATATTTGTGCAATGTTTCTATGCTTAACGCTTATTTCCTCTTGTTATTGGACGATTGATTGCATCTAGCAAAGCTAGGGTACTTCGTATAATTGTGGGTTCTTTCTATGACACAGATGACTCTTGCATAGAAAGACTCATCAGTTCAAGGCAAGTACCCCGGCTAGATCCTCATGACTACCCCTCAATCTTCCCCCTTATTGTACTTCATTTAAAGAATGGAATATTAATATCATGATTGGATGTCTTGTAGAAACACTTGCTTGTTTGTAGACGGGTTAAGTCTCGGCACAGGCAATTCTTGTAAACTTCTAGAAAGACGTCGGAATCATGTTCTTAATTCTCACAATCCATCTTTATCTTCCGATTAACTTGCTGTTGACACGGGAGTTAATTGAGTTATCAAGCACAAGTATGACAAACCGGATAACTAGCTACATGTCCGGATCCTTGCACTAAAGAGTGACCTTTTTTTATTAGCACCTATTTTGTTAAGAAAATCTTCCTGGAAAGAATCTTATATTCTGTCCAGAAAAACTCATATCTCACAGCAAATCTCAAAGGTTACAATCAATAGGTCTCTACCACTGCTCACCTCAGAAATATCAACAAAAGTTCCCTGTGGATTCGACTCCGGACTCAAACCGGATTATTACTACAGCTTGACCGCCTGCACTTGGGTGTACACATTTCAGATCAAGCCATCAAGTTTTTGGCGCCGTTGCCGGGGAACCTTTTAAAGGTATTTTAAGGTGAAAGGTAAAAAGACCTTCAACATTGTGTATATTTTGGTTTACTGTAAATAACTTTGTTTTATTTTCTTTATGACTGAGGGCACTCCTCACTTCCAAAATTTGCCGGCAGAATCGTGTGAGTCCGTGAATCAGCCTGAACCTAATTCACCTAGATCAGTAGCAGACTCTTGTGAGGGTAGTATGGCAAATAATGAAAAAAATGGAGAAGTCCCTATGAGAGAGGAGGAGGTCCCTAACATTCGAACTTTGCGGGATTACTTGAATCCCACAAGAAATAGTGTCCCCTCTTGTTTTATTTTTCCTGAAAATGCTCCCCTCCTTACTGTAAAGCCGGGGACAGTGCAGTTATTGCCCGTGTTTCATGGATTAGATGCAGAAAATCCATATCTGCATATAAAAGATTTCGAAGAAGTATATGGAACATTTCAAGACAATTCTGAATTGGCCAAAATGAAATTGTTTTCTTTCTCTTTGAGGGATAGAGCCAAACAATGGTTAAATTCTTTAAAGGCTTTTTCAATACCCAATTGGCAAGCATTGCAAAATGAATTTTTTAGAAAGTTTTTCCCTTTACACTGCACAAATGAACTAAAAAGGCAAATCATGAATTTTGCGGTCAAAGAAGGAGAAACTTTTTATCAAAGTTGGGAGAGATTCAAAGATCTGCTCCAATCTTGCCCACATCATGCTTTTGAAAATTGGACTTTGGTAGGATTTTTCTATGACTCCTTACCCTCTAGACTACGTCAGTTTGTCGAAATGATGGCCCAAGGAGAATTCATGGGAAAAAGTCCGGAGGAGGCATTCAATTTCTTCGACACCATATCTGACAGTTTTCAGATGTGGGACTCAGCCTCCCCTACCACTGTAGAAGCCAGACCATCTAATTCCCAAGGAGGAAAATATGTCTTGAGAGAGGATGATGACTTGAGAGCAAAAATGTCCACACTATCTCGAAAGCTTGAAGCTTTAGAGATGAAGAAAGTCCATCAAGTTGATGTTAGCCCTTCCACCGAGCAAATGTATGGAATTTGTGCGCTAACAGGACACCCTACTGGGGAGTGTCCCACCATCCCAGCATTCAAAGAAGTCTTGTTGGAACAAACACATGCAGTTTCCAACTTCAACAAACCCTACTCCAACCCATATTCTGAAACATACAATCCAGGGTGGTGAAACCACCCTAACTTCAGTTGGAAGAACACACAACCAATACCCATGAACCAACAACAAGGACCATACCCACCACCTCAAGGACCTCCTGCATATCAACCATACCAACCACCACAAAAGAGGAACCTTGAGGACACACTGAATCAGTTCATGCAAAGCCAAATGAATTATAACAATAATTCCACACAGGCTTTCACTGATTTCAAAACCCAGACCACTCAATCTTTTGAGGATCTTAAAAGCCACATCCAAAAGTTGACTCAATCCATGGTCACACACGAAAAGGGAAAGTTTCCTGCTCAACCAAAGCAACCACAAGGCCAATTCCATGTAGGAAACCCTTCAACAACAGGAAACACCCAAGACCAAGCCCAAGCTGTCACGACATTAAGAAGTGGCAAAGTGATTGACAAAACAATCAGAGACATACTCATTCCCAAGCCAAGGCCTGAGTCAAGCCTAGCCAATCCATCATCTGAACCTGAACCAATTGAGATTGAACTTGAGAAAGACCCTGAGCCTGTGATTGAACAAGAGCCAGAACCCTCTGAAAAAAGGGAACCTTCGTATCCCATTTCAGCTCCGTTTCCTCATCGACTCAAAACCAAACAGAATGAGAAAAATCAACCTGAAATTTATGAGCTTTTTAAGCAAGTAAATATCAATATCCCACTTCTGGATGCAATGAAACAAGTTCCGTCTTATGACAAGTTTCTAAAAGACTTGTGCACAATCAAGAGAAGCCAGAATGTCCAAAAGAGAGCTTTCCTAACGGAACAAGCTAGTGCTCTTCTCCAACATAAAACCCTTCCAAAATACAAAGACCCAGGATGTCCGACTGTGTCATGTATCATTGGGAAATTCAGGATTGAACAAGCCTTGTTAGACCTTGGAGCCAGCGTTAATCTGCTACCCTACTCTGTCTATCAGCAGTTGGGTCTGGGTGAACTTAAACCCACTTGTATCACACTCCAGTTGGCTGACAGATCTGTCAAAACCCCCAAAGGAATTGTTGAAGATGTGCTTGTCCAAGTAGATAGTTTTGTCTTCCCTATTGATTTCATTGTTCTGGATACTCAACCAGCAATAAATTCGGAGAACCAAATTCCCGTCATTCTTGGTCGGCCATTCCTAGCAACTTCCAATGCTTTAATCAATTGTAGGAATGGAGTCATGAAATTAACTTTTGGAAATATGACTCTCGAACTGAACATTTTCAATATTGCCAAACATCCAGAAGAAGAAAAGGAAGAAAGGGAAGTAAATTCCATAGAATCTTTGACACAGGAACATCTGGATGATACATTCTGTGAGGATCTTAATGAATCATCTCTGTTAGAACTCATCTCATCAGAAATAACAGATTATGACCCAAATCCACCAAGTGGCCCTACTCATACTGTTGAGACATAGGCACCCAAATTCGAAGAAATTTCACCAAGTGGCACAAAGCCAGTCTCATCAAGTGTTACCCCACCAAGGCCTGAATTGAAACCTCTCCCATCTGACCTCAAATATGCATTTTTAGGAGAGAATGAGTCATACCCAGTGGTAATTTCATCTAAACTCACAGACTTGCAAGAGTCTAAATTGCTTGAAGTTCTTCGGAGTCATAAAAGTACCATTGGATGGACCATCGCTGACTTGAAAGGTATAAGCCCGTTAATCTGCAATCATGCCATATACCTTGAAGAGGATTCAAAACCCTCTCGTCAAATGCAGTGACGACTGAACCCTCACATGAAGGAAGTTGTGAGAATTGAAGTACTCAAACTCTTAGATGCAGGGATAATCTTCCCTATCTCAGATAGTAAATGGGTCAGCCCAACCCAAGTTGTGCCAAAAAAATCTGGGGTCACAGTGGTAAAAAATGATGCAAATGAACTAGTACCAACTCGAGTCGTCACAGGATGGCGAATGTGCATTGATTATCGAAAACTCAATTTGGTCACTAGAAAAGATCATTTTCCCCTCCCATTTCTTGACCAAGTTCTAGAGAGAATTGCAGGCCATGCATTTTACTGTTTCTTAGATGGGTATTCAGGGTATAACCAAATTGAGATAGCCTTAGATGATCAGGAGAAAACAACCTTCACATGCCCCTTTGGCACCTTTGCATTCAAAAGGATGCCATTTGGACTTTGTAACGCTCCTGCAACATTCCAAAGATGTATGCTAAGCCTGTTCAGTGATATGGTTGAAAAATTTTTGGAAGTATTTATGGATGACTTCTCTGTCTATGGTGATTCCTTCGATTTGTGTTTAACCAATCTAGAGAAAGTACTGATCAGATGTAAGGAGACCAACCTAGTGCTCAATTGGGAAAAATGTCATTTTATGGTAACACAGGGCATTGTTCTTGGTCACATTGTGTCGTCTGAAGGTATGAAAGTTGACAAGGCAAAAATTGATTTGATTGGAAATTTGCCTGCCCCTAAGACTGTAAAGGATGTTCGATCATTCCTAGGACATGCAGGGTTCTACAGGAGATTCATAAAAGATTTCAGTACCATAGCAAAACCAATGTGTCACCTCCTAAGTCAGGATGTAATATTTGATTGGAATGAAGCATGCCAAAAAGCCTTTGACAAGCTAAAAGACATGTTAATTTCTGCACCAATAATGCAACCCCCTGACTGAAATCTTCCCTTTGAACTAATGTGTGATGCAAGTGATTTTGCTGTAGGTGCTGTATTGGGACAAAGAAAAGATAAGAAACCCCATGTGATTTACTATGCAAGCAAAACTTTGAATGATGCCCAAATGAATTATTCGACAACTGAGAAAGAATTGTTTGCTGTAGTTTTTGCACTGGAAAAATTTCGTTCTTATCTTGTTGGTTCTTCTGTTACTGTATTCACTGACCATGCAGCCCTAAAATTTTTGCTCACAAAGAAGGATGTCAAACCAAGACTCTTGAGATGGATACTTTTGCTCCAAGAGTTTGATCTTGTCATAAAGGACAAGAAAGGTGTCGAGAATGTGGTGGCAGATCATATGTCCAGACTGACCTATGAATTCCATGAGGATGGACTGCCAATCAATGAAAAATTCCCCGATGAACAACTGTTCATGATTGATAGGACACCATGGTATGCAGACATTGCTAACTTTCTTGCTACTGGTACACTCCCTCCATCTTTTACCATGTTGGACAAAAAGAAATTTCTGAGGGAGGTTCGTAACTTCTTTTGGGAGGATCCTTACATATTCAAGTACCGTAAAGATCAAATCATAAGACGTTGCATCCCTGCTCATGAAAGTAGCCAGGTAATAACATTTTGTCATTCTGAAGCATGCGGTGGCCACTTTTCATCAAGAAAAACAGCTGCAAAAATATTGCAGTGTGGATTTTACTGGCCCACACTTTTCAAAGATGTCCATGCCTTTTGTTTAACTTGTGATAGGTGTCAAAGGTTGGGAAACATTTCTAAAAGAAATATGATGCCCTTAAACCCCATTCTGGTAATTGAAATTTTTGACTGTTGGGGCATCGATTTTATGGGACCATTTCCCCCTTCCTTTGGCTATCTATACATTTTAGTGGTTGTAGACTATGTATCCAAATGGGTTGAAGCAATTCCATGCCGAAACAATGATCACAAAACAGTGATCAAATTTTTGAAAGAAAATATTTTGTCCTGGTTTGGAATTCTGAAATCAATCATAAGCGATGGGGGTGCTCATTTTTGTAATTGTCCCTTCTGGAATTTAATGAAAAAATACTTGATTTTTCACAAAATTGCAACCCCTTATCACCCACAGACCAGTGGACAAGCTGAGTTAGCTAATCGGGAGATCAAATTAATTTTGGAAAAAATGGTGAATCCAGATCGCAAAGATTGGTCATTAAGACTAACTGATGCGCTCTGGGCATACCGTACTGCTTTTAAAACAATTTTAGGCATGTCTCCTTATCGATTAGTCTATGGAAAGCCATGTCACTTGCCTGTGGAATTGGAACATAGGGCATACTGGGCTATTAAAGCAACGAATGTTGACTTGGACAAGGCTGGGCTAACAAGGAAACTTCAGATAAATGAATTGGAGGAATTGAGAAATGAGGAATATGAAAATGCTAAGATTGCTAAAACCAGGATGAAAATTTTTCATGACAAACACATTGTGCGAAAATCTTTTGAGCCGTCTCAAAAAGTCTTGCTATTTAATTCAAGACTCCGCCTCTTTCCTGGTAAGTTGAAATCAAGATGGACTGGGCCTTACATTGTCAAAAAGGTGTTTGAACACGGAGCAGTTGAAGTGGAAAACCCAGCGAACGGTAATAATTTTACTGTTAATGGTCAGAGGTTTAAACCATTTTTGGAGGATTTTGTTAGAAATGATGAAACCATTCTTTTAATGGAACCAGAGTACTCCTCCGAAATTCACGCCTGCCGACACTCCAGTGGATCGGGTCAGGAAATATCTACTCCAACCCGACCCACTGGGGCGCCTTTATAAGGCACCCACTTTTTCCCCAGCCGCCGCAGTTGCCCCCCCCCCCCCCACTTTTTCTTCTTCTTCTTCTTTTTCTTTTCTTCTTCTTCCTTCTGTTAGTCTTCGAGTCTCTGTTACCCGAGAAATCACCCATGACCACACACTCCACAAACACGATTTTTTGCTTCATGTTTTGCATTTTAATCTTATATTTGCTCACGGGTGTTCTTCTCTTGTTCGCACTCACACATAAGGATTTTCAGCCTACCCGAAACCCAGATCTGCGCACAGATGAGTAATTTTTGTGTTTTTGTTTGTAGGTCTCAGCAGTGAACAGATCTCTACCATTTAACCTCGTCTCCACACTCCATGAACCGGTAAATTCGAAACATTGGGGACAATGTTCAGTTTAGGTTGGGGGGTATGATCAGTTCATCAGTTCTTTTTCGTTCATAATTTTCGTAAATTTTTAAATTTTTATTGTCGCTGTTAATCATGTTTGAACATTGATTGTATAAATTGATGATTATGCTTATGAATCAGCTTCAATCGTCTTTGTGACTGACAGACGTTAAAGAACCAGATAGTGAGTCTTAAAATTTAGCAATCATGGATGTAAATCTTTTTTGGTTTAGCCTAGGAGTTCTACGTACTTTTCCATCTGATGTACATATTATGATCATGAGAAAAGCAAGATTAGTAAGGAAGGCTGAAATCAAAGAAAAACAAGCGAAACCCCTCTGTGGTAGAAACAGCTTTGCCAAACGCCGTCGTGCAAAAAGGCTTGGTGCCTGTAAACAGTGTGGCAGATTCTTTCACGAAAAAAGGTACAACCAGTGTTCTGAACCAATTTCCGGTCGCGCACTTGATCGATTAGACTGGATAGTGAATGGGCTGAGTAAGGATTACCCTGATACGCCATGCTATTCCGGTACTGTGCTTAACCGATTTGTGAGAGAGGAAGTTGGGAGAGTTACTGGTTGTCCATTTTACACAGACACAGAGGGAGACTCGGATTAGATAATTTTCTGTAGGAAATGTGTACTTTTGTTGGGGGAGTGAATGCCAAAGGTCCGAATTTGTTGTAAAAAGTGTAAAAATCTTTTTGTATAAATTCTTTTGACTGAAATGAAAATATGGGCCGAGTAAGGAATGCCCCAAAATACCAACCTGAAGCATGGGTAGGGGTTCATCCTGAGACGCCTTAGTTTTTGATTTAAATTTGTGTGTTTTGTTTTCTTTGATTGTATATAGTGTAGTAGAGAAAAATTTTAATTTTGGTTCAACGTTCGAACACCAGGTAACGTTCGAACGTTGACTGCTTACAGTACTCAGCCTCTGATGAAACTTCTGCTGGAACTTAAAAGTATTGGGAGCTCAGTCCGTTCGAACGCCAATAGACCGTTCGAACGAGATTAACGTTCGAACGCCAATAGAACGTTCAAACGAATAGAACATTCTGTACTTTGGCCTCTGACAGAACACAAAAGTACTGGGAGCTCACCACGTTCGAACGCCATACCACGTTCGAACGGTCTGTTTAAAATCCTTCTATCCATGTTCGAACGTCACAAACGTTCGAACGTTACGACTCAGGCTATAAAAGCCCGGCTCGTCTTCTTCATTTCAAAACCCTCCAAAACTTCTGAAAACCCAAAAAACCTTGGAGACTCTTCACTACCCAGATCCCAAAACCCCAACCATTCTCCATCTTCACCAAAAATCAACCCTCCCAAGACATTTGCCACTTCAAGAAGATCCATTTTCACAAAGAAATCAAAGATTTCAAAACCCTCCAACTCAAAAACCGAAAAAATGCCAAGAGTCAAGCTTCCTGCCAGGAAGAACCCAAACACCCAAGAGCCAAATTTTGTCGAAGAAGTGGTGGAGGTGAGAGAAGGAATGCCACCACTCACAAGGAGATACGACAAGACTCGGTTTCTCACAGCTCTAAAAGCAGACAGGTTTGAAAATTTCTACCAAAACAAAGCCATTGTTTGTGAAAGAGATGTGATTTTGACTGATTTTGGGGAGTTGGGGATCTTTGCGGAGATGGAAAGGAGGGGGTGGTTGTTGTATTTGAGGAACGGCGGTGAGGCCGTAGTCGACTTGGTGCGGGAGTTTTACTCCAACGCCGAGATCATCGAGGGGGAAATTCGAACGTATGTAAGGGGAGTCCATGTGGACGTTGATAAAAATTACATTTGGGGAGTAAGGCAAGAGGTGTCTCAGGTGCCAAATCCCGTTTATCCCCCAAGGAAGAATGTGGTGATAAATGAGGTGGGGATGGAACTGACTGGAGTACCCAATTTTTCGTGGACTGGGAAGAAATTTCTTAGACAAGGGGAGCTAAGTGACAAATAAAAAATGTTAAACTTAATTGCGGTATCAAATTTTGCTCCAATAGGAAGAAAAAAATGAAGTTTTACCTGACATGGCTCGGTTGTTGTATGCGATTGGAAAAGGGCAAAGCATTGATCTCCCCTCCCTAATTCTGACAGAAATGAAAAAAGGGTGTGATGTGAAGAGGAATTCGCTTCCCTTCGGCACCCTAGTGACAAAACTATGCAAAGAGCATGGGGTAAGGGTGAGGCCCGAGATGGAAATCCAAAAGCCAATGGGGCCACTAAACAGGGCTTCCTTCCGGAGAAGCCAAAGTCATAGTGGTGGCCCAGCGGCAAGGCAAGAAGAGCCCCCGGCCCACGGAGTGGATGAGGTACAAGAGGAGCTAGATGAGATGGAGAGAGAGATGGAGAGAGATGGAGAGAGAGGGAGATCAGCCAGCAGAGGCGGGACCTAGCACCAGCACCCGACGCTCCTTACGGGACATCATGCTTAGCATTGAAGCTAAGCAGGATGAGATCCTTAGGCTTTTGAGGGGTGGACATGGTGGAGCTAGTTGACAAGGAGAAGAGTGAGAGAGAGGGATTTCTGTTTTTGTTCTTGTTTTTATGTTTGTTTTGAATGAATTGAACCGTTGATGTTAAAAGATGATATTTTGAAATGAATGGTTCCATTTATCACTTTTATTTGTTTTAATGCATTTATAGATTTAGCATAAAAATTAAAAGGTGATGGAACAAATGTGGATGTAAGAATGCTTGCTAGAGTAAATATGCACATGATCGGTTTGACACCTCCATTTATCAACTGAGACTTATAACCACATTTCTTGAAAAAAATTGGTATTCTCTCTATACTTAAATTGTCATATGTACATCGATAATTGTTATTTTAAAGGTACAGGAGGATTTGACTCGAAAATGGAATTGGTATATAACCAATACCCCCTGGAAAACCCGACATACACAGTGGAGATAACAAAGAACACCAGGGTGAGTTTCGAACCTAACGATGCTTTTGAGAGACAATCAATGTTTACTCAAGTAAATTCTGTTCACTCTCAATTTTTGAATGATCTCATTAACCTTGCTTTGATTGACGCACTTAAAAGTGATCTATTGACATATCCCACAAGGAACCATCGCATACGACACATACATGTGCACATGCTTGAGAAATGATCTTAGGCCATCTTTGATATAATATTGAGCCTTAGACCTTTCTTTGACAAAATTTATCCCTCGTTAGCCATGTTTGAGCCATCAATTTATAAATTTTTCTGTGATAAACCTATATGATTACCAATCCACAGGAAAACATACTTGACATACCTTGGCTATCTAATTTTCTTACATCCTCTTTGTAAGATGATACAGAAAAAGAAAAAGAAGCATTCGAGATTATCATCCAAGAAGAGTTGATTGGAACAATTGAAACAAAACAAGAAGCAAAAAGGCAAGAACTTGCCAAGAAAGTGAAAAAATGAGAAAAATGAAAGAAAGAAATGTCATCTCTCGGCAGAATATCAAGAAGTTAGAAAAAGGTGTGCTACAATACGTAAACAAAAGATAGCTTTTGAAAATCCCTGACGTCGTTTCGTTAGCCACTGACCTCTGGCCACGCTACAACCAATGAAAAGCCCTATTTGATCTCAAGTCTGTGACATGCATGTGTTGATAATCACAATTGGGATATGGTAAATAGCATTCCTTTTAATTGCGTTAATATTCTTTCATGAGGTTATGCCAAACATAAGTAGTTGCTTCTTACAAATTTCACTCCTTTCCTAAATTGTGCATGTGATTTTTCGATTGGCCATCTTCTGATCACATGATCTGTGAGAAACAAGTCACTATAATCAGAGTGAACTTTTGCTGAGGGTATACTACGTGAGGCTTGTGAAATCGAAACTATCCATGGAAGGTGATAAAAGGGAGTATTTGTTACATAAAAATTCCTGTTGCTTGAATGATCATTCCTACTGCATTGAGAATTTCAAATACCAATTAGCAAATGATAATTTTTGCATAAAATGAATACCTGTGAAATAAGGACATGTGAGACATAAGTCAAAGTTGAGAATCTGGTGTCCCAACGACCATGATACTAATTTACTTTAGTCAGCACTCTCCTATGCACATCTGTTCGACTGAAGTTTGTGGGTAGCTTCTCTGGAAACCCTCACGAGACAACACTCGTTCGCTAGGGTAAACCTAGTGGTTCAACGGCTCGTTGCATAAGCTAAATGCAACCGGATGACCTACGAAAATGGCATTAGGAGTAGAATTTTCTTTTTCGTATTACTAGAGACTAGCAATATTTAGGTTGGGGAGTGTGATTAGTACTTAAAGTTGACATATTATTATGAAATTTTAAGACTAATTGTACTTTAATGGAGTTTAAGTGATGTCATTTCAGGCCCTAAACGGAACAAGGACCCAAGAACAACAAGTACCACACTTGGATGCAGCACCAGCACATTAGGGCCAAAATTGGAAAAGCTTGGAGCACAGCCAGAACGTTCGAACGCCAAATCACGTTCGAACGTCCACATTGCACTGTAGCAGACTCAACTGCTGAAGAGAAGGCGTGTTGTAGTTAGGAAAGAAGACTGGAGCTCTGAAGTACTTGAGTGTCACGTTCGAACGCCAACTCACGTTCGAACGTGCACTTGAGTTGATGGAAGACCAGACCACTGCAGAGAGTTGGAACTGAACTTCACAGAAGACCAACAGATCACTCGAGTGAAAGGGGTCAGAGCAAATCTGGCGTTCGAACGCCCTTAGTGCAAAAACAGAAAGAACGTTCGAACGCCAACTCACGTTCGAACGTTATCCACAGACTGGCAGCAGAGTTGTTGACTGTTCACTTGGACTTGGGCGGCAAACACTATTCTTTCACCCCCCCTGTCTCCTCCTCTTGCCTATAAATACTCCCCTTGTTGGAGAGCTAGAGGAGCCAAGTAGGAAGTAGGAAAGTTGATGGAGGCTTAGACTCCCACTCTCATTGTAGATTTAGCTCATTTCCCTTGTATGAAGTCTTTATTTTAGAGATTAGTTTGGCTTTAGTCCAACATCTCTTGCTTGTTATAACAGTATTTTTATGTTTATGCTTATGTTTATGCTTTCATTTTTCATGCATAGAAGAGAGATAGCTCACCTTTTGGTTGAGGAAGCAACCCTCCAATTCTTGGTTGAGGAAGCCACCCTCCAAATGTGACTAGCTTTCTTCTACTTTTATTGTTCATACATTTCACTTCCATTGCTTGCGCTTCTTTCTTTCTTAGAAGAGTGAAACTCTTCCACTTTTCTAGAGCTTTACCAAAGCCGTGAAGGGTGGAATGTGATTCACCCATTCTTTGTTAAAGATTGGCTACACATTTGTTGTTACTTTATCTTATAAGTTCTCTACTTGGAGGGATGAGCATCACTCACTTTTCTAGTTTTACCCAAGCCATGAAGAGTGAGTAGTTTCTCATTCACTCTTTAGTAAGAGGAGAATGGCATGTATAAGTTATCCGGGAATTATATTTGTGCAATGTTTCTATGCTTAACGCTTATTTCCTCTTGTTATTGGACGATTGATTGCATCTAGCAAAGCTAGGGTACTTCGTATAATTGTGGGTTCTTTCTATGACACAGATGACTCTTGCATAGAAAGACTCATCAGTTCAAGGCAAGTACCCTGGCTAGATCCTCATGACTACCCCTCAATCTTCCCCCTTATTGTACTTCATTTAAAGAATGGAATATTAATATCATGATTGGATGTCTTGTAGAAACACTTGCTTGTTTGTAGACGGGTTAAGTCTCGGCACAGGCAATTCTTGTAAACTTCTAGAAAGACGTCGGAATCATGTTCTTAATTCTCACAATCCATCTTTATCTTCCGATTAACTTGCTGTTGACACGGGAGTTAATTGAGTTATCAAGCACAATTATGACAAACCGGATAACTAGCTACATGTCCAGATCTTTGCATTAAAGAGTGACCTTTTTTTATTAGCACCTATTTTGTTAAGAAAATCTTCCTGGAAAGAATCTTATATTCTGTCCAGAAAAACTCATATCTCACAACAAATCTCAAAGGTTACAATCAATAGGTCTCTACCACTGCTCACCTCAGAAATATCAACAAAAGTTCCCTGTGGATTCGACTCCGGACTCAAACCGGATTATTACTACAGCTTGACCGCCTGCACTTGGGTGTACACACTTCGGATCAAGCCATCAATGGCTCCGAACTCCATAGGTTGAAACACATCTGAGGGATAGGCTTTGACCTTGTAGTGGTAGCACATCCTTGTAACCAAGTTGGCGAATGGAAGATTCGCCTTTAGCTTGCTAGCCTGGGCGAACTCCTTTATGAATTCCTATATCATCAAGGCCACGTCCATTCTCTTCCCTTTCATGAAAGCGTGGAGGAGGGCAAGCTTCTCTTCCCCTAGGGTCTTCTGCACACCCCGGTGTATCAGGTTGTAATGCAAGACTTTGTTCATCACCCCGTATGAATGCTTGAGGGCCCCGACTTGAATTTTTCCCTTGAATTGTGTCGGGTCATCATACATCAAATGTACGTACTCTGGGAGTGATTTCCTCCCTTGGGTGTTATAGGGATAGACTGGGGTATTAGCGGGAAGTCTCTCATACTTCATCAAATCCACAATCAATCCCGGAGTAATATCCAAAACCTTCCCCCTTACGTTTGTGCTAAGCAAAAATATGTCCTCGTCCATAACCTTTAACCTTTGGTAAAACTCCCTACACATCGGAAGGTTATACCCCTCACCGGCTCAAACCATATGTCGATCCCATGCCACTCGATCACCGGCACAACCTCGTCGTTTGGACTGAGGGTGGGCTTGTCCACGTGAGGCTTGCATGTCACATTCTTTTCCTCAATGCTCTTCGTGCGAGCATCATTTTTCTGCTTTTTCCTTCTCTCCCCACTAACTCCACTGGGGCCCGTCACCATCCTCTTGCAGGACCACCATGCCCGCGGGTGGTGGAGGACTTGGCCCCGTTTGTTTCGTCCGGGCCATGAAAATCAAGAATGCCCTATGGGCCACAAAAGGCAACACCCACATCCATAATTGCTCAAGAAGACCGAAATAGATACTGGAATACTTACCTAAACAAGCCATGAAGATCAAATCCAAGCCTTTGGTGAAAACCTAGGTGTAGTGGATTTGAGGGAAAATGAGGGTTTTGTGGAGAAATCCAAACAACTTGTACAGTGAAAATCAACCATAGGGATGTTAATTTGGAAGTTTGATGGATGGGTAAGGGTTCTTTTAGGGTAAGATATGTTTTGAGGGAGAGGTGAAAGCTTCTAAGATGGAGAGAAGTGGAGAAAGTGAAGAGGTTTCCTGAAAAATTAGATTAAAAACCCTCGTTTCTTGGTTTTTTGAGCAAAAACTACTAGTAGAACGATCAAAACCTACCGGTAGGTATTGTGCACTGGAAAGTTCCAACCGGTAGGTTTAGGCAAACTTCTACCGGTAGGTTTTAGCTGTTTCCCAAAAATTTTTTGTGCTTTGGTTTTCAACTCCACTCCAATTTTATTCAATTCCTATAATTTCTAATGACCTATCTACAACCTTAACTTCACAAAAAAACTGAACCATGGTAGTGAACCACAATTGAGTGACCATGCCCAAATTCATTTACGAAATTGCAATGTGATTTAAATTTTTAATGCTTTCAAAACACAAGACATGGATTTCTAAATTTAACTACCAAAATGAATACCCAATATGTAAAGCATAGATTGAAATGGTAAATGCTGAAATGGTAAATGCATTTCTATTTCTTCCCAATATCGAAAGTTTGAGCAATATTCCCCCATCCTACAAGCATAGGGTTGCCTGACACATTATTCAAATACCCGAACTAAGTACACATGAGCATCACCATGGCTTTAAATGCTATTCTAGAGTGTGCACCTACACATTTGTTTTCAAACTCGTGTGTGTGTGAAATGGATATGTAATTTAAGCATTTACTCAATGGAATTGGCATTCACTTAGCTATCCAAATTCAGCTTCGATGCAAAACTCACCAACGGTTTCCCTAAAAAATGAATAACTCTACGATTATCCTAGCATGCTCTCCATGTGTATATGTGAGATAGAATCTTGTGCACAAGTCAAAATGCTCACATATAGTCCAAAAACGACGTTGACATAATCTCATGAATGGAATGTTAGGGCATTAGATAGCAAAACAAACTCTCCTTATTTATTAAAAGTATGCTTTCACCATGCTTTCTCTAGATCATCTAGGGCTTTCAAGGGTTGTAATGAGGCCTTGGGGGTGATATTTGGCTGAGTGAAATGAAGGGCCGAAAGAGACAAAAAGGGTTATTTCGAAGGCATTGACCTTTATTATCAAAATCTCCTTTTTGCGGAATTTTTCTCAGATTTACACCTTCACTTCACTTTTTGTTTCTTTTTTTTTTCTTTCCTTTTCTTTTCTTTTTCAACCCCTTTTTCTCCTTTTTCTTGGGCTTTCTTTCTCTTTTTCATTCAAATTTTGAATTCGACACTATTTATCCCTTTTTGGGTTTCCTCTCCACATTTCCTTCCCTTAATGATCAGTCCCAGTCAATTATCGGAAGAACCAAGGTGTGGTAAATTTTTATCATTTTACACTGGCTTGGTCAATTGTGTGGCATGGAAATGAATTTTCAAATAAGGCTCAATCACGACACTAGGTATAATTTTTTTACAAGAAGAGGGCTAAGGCTCAAAGCATTTCAAAGATGCCCTAAGATCAATTCTAGATAAGCATGGAGAGGCATATTGGCATTCCAAGACAAAGTCAATCTACTATCCTCATGCACTCTAACCAAAGCAAACATAATGAGATTATTGAACAGATTTTGAATTTTAAAAAATTATTCCTTTGAGTAAATGTAAGTTCCCTCCAACAAGGATTGACACTAAAACTCACACGGGTACTTATTTCATCTCTGTTATGCATGTCAAGCTCTAAAATGTGAATCCAATCCGTAAATTGCCAAAATTGGACGTTCATGGTGCACTGTGGTTGAGTTTAAAAGAAAACACAAATGTGATACTCAGGCATAGAATAGACTTCTATAATATGCTCATATATTCAAAGTTCAAAGTAAAGATTTGACTATCATTAAACCCATAACACTCTGAATTGGAGAACATGGTTCAACATTCAGATATTTTTCACAAAAAAATTCAAAATTTTCACATATTTTTGCAACTATTCTACAAAAAATTAGGTCAAATATGTGAATGATGAATTTCACCACAAAATGGTATTATCAACAAAAATTTTGGTGTATCATACAAATGGTGCACCTCACCCTCCAACTTGAACTATGCATTGTTCTCAATGCAACAAAAAGATATGGAATGCAATGATGGAATTAAAAAGATAAGTAGGGCTAGAGAATACCTCGCAATGAGCTTTGAAAAAAACACTATACAAAGACGAAAGTAAGTAAAGAAATGAACTTTCAAGGTAAATGATAAAAGAAAGCGACTGTACACTAAATCTACTTGCACAGTTATTCCTCAATAAGGTCCGGGTAAACCGGATCCACCAACTCTTCATCCACCATTTGAACCTCAAAACCTTTGAAGAATAGCTTAAGTCTTTGGCCATTGACCTTGAATGTTTTACCATCTTTGGGGTTTGTTATTTCCACGTCTCCGTTAGGGTAGACCACCTTGACAAGATAGGGGTCATCCCA
This sequence comes from Ilex aquifolium, assembly GCA_951799425.1. NCBI lineage: Eukaryota > Viridiplantae > Streptophyta > Magnoliopsida > Aquifoliales > Aquifoliaceae > Ilex > Ilex aquifolium. The sequence goes on along the minus strand of OX637391.1, from coordinate 24,872,747 downwards.
ACGAGATCGAAATTTTCCTTGGAAAATGGAGAGTTGAGAATCATACAAGAGCACTTTTTGTCCGGGCTCAAATGTCTTTCTCACAATGGATTTGTCATGAAAAATCTTTGCCCTTTCTTTAGAAATTTTTGAGCTCTCATATGCATCTCTATGGACTTCCTCTAATTCATTCAACTCCAACTTCCTATTCTCTCCGGCTATTCTCAAATTGAAGTTCAATCTACCGGCAAATGACAAGTCTTGCCATAGACTAGCCTATAGGGAGACATACCTAGGATGGTCTTGTAAGCGGTGCGGTAAGCCCACAAGGTATCGCTCAACCTAAGTGACCAATCCTTTCGATTTGGGTTAACCATTTTATCTAGTATGTTTGTTGATCTCCCTATTGGCCAACTCGGCTTGGCCATTAGTTTGTGGGTGATAAGCGGTGGACACCTTGTGTGTTACGCCATATTTATCCATTAAGGATGCAAATGGACTATTGCAAAAATGAGACCCACCGTCACTTATCATTGCACGTGGTATCCCAAACCTTGAAAAAAGTTTTTCCTTTAAAAACTTGACCAAAACTCGATGGTCATTGGTCTTGGTTGGGATGACCTCTACCCACTTGGACACATAGTTCACTGCTAGTAGGATATGGAGGTAGCCAAATGACATAGGGAATGGACCCATGAAGTCGATGCCCCAACAATCGAATATTTCAATGACTAGCATAGGGGAAAGGGGCATCATATTCCTATAGGTCACACTACCCAGTCTTTGACACCTATCACACTCTTTACAAAATGCAACACAGTCTTTAATTAAAGAGGGCCAATAAAAACCAGATTGCAAAACTTTAGCCGAAGTTTTCTTTGAAGAGAAGTGGTCACCGCATGCTTCAGAATGAAAGAATCAAAGGACATCCTATTGTTCATTTTCAGGTACGCATCTCCTCATCACTTGATCTGGGCAATACTTGAACAGATACGAGTTGTCAAAGTAGAAGTACTTCACATCCGCCATGAATCTCCGTTTGTCCACCGGGCTCCAATGTGGTGGTATTTGTCCTATGGCAAGATAATTACAAATGCCAACGTACCAAGGACAAACAGAATGAATAGAAAACAAAAGCTCATCGAAAAAAGAGTCAGGATAGGGATGTGCTCTTCGGCATCTTGGACTACAAGTCGTGACAAATAGTCTGCCACCACATTATCCATTCCCTTCTTGTATTTAATGATCAAGTTGAATTCTTGAAGGAGGAGGATCCACCTAATGAGTCTCGGTTTCGCCTCCTACTTAAACAACAAACCAATGGCAAACCAATTATGTAAGTCCTAAATTTATCCAATGCAAACACTACAGCTAGCAACTCTTTTCGGTGGTAGTGTAATTCATTTGTGTTTCATTTAGAGTCTTACTAGTGTAGTATATTACATATGACCTTTTTTCTTCTCTTTGACCAAGCACTGCGCATGATGTGGAATGGATTGTAGCAATTCCTTATATCGATCCCAACATTGATAAAACTGCTCATTGGGTTTTTTCAAAGAATTTTGAATTTTTTTTTTTTAAATTGCTCAGAAAGTATTTAAGCCCAAGAGCTTATCAATCGGGGCTTCAATGAGTTCAACCCAAGTTTTGGCTTTGTCTTTTAGGTAGAAGGGGAATAATTTCATACGTGCTATGTCTTCCATGGCATGATTTGTGAGGAATGTTGCAACAATTTCCTCAAATTCCTTAATGTGAAAATAAGGATTTTCTCTTTCAATTCCATGGAATTGAGGAAGTAGTTGTAACTTTCCCGGTTTAACAAAGAAGGCATGGGCTTGGACCGGTAGAAGTATGCACGAGGGGGTGGTGCATCGGGTTGGTTGGAGATAATCTCTCATTGACCTCGCCGAAGGATCAATTGGGATATTATTTCCTTCATTTCTTGGAGGGGGAATTGCATTAGGGGGTTTGGCATTCTAGGGTCTTTTACTCCCCCGCCCCTTGGAATATTAGCACCATCATCCCCAAAATTGTCTCTGGCATCCTCGGGTGGGTCTTGGTCTAGATTCATGTTTGGTCCTAGGGCACGTCTCACTAATATATTTTGATTGTCCCATCCCCAAATACAAAAACACTATCTACAATTGAAAGGAAAAATATAGACCAATATATACAAAGGAGCAACGTACCTCGGCCCGTGATGAGAATCACGAGACTTACCTCCGTTGTCCGAAATCACCTTCTAATTCGACAATTAGCCCTCCCCGGCAACGGCGCCAAAAATGCTTGCTTGTGGATTCACTCTAATCTCCAAACATGATTCCAGTTGTGTGTATATGACTTATATGAATAGGTGAGTGTCAGTCTCCCTCGGGTTCAATACAAAAAATGGAAAAAATCGTGAAATCTTGGTTGCATAGTAAGACAAAAATGCAATTGTACATTACATTGCATGTACACGGGAAGCATCACATTTGTGGGCATGTGATATGGGTGTGGGTGTGCGCATGGTTTTTATCAAACACCATTCTTGGTAGATAATGCGTGGGCTCGAAAAAGTTGGATCAAGTCGCACAGGTTTGCATTGAAAATAGGGTCGGGGTTAGCAAGAAGGGCTAGATTGTCCCTTGGGTGCAACACCTGGTGATTTGGATATGCACTCCATTGGTATCGAGTCCATAAAGTGTTTCGGCATAGGCGGAGCCGTTGGTGGAAGTCCATAAATGTTGTGCCGATTGGGTGCCTGTTGGTGAAAGTCCATAAATGCCCACCTCAAGAAAGACTCGGGATTTATAATAGTCATTGGATGTGTAACATCAATGGCGGGGGCTTGGAATGCCCGGATTCATACACTTGGCATTGCATGTGTTATGGGAGCCGGTGCCAAATCAACTCAAAATATTCTTCTAATGGTGTCTCGGTGCTTGATTGATTCGTAGAAAGTGAGGGACTAATGTGGAAGTGTAGGCTCAAGCATACCCCGTGACAAGTCTATGGTGTATCAAGAGCTCACAACCCCGTCCGCACTCAACCTAGTCAAACCAAACAACTTTCATTACGAGGAGGAATGAGAAAGAATTGATTTAGTATACCCAAGAGGAAATCTCCCTTGGATTAACCAACTAAAAACTTAGCTACTCATAATAAATGCAAAGACATACAATGTGTAAAGAGACATGGTAATGAAATGGAGATTAAAACTTGTATTAATTTAAAGAAAAGTTAACTACAAAGATAAGTGTATTTAATACCCATTTGAAATGCTTGAGAAGAAAAACTTAAATGTAACAATGGTAGATTCAAAGATACATAACTACACTTGGAATACACTTGGAATAAATGACATTGAAGTTAAATAAATGAAGGTTACAAGAGTATTACAACTTACTACAAGTGAAATGGGTAAGAAAATGCAAAAATCCAAACTTTCTCTCTCTAAACTATGTCTTCTTCATTGAGCTTCTCTCTCTAAAATGCTAAATAATGGTGTAGAGCTCTCTGCATTTTCGTCCACAAGGCTTCTATAACCTGTGTGTGCAGGTCTCCCATCAATGGAAGGTGAGATGATGCTTTGGACAGACTAGGACAAGCATAGCCTACACCCACCAGGCTCCCTCTTTCTATCTCTTCCTTTCCCATCCTAAATCCTCCAAAGTTAGATTTGTAGTGTAGGTAGGCATGGTTTGATGTAGAAAATGTCAGGGAATGTGTAAGAGAAGCATAGGTGGGCCCTACAAGCAAGTGGAGTTGAGTTGCAGAATCTGGTATTTTTCAACAAAACCTACCGGTAGGTCGATCAAAAACCTACCGGCAGGTTTTGTTCCAGTGAGTAAAACCTTCCGGAAGGTTTGCAGTAGATCCAACTCCAGTGCACAAAACCTACCGGTAGTTTTATGAGCAAACCTACCAGTAGGTTTTTACTTGATTTGCTCCTTTCTTGATCTTTTCACCTTCCAAGCCACTCGTTGAGCCTCCCCTTTATCTTTGTTGACATTGAGCACTATAATGGGGGCTTAACTCAAACCATTTTCAACTCTTTACCTACAACCACACAAAAACTCATTAATTGCTTGATTAATCGCATTTTCTCCCATTTCCACCACAAACGTAAGTATAAAAGGGGTATAAATGTATACTTTATGTGCAATATTTTATGCTAATCAAAGGCTCGGGTTGCGTTGCATGTGTGAGTCTCACCTCATAATATGGCATGACATTATGACATTCATTCTTGAAGTTGTATGTTCTTTGATGAATGTTTGTTTGATTATTGAATTGCATGTGAGCATTTCATATGCATCTAGGCTGAGGAGTAGCCTCTTTAGGAGATATCCTATTGAGCGTGGGTCACCCTTTATGGAGACAACATTTCAGGTGCGGGACAAGCCGATGGCTCTCACTTGGGCCCTCATTGATAAAGAAAGTTGAGTTTTGGCTTTAAATTACATTTTTGTAAAGCAAGTGTGTAATTAATCTTTGGACATGTAATATTGTGTAAAAGATTGTAAAACGAACTCATACAAGCTGTATTTTGTGTAAAATTTAATGTTATATGAGTTTGAGTGGATGTTGTATGAGATTGGATGAGTTGGAATTGAAAAGAGATTGAATTGGGGGCAAACTGGGCTCTTCTACCGGTAGAACATTGATTACCTACCGATAGAAAAATTCCAAAGAGCTCTTCTACCGGTAGAACGTTGATTATTTACCGGTAGAAGAATTTCAGAGAGCTCTTCTACCTGTAGAACGTTGATTATCTATAGGTAGGTCCTCTTAAATTTTTAGAAATTTAAAATAATTTTATCAAGCCTTCGGGCCTTGAGTCCTTTTGTTCAAAAGATGTAAACGGAGTAATATTAAGGACAAATTGATGTAAATTGGACCTTCGAATGGTCGAGTGATTGAAATATACACATGTTATGTGTTTGGGAGTGCCTGGTACAAGGGAGACTCTCTCCAAACTCTATGTTGTTTATGATCTCGGTGAAGGGGATGTTATGTCGTGGTGTCGAGTTATGCGGCATTCACGGGTAACTCTGCGGGTTGATGGGTGATCAACGGGTTGACAAAGGACCCTCGATTTTTGGGGCATCACAAGTGTGATACATGTGGTTTTGAGTTCACCCAAACCTAGTTGTTGGTAGACTGAGAAAGAGAGTAAGTTGACACTGGCTCCAAGATCAAGCAATGTTTGTTCTATTTATTTTGGAGGACTTTTTTGTTGGAGTATGGCACTGGCTAGTCTAGTTAAGAAAGCCATTTTTTGAACATTTTGACTTCTTTTGATTGTGCACAAAACCTTTAGAAACTTGGCATAAGAAAGAACTTGCTTAATGGCATCCAAAAGTTGTATATTGATTTTTACTTGCATAGAAAGCTTGTAAATTTCTGCTTGCTTGTTTAAATTCTGTGTTTTCTTGAGTCTTTCAGGAAAATGGGTAGGAATGAGTCATAGTGGTCATGACTCCTTAGCTTTTCTAGATTCAATCTCATCTGGAGAGTTTTGTGCAAGTTGCAGCATATATGTGCTCTCATTGAGTGGTGATGGTTTGATGGTTTTGTCAATGACTTTACCACTTCTTAGAGTGGTGATGACTTGAACTTGCTCTTGTAGAGATTCCATGGTAGAAGGATTACCCACCTGATATTGACCTTGTGGTTGCTTAGGTTGGGTAGGAAACTTGTCATTCTCATGTGTGGTCACTGACTGTGTCAACTTTTGGATACGAATTTTGAGATCCTTGAACGATTGAGTCGTTTGGGCTTTGAATTCATTGAAAGCCTAAGTGGAATGATTATTGTAATTCATTTGGCTCTGCATGAACTGGTTTAATGTGTCCTTAAGACTTCTCTTGTGTGGTGGTTGGTATGGTTGGTATGGTTGATATGCAGGAGACCCTTGAGGTGGTGGTTATGAACCTTGTTGTGGATTTATGGGAGGTTGTTGTGTGTTCCTCCAGCTGAAATTTGGGTGATTCCACCACTCTAGATTGTAGGTCTCAGAATAAGGGTTGGAATATGGCTTGCTAAAATTGGAAATTGCATTGATTTGCTCTAATAAAACTTCCTTAAATGCAGGAATGGTAGGGCATTCCCCTGTAGGGTGTCCTATCAGAGCATAAATCCCACACACTTGTTCTGTGAGAGACCCAACAACAACCTGATTTACCTTCTTTATCTCTAGAGCTTTGATCTTTCAAGATGAGGTAGTCATTTTTGCCCTAAGGTCATCATCTTCTTTTAAAACATATTTTCTCCCTCGGGAAATGGATGGTTTGGCTTCGACGGTGGTAGGAGAGGCTAAGTCCCACATCTGGGAACTCTCGGATTTGGTATCAGAAGATTCAAATACCTCCTCCAGAATTTTTCTCATGAACTCCCCTTGAACTCTCGAATATGGTATCAAAAAATTCAAATGCTTCCTCCAAAATTTTTCCCATGAACTCTCCTTGAGCCATTATTTCAACAAACTAACGTAGTTGAGTGGACAGAGAATCATAGAAAAACCCTACCAAAGTCCAACTCTCAAAATCATGGTGTGGATAAGATCCTTGAATCTCTCCCAACATTGATAAAATGTATCTCCCTCTTTAACTGAAAAGTTCATGATTCACCTTTTAAGTGCATTGGTACAGCGTAGAAGGAAAAACTTCCTGAAAACTCATTTTGAAATGCCTGCCAATTTGGTATCGAATGAGTTTTTAAAGAATTTAGCCATTGTTTAGCTTTGTCCTTTAAAGAAAAAGGAAAAAGTATCAACTTGGCCAGTTCAGAATTATCCTGGAATGCCCCACATACCTTCTCGAATTCTTTAAAATGTAAATATGAGTTTTCTGATTCGAGTCCATGAAATTGAGGAAGTAATTGCACTATCCCTGACTTGACATTGAAGTTGAGTGCATTTGCAGGAAACACAAAATAAGAGGGGACACTGTTTCGTGTGGGATGCGAATATTCCCTTAGAGTTCGAACATTAGGAATTTTCCCTTCTCTCTCATTATTAGCCATGATATTATCAAAGGAGTCTACTACTGATTGAGGTGAGAAAGGTTCAGATTGATTTACAGACTAGATAGATTCTTCCGGCAAATTTTGAAAGCGAGGATCGTTCTCAAACATAAATTAAGAATTACATACATCAAATCAAAAATATATACACAGCAAATAAATTTATTTTCACTTTTTTTTACTTTGAACCATGATTAGATTTCCTGACAACGACGCGAGAAACTTGACTTGATCTGAAATGTGCACACCGAAGTGCAAGCGATCAAGTTGTAGTTTTATTCCGGTTAAGTCCGGAGTTGAATCCATAGGGAACTAATGTTGGTGTTTTGAATTTATAAGTGATAGAGACCAAAGTGAGTGGAACCCTTGAGATTTGAAGTTAGGATGATGATAGAATTTTCTAAACAAAATATAAGATTCTCTTAAATGAAAAAGTCACCCTTTAGCTTCAGGATCCTGACATGTACTTATTCATCCAGTTGTTATATTTTTGCCTTGTAAATTACTCAATTAACCCATAATTCAATAGTAAGTTAATTAGAGGATAAATATGGAATGTGTGAATGAAGAGAGTGACTCCGATGTCTTTGTAGAGATTTGCAAGAATTGTTTATGCAGAGGCTTAACCCATCTATTATAAACAAGCAAGCAATCCTACAAATCATCCAACAACTGTTAATTTATCCCATTCTTAGTTAAAGCATAATGATAATGAAGATTGAAAATTTTTCATGAAGATTTAGCTTAGGTACTTGCAGTGAATCAATGAAATCACATATGCCAATAATTAACTTGTCTATAGGTGAATCATGATTATACGAAGCACTTTTAGCTTTGCTAGATGCATTCAATCGTTCAATGTACAATGGAAAGATAAATCATTAAACATAAATGAAATGCACAAATATAACTTCCGAACAATAATTTACAAGTCCATCACCTCTTACTAAAGAGTGAATGAGAAACTACTCACTTTTCATGATTTTTAGGAAGCTAGAAAAGTGAGTGAATTTCATCCCTCCAAGTAAAGGAACTTATAATTACAAGTTAATGTTTACCAAACCAATGTGCTTATCTCTGACAAAGAATGAGTGAAACACTACCAACTCTTCAAACCCACAAGAGAGCCAAAAAGGTGAGAGAGGTTCAATCCTCTAAGTGAAGAAGGAAGCTTTACAGTGGAAGCTAATGAAACTAATGCTAAAAGTAGAAGAAGAATAGTTACTTTTGGAGGGTTTTTCCACTTCCAAAAAAGATATCCTTAAGCAAGTTCCAAGGGATGGTATTTATAGGCAAAGGAGGGAGGTAAAAGACAAACCTAGGTACTTAAAGTAATCCGAGTGGAAATCTAATCTGCATGCTTTCTGTCAGGGATTAACGTTCGAACGTTACTCGGTTCTCGAATGTGTAAGCATTTACTCTCTGAAGTGCGTTCAAACGCTATTGGAGTTCGAACGTGGTCATTAATGTAGCCTTGACATCAACAATTAGTAGCCTCATGTCAGCTCCCTAGCAGTCCCCTGGAGATCCTAACTAATTTCAATGTGGCATTTGAACGTGAAAGTGGCGTTTGAACGTGGAAGCAAAGTCCACTTCGTCATGCAACTTGTTTCTTCCTTCTTGAGTTCTCTTTTAAAACACATGTGTGCTACTTGGAAAAGTGAAATTATTGCCCTTAAGTCCTTGTACTTCATTTATCCTGAAACATTATCATTTAAACACAGTTAAAGCATAATCAGTCTCATAAAGGCATAATAAAATGTAACTTCTAACTAGGCATCCTAAACCTTCCCGACAGCCACAACGTAGGCTAAATCCACATCTTAAAGAAGTTGTTAGGACTAAAATACTTAAAATGTTAGATATAGGTATCATACATCCCATCTCTGATAGTAAATGGGTCAGTCCTACACAAGTAGTACCAAAAAAGTCTGGTGTTACGGTAGTGAAAAATCAAGAAAATGAATTGATTCTTGTGCGTACAGTCACCAGTTGGCATATGTGTATTGACTATCGAAGGTTAAATTGTCTTACCAGGAAAAACCATTTTCTTTAACCCATTTTGGACCAAGTTCTTGAGAGGATAGCTAGATATGCATTTTATTATTTTTTGAATGGATACTCTAGTTATAACCAAATTGAAATAGCCATTGATGATAAGGAAAAAACTACTTTTACATGTCCTTTTGACATTTTTTCTTATAAAAGAATGTCATTTGGATTATGTAACCCTCCATCCACTTTTCAGCGTTGTATGTTGAGTATTTGCAGTGACATGGTTGAGCAATTTTTAAAAGTCTTTAGGGATTATTTTTCTATCTATAAAGATTCTTTTGAATTGTGTTTAAAAATCTTGAAAAAGTCCTTACTCGGTGTGAGGAATCAAATCTTGTTTTAAAATTGTGAAATCCGGGAAAATTAGAATTTTTATGAAAAAAGAAAAAATGGTAATTTCTCGCTACTGTACGGGTTAAAAACTCAAATTTTTCTAAAACTCGGATGATGAAATAGACCTCACCGTTGGATTCATCTCGCGAAATCTAGTTATCCAATCAATTTTCGTTGAATTCCGAGACAATCGGATTTTTTGAGTTTATAAGGTGATCGGGTGTCACGTGATTAAAATAAACGCGATCAGAAAATTATTGCGAAAAGTGAAAAAATATTTAAATTTAGTTCAAATCACAATATATTGAACTTGATTCGGGATGAGATTTAATTAATTTGAGACGAAATTGGACCCGGGAAAGGCGGATGTGTGGCGCAACGAGGGCCATGTATCAAATGGGTATAAATAGGGGAGAAAAATCAGATTTTCTCCCCATACCCATCTGATTTTCGGAAAAGATAGAAGGGAGGGAGGAAAGGGAAAAATCAAGGGTTTTCTTCAACTTCTCTTTATGATCTAGAGTCAACCTTTAGTCGGAATTCTTTGAGTAAAGAACCAAAGTTCATCTATGCGTCGATGTCTACTTCTACATACCAAAAGTCGCGGGTTTTGACGAAGTCTCAAAGACGGGATTTTTGGGAATCAAGACTTGAAGATTGATTGAGTTCTTAGCAGCTTTCTACCACTTGTATCAAGGTTCAAGAGGTAGGGTTCCTGCCGTTATGGACTTGAAAGGGCGCCAGAAGAAGGAGCCGAGGAGTTATGACCTAGAAGAGCCGAGCATACATCGATTAAACCCAGCATTAAAGAGGACATGACTGCTCATTAATGACGACTTGAGTGACTATGACATGACTATTAATGAACATCTGTGTCCTCGAGACCCACAGAGCCTGTATCATTGGAAAGCATTAATGACCATCAAGCCGATCCTTTATCCTCGGCATACCCGAGGTGCTTATTCCCGAGCAGTTAACGCTTGGCCGTAGCTCTCAAGCACCGAGTCGAGTCTCTCAAATGATCAGCGAAGGGGAGCTAATGCTCGGGGGACCCCGAGCACAGATTTACTCTCCCGAGGGGTCAGCCTTGAGGGGATTTGATTGGATCACACTCATTATACTTGGATATGAGTGTCAGCCATTAAATGCTAAGATGAGACTCACAGACCCCCTAATCATTATTAGTCCAGGTATAAATACCCCAGCAAAAGGGGAACAAAGGTACGCAAGATAAAACCGAACAAATACATTGTGTTCATGTCTCCAATGCCGACTAACTTAAGCTTTGGAGGGGATTAGCCAAGTGTTCACCCGACCCCTTTTCTAACCCTTTGATTGTTTCAGGTTCATTATCCACTGGATTGTTATTTCTATTTGATGATGCCTAAAAACAAACTCCAGACACGAGCTCAGAAAGTGAGCTCAGCTCGGGAGCTCAGGTAATATACGCTGAGCTCCTCCAGCCATAGTCTGAGCTCATCCAGCCGGTACCAGGGCTCCCAGCTGAAGACACGAACTGAGAAATGACAAGAGGGCAGCGAGATGACAGCAGATACCTTCATAATGGGAATTAAGCCGATCCAAGGCGTAAAACCAATAACTAACCAAGATCCTCTCCTAAAACCAAGGAGAGGATCCCACGATAAAAGGGAAAGATCTCGCTGTTTGAAGCCAGCCATAGGAAGTTTAGGGAACTCCGAGATGATAGATGAAGATAGGGCACGATCCCTTTAATATAGGATGAGATTTCGAATTAGAGGTAAGCATGAGGCTATAAAAGGGAGGTGATAGAGCCACCAAGGGGCGATTCGACTGTAACGCATGGAACACTATCAATAAGAGAGAGAAAGGAGCTAGAGACTCCAATTTAGAGTGGATTAGCCGAGCTCAGGCCGGTGAACCACTATAATTCTGTCGTGTTATTATCCCTTTAGTTTTTCCTCAAAACCTTCGCTTGCATTATTAGACACGAGCCTTGCAGCTCAGATATCACATTAATCACCACACAGATCATTCATACCAAACAATCTAGTCCCATAGCTCATTCACGCAGATTTACGCCATCAGTTTGGCGCCGTCTGTGGGAATGACTGTTCCTATTTACAAATAAGCTGATTTCTCAGTGACTGATGGTAACAACTCGAAATATGAGCAGAAGTCAAACGAACTTACCACGAATGCAAGATCAGCAGGAAGCTACCAACGACAGACAACCCGGGAACATGCAGGAGGCAAATTCCCCCATTAATAACGAGATGGAGGCCCTTCGCCTCGTCAACCAACGCTTGTTAAGGGAAAATGCAGAGCTATCAAAGCTCATACAACGCCCACAGGAGGCACGACCGGCCCAAGAAGGCCAGAATAATCCCCCTCATAGGGAACAACGACACTGGGACCCCCTTAGAGAGGTCAGCGAAGGAGGAGAAGGCAGCCAGACCAGGGGGCATGTTCCTTACATACCCCCTAGGAATGGCCATAACGACGAAGTGCAAAGTCAGAACCATGAGGGTGAGAAGGACGATTTTCTCCCTTACCCGCAAGACAGGAGGGAGCAACACTAGGAGCAACGCTTCAAAGATATCCAGCAAGAGCTCAGCCACATGAAGGAGGCTGTAAAGAGCAAGGCTCCGGTTACAATGGACGTCTTGGTGCAACAAACCGAGTCCCCATTCACCACTGGAGTGCTGCACTTTCCTCTCCCACCAAAGTTCAGGATGCCACAAATAGAGGTCTTTGACGGAACAAAAGATCCCGTAGATCATCTCAACACTTACAAGAACCAGATGGAGCTGCATGGATACCAGGATCCTGTACGTTGCAGAGCTTTTGCCATCACACTAAAAGGCTCCGCCCTAGCTTGGTTTCACAGGCTCCCACCAGCCTCGATCTCATCCTTTAAAGAGCTCTCCATAGCTTTCGTATCTCACTTTATAGGAGCCCGAATGTATAGAAAGCCGAGCTACCACCTACTGAACGTGAAACAGGGGTCCCAAGAAAACCTGAGGTCTTATGTCCAAAGGTTCAACTCAGAGACACTAAAAGTAGACGTTCCAGACGAAAAATTCGCCATAACTGCCTTTATTGCAAGGTTGGGAGTGCAATCAAAGGATCTAATGTTCTCCATATCGAAGAACCCTCAGGCAAGCATGGCTGAGGTGTTAGCCAAGGTAGAGAAGTATATAAATGGTGAAGAGGCACTCCTTTCCAAAGTAGGGGGCACATCCTCACGAAAGGAGAAGGAAAAAGAAGAAAAGAGAAGGGACATGAGTCCCAGGAAGGAGAAAGGGCGAGAGAGGTCTCCAATAAGGGATAGGGACCGCTCACCAAAGAGAAGAGGAAATGTCAGAGATCGCCTGGGCCCCATGCAGCCTGAGCTACAGCCCAGATACGGACCTCAGCGATTCACCCCACTCACTGCCGCTGTGTCACAAGTTCTGTATGAGGTCCAAAACGAGAAGTTCTTGAGATGGCCACCTCGGATGAAGGCAGATCCATCCAAGAGAGACCCCACAAAGTACTGCGATTACCACAGAGATCATGGTCACCACACTGATGACTGCATTCAACTGAAAAAGGAAATCGAGTTCTTAATCCAGCGAGGTCAGTTGCGTCGCTTCGTAGCCCGTGACAACCAGAACCGAGCTCTCCCACCTCCACCACTGCAACAGCAGGCACCTGCACCACATCAGCAGCCTCTAGGTGAGATCAGAGTAATATCTGGAGGGTTCGCGGGAGGCGGAGAATCTAGCTCAGCAAGGAAAGCACACCTCCGACGGATCAGAGCCGAAGAAGCTCTCGAAGTGCACGCTGTATCCAAAGCACCACGCTTAGATACAGCTATCACTTTTTCAGATGCCGATTTGGAGGGATGCCAGTACCCTCATGATGATCCATTGGTAGTACGAGCTGTGGTGGCTAATAGAACCGTTCATCGGGTTCTGATCGATAATGGGAGCTCGGCAGATATCATTTTCGCACCTGCGTTCGACAAAATGGACATAGGAAGGGAGAGACTTGAACCTGTAAACACTCACTTGCTGGGATTCTCCGGAGAAATGGTGCTCCCCCTGGGCTCGATCCAACTTGTGCTCACCCTAGGGGACCCACCTTGCCAAGCCACCACAACCGTGAAATTCCTAGTGGTCGATGCGCCCTCTGCGTACAACATTTTGCTTGGAAGGCCATCCCTTAATTCTATGAAGGCAATCCCATCTGCCTATCACTTGGTCGTCAAATTCCCGACAGAAAATGGAATCGGAGTAGTCAGAGGAGACCAGCGTGTAGCAAGAAAATGTTATATGGCTTCTGTAAAAAGGAAGGAGGTTGAGAATATCCAATTGGATGAACTCGACATGAGAGATGAAATGGAGACAAGACCAATGCCCTCAGAAGAGCTAGAACCAATCCAGCTTGACGGGAAGCCGGAACACCTCGTTTATGTGGGTTCCAAATTAAACGCTGAGCTCAAAGGTCTCCTCATCCGGTTCCTAAAGGAGAATACATGAGTGTTTGCTTGGAATCAGGAAGACATGGAAGGAATTGACCCTTCGGTTATTACCCATAAGCTAAGCGTGAACCCAACTTGCAAGACCTTCAAACAGAAGAGGAGGAGCTTTGCCTCCGAAAGGCAAAGGGCAATTAATGAGGAGGTCATCAAACTCCTCCATGCTAAGGCCATCAGGGAAGTTGACTACCCTTCCTGGTTGGCGAATGTGGTTCTCGTCAAGAAAACCAATGGCAAATGGCGACTGTGCATCGACTTCACTGATCTCAATCGAGCATGCCCCAAAGATAGTTTTCCCCTACCTCGGATCGACCTAATAGTAGATGCCACAGCCGGACACGAGCTGCTTAGCTTCATGGACGCCTTCTCAGGTTACAACCAGATTAGGATGGATCCCAATGACCAAGAGAAGACCTCCTTTGTAACTGAACAAGGAACATATTGCTATCAGGTCATGCCTTTTGGATTAAAGAACGCTGGAGCCACTTACCAGCGATTGGTGAATAGGATGTTCCAAAAACAAATAGGAGCATCCATGGAGGTCTACATCGATGACATGTTGGTAAAGTCACTAAAGGCAGAGCTCCACATCGCGCACCTAGCCGAGTCATTCCAGATCCTGAAGGAGTACAAAATGAAGCTCAACCCTACAAAATGCGCATTTTGGGTCTCGGCAGGAAAATTTCTGGGTTTTATAGTTAGCAGCCGAGGAATTGAAGCCAACCCAGAGAAGGTTAGGGCAATGGTGGAGATGCAATCACCATCCAACACAAGGGAGGTACAACGCTTGACAGGCAGGATAGCTGCCTTGAGCCGTTTTGTGTCTAGATCAAGTGATAAATGCCAGCCATTCTTTCAGATATTAAAAAAAGCGTTCCAGTGGGATGTCAAGTGCGAAGAAGCATTTAAAGCCCTGAAAAATTATATGAGCTATCCTCCTGTTTTGGTGAGCCCATTAGAAGGGGAAGTCCTCACTCTCTACCTAGCAGTTTCAGATTTTTCAACAAGTGCGGCGCTGGTTAGGGAGCGAGACAGAGCTCAGCAACCAGTCTACTACTGTAGCAGAGCTCTGAGGGGGGCAGATGAGAGATATCCAAAGATGGAAAAGCTCGTTTTAGCATTGGTGACAACAGCCAGAAGACTCAGGCCCTATTTTCAAGCTCATACTATCGAGGTTCCAACAGACCAGCCAATGAAGCAAGTGCTACATAAGCCAGAGTCCTCGGGGAGGTTGGTTAAATGGGCCATAGAGCTCAGTGAGTTTGATATCAGATATAAGCCAAGAACTGCCGTCAAAGGGAAAATTTTGGCGGATTTCATTGCAGAGTTCACAGCAGCAGCGCCTATGGAGACCACAGATTTAATACCAGACCTCCCCGTATGGAGGCTTTCGGTAGATGAAGCTGCCAATGCTCAAGGAAGCGGTGCAGGAATGATCTTGACCTCCCCAGAAGGAATAGATGTCGAGTATGCCCTTAGATTTGGGTTCAAGGCTTCAAATAACGAAGCAGAATATGAAGCTGTCATCGCTGGGCTCAATCTTGCTTATTCTATGGAAGCAGATCAGCTGGAGATCTGCAGTGACTCTCAACTGGTGGTAAAGCAAATAGAAGAGTCCTACGAAGCGAGAGGCGAAAAGATGGTTCTTTACCTCAGAAAGGTACGAGAATTAATAAAGAAATTTGTACATGTTAAGGTCAGACATGTGCCTAGAGCAGAGAATGCACGAGCAGATGCATTGGCGAGGTTAGCAACTGCCTCACAAGAAGATTTGGATAGACTAATACCAGTGGAGCACCTTCCAGAGCCTTCAGTAAGTATCGAAGAAGAAGACATACTATCAATTGGAGCTCTGCCGAGCTGGATAAACCCCATCATCGGGTACCTGCAGAGTGGGATTCTGCCAAGCGATGCCAAGGAGTCTTCCAAGCTGAGGATCAGGTCAGCCAGATTTTCCTTGCTGCAAGGAAATCTATACAAATAGGGGTTCTCAACGCCTCTCCTTAAGTGCGTGGGAGATGAAGATGCCAACTATATACTCAGAGAAGTACATGAAGGGATATGTGGCAATCACATAGGAGCTCGGGCCTTGGCAGGAAAAGTACTGAGACAAGGATATTATTGGCCAACCATGCTCAAAGATGCCACCGATTTAGTAAAAAAATGCAAGGTTTGCCAGGAACACGCCAATGTTTCCCACTGTCCACCCGAGCTGCTAACCTCGGTGGTAAGCCCATGGCCCTTCCAGCAGTGGGGTTTGGATATTCTTGGACCCCTTCCCACCGGTGTGGGACAATGCAAGTTTGCTATTATAGGGGTGGATTACTTCACCAAGTGGGCGGAGGTCGAACCTTTGGCAACAATCACCGAACAAAAAGTCCAAAACTTCGTTTGGAAGTCGATAGTTTGCAGATTTGGGGTTCCCAGAGCAGTCGTGTCTGACAATGGGAAGCAGTTTGACAACTCAAAGTTTAAGAGCTTTTGTGCTGAGCTTGGGATAAAGAACTATTTCTCAGCTCCTGCACATCCTCAATCCAATGGGCAAGCAGAGGTCACAATCAGAACCATAAAGACAGCTCTGAAGACTAAATTAGAAAACCTAAAAGGCAAGTGGGTGGAGTACATCCCTGAGGTATTGTGGGCCTACAGGACCACCGTCAGGTCAGCAACTCAGGAAACCCCCTTCGCTTTGGCCTTTGGGACCGAAGCAGTAGCCCCTGTTGAGGTGGGGCTCCAATCACCAAGGGTGGAATTTGCAGATGCCGAACACAATGATGAGTCTCTCTTATTAAACCTCGATCTCCTGGATGAAAAGAGAGAAAGAGCTCTGCATCGTGTCCGACTTTACCAAAGGAAAACTGCAAGATACTACGACAGGAAGGTAAGGCACAGAAGTTTCAAGGCTGGAGACTTGGTACTTAGGAGGCTTCTGCTTGCAAGGAAGGATCCCACGCAT
The DNA here is from genome assembly GCA_951799425.1 of Ilex aquifolium. Classification (NCBI taxonomy): domain Eukaryota; kingdom Viridiplantae; phylum Streptophyta; class Magnoliopsida; order Aquifoliales; family Aquifoliaceae; genus Ilex; species Ilex aquifolium. The sequence goes on along the minus strand of OX637391.1, from coordinate 24,855,912 downwards.
GGGAAATTGGGACCCAATTGGGAAGGACCCTATATCGTATCAAGGGTAATCAGACCAGGGAACTATGAGTTGCAAACAGAGGAGGGGAAGGTCCTACCACACTCTTGGAATGCCGAACACCTTAGGAAGTTCTTTCAGTAAGTGTTACTTGTAGTAGAGCTGTTTTAATAAGAATAAGCGAGTCTTTTATTCACCCTTATATGGTTTCCAAAGTAAAGGAATGTGCAGTAAGCTCTACAGCTAACGATAAGCTTCTAAGCTTATAAAATACAAGATGAGCTCTTCAGCTCATAAATAAACGATAAGCTTCTAAGCTTATAAAATACAAGATGAGCTCTTCAGCTCATAAATAAACGATAAGCTTCTAAGCTTATAAAATACAAGATGAGCTCTTCAGCTCATAAATAAACGATAAGCTTCTAAGCTTATAAAATACAAGATGAGCTCTTCACCTCATAAATAAAAGATAAGCTTCTAAGCTTATAAAATACAAGATGAGCTCTTCAGCTCATAAATAAACGATAAGCTTCTAAGCTTATAAAATACAAGATGAGCTCTTCAGCTCATAAATAAACGATAAGCTTCTAAGCTTATAAAATACAAGATGAGCTCTTCAACTCATAAATAAAAGATAAGCTTCTAAGCTTATAAAATACAAGATGAGCTCTTCAGCTCATAAATAAACGATAAGCTTCTAAGCTTATAAAATACAAGATGAGCTCTTCAAGCTCATAAATAAATGATAAGCTTCTCAGCTTATAAAACACAAGACGAGCTCTTCAGCCCCTACACAAGCAACAAGCCTCTAAGCTCATAGAATTCAAAGCTGGTCTCTTCTTGGAGACACCAACAGTCTTTCCTCCACGACTAGTAGTCCTTGTGCACTGCCTACGTACTCGAAGACCCCAATATATTTGATACAGCAGGGATCAGCTACGAAATCAGTTGGGAATTGAGGTCAGTGCAAACATGATCTTCTATTTTCCATCAATGTTCGTGGTTCGACCAGTGGAATCAGTCAGGAACTAAGGGCAGTGCAAACATGATCTTCTGTTTTCCATCCACGTTCGTGTTCTGAACACGAAGAGCGTGCTAAAATAACCTTACAGAGTTCGGAACGAGCCCGTCAGCTCATAAAGAATTGCATATTCAAAAATAAAAGATCTGGTATTCAGAGTATCCAACAGTACAAGTGTTCAGAAAAATATAAGGAAAGTCATAGCTTGGCATCACTCAAGTAAAGAAGAAAGTACAAGGGGGAAGAGCTCCTAGTCCTTCTTAAGCTGGGACTTCAGCTCAGCCACTTCCTCCTTCAGACGACCATTCTCTTCCTTTAACTCGTCTCTTTCTTGCTGAGCTTTATAAAGTGAATCAAGAAGCTTCTGACCTGCTGGGGAGAGGAAGATAGTGGACAGAGAGTCAGGGGAAAAAGAGCCATCCCTCCTACGCCTCTTTGAGCTCGCGCCAGTGTCCCCTTCCTCGTCGGAATCATCTTCCTCGTCAGAATCAGAAAAAGAAGTCCAGGAAGAGTAGGGAACGAAGGAGAACTCATACTCAGTAGCCTCGGCCCCAAGCAAGTAGAGGTTTTCACTTGTCATCAATTCAGAGTAAGTCCTAGACTCCACCAGCAGCATCTCGTCAATGGTCACCATCTCTGGCACATCCACATCAGGTGGACCTGAGCAACAAGAATGTAATAAGAATATACCTTCAAGAAAAATACATACACAAGAGAGCTTAGCTAAAACTTACTAATGCGAGAGAAGCTCTTCCAGGACAGAGGAATCCTAGCCTCACGACAACGATCCTCAGGAGACCGCCAAGACTCCCCGGAAGCAAAAAAGAAACGTTTAGACCATCCTTCAGGATTGGGGGGAAAGCCTAGAACCAAAGGGCGTAATTTAAAATTCCTCCAACGGAAGAAGCTGAAGCAGGGGGCATCATCTTCCTCTATCTCGAAGAAGTACAGAAACTCGGAGACATAGGGGAACCTGCCAACGCCATGTAGGCGCCAGAACAGGAAGAAGCTCACCATAGTGGCCCATCCTCGTGGGGAAATGCGAGAGGGGCATAGGCCATAGTAGGCAAGAACTCGCCCTATGACAGGGTGAATGGGAAGGCGAAGTCCCATATCCATGGCACCTTCGAAAAAGCAGACTTCCCCTCGAGGAAGGTAGTTACAGGGCTCGTCCGGGGTAGGAACCCGCAAAGGCAAGTCAAGATAAGGAAAGAACCGTTTCTTGATGATTTCCAGATCAGAAGAGTTTAAGTTCGAAGCTGACAAATAGCGGTGATACCACTTCCATTCGATCCCGAAGGAAGTCTGTTCCTGGAACAGAGAAGAAGTAGGGGCAGCCATCAAAAAGCACGATAAAAGCAGAGGATAACCACGAAAAACCAAGAAGAAACTCAGAAGTGTTTTGGGCAAAGGAGAAAGAAACTTAGCAGGTTAGAGGAAACTTAAAGAAGGCTGTAAGTTTTTAGGAAACCAAGAGACATGCGAAAGGAAATCGGCTGTCTTTTTGGTTTCTTAATTAATAAAGGCGGTTATGGTTATGGAAAACGGTTGGAAAAAAAAGGCGGGAAAAGGAATCAGCACAAGATCAACCCTTCTATCGCACTCAAAACGACCGAAGAAAGTTCTGACCCCACCAAAATATTCCTCATATTAGAGCTCAGCCCGGTTGGCAACATTGCACCTCAGAATGATCTCCCTGACCTGCGGCTCCTAAAGCCTTGCCCACATCAGAATGATAAAACTCCTGATGGGCTCCTCAGTTCATCAAAAGAACTTAGCGACTCATGAAGTCCATAGTCTTGCGTGAAGAAGGGTTGAAGTACTTCTCAAAGCACAGAGGAAAAGTTCAGAAAAATAATGCAATGAAATTTGCCCCAGAGTTTGTTATTTATCTTAGAAAGGGTCTATTAAATGGGCCACGAAGCTCAGAAAGAACTTTTAAGTTCACAAGAAGAGCTATATAGCTCAGTAAGAATCCCTAAGTTTACAAACTCGAGCCATGTAGCTCAGAAGGAACTCGCCAGTTCACAATATCAAGCTCTGTTGCTCAGAATGTAGAAGAAAGGGAAGGGATCCCTGAGATACCAACTACCGAGCTCAACTGCTCAGGAGAAGCCATTGAGCCCAACACCAAGTCTTCCATACTCTTCGGACCTAGTAATTTTGCTTCAAGAAGTGCACAGCACCCCTCAAAGCAAAAAGGGGAGTACAAAGTACAAGGAAAGGAGAAAGGTCAGAAGAATAAAATTATGACAAAACCATCTGGCTTATGTCTCAAATCACAGCACATCACACATCACAGTTCAAAGCGAGATTCAGAAACTGCCCTATGAAGTTTGTATTCCAAAACACAAGTTCGAAGTACAAAGGAAAATAAAAGTTACAAAAGCACAGAAAAAGCTCTAAGTGTCTAGAGAGGGAGTAATTGAAGGATCTCGCAGCTCGGTAGATGGGCCCTCAGCAACTGAAGCAAGGGAGGAGCTCCCAGAAATGCCTGGGGTCCCTGCCCCCGTTGATTCCGGATCTTGAGCAAGGGCCTCAGTCACCAAGTTAGCTGGAAACGGCGTAGTAACAGGAACAGCAGGGTCTGCAGTTGGGGGCTCAGGAATCACGACAAGAGCTCCAGAGGTCCCAGAGGCAGGAATGTCCTGACTCAAGGCTGCAGCTGGTGGGACCGAGGCATCCTCCTCACTATCAGAGCCAGACTCTTCCATTTCTTCCTCAGTGGGGATAGGGAAGTTGAAGTCAAGATCTGGGAAAGCTTTGATAGCCTTGCGCCTAAAGGCAAGCCATCCAGTAGCCCACAAAGTGGTGGCCTCATCTCTTAGCTCGGCAATCTCCTTATCCCTCTGATTAACCAAATTTTTCTGCTCCTCGAGCTCCTCGCCGAGCTTGCCGTTTGCCTCGTTGAGGGCGAGGTAATTTTGATTGGCCTGGCTAAGCTCTTTCTTGGCGTCAAAAGCCTTCTGGCTAGCCTTGGACCACGCCTCAACCTTAAGCTGCAGGTCCTCCTTAACTAGCCTTAGCTCATCCCGAGCTTTCTTTTCCCCCTCCTCAGCTCTGACTTTGACGGTTAATGTGTGTTTGAGGTCGGAGGCTTGCTTCGCTGTTAGCTCTCTGAGGTTTTCCACCTGAGCCCTGAGGTCCTCATTTTCAAGGGATAATTCAGAAGCCCTGGCCTTGTACATCTTCAGAGCCTTAAAGGAGCCCTCTTGAGACCGAACCTGGTGCAGCAGACCTTTCGCATGGAGGGCAGCCTGAGAATATAAAGTTCAGTAAATTACGCCAGACCACGAAATAAAAACAAGTAAAGGGGGGAAAGTGCTAGCACTTACAGCAGCTGCTCCCTGAAGAGCTGAAGAGATGGACTCCTCAAGGGGCATAGAAGCAGCCTTCAGGACATCAAACTCAGAAAAAATAGAAGAAAGAGCTCCTGCAGCAAGATCCATGTTGTCGAAAAAAGAATCCTCATCTTCTCCCTCAGATTTTCTCTCTTTCTCAACCATCTTCCCAGAAGCAGTGTATGAGAACTTTCTGGGTTGGAGATCAGGGATCACTCCCAAAGCTTTCTCAACCTCAGAGGAGGAAGGGGAAGCCTGATCTCCCACTTGAGCAGACACCAACCCAGGATGGGCCACCGGAGGGGAAGGGGTAACGGCAATTTGAGGGGTGCCGGATGAGGAAGGCGGTGCCTTATTGGGAACCAGTTCTTCAGTAGCAGAGGGGGGTGAAGGCACCTCCAATCTGGGGATTTTAGCCCGGGTGTTTGGACCACTCCCAGAGCTGACCCGGGCCTTGCGCTTGCCAGATCTGCCTCCTTTCAACAGTTCCTCAACCTTAGCCTGAAGCTCCCCTGGAGTAGACTTCATGGTAGAAGGACCTGGAAGGTCTAAATAGAACAAGGAGTTGTAAAAAGAAGAGGAAGAGAAGGAAAGATAATGAAAAGGGAAGAGAAAGAAAGTGATAATGAAATTACCTTCTTCAGCCCCTAAAACAGATAATGGAATAGCTAGGGTCACCACAGGAGGACTCAGACCTAGCTCCACCAAATTTCGAGACTCAATCAGGTCGGCGTACCTCTCTGGCTTAATCTTCCCCAACTTCACTAGCACCTTCTTATCTTTAGGGCTGAGCTTAGGACGATCACCTGAAAAGAAGAAAGTGTGCAAATAAGAGAAAGGCAAGAGGCCTATAAGTTCCAGATCAGAGCTCAGTCGACTCAAGTGAAGACTCACCCAAGTTTTCTGGTTCTGTCCAAGCCGTAGGGATACCAAGAGTATCTGTCTTATCAGCAGGATTGTACTCCCAATTGGTACCCCCAATGTAAAAGAAATGCTTTTTCCACGCCTTGTGAGAAGAGGGGAGGTTGATGAGTGCGTAATTTTGCATATTTCATGGCCTCATTGCAAGCATTTCAACTCAACTTTTGCATATAAGTGCTTAGAAGTTAGCCGTTTTGAACTATAATGTTGATATTTTGATGTTGCAACCTTTTATAGCTTAAATGATTGATTTTAGGATATTGCAACCTTGATGGATGTGTGGTGAAGTCATGGACACAATATATGAAGAATTGGAGGCTTAAAAGTGAAGAAATCAAGAAGGCATTGGTGCTTGGGAACAAGGGCATCAGCAGCCACATCGTTTGGAAGTACTGCCTCGGAGTTCCTCCATTTTGACCATGATCTACTCAAAATTTGAAAAAGTACAAAACATAAAAGTTGTAGATCTGGGGTCTTCTATTTTGTGTCAAAATTTCAGCCCAATCCAACGGTTGGATCAAAAGTTATGCCGATTCTACCAAAAGTGGTCCAGAGCAGAAAAGAGGGTACCGGTACGCGTACCGGTACGCCGAAGTTTCTGGTGTTCGGGGTACCGGTACGCGTATCGGTACGCTCCCCTGAAGCAGCCCCGATGCTCCTGCAACTCAGCCCCACTTGCTTGGGGGTCCCACCATCGATTCTCCCACGTTTCCCCCAACATTTCCTTACACAACCATGTCTCTCTTACACCTTGGGGAAGACTTTTGAGGCTTGAACATTGAAGGAAGGGGGAGGGAAGTGGGCTGCCAGGCTATGCTCTCCCTAGCCTGTCAAAGCCATCCATTCAGCCCTCTCTTGATGGGAGCTCGTTCACACAGCTAGGGGGGACCACCATGCACGAAAATGAGAGGCATACACTCCATATATTCAACATTACAAGCTTGTATTGAGTTGGCTACCTAAGCTTAGTTTAGTTCCAATGAAGAAGACAATGAATAGTGCCGAAAGTTTACATTTTTGCATTCTCTTCATTCTATTGTCATGTAATCTCTTGTAAGGATCTTCTAAGTTTAATCTATTGTCTTTAATGTCATTCCTTTCAAGTTTATTGCAAGTTTACTTTCATGTTCTTCATTTCACCATTGTTATTTAAGTTTTCTTCATTTCAAGCTTTTATATTGGGTATTGCATATTTTTCCTTCATAGCTTTAGATTTCTTGTTGTAAGTTAATTTTCATGCTTCATGTCTTCATTATATGTCTTTACATTATGCTTGTCTTTCATTTTTATGTATGATTAGCTAGGATTTAAGTTGGTTAATCCAAGGGAAAATTCCTCTTGGGGATTCCATTTCAACTCTTCTTCTTTCCTCCCTTTTGAGTCAAATGGTTCGGTTTGACGGGGTTGAGAGTGGATGAGTTGGTGAGCCTTTGATATTCCGTAGGCCTAGTCACGGTTTATGCTTAGATTACTCACCAATCTCGTCCCTAGCTTCCCCCGAATCAATCGTTCATTCATGCTCAATCGGAGGAAGGCTTTGAGTTGGCTTGACATTCCCATTGGAGTGAACCTTTGTGGTTAATCAACACTTGCTTAATTTGCATTTTCATTCACAAACCAAACACAAAACTCAAATACAAGATTTTACACTTTCTTTTCACTTTTGCAAAATCACTTTCACAAAACTCCCTTTCCTTCCCTGAGGAGACGACCTTGGAATATTTTCCAAGTAAAACACACGACCACAAAAGACTCCTTTCGATTGGGGAGCATTTTTGTGCACACCGCATCTCATTCCATCTATTTTGTTCATCACATTTCCATTCACATCCATTTTGTTGTTGTTTCCTATCTTCTTGCATCATCCGGAGGGAGAGTGACACTCCCCCATCACTATAAGCCACATACACACATTGAGGGTGAGGGTGATGTTACGAGATTAGGAACGACGTAATTACCAATCAATCAAGGTCAGTAATAATTTTCTTAACTTTAGTTCGCTTGGAAATATACAAAAAACCTTCAGCGGAGGTCAGTTTGACATTGAAGAGCTCCATAAGCAAAAAAATGCTAGGAACCCCGAGTTTATGCTTCTTAAAGATGACTAGGAGACCAACCATGACGCCATAGAAGTTGGGAGAAATCTGGGAAGGGCATACATTGAAATGTTGCAGAACAGTCTTGATAAAGGGATGCAAAGGAAAGCGAAGACCGTTCTCAAAGGCGGCAAGAAAGAAGCAGATCCTATTGCGTACTTGCTCTACATAGTAGATGGATTTATCTGGACACCAGGGTTCAACCCCAGGAGGAAAACCGTATCGAACCTTATAATCTTTCATTAACCCAGGGGCCTCTCTACTGTAGCCCACAAACTCGGCATGCCTGAAGGCAGACCCCAAATATGAGGTCTTTTCTTCAACCCCGACTCCACTCACCTTAACCTTGCCTTTATCAGGTCTGGGGGGCATGAGAGAAGAGGTAGAGGGAGGTTCCTCGGTGCCAGCCTCGGCCTCTCCGGCCTCCGCACCAGGAAAGTTATCAATCTCATCGCCAACATCCCCCAAATCAGTGTCCTCAGATCGATCCCCTAATAGGGAAACAGAGGAACGAGTAGCACCAGAAGAAACAGACATATTTGGGCAAGAAAAGGGAAGATTAAAGGAACGGTATAGATGAGGAACACTACTCAAACTTTCCCTAATAACCCTAGGGTCAGCACAGTAACTCCCAACAGCGAGTATGTGCACGATGGAACTCCAGTCCACGAAATGGGGAAGGGGAGACAGGCAACAATCACGAGACCAGAAATAGAAGAACCTATGGGCCCAAAAACGCAGCAACCACCTAGAACACAGAGGGTCCAGAGTTGGAAAAGTCTAAAAAAAAGGATAGGGAAAGCGTACCTAGAGGGGCAAGAGCAGCGAACAACAAATCCGGAACCGAATCAAGAGGAGAAGCACTGCGAAGCCTTCGAATCAAACACAGAAAGGCCGATTTTGGGCAAGAATCAGAGAGCTTCAAGACTGGGGCTCAAGAATTCACAGAGGCAAGGAATTCGGAGAAACAGAGGAGAAGATGAACAGTGCAAAGAAACGGTTCAGGTAGCCGTTTTGGGTATTTAAATCTTGAAAGACGTGGGCTGAGACGCGCGCGGGGATCGAGGAGAGTCATGATTGCTGCAAACCGTCAAAAATCTCCAGCCACGTGAGAAGCCGAGGGAGACCACGTGCAGATCTAGCTCGGATTGAGAAACAATTCAGCCCTTACCTAAGCTAAACTTAGAGCAAGAGCTGGGGGGCAACTGATGATGCCTAAAAACAAACTCCAGACACGAGCTTAGAAAGTGAGCTCAGCTCGGGAGCTCAGGTAATATACGCTGAGCTCCTCCAGCCATAGTCTGAGCTCATCCAGCCGGTACCAGAGCTCCCAGCTGAAGACACAAACTGAGAAATGACAAGAGGGCAGCGAGATGAGAGCAGATACCTTCATAATGGGAATTAAGCTGATCCAAGGCGTAAAACCAGTAACTAACCAAGATCTTCTCCTAAAACCAAGGAGAGGATCCCACAATAAAAGGGAAAGATCTCGCTGTTTGAAGCCAGCCATAGGAAGTTTAGGGAACTCCGAGATGATAGATGAAGATAGGGCATGATCCCTTTAATATAGGATGAGATTTCGAATTAGAGGTAAGCATGAGGCTATAAAAGGGAGGTGATAGAGCCACCAAGGGGCGATTCGACTGTAACGCATGGAACACTATCAATAAGAGAGAGAAAGGAGCTAGAGACTCCAATTTAGAGTGGATTAGCCGAGCTCAGGCCGGTGAACCATTATAATTCTGTCGTGTTATTATCCCTTTCCTTTTTCCCCAAAACCTTCACCTGCATTATTAGACACGAGCCTTGCAGCTCAGATATCACATTAATCACCACACAGATCATTCATACCAAACAATCTAGTCCCATAGCTCATTCACGCAGATTTACGCCATCACTATTCATTGTAGGAATTCACCCGTGCACTTTCCATCATAACTATGCCAGCTTTTGGAGTACAGCTTGAAACTCGGTATGGAAGGTAATTCTTACTCTGTCATATGGAAGAAGTTGGTACTCATTGTGCCATATTTAGGCAACTATTTGCTATTTCAAAATTATGTTGCATATTTGATGCCGAAAGTGGGTTTGCCCCAGATTTAGAGTATCTCTCATTTTTTTTTCATAACATGAACCATACACCTTCTGATTTCATCAATCGACATTCTAGGCGTTGCCTACCATTTTTTGTGATTTCCTAGTTCCTTCTGGATCAATTTCATTGGTTGTATTTCTTTTGGCTCTCAACATTTCTTGCACGATAGAACTTGGCAATTTTTTCCCTGGCCCTTGCAGCTGACTTAGTAATAGCTAAGCTGGTATTGCTTATGGACTCTGCCAGTTCAAGACCTAACGATATCTGTGAGCGTTCCTAGCCTAACAAGAACATCGGGGGTTGTGCCTTGACCTTGCAGCTGACTCAGTGATACAAAATTGTTTATGCTTGCATTGTCTGTGATATCGGCCAATTCAATATTTTATGTAATAATAGGATCATCATTTTTTTTCTGATCACAGGGTTTGGAAATTGATGGTGTTATTTCACGTGAATGAGCAGCGAGTTAGAGTATAATTGCTAGGAACAGATCTAAGCTACAAGGCCCGTGAATTGGTGGTTGAATGCTCTAGTTGTCCGAGGTGTGGTGTGTGTAACACGTAGAAATATAGTGGTTCACCGGCTTGGGAGCTCGGCTAGTCCACTCTTCAATGGAGTCTCTTGCTCCTAGAATCTATATTCATCTAGAAAATGTTTTACAAGAGGCCTTTGATGCCAAGAGGCCTTTGATGCCAGTAGGGTTCTCTGCCTTTTGATTGAGGCGCTGTACAGTATTTATAGTGTGATTCCTATCTCTAAGGGATTTTCACCGAGATCTTTGCCTTCATCCGTGGGATCTTCCTTGATTTTTGGGAGAGGATCTTGGTTAGCTGAGAGTTTTGTGCCTTGATTATAGCTTTCCATTGCTTTGAGGATGTCATTCACTAGCCAGCTGTTTCCCTTTCAATTTCTCGTTTGTTTTCTTTGATGAGAGCTTGAGGTCTGGATTGCGGAGCCCTGGTTACTATGTCTAACCTCCTTGTCTGACCTCATACTTAGAGCTTTTTTCTAGGTATCATCAGTTGCCCCCCAGCCCTTGGCCCAAGCGAGCTTGGGCAGGGGCTGAGTCGATGCTGAATTGAGATAGACTTCCACACATCGACCTCGATTTGCATGAACTCGAGGTGCAGAGAGCTGTTGTTTTTCCTACGGTTGCCGAGTTCCCAGTTGTTCTCATTGCTTCGAGAAGTACTTCAGTGCTTCTTAAAGCAAATTTATTGACTTTATGAGCTGCCAGACTCTTTTTTTTTTTTTTTTTATGAACTTTCATTATGAGCTATAAGGCTCTTTTTAGGAATTAAATAGCCCATTCCGAGCTCCTAGGCTCTTTTCTGAACTATTGAAGTTCTTCGTGGGCTGTGTTGCTCATATCATGAACTGAATAGTTCAGCGCGAGCTACGTGGCTCATATTATGAGCTGAAGAGTTCAGCGTGAGCTGCTTGGCTCAAGTTATGAACTGAAGAGTTCATCGTGAGCTACGTGGCTCAAGTTACGAACTGAAGAGTTCATCGTGAGCTGCTTGGCTCAAGTTATAAACTGAAGAGCTCATCTTGAATTTATGAGCTGAAGAGCTCATCGGATGTTTATGAGCTGAAGAGCTCATCTTGAGTTCATGAGCTGAAGAGCTCATCTTGAGTTCATGAGTTGAAGAGCTCATCTTAAATTTATGAGCTGAAGAGCTCATCGGATGTTTATGAGCTGAAGAGCTCATCTTGAGTTTATGAGCTGAAGAGCTCATCGGATGTTCATGAGCTGAATAGCTCGTCTCGTTCTCTGACATCTTCCCTTCTCTTGGGGGAGCGATCCCTGTCTCTTCTTTGGGACCTATCTCGTCCTCTTTCTTTCCTAGGACTTCGATCCCTCTTATTTTCTTTCTTCACTTTTTCCTTCTATGAGGATGAGCTCCCTACCTTTGAGAGAAGGGCTTCCTCGCCATTAATATACTTTTCTGTTTTAGCCAGCACCTCTGCCATGCTTGCTTGGGGGTTTTTTGATATAGAAAATATCAAATCCTTCGACTGCACTCCTAATCCAGAAATGAAAGCAGTGATAGCAAACTTCTCATCTGGAATTTCTACCTTCAGGGATTCTGAATTGAACCTTTGGACATAAGACCGTAGGTTTTCTTGGGGTCCCTGTTTCACATTCAGTAGGTGGTAGCTCGGCTTTCTGTATATTCGGGCTCCTATAAAGTGAGATACGAAAGCTATGGAGAGCTCTTTAAAGGATGAGATCGAGGCTGGTGGGAGCCTGTGAAACCAGGCTAGGGCGGAGCCTTTCAATGTGATGGCAAAAGCTCTGCAACGTACAGGATCCTGGTATCCATGCAGCTCCATTTGGTTCTTGTAAGTGTTGAGATGATCTACGGGATCTTTTGTTCCGTCAAAGACCTCTATTTGTGGCATCCTGAACTTTGGTGGGAGAGAAAAGTGCAGCACTCCAGTGGTGAATGGGGACTCGGTTTGTTGCATCAAGACGTCCATTGTAACCGGAGCCTTGCTCTTTACAGCCTCCTTCATGTGGCTGAGCTCTTGCTGGATGTCCTTGAAGCGTTGCTCCCAGTGCTGCTCTCTCCTGTCCTGCTGGTAAGGGAAAAAATCGTCCCTCTCGCCCCCATCGTTCTGACTTTGCACTTCTTCGTTGTGGCCATTCCTAGGGGGTAGGTAGGGAACATGCCCCCTGGTCTGGCTGCTTTCTCCTCCTTCGTTGACCTCTCTAAGGGGGTCCAAGTGTCGTTGTTCCCTATGAGGGGGATTATTCTGGCCTTCTTGGGCTGGTAGTGCCTCCTGTGGGCGTTGTATGAGCTTCGATAGCTCTGCGTTTTCCCTTAGCAAACGTTGGTTGACGAGGCGAAGGGCCTCCATCTCGTTGTTAATGGGGGAATTAGTCTCTTGGACGTTCTCGGGTTGTCTGTCGTTGGTGGCTTCCTGCTGATCCTGCGTTCGTGGTGGGTTTGTTTGGCTTCTGCTCATGTTTCGAGTTGATACCATCAGTCACTGAGAGATCAGCTTATTTGTAACAGGAACAGTCGTTCCCACAGACGGCGCCAAACTGATGGTGTTATTTCACGTGAATGAGCAGCGAGTTAGAGTATAATTGCTAGGAACAGATCTAAGCTACAAGGCCCGTGAATTGGTGGTTGAATGTTCTAGTTGTCCGAGGTGTGGTGTGTGTAACACGTAGAAATATAGTGGTTCACCGGCTTGGGAGCTCGGCTAGTCCACTCTTCAATGGAGTCTCTTGCTCCTAGAATCTATATTCATCTAGAAAATATTTTACAAGAGGCCTTTGATGCCAGTAGGGTTCTCTGCCTTTTGATTGAGGCGCTGTACAGTATTTATAGTGTGATTTCTATCTCTAAGGGATTTTCACCGAGATCTTTGCCTTCATCCGTGGGATCTTCCTTGATTTTTGGGAGATGATCTTGGTTAGCTGAGAGTTTTGTGCCTTGATTATAGCTTTCCATTGCTTTGAGGATGTCATTCACTAGCCAGCTGTTTCCCTTTCAATTTCTCGTTTGTTTTCTTTGATGAGAGCTTGAGGTCTGAATTGCGGAGCCCTGGTTACTATGTCTGACCTCCTTGTCTGACCTCATACTTAGAGCTTTTTTCTAGGTATCATCAGAAATAGAATCACACTTCTTTTTTCCATATAGTAGGAGAACTATCCACTGCTTTGTTCCAATTAGGAAGATTTTACGACCAATGTTGAATGAATGTGTGACCCCAGTCAGTTGTTACTGGAGCCTGTCTTTGATTGTACATGAAGAAGCTGAACTGATGTTCGTTTCCAAGGTAAATGATCTTGTTTCTTCTCCGCACCTTGAGTTTTTCATGGAAATTTGCTTCATTTATGTTGCTCAACAATGAATAAACAAGAGTTCAAGACTTAAAAAACAGTAATACTACACTAACCAAATTTTGGGACCAAATTTGGAGCCCAAATGATATAGCAGCTGATTTAAGCTTCTTTATTTGGTGTCATGTCATTTGGGCCCCAATAAAGACTCCAAATGACATGTTGTCATGTCATTTGGGCTTTAGTCCCAAAATTTGGTCAGTGTAGCATTACTCCTTAAAAAATGGACATTGTGGGTTGAGCTGTAGTCTGAACCAGTAGAACAAGGTAATTTATTTTCTACTAAGGGAGAAAAATTAAATGTGGAACAGTTACATTTAAGTTGTTTTCTTTTATCCTCTTTTTCGTGTCCTCCACATATGCCTCTCTTACTGGTTCATAATGCTTGAATTTATTATCCAGGAATAGCGTCCACCAATGAAAATGTTAGTCCCCATCTGGAAGGCTTTGTGTGCTGCAACTGACAGTAAATAAAGTCCTGATGCATGTACATAAGATGGGGAATGGTGTGCATCTACTTTTGGGATTAGTGGTTGTAGTGTACCTTGTGCATTAGTAGTGGGAACAATGTAGCTTTATTAATGTCCGCAATGTTGCTGTATTCAGGTCTGTTAATATGTACTGTACATTTTGTATTTCAGGGAAAGTTTCATTCAAACAGCTTGTAAATAGGCATAACTTCAAGAACAACACTTGTATTTTTTGAATTTTTACTGACATCCCTTGTCGGTGTTTGCCCCACATGGGAGTGTCAATTTTATTTATTAACATGAACCAGACACGAACCCAACCGGACACAAAACTAAAAAATAACATAATTAATTAACACGAGTAAGAAATTGGTCAAATTAAGGTTCGAAACAAATAACATGATTAATGTGTACTGTATATAGAAAATAAGTATTTAACGAGTATTGTAGATAGAAAATAAAAATTTTATATATTTTTTAAATGTTTTAAATAGAATTATATGAGTTGTTGGAGAATTAAATAGTTTTTTATTGACACGAATATTGATACGAACCCGACATGAAAATAACACGACTAAAAGTGACATAACACGAAAATGACACGACACAATTAACACTTCTAATTCCACATACACATGACGGAAATTGTTGTTTTTACGAAATTTTCCATTAGAAAATCTTTTAATTATGCATTACCTATTAGATAAATTTTACCATATCATATTCCATATGTATATACATGCATACATAAGCGAGAACACACACAGGAGAGAGACAGACCTCTCAACCCCACAACCCTCTCTCCCATTAAGCATTCACTACCTCCCCCCACTGTCGGAGTGACTCGTCATAACCTATGACGCCTTTGGACTGCACGTTGCATTAGGGTGCTTCAGGGTTGTGGCATTGGCGTATACTAATTCTGCGCATACAAATTGTTTTGGGAGAATTAATTAGAATGAGGGGAAAATATTGTTTTTGATACAAAACAATGGAAAAATTACATTTATGTAGTCAATCGCAAATAGTTGAAATAAAAATTTAGTCTAAGTTGAATAGAATTAGTTAGAATAAGGACAATAAACAAGCACCTACTAAGTTTCTGAGATGGTTTGTTAGATGGTCGTTTAACTAAACTACTGATGACCATTTTTAAAAAAGACCAAACAGAAAAAAGCAATCCTTGTAATCAAACTGCTTGATTGTAACAGATTTAGGACACAAGAACAGCAACCAATCCTTTGAATCACAAAAACTGTTTTACTGTAATGGATTTTACTTTTGGAAAACCAAACTTAATACAGTTTAGCAAATTTAAACCAAGTTTTGTTAAAAGCAAAAGGGCTGGTGGAATTTTGTCTTTCAAACTTTTGCACTGTTCCTTTGAAATTATTTTTTTCTTCTAAGGGAGGGGAAGAGCGGGGGAGACTTGAACTCTTGATCTTAAGAATGCAAAACCTTCACAAGACAAGGAATATTATTGAATTAAAGAGCCATTGATTCCTTTGGAGATTAAAAATGCATCCTGAATCTCTATAAACGGTAACAATATGCCCGTTTTGCACCAATTTGGGGCAAAAATTTGTTAAAAGCAGGTAAAAAGGGAAACATGAATTTGGCAATCCAATACACACGAATGATTAGAGTTCATTATCTTATTGAAAAACTAAAAGGTCATTTATGAAAATAATTAAAGAATTTGAAATTATTTCTTTTGTAGAATACTCCAACACTCTCCATCTCTAATGCTTCCACCAAAAGAAAAGAAACCGAGCATGACAATCAGATGGAACAATGAATGCAATGAAATTTCAGACCTCAATCACCTCACCAACTGAAGAATTGTTTATCATTATATTCTTTAAACAAACGACAAGCATTTGTTTCATTTTACCAAATTCTTTCGCCAGAAGCAAAGATCCCATTAAAAACCTGGAAATCAAAAATACATGCAAGCACATGTTCCATCCCTCTCCATCAAAGAGACCCAAAACAAAAAGATCTGGTGCCATGGCAAAGGGGAAGGCAAAAAATCAGTGAGTGAAGTAAAACCTAGACACAAAAGATCCGCAGAAGAAAACATAACTGAAAAATGTACAAGATTAAATTGATGACAGGAGTGCAAAGATACATAAAGGTTGAAGGAGAAACAATCTTCTCATAACAGAAGAGCACGATGCCCTCTTTCTAGTACACTCCCATTGCATCTAATCTATTGATGCAACCACTGTTTTGAGAGATATCAAGTCCAGCACCAATATCAACATTATAAGTAATTCCCAGCCAATAATTCAAGTCTCAAGAATCCACTGTAATTGGTTATTTACACGAAATATATCCTTGCCTTCCAACCTTTTCGTTTCTTGACTAAGACATAAAATCAATGTGCTCCATGTATCGAAATTAGGAATAATACCTTTTTCCACCATTTCGAGAAATAGTATCGAAGCATTTTGCAAATCCCCGTTCCGACTAAGTGCATTGATCAAAGGACCATAACTTTCAGAATTAGGCAAGCAACCTTTTCCAACCATGTCCTCCAGGAGTTTTGACGCACTCCCAAATTTGCCTTGCCTACATAGCCCAGTAATTAAAGCATTGAATGTTGACGCAATAGGAAAATAACCCCCAGCAACCATTTCATTCATCATCTCAAATGCTTCTTTCACACTCCCTTCTTGGCAATACTCATGAATCAAACTGACATAAACGAGAGCACTAGGAAAACCTCCCTCCTTAGTCATCTGATCATAAACTCTCTTGGCATCCTCAACACTACCCTCCTCACAGAAACCTAGTATCTTCAAGTTCCTGTCAACAGCTTTAGGAAACAATTTCTCCAGCTTAGTCAGAAATTTGAGGGCTTCATCCAAACGGTTTTCTTTATACAGACCATATATGATACTATTATAGGGACTTATATGACCGGCAGAACCCCCTTTAACTTCCTCCATTAATTCCAAGATCTTAAAGCCCTCTTCCATCTTTTCTCCTGAGCACAAGCCACGGATTAACGTATCATATGTGACGAAGTTGCAATTAATCCCAATCATTTTCATTTCATTAAACAAATCAATAGCTGAATCCAAAATCCCACAGGCACAGAAACTAGAGATCAGCACATTATAAGTGTCCACATTTGGAAGGCAACCCTTTCTCTCCATCTCCTTTAAAAACCTACATCCAACCTTCACTTTCCCTAAGCTACAAAACCCCTTTATCAGGGTATTATACGCCACAACATCCAATTTACCTCCTTTGCTCTCTATTCTTTCTAAAACATCAACAGCCTCGGCAACACGACCAGCATTGCAAAGAATTTCCACCATCTTAGTCACTGCAACAACATCAGGAACAAAAGCAGTACTAAAGCATTTCTCTAATATCACAAGAGCTTGCACTAAATTCTCTTCTCGACAATAAGCTGATATCAAAATGTTAAAGGTGACGTCATTGGGTTCCACCATTTCATTCATCAAGCTTCTAGCTCGCCCAATCCCAAGTTTCCCACTCTTGCAAAGAGCATGGATCAATGTGTTGTATAAAACAGTATTCGGCGTTACACCCCGCGTCTTCATTACTTGCAAAAGCTTAAAACCATCACCAATTCTATTTGTCAAGCAAAGTCCTTTCATTAAAATCCCATAAGTATAATCATCACCTAGAACACCACTTTTCATCATCTTCTCCCGATAAAATTTTCTTGCCAAGTCAATATCTTCCTTAACAAGAACATCAAGTATTGAATTGAAGAGTTTCAAAGATGGGTTCTTTTCAAACTTGGAAACCACGTGAAGAACTTTGATCACTTCTCGAATCATTCGAGCCCGGCCCAAACCACGGACCATTGTGACGAAAATTTCTTCATCCGGGGGTGAACCAATCGAGCTGGGCATTTCGTCGAGCAGTTCTTTGACGGTCTCAAATTGACGAAAAGTACAGAGCTTGTGTATCAAAGCCCTGTAGGTGGATTGAGAGTGGATGAAACTGGGAAGTTTGGACGCCCATCTGAAGGTCTGGAGGGCTTGACTTGCTGATTTTTGTTCTAATATGAGATAGGTAATGTGTTGGTTGGTTGGGGCAGGGGTGGTTGACATGAGTCTTGATTGAAAGCAAAACAAGGTCGGAAGTTTTGAAGAATTGAAGATTTTGGGCATGGAGATCTTGATCAGATATATGAACTGCGTGTTCTGTTTGCATCTGAAAGAAATCCCAAAGCTTTATGTGTATACAAAGCGTGTAGTCAAGATATAAGCTCACAAAAACGAAGACATTCCATTATTAAGGAGGATATGTGGAGGGTTGCAATGGCAATTTATAGGGAAGATTGTATGAAGAAGACGAGAAGGCTACAGCTGTCTCTGACCAGTATAGTTAGAGCAACTCCAAGCGGATTGCATATGGGGTCGTATGAACCCCTTAAACCCATGTTTGGATTATCATAATAATCATATATCCCTGCACATACCAAACATGTATATAGACAACATTGAATGTTGAATTTCATATTTGAATTTCATCTTTGGGTCAAACATGGGTTTGGACAATCCAATCCAAACCCCTCCCAAAAAACATATCAAACAGGGCGTAAAGGGGGTGGTATATGGGGTTGAAAAATGGCATCAAAGATCTTGGTGTGGCATTTTTGGCAACTCTGGAGAGAGAAAGAGAGGTTGCAAATGAATTGATGAATATAGATTCGTTAGATGAATATAGATCCAACGATTCATATAGATTAATGAATAAAAATATGAAAATGACACCCTATTTTGGCACCTGCCATTGGAGCAGATTTATAATTCAGAAATGGCAAAACACTGTTCAAGATTGCAAATGAAGGATTTGGCATCCCAAAATGGCAACTCCCTTTGGAGTTGCTCTTACACGAATTTCCAAACTACTACTTTTTAACAAACAAACATCAGGTAAAAAAAAAGTTAAAAATCGATCATAAAATATTCTTGTCCATTTTAATAGTTAGATGGATCTTAAAGAGGCATAAATATATGCCACGTGCACAAGCAATACACTCACGTATTCTTGGAAGGACAGGTCACGTGGGTCAAAATAGGAACAATTGGGGATGAACCGACCGAACTATGACAGCTCGATTCATGGTACCGAGCAAAATTGCACAGAGCTCAACTTGAAAACAGGACCTAAACTGAACAACAGGGAAAATGCCTACAATTAAGGAATTTAGGTGCAACAACTAGGCGAAGTCAATGACTTAGAAGTGTTGCAATTGAGGGAGCGTCTGAAGAGATTTCAACAATCCCCAACAAACATTCTTGAGTAAGGGGAGATGTGCCCCCCCCCCCCCCCCCCCCCCGAAAAAAAAAAACCAGTAACAAAAACCCTAGAAACACGACAAGGTCTATATAAAGCACGCATGATACACTGTGAGAGGTAAGTAGAATCTTCTTTGATACATATTCTTTTTATGCAGTTACTGACTTAAGCATCAGAGTGCCTTCAATCGAAGCACTTCTGTCCTAAGCAGTTTGTTCATTTTGCAGGGAGGATTTTGAGGGAGGAATACAATTTTCTTCATCAGAAGTAGGACATATTGTAATTTTACCACTTACATTTGACGCCTTTTGTGAGAAGCTTCCTAAACAAAAAGCAATGGCAAGGTTAAAGAGCACCATTGGATCACCAGTAAGTTCCAATGCTCAGCAAGAGGACTCGGATCCAAACTAACGTGAGTCGTTCCCTTCGGATAGCGACATTTGGGTAGAAATTTATGATAGCCAGGATAAACAGCACGACGATAAGATATCCTTGGCTAGTTTCAAACTTGATAATAATGAGAACCAGAACGACACTCCGCAGGACGAGTCCCTTCGTGTGGAGGGGGATAATCCTGCCCTAACAAAGTTGGTCCAATCTCTACAGGGCCGATTAGATGCACACGACGCAATGTTTAATAATTCATACACAAGAGATAAGGCTTTAAAGCGGGAAAACAAGGAGTTAAAGGAAGAGCTGAGGAGGGTTAGAGAAAAGGAGGTTGTTGATGAAGATGTTCGATGCTCTAGAAGACAACGACAGAGGAAAGTAGATAGGCGGAGGCAAAGGAGTGATGAAGACTCACCAAAAGCTAGATACTGGAGAAAGTCTCACCGAATTGAAAACTAGGAAGATGAGTGGAAATTCTTCATCATCGAAGAGTTCAACAATAGGTTGAAGAGGCCTAAGCAGAAGTCGGCAAGAGACCTGACACGGAGGGCCATAGGAGAATCTATAGGAGGAACAGAGGTTTCTCCCTTTTCTAAATGGATCGAACGTGCAAGAATCTTGAGCAAGTTTGTCGTCCCGAACTTAAAATTGTATGATGGTAAAACGGATCCAATCACCCATATTCGTCATTATAGGTAGCTAATGATAGTTCACAGAAAGAATGAGCCTCTATTATGCACCATATTCCCTAGTAGTCTCGGGATATCAGCCATGAAATGGTACGACGAACTTGCTAGGGACTCGGTCGATAGCTGGGCCCAGCTTGCTGAGCAATTCACAACTTGGTTCATCACTAGCAGTCGACAACCCAAGGATGTTGGGGCATTGCTGACATTGAAAAGAAGGAATGGCAAAACGCTGCAGGAGTACACTCATCGGTATTGGGAAACGATGAATGAAGTGGAGGCGTGAAACCCCGAAATTACGGTAGCACCCTTCAAGATAGGATTGCCGAAGGAGAACACATTATACAATCGCTTACAACAAGAGTGGCAATGGACATGGAGGAGTTCATGCCCAGGGTTGAAAATTATGCCAAGGTCGATGACGACCTCAGTAGAGACTTAAGTAGAGAACAAGTCGGGAAAAAATAATTCGGCAAAGAGAAGTCGGGAGTGCAAGCCTGAGATGGAGCAAAGGGGAAGGAAAAAGAGGGGTTCCCCTCTAAGTCCCCATATATGGGAGTCAGCACGGAATTCAAGGAACCGATCTACAAAATTCTTTTCCAAATTAAGGGAAAACCCTACTTCAAATGGCCAAATAAGTTGGGAGGCGATCCAGCCAAAAGGAACCCAAACTTCAGATGCTCGTAACATCGAGATGTGGGGCACAAGATAGAGAATTGCTGTTATTTGAAGTAGCACTCAGAAGAATTGGTTCAAGTTGGACACCTCTCGCAATTTGTGGAGGGGGATGGAAGCAAGAATAACAACGGAGGTACTGCCGTCACTCCCCGTGATCGACCGATGCCAGTTGGGATTATCGATGTAAGCTGGCCGCATAGGCCAAAGAAGTTTTTCAATTGAGGGTGAGCCTTGAAGCTGAGAGAAAGAAGTTCAAAATGGATGAAGTAGCTAGGAGGATCATTGAATTGATCCGATATGTGTATACCCAAGTGCAGACGGTCAAGTTGTAGTAATAATCCGGTTAAGTCCGGAGTCGAATCCAAAGGAAACTGTTGTCGGTGTTTTGAAGTAAGCGGTGACAGAGACTAAGTGATTGTAACCTTTTAGTTTTGAAGTTGTGTGATGTATGGTATTTTATGGACAAAATATAGGATTCTTTCCAAATGGATTTTCTAGACAAAATATAAGATAAGCTTAAATATAAAAAGTCACTCTTTAGTTCGAGGATCTGGACATGTAGTTAATCATCCGGTTTATTATACTTGTACTTGGTAACTCAATTAACCCTTGTGTCAACAGCAAGTTAATCGGAATATAAAGGTGGATTAAGAGCATGGTTCCGATGTCTTTCCAGAAGTTTACAAGAATTGTCTGTGCCGAGACTTAACCCGTCTACAAACAGGCAAGTATTTTTACAAGGCATCCAACCATGACATTAATATTCCATTCTTTAAATGAAGCACAATAATGGTGAAGATTGAAGGGTAGTCATGAAGATCTAGCCGGGGTACTTGCCTTGAACCAATGAGTCTTTCTATGCAAGAGTTATCTATATTATAGAAAGTACTCACGATTATACAAGGTACCTTAACTTTTCTAGATGCAGTCAATCATTCAATAAGCAAGGGAAATATAAAGCATTAAGCGTAACCGAAAATGCACAGATATAACTTCCGGATGATTTATACATGTCCATTACCTCTTACTAAAGAGTGAATGAGAAACTACTCACTCTTCATGGCTTTAGTAAAGCTAGAAAAGTGAGTGATGCTCATCCCTCCAAGTAGAGGAGTTACAAGATAAAACACACTACACAAGGAGCCGATCTTCGACGAAGAATGAGTGAATCACGTTCCACCCTTCACAGCTTTGGTAAAGCTCTAGAAAAGTGGAATAGTTTCACTCCTCTAAGGAAAGAAAGAAGCTCAAGCAATGGAAGTGAGTGAAACTAATACTGAAAGTAGAAGAAAGCTAGTCACTTTTGGAGGGTTTCTACCGCAACCAAAAGATGATCTATCTTCCTTTATGTAAGTAAATATAAACCTAAGTCTAAGACTAATTCTATAACAAGCTAAAAGATGTTGGTCTAGTCTAAAAACCAAGTCCTCCTTGAAGCTCCCACAATGTGAGTATTTATAGGCAAAGATGAGGGGGACAAGGGAGTGTGAAAGAATAGTGCAAGGCCGGCAAATTCCAAGTGAAAGCCAACCACTCTACAGACAGTCTGGGGACAACGTTCGAACATTGTCTGGCGTTCGAACATTCTTCCTGTCTTTGCTTGATGGCGTTCGAACGCTAGATGTAGTTTGAACCTCCTACTCAAGTGGCCTCTGTTCTTCTAGGAGAGTTACTTCCATACGCCATGAACCACTGCCCTTGCACTCATCAGCCAGGTCTTCAATAATTTAGGACAACATTCGAACGTGGATTGGCGTTCGAACGCTGTACTCAAGTACTTCTGCGTGTTTTCGTTCTTTGCTGCAACACGCTATGCATCAGCACTTTAGCAGTCTGATCTTCCATAATTCAAGAGAACGTTCGAATGTGGATTGACATTCGAACGTTCTTGTCTTGGTCTAAGATTTTCCAATTTTGCTCCAGAATATGTTGGTGTTGCACAAAAGTTTGATAGTCATTGCCTTTGGTCCCTTGTACAATTTATGTCCTCAAATGACATCATTTAAACTACAACAAAGTATAATTAGTCTTAAAAAGGACATAGTAATATGTTGATTTTAACTACTAATCAATCAGTTTCTACGAACAAGACTTGATAGGGGTACACCACCCGCATCATGACGCACTCCTTCTTAACTTACGAATAGTAAATTTTGATGCTAATCAGATGCTGATTGACCAAGGGAGCTCGTTCAAAATCATGTACCTAGGTGTTTTTCAGAAGCTAGGCCTCAAAGAGGAGGACCTCAAGGCAGCGAATATCCTTCTAGTGGGGTTTAGTGGAAAAATAATTTTCCCAAAAGAGAAAATCACCCTACCTGTCTGCATAGGACCGGTCGAGACCATGATGGAGTTCCTTGTAGTGGATGTAGAGTCCACATACAATGCCATTATGCGGTGTACCTGGTTACACAAGATGAAAGCGGTCCCTTTGGCTTACCACCAAGTGCTAAGATTCCCGACGAATGATGGGATAATCGACGTTCGAGGGGACCAGGTAAGTTCACGAACCTGTCTCCTAACCTCGGTTAAAGGCAAGGGATGCGCAGAGGTACATGATAAGGTCACGAATCAAGAAAATAGGAAATAGCAATCAAAGTGGTCGACTATTGAAGATCAGCACATCGAGTTGACCGAGAGCACCATAGAAGACCTAACTAAGGTGTTTTTAGATGGGGACGCCGAAAGGTATTTCTTGCTAGGTTCTTCATTAGTGGTTGAGTACACAAGATTAGTTTCGCTTCTCAAGGAATGCATTGACGTGTTCGCTTGGACGACGTACAAAATGTTAGGTGTACCTCCTAAAATCGTGTGCCATCACCTAAATGTTGACCTGAGCTTCAAACCAATGAAGCAAAAGTATAGAAGGTTGGCACCGTAGCATTTGGAGGCAATATAGGTGATAGAGTTGTATACTAAAAGCTTATTTTTTGTAGTGAAACTCATTTTATTAATTAATTGAAGTTTTTTCTTTCCATTTTATTGAGAATCTATGTGGGCAAAATGTTTGCATTATATATGATATATAGTATGCATGTGTGTCTTATATTTTACATTGTAGATAATCTGGTATGTAGAGTTCGGCTTATGCATAGAAGACTAAATTATTGGATCCTTATATAATATAAATATATATTCACAATCCTAGATGGAATTGACACACCATCAGTATAATTGTAGTGTAATATTCTGACATAGTTTATCTTGATTGTTTGATATCTCGTATTATTGCGCTAGTGCACTTTGTGTATTGAACATACCCATGTTGAGGTTATTATCTTTTACTAATTCAATAAGATACCTCATGATTATTTTGATTTTTTATGCTCTTAATCCCGAAATATTTAATCGTCACGTGCATATAATGATTGTTACTTTAATTCATCAAAGAGTGAGATTCATATTGAGTCAATAAGCTCGGTGAATTGGGAGACGATGATATTTGTATGGTGGAAATTAATTATTAAAGAAAACCACGTCCTAATATTTAAATAGGTTGATGATGTC
Source organism: Ilex aquifolium (assembly GCA_951799425.1). Classification (NCBI taxonomy): domain Eukaryota; kingdom Viridiplantae; phylum Streptophyta; class Magnoliopsida; order Aquifoliales; family Aquifoliaceae; genus Ilex; species Ilex aquifolium. The sequence goes on along the minus strand of OX637391.1, from coordinate 24,831,559 downwards.
CTTTTGAGGAAGCACATAAATTTTGTTCATGTCAAACCCTACAGGTGGATTTAATTATCCAGCATGACAAATAAGTTGAGTGATAAGGTCTTAAGGAATAAAAGAAGTTAATTAAATATAATTGTCAGTAATTTATTTAATTGATGGACATCTATAATCTTAAATGTGGGGAGATTATTAAGCATATAATAATAAGAAGCTCGAATATAATTTTGAGATAAGGCTCAAGAGATCAATAATAATTTTTTAGTGGACTAAACTTATTATTAATGGGCTGTAGGATGTTTGTTCTAGGTTGAACATAGGAATCCTAGGCCCATTGGAAGTCTGGTCCTTATTTCTCCTTAGGGTTTTTGTCGTAGCCTATACATAGACGTCTAGACTCTCTAAATCAGCATCAATTTATTACTCAGATTTTTTAGAGAGGCTGAGAGAGAGAGAGAGAATAGAAGTTCAGAGGTCCTTCCAGCCCACACTATATCCAGATTTTTAGCCTTGGGGGATATATGACATAAGATCGTGAGGTTTAGCGAGCTGCTTTCTGTGTCTATATTCAGTTTCTGCGTTCGTGTTGAGACGAGATTAATCCAGAGCGATCTTGAAGGTCAACCCTAATTCCAGCCTTGTAGGGTTTTAAATATTTTTTTTTTTGTATTCGATACATACGCATTGTCAATGATTCTTGGAATTTTCGTTCCAACAAAAGGAAGAGGTAGCAATACTATTGGAAGCATGGACCATCAAAGAAGTCCAGTATCTGACCTGGTTGTCGAATACGGTGGTGTTGAACAAGAAAACAGAAAAATGGAGGGTGTCCGTTGACTTTATTAACCTTAACAAGGCATGCCCAAAGGACAACTTTCGTTTGTGTAAGATTGATCAATTTGTCGATGCAACCTCTAGTAATGAACGAATAAGTTTCCTTGATGCGTATAAGGGATAGCTCCAGATCCCCCTTGCCGAGCAAGATCCGGAAAAAACATCATTCATAACCCTAGAGGGAATTTACTGTTACAATTCAGACTAAAAAACGCAGGGGTAACGTACCAGAGATCGGTGATGAAGATGTTCTCAGGCATGCTAGGCGACATTATGGAAGTCTACATCGACGATATGGTGGTAAAGAGTCAAAAAGTCAACGACCACATTGCCGATCTAAGGAGAACTTTTTGGACGTCCTTCACAGATACAGGATAAAGCTAAACGTTTCAAAATGTGCATTTGGGGTTGGTTCCAAATTTTTTTAGGCTTCTTAGTCACTCATCGTGGAATTGAGGTGAATCCAGATCAAGTTGCGGCCTTGACACAGTTTCAACCGCCAAAAACGATTAAAGAAGTGCAAAGGTTAATAGGGATGGCAGCAGCATTGGGTAGGTTTATATCCTGAGCCTCTGATAAATGTCGACCATTTTTTCAGTCCATTAAATGGAAAGGCGAGCAGATATGGGATCGGGAGTGTGAAAAGGCCTTCAATAACCTGAAGTTCTATTTAGCTGCTTCACCCCTGTTAACGACACCATCCGTAGGGGAACGATTGTCGTTATACCTAGCACTATCTGAGCATGTAGTCAGCGGTGGCCTGATAAAGAACTCCCAAAAAGGGTTGTGTCTGATCTAACATGTTAGTTAGATGCTCCTTGATATCGAGACGAGATAGTTGCCACTCGAAAAGCTGGTGCTCGCACTCATAAATGCGGCTCGAAAGTTGTGACACTACTTCCAAGCCCACACCATAGTAGTGCTTACCGAACTACCACTTAAAACCTTGTTTAGAAAAGCCGACCTATCCGGAAGATTATCTGGATGGGTCGTGGTGTTCAGGGAATACAACATCCTCTTTGAGCTATGAACTAAAATAAAGGGGCAAGTGGTGGCCGAATTCATCACTAAATTCTCACCCAGGGATCATCACGTCGAAATGTAACCCCCACATCTGAATGATGTGGCGGACACAAAAAGAAGTTGGAACCTATTCATCGACGGTTCATCGAATTACGAAGGAGCAGGAATTGGTGTTATACTTGAAAGCCCGGAGGGGGATGTACTTTAAAGAGCAGTAAGACTCGGTTTCCAAGTCTCAAACAACGAGACAGAGTATGAAGCCTTGCTAGCTCAACTGAAGCTTGCAATCGATTTGAATATTAAAAGACTTCAAATCTTTTTCGATTCACAACAGGTGATGAATCAGATACTCGGAGAATACTTGGCAAGGATGAAAGGATGATCGCCTACTATGATTTGTCCATGAAAGTGCTCGGTCGAATCCTAGAGTTCTACATTAGGCAGGTCAGCTGCAAAAGAAATACGCATGCTGATGCGCTAGCCTCCCTAGCTTCGGTCGTAAATGAAAAAGGAGAGAGAGCCATTATAAAGAATACCAAATTGAGCTGAGCATTAGGCCTCTACCAGTAAAAGAAGTCCTTGTAAATGAGACTAAACCAAGCTGGATGGATGAGATTGTCAGTTACCTCAAGACCAGAGACCTTCCAAAAAACAAAAAGGAAGCACATAAGGTGCGGCTCAAATCAGCTAGGTTCTGGTTATCCCCAAAACAAGAGCTTTACCAACATTCGTTCTCCAGACTGTACCTAAGGTATATATATCCTGACTTGGTCTAGGATTTCCTATTGGAAATCCATGAGGGAAGTTGTGGAGCACACACAAGGGGAAGGTCACTGGCTCACCAAACACTTTCTCAAGGATATTGGTGGCTATACACGCAAAAAGATGCACAATAGTTTGTGTTAGGCGCTGCGAGAAGTGCCAGTTTTTCCCCAATTCCTTGGTAACAAGCCCTTGGTCTTTCGCATAGTAGGGGCTTGACATAGTTGGTCTGTTACCCCGAGCTTTAGGGAACAAGTGGTTGCTGGTAGTTCCAACCGATTACTTTATGAAATGGGTAGAAGTGGAACCTTTGGCTAACCTAAGAGATATAGATACCAGAAAATTTGTGTGAAAGAACATCATCACAAGGTATGGCATACCAGCTTTCCTTATTTCTGACAATGGGACCTAATTTGATAGTGGGCCCTTCAAAGCTTTCTATAAACAACATGGAATTCGGAATTGTTACTCCGCGCCAGCCTACCCGCAGAGTAACGAGTAGACAAAAATCTTGAACAAAACCATGCTTGATGGAATCAAAAAGAATTGGAGAAAGCAAAAGGTAGATGGGTAGAAGAGTTGCCCAGCATTCTGTGGATGTATTGTACCGAACCACACCCTGACACGCAACGAGGGAAACTCCATTCACACTTGCTTATAGAATGGAAGACGTGATACCCTTGGAAATTGGGTTGCCTACGCTTAGAACCGACCTAGCAATGAATGGGAGTAATGAAACCGCCATTAGCCAAGAATTAGATCTGCTCGATGAAAAAAGGGAGTCAACAGTTGTTCACATAGCTGCCTATCAGCAGCAAATAGCTCGAGCCAACAATAGGAGAGTTCATCCCCATGCTTTTGTTCTTGGGGACCTAGTGCTCAGACGTGTCATGGGGCCGCAAAGGATCCAACGCATGGGAAGTTAGGTGCCAACTGGGAGGGGCCTTATGAAGTAACCCAAGTAGGAGGAAATGGATCCTAGAACTCGAGACTATGGACCAGAGGCGGGAACCCCGAACCTCGAATACAACTAATCTGTGAAAGCTCTATTTCTAAAATGTCTTCACGAATACGAACTCCAAAGTACCTTCGAGGAATAGGGGTGCCCCCTATAGGACCGTAGCGTTAGGAAAGAAAGAGAGTACCTTTGTCAAGAATATTTCTCTTTGTGTGTCAAAATCATTTTTTATAAAAGTTCATGAAGAATTTGTCAAATTCTTAGTTTATTAAACCTATCCTACTGCCAAGGCAGGGAGGCAAAAATCCTAATAGAGGTAGAAGCCTAAATCAGGCATAGCCATATGATTAGATCCATGCCTAAGGTTAGGCATGACGATTTAAACCAAACGGGTAATGTTCTAAGTTCGATTAGATTGGTGGGTCGGTGTGTACACAAAAACAAACTCTTCGAAGAAAGGCCCAAGAGGACCAAGTCTTCTTAGAGAAATTTCCAAGTATTGAAAGTCCCTAGCTAAGTGCTAAGGAACAAACACTTTGAAAAAGGGCTGAGCAAAGGCCATTGCTTGACCAAAAACCTTGTTGTTTCCTAACCTCTAAGATCTATCCCTCAAAATGTGTAATGTATGGATAAGGGGAGTGTCACTTGATGGCTTGATCCAATGTGTACACCCAAGTGCAGGCGGTCAAGCTGTAGTAATAATCCGGTTTGAGTCCAGAGTCGAATCCACAGGGAACTTTTGTTGATATTTCTAAGGCAAGCAGTGGTAGAGACCTTTTGATTGTAACATTTTAGATTTGCTGTGAGATATGGGTTTTGCTGGACATAATATAAGATTCTTTCCAGGAGGATTTTCTTAACAAAATAGGAGATAAATGCTAATTAAAAAGAGTCACTCTTTAGTGCAAGGATCTGGACATGTAGTTAGTTATCCGGTTTGTCATAATTGTGCTTGATAACTCAATTAACTCCCGTGTCAACAGCAAGTTAATCGGAAGATAAAGATGGATTGTGAGAATTAAGAATATGATTTCGATGTCTTTTTAGAAGTTTACAAGAATTGCCTGTGCCGAGACTTAACCCGTCTACAAACAAGCAAGTGTTTCTACAAGACATCGAATCATGATATTAATAGTCCATTCTTTAAATGAAGTACAATAAGGGGGGAGATTGAAGGGCAGTCATGAGGATCTAGCCGGGGTACTTGCCTTGAACTGATGAGTCTTTCTATGCAGGAGTCATCCATGTCATAGAAAGAGCTCATAATTATACAAAGTACCTTAGCTTTGCTAGATGCAATCAATCATCCAGTAACAAGAAGAAATAAACGTTAAGCATAAGAGAACATTGCACAAAGGTGATTCCCGGATAACTTATACATGCCCTTCTCCTCTCACTAAAGAGTGAATGAGAAACTACTCACTCTTCATGGCTTGGGTAAATCTAGAAAAGTGAGTGATGTTCATCCCTCGAAGTGGAGAACTTTAAAAGATAAAGCAACAACAAACGCGGAGCTAATCTTCCACAAAGAATGGGTGAATCACGTTCCACCCTTCACGGCTTTAATAAAGCTCTAGAAAAGTGGAAGAGTTTCACTCTTCTAAGAAAGAAGGAGGCTCAAGCAATGGAAGTGAAATGCATGAACAATAAAAGTAGAAGAAAGCTAGTCACATTTGGAGGGTGGCTTCCTCAACCAAGAATTGGAGGGTTGCTTCCTCAACCAAGATGTGAGCTATTTCTCTTCTATGCATGAGAAATGAAAGCATAAACATAAGCATAAGCATAAAACTACTGTTATAACAAGCAAGAGATGTTGGGCTAAAGGCAAACTAATCTCTAAAATAAAGACTTTATAAGGAAAATGAACTAACTACAATGAGAGTGGGAGTCTAAGCCTCCATCACTATTCTACTTCCTAATATGCTTGGCTCCTTTAGCTCTCCAACAAGGGGAGTATTTATAGGCAAGAGGATGAGAAAGGGGGGGGGGGGGTGAAAGAATAGTGTTTGCCGCCCAAGTCCAAGTGAACAGTCAACAACTCTGCTGCCAGTCTGTGAATGACGTTCGAACGTTAGTTGGCGTTCGAAAGTTCTTTCTGTTTTTGCACTGAGGGCGTTCGAACGTTGACTGCCATTCGAACGTTTCTTCTATTTTTGCACTGAGGGCGTTCGAACGCCAAATTTGCTCTGACCCCTTTCACTCGAGTGATCTGTTGGTCTCGTGTGAAGTGCAGTTCCAACTCTCTGCAGTGGTCTGGTCTTCCATCAACTCAAGTGCACGTTCGAACGTGAGTTGGCGTTCGAACGTGACACTCAAGTACTTCAGCGCTCCAGTCTTCTTTCCTAACTGCAACACGCCTTCTCTTCAACATTTGAGTCTGCTACAGTGTATTGTGGACGTTCGAACGTGAGTTGGCGTTCGAATGTTCTGGCTGTGCTCCAAGCTTCTCCAATTTTGGGCTCTAATGTACTGGTACTGCATCCAAGTGTGGTACTTGTTGTTCTTGGGTCCTTGTTCAGTTTAGGGCCTGAAATGACATCACTTAAACTCCATTAAAGTACAATTAGTCTTAAAATGTCATAATAATATGTCAACTTTAAGTACTAATCACACTCCCCAACCTAAATATTGCTAGTCTCTAGTAATATGAAAAAGAAAATTATACTCCTAATGCCATTTTCGTAGGTCATCCGGTTGCATTTAGCTTATGCAACAAGCCGTTGAACCACTAGGTTTACCCTAGCGGACGAGTGTTGTCTCGTGAGGGTTTCTAGAGAAGCTACCCACAAACTTCAGTCGAACAGATGTGCATAGGAGAATGCTAACTAAAGTAAATCAGCATCATGGTCGTTGGGACACCAGATTTTCAATTTTTGACTTATGTCTCACACGTCCTTATTTCACAGGTATTCATTCTATGCAAAAATTATCATTTGTTACATTGGTATTTGAAATTCTCAATGCAATAGGAATGATCATTCAAGCAACAAGAATTGTTATGTAACAAATACTCCCTTTTATTACCTTTCATGGATAGTTTCGATTTCACAAACCTCACGTAGTATACTCTCAGCAAAGGTTCACTCTGATTATAGTGACTTGTTTCTCACAGATCATGTGATCAGAAGATGGCCAATCGAAAAATCACATGCACAATTTAGGAAAGGAGTGAAATTTTAAAGAAGCAACTACTTATGTTTGGCATAATCTCATGAAAGAATATTAATGCAATTAAAATGAATGCTATTTACCATATCCCAATTGTGATTAACAACACATGCATGTAACATACTTGAGATCAATTAGGGCTTTTCATGGGTTGTAGCGTGGCCAGAGGTTAGTGGCTAACGAAACGACGTCAGGGATTTTCAAAAGCTATCCGCTGTTTGCGTATTGTAGCACACCTTTTTCTAACTTCTTGATATTTTGCCGAGAGATGACATTTCTTTCTTTCATTTTTCTCATTTTTTCACTTTCTTGGCAAGTTCTTGCCTTTTTGCATCTGTTTTGTTTCAATTGTTCCAATTAACTCTTCTTGGATGATAATCTCGAATGCTCCTTTTTCTTTTCCTTTTTCTGTGTCATCTTACAAAGAGGATGTAAGAAAATTAGATAGCCAAGGTATGTCAAGTATGTTTTCCTGTGGATTGGTAATCATGTAGGTTTATCAAATAAAACATTATACATTGATGGCTCAAACACGGCTAACGAAGGATAAATTTTTTTTCAAAGAAAGGTCTAAGGCTCAATATTATATCAAAGATGGCCTAAGATCATTTCTCAAGCATGTGCACATGTATGTGTCGTATGCGATGGTTCCGTGTGGGATATGTCAATAGATCACTTTTAAGTGCGTTAATCAAAGCACGGTTAATGAGATCATTCAAAAATTGAGATTTGAAAAGAATTTACTTGAGTAAACATTGATTGTCTCTCGAAAGCATCGTTAGGTTCGAAACTCACCCTGGTGTTCTTTGTTATCTCCACTGTGTATGTCGGGTTTTCCAGGGGGTATTGGTTATATACCAATTCCATTTGCAAGTTAGATCCTCCTGTACTTTTAAAATAACAAATATCGATGTACATATGACAATTTAAGTATAGAGAGAATACCAATATTTTCAAGAAATGTGGTTTTAAGTCTCGGTTGATAAATGGAGGTGTCAAACCGATCATGTGCATATTTACTCTAGCAAGCATTCTTAACATCCACATTTGTTCCATCACCTTTTAATTTTTATGCTAAATCTACAAATGCATTAAAACAAAGAAAAGTGATAAATGGAACCATTCATTTCAAAATATCGTCTTTTAACATCAACAGTTCAATTCATTCACAACCACACAAAAACTTACAACTATCAAAGAAGAAATTCATAAAAAGAAGCACTTTGAACAAACATAAAAAAAACAAGGACAGAAATAGAAATCCCTCTCTCTCACTCTCCTCCTTGTCCACTAGCTCCTCTTGCACTTCATCCACTCCGTGGGCCGGGGGCTCTTCTTGCCTTGCTGCTGGGCTGCCACTATGACTTTGGCTTCTCCGGAAGGAAGCCTTGTTCAGTGGCCCCATTGGCTTTTGAATCTCCATCTCAGGTTTTACCCTCACCCCATGCCCTGTGCACATTTCAGTCACCAAAGTACCAAAAGGGAGTGCGCTCCTCTTTACATCACACCCCTTCTTCATTTCGCTCAGGATGAGAGAGGGGAGGTCAATGCTATGTCCCTTGCCAATGGCATACAGAAGTCGGGCCATGTCGGGTAGAATCTCATTCTTTCTTCCTACGGGAGCGAAGTTGGACACCGTAATCAAATTCAACATCTTATATTTATCACTAAGCTCCCCTTGTCTAAAAAATTTCTTCCCTGCCCATGAAAAGTTGGGTACTCCCGTTAGTTCTCTCCCCACCTCATTCATCGCCACATTCTTCCTTGGGGGATAAACGAGATTTGGGACCCGAGGCACTTCTTGCCTTGCCCCCCAAATATAATCCTTATCAACGTCCACATGGATTCCCCTTACATAAGTTCGAATTTCCCCGTCGATAATCTCGGCGTTGGAGTAAAACTCCCGCACCAAGTCAACAACGGCGTCTCCACCATTCCTCAAATAAAACAACCATCCCCTCCTTTCCATTTCCGCAAAAAATCCCCAACTCCGCAAAATCAGCCAAAATCACATCTCTTTCACAAACAATGGCTTTGTTTTGGTAGAAATTTTCATACCTGTTTGCTTTTAGAGCTGTGAGAAACCGAGTCTTGTCGTATCTCCTTGTGAGTGGTGGTAATCCTTCTCTCACCTCCACCACTTCTTCGACAAAGTTTGGCTCTTGGGTGTTTGGGTTCCTCCTGGCAGGAAGCTTGACTCTTGGCATTTTTTTGGTTTTTGAGCTGGATGGTTTTGAAATTTTTGATTTCTTTGTGAAGATGGATCTTCTTGAAGTGGCAAATGTCTTGGGAGTGTTGATTTTTGTTAAAGATGGAGAATGGTTGGGGTTTTGGGGTCTGGGTAGTGCAGGGTCTCCAAGGTTTTTCGGGTTTTCAGAAGTTTTGGAGGGTTTTGAAATAAAGAAGACGAGCCAGGCTTTTATAGCCTGAGTTGTAACGTTTGAACGTTGGTGACGTTCGAACGTGGGTAGAAGGAATTAAACAAATCGTTCGAACGTGGTTTGGCGTTCGAACGTGGTGAGCTTCCAGTACTTTTGTGTTTCTGTCAGAGGCCAAAGTACTGTAAGTACTCTTCGTTCGAACAGTCTATTGGCGTTCGAATGTTATTCTCGTTCGAACGGTCTATTGGCGTTCGAACGGACTGAGCTCCCAGTACTTTCAAGTTCCAGCAGAAGCTTCATCAGAGACTGAGTACTGTAAGCAGTCAACGTTCGAATATTACCTGGCGTTCGAACGTTGAACCAAAAATTAAAATTTTTCTCTATTGCACTATATACAATCAAAGAAGACAAAACACACAAATTTAATTCAAAAACTAAGGCGTCTCAGGATGAACCCCTACCCACGCTTCAGGTTGGTATTTTGGGGCATTCCTTACTCGGCCCATATTTTCATTTCAGTCAAAAAGAAATTTATACAAAAAGATTTTTACACTTTTTACAACAAATTCGGACCTTTGGCATTCACTCCCCCAACAAAAGTATACTTTTCCTACATAAAATTATCTAATCTGAGTCTCCCTCTGTGTCTTTGTAAAATGGACAACCAGTAACTCTCCCAACTTCCTCTCTCACAAATCGGTTAAGGACAGTACCGGAATAGCATGGCGTATCAGGGTAATCCTTACTCAGCCCATTCACTATCCAGTCTAATCGATCAAGTACGCGACCGGAAATTGGTTCAGAACACTGGTTGTACCTTTTTTTCGTGAAAGTATCTGCCACACTGTTTACAGGCACCAAGCCTTTTTGCACGACGACGTTTGGCAAAGCTACTTCTGCCACAGAGGGGTTTCGCTTGTTTTTCTTTGATTTCAGCCTTCCTTACTAATCTTACTTTTCTCATGATCATGGTATGTACATCAGGTGGAAAAGTACGTAGGATTCCTAGGCTAAACCAAAAAAGATTTACATCCATGATTGCTAAATTTTAAGACTCACTATCCGGTTCTTTAACGTCTGCCAGTCACAAAGACGATTGAAGCTGATTCATAAGCATAATCAATTTATACAATCAATGTTCAAACATGATCAACTACGACAATAAAAATAATAATAAAAAAAAAAATTTGCGAAAATTATGAACAAAAATGAACTGATCATACCCCCCAACCTAAACTGAACATTGTCCCCAATGTTTCGAATTTACCGGTTCATAGAGTGTGGAGACGAGGTTGAATGGTAGAGATCTGTTCACCGCTGAGACCTACAAATAAGAAAAACACCAAAAATTACTCATCTGTGCACAGATCTGAATTTCGGGTAGGCTGAAAATCCTTATGTGTGAGTGCGAGCAAGAGAAGAACACCCGTGAGCAAATATAAGATTAAAATGCTAAATAGGAAGCAAAATATCGTGTTTGTGGAGTGTGTGGTCATGGGTGTTTTCTCGGGTAACAGTGACTCGAAGACTAACAGAAGGAAGAAGAAGAAAAGAAAAAGAAGAAGAAGAAGAAGAAGAAGAAAAAGGGGGGGGGGGGCAACTGCGGCGGCTGGGGAACAAGTGGGCGCCTTATAACGGCGCCCCAGTGGGTCGGGTTGGAGTAGATATTTCCTGACCCGATCCACTGGAGTGTCGGCAAGCGCGAATTTCGGAGGAGTACTCTGGTTCCATTAGAAGAATGGTTTCCACATTTCTAACAAAATCCTCCAAAAATGGTTTTAACCTCTGACCATTAACAGTAAAATTATTACCGTTTACTGGGTTTTCCACTTCAACTGCTCCGTGTTCAAACACCTTTTTCACAATGTAAGGCCCAGCCCATCTTGATTTTAACTTACCAGGGAAGAGGCGGAGTCTTGAGTTGAATAGCAAGACTTTTTGAGATGGCTCAAAAGATTTCCGCACAATGTGTTTGTCATGAAAGATTTTCATCCTGGTTTTAGCAATCTTAGCATTTTCATATGCTTCATTTCTCAATTCATCCAATTCATTTATCTGAAGTTTCCTTGTTAGCCCAGCCTTGTCTAAGTCAAAATTCATTGCTTTAATGGCCCAGTATGCCCTATGTTCCAATTCCACAGGCAAGTGACATGGCTTTCCATAGACTAATCGATAAGGAGACATGCCCAAAATTGTTTTAAAAGCAGTTCGGTATGCCCAGATCGCATCAGTTAGTCTTAATGACCAATCTTTGCGATCTGGATTCACCGTTTTTTCCAAAATTAATTTGATCTCCCGATTAGCTAACTCAGCTTGTCCACTGGTCTGTGGGTGATAAGGGGTTGCAATTTTGTGAAAAATCAAGTATTTTTTCATTAAATTCCAGAAGGGACGATTGCAAAAATGAGCACCCCGATCGCTTATGATTGATTTCGGAATTCCAAACCGGGACAAAATATTTTCTTTTAAAAATTTGATCACTGTTTTGTGATCATTGTTTCGGCATGGCATTGCTTCAACCCATTTGGATACATAGTCTACAGCCACTAAAATGTATAGATAGCCAAAGGAAGGGGGAAATGGTCCCATAAAATCGATGCCCCAACAGTTAAAAATTTCAATTACTAGAATGGGGTTTAAGGGCATCATATTTCTTTTAGAAATGTTTCCCAACCTTTGACACCTATCACAAGTTAAACAAAAGGCAGGGACATCTTTGAAAAGTGTGGGCCAGTAAAATCCACACTGCAATATTTTTGCAGCTGTTTTTCTTGATGAAAAGTGGCCACCGCATGCTTCAGAATGACAAAATGTTATTACCTGGCTACTTTCATGAGCAGGGATGCAACGTCTTATGATTTGATCTTTACAGTACTTGAATACGTAAGGATCCTCCCAAAAGAAGTTACGAACCTCCCTCAGAAATTTCTTTTTGTCCAACATGGTAAAAGATGGAGGGAGTGTACCAGTAGCAAGAAAGTTAGCAATGTCTGCATACCATGGTGTCTTATCAATCATGAACAGTTGCTCATCGGGGAATTTTTCATTGATTGGCAGTCCATCCTCATGAAATTCATAGGTCAGTCTGGACAAATGATCTGCCACCACATTCTCGACGCCTTTTTTGTCCTTAATGACAAGATCAAACTTTTGGAGCAGAAGTATCCATCTCAAGAGTCTTGGTTTGGCGTCCTTCTTTGTGAGCAAAAATTTTAGAGCTGCATGGTCAGTGAATACAGTAACAGAAGAACCAACAAGATAAGAACGAAATATTTCCAGTACAAAAACTACAGCAAGCAATTCTTTCTTAGTTGTTGAATAATTCATTTGGGCATCATTCAAAGTTTTGCTTGCATAGTAAATCACATGGGATTTCTTATATTTTCTTTGTCCCAATACAGCACCTACAACAAAATCACTTGCATCACACATTAGTTCAAAAGGAAGATTCCAGTCAGGAGGTTGCATTATTGGTGCAGAAATTAACATGTCTTTTAGCTTGTCAAAGGCTTTTTGGCATGCTTCATTCCAATCAAATATTACATCCTGACTTAGGAGGTGGCACATTGGTTTTGCTATGGTACTGAAATCTTTTATGAATCTCCTGTAGAACCCTGCATGTCCTAGGAATGATCGAACATCCTTTACAGTCTTAGGAGCAGGCAAATTTCCAATCAAATCAATTTTTGCCTTGTCAACTGTCATGCCTTCAGACGACACGATGTGATCAAGAACAATGCCCTGTGTTACCATAAAATGGCATTTTTCCCAATTGAGCACTAGGTTGGCTTCCTTACACCTGATCAGTACTTTCTCCAGATTGGTTAAACACAAATCGAAGGAATCACCATAGACAGAGAAGTCATCCATAAATACTTCCAAAATTTTTTCAACCATATCACTAAACAAGCTTAGCATACATCTTTGGAATGTTGCAGGAGCGTTACAAAGTCCAAATGACATCCTTTTGAATGCAAAGGTGCCAAAGGGGCATGTGAAGGTTGTCTTCTCCTGATCATATAGGGCTATCTCAATTTGGTTATACCCTGAATATCCATCCAGGAAACAGTAAAATGCATGGCCTGCAATTCTCTCCAGGACTTGGTCAAGAAACGGGAGAGGAAAATGATATTTTCTAGTGACCACATTGAGTTTTCGATAATCAATGCACATTCGCCATCCTGTGACGACTCGAGTTGGCACTAGTTCATTTGCATCATTTTTTACCACTGTGACCCCAGATTTTTTTGGCACAACTTGGGTTGGACTGACCCATTTACTATCTGAGATAGGGAAGATTATCCCTGCATCTAAGAGTTTGAGTACTTCAATTCTCACAACTTCCTTCATGTGAGGGTTCAGTCGTCGCTGCATTTGACGAGAGGGTTTTGAGTCCTCTTCAAGGTATATGGCATGATTGCAGATTAACGGGCTTATACCTTTCAAGTCAGCGATGGTCCATCCAATGGTACTTTTATGACTTCGAAGAACTTCAAGTAATTTAGACTCTTGCAAGTCTGTGAGTTTAGATGAAATTACCACTGGGTATGACTCATTCTCTCCTAAGAATGCATACTTGAGGTCAGATGGGAGAGGTTTCAATTCAGGCTTTGGTGGGCTAACACTTGATGAGACTGGCTTTGTGCCACTTGGTGAAATTTCTTCGAATTTGAGTGCCCAGGTCTCAACAGTATGAGTAGGGTCACTTGGTGGATTTGGGTCATCATCTGTTATTTCTGATGAGATGAGTTCTAACAGAGATGATTCAGCAGGATCCTCACAGAATGTATCATCCAGATGTTCCTGTATCAAAGATTCTATGGAGTTTACTTCCCTTTCTTCCTTTTCCTCTTCTGGATGTTTAGCAATATTGAAAATGTTCATTTCGAGAGTCATATTCCCAAAATTTAATTTCATGACTCCATTCTTGCAATTGATTAAAGCATTGGAAGTTGCTAGGAATGGTCGACCAAGAATGACGGGAATTTGGTTCTCCGAATTTATTGCTGGTTGAGTATCCAGGACAATGAAGTCAACAGGGAAGACAAAACTATCTACTTGGACAAGCACATCTTCAACAATCCCTCTGGGCGTTTTGACAGATCTGTCAGCCAACTGGAGTGTGACACAAGTGGGTTTAAGTTCACCCAAACCCAACTGTTGATAGACAGAGTAGGGTAGCAGATTAACGCTGGCTCCAAGGTCTAACAAGGCTTGTTCAATTCTGAAGTTTCCAATGATACATGAGACAGTCGGGCACCCTGGGTCTTTGTATTTTGGAAGGGTTTTCTGTTGGAGAAGAGCACTAGCTTCTTCCGTTAGGAAAGCTCTTTTTTGGACTTTCTGGCTTCTCTTGACTGTGCACAAGTCTTTTAGAAACTTTGCATAAGGCGGGACTTGTTTGATTGCATCCAGAAGTGGGATGTTGATATTTACTTGCTTAAAAAGCTCGTAAATTTCAGGCTGATTTTTCACTTTTTGTTTGGTTCTGAGTCGATGAGGAAATGGAGCCGGAACGGGATACGAAGGTTCCTTTTTCTCAGAAGGTTCTGACTCTTGTTCAATCACAGGCTCAGGGTCTTTCTCAATTGGTTCAAGTTCAGATGATGGATTGGCCGGGCTTGACTCAGGTCTTGGCTTGGGAATGAGTATGTCTCTGATTGTTTTGTCAATCACTTTGTCACTTCTTAGTGTCGTGACAGCTTGGGCTTGGTCTTGGGTGTTTCCTGTTGTTGAAGGGTTCCCTACATGGAATTGGCCTTGTGGTTGCTTTGGTTGGGCAGGAAACTTTCCCTTTTCGTGTGTGACCATGGATTGAGTCAACTTTTGGATGTGGCTTTTAAGATCCTCAAAAGATTAAGTGGTCTGGGTTTTGAAATCAGTGAAAGCCTGTGTGGAATTATTGTTATAATTCATTTGGCTTTGCATGAACTGATTTAATGTGTCCTCAAGGTTCCTCTTTTGTGGTGGTTGGTATGGTTGATATGCAGGAGGTCCTTGAGGTGGTGGGTATGGCCCTTGTTGTTGGTTCATGGGTATTGGTTGTGTGTTCTTCCAACTGAAGTTAGGGTGATTTCGCCACCCTGGATTGTATGTTTCAGAATATGGGTTGGAGTAGGGCTTGTTGAAGTTGTAAACTGCATGTGTTTGTTCTAACAAGACTTCTTTCAATGCTGGGATGGTGGGACACTCCCCAGTAGGGTGTCCTGTTAGCGCACAGATTCCACACACTTGCTCAGTGGAAGGGCTAACATCAACTTGATGGACTTTCTTCATCTCTAAAGCTTCGAGCTTTCGAGATAATGTGGACATTTTTGCTCTCAAGTCATCATCCTCTCTCAAGACATATTTTCCTCCTTGGGAATTAGATGGTCTGGCTTCTACAGTGGTAGGGGAGGCTGAGTCCCACATCTGAGAACTGTCAGATATGGTGTCGAAGAAATTGAATGCCTCCTCCGGACTTTTTCCCATGAATTCTCCTTGGGCCATCATTTCGACAAACTGACGTAGTCTAGAGGGTAAGGAGTCATAGAAAAATCCTACCAAAGTCCAATTTTCAAAAGCATGATGTGGGCAAGATTGGAGTAGATATTTGAATCTCTCCCAACTTTGATAAAAAGTTTCTCCTTCTTTGACCGCAAAATTCATGATTTGCCTTTTTAATGCATTTGTGCGATGTAAAGGAAAAAAATTTCTAAAAAATTCATTTTGCAATGCTTGTCAATTGGGTATTGAAAAAGCCTTTAAAGAATTCAACCATTGTTTGGCTCTATCCCTCAAAGAGAAAGAAAACAATTTCATTTTGGCCAATTCAGAATTGTCTTGAAATGTTCCACACACTTCTTCGAAATCTTTTATATGCAGATATGGATTTTCTGCATCCAATCCATGAAACACGGGCAATAACTGCACTGTCCCCGGCTTTACAGTAAAGAGGGGAGCATTTTCAGGAAAAATAAAACAAGAGGGGACACTATTTCTTGTGGGATTCAAGTAATCCCGCAAAGTTCGGATGTTAGGGACTTCCTCCTCTCTCATAGGGACTTCTCCATTTCTTTCATTATTTGCCATACTACCCTCACAAGAGTCTGCTACTGATCTAGGTGAATTAGGTTCAGGCTGATTCACGGACTCACACGATTCTGCCGGCAAATTTTGGAAGTGAGGAGTGCCCTCAGTCATAAAGAAAATAAAACAAAGTTATTTACAGTAAACCAAAATATACACAATGTTGAAGGTCTTTTTACCTTTTACCTTAAAGCACCTTTCAAAGGTTCCCCGGCAACGACGCCAAAAACTTGATGGCTTGATCCAATGTGTACACCCAAGTGCAGGCGGTCAAGCTGTAGTAATAATTCGGTTTGAGTCCGGAGTCGAATCCACAGGGAACTTTTGTTGATATTTCTAAGGCAAGCAGTGGTAGAGACCTTTTGATTGTAACCTTTTAGATTTGCTGTGAGATATGGGTTTTACGGGACAGAATATAAGATTCTTTCCAGGAGGATTTTCTTAACAAAATAGGAGATAAATGCTAATTAAAAAGAGTCACTCTTTAGTGCAAGGATCTGGACATGTAGTTAGTTATCCGGTTTGTCATAATTGTGCTTGATAACTCAATTAACTCCCGTGTCAACAGCAAGTTAATCGGAAGATAAAGATGGATTGTGAGAATTAAGAACATGATTCCGATGTCTTTCTAGAAGTTTACAAGAATTGCCTGTGCCGAGACTTAACCCGTCTACAAACAAGCAAGTGTTTCTACAAGACATCCAATCATGATATTAATAGTCCATTCTTTAAATGAAGTACAATAAGGGGGGAGATTGAAGGGTAGTCATGAGGATCTAGCCAGGGTACTTGCCTTGAACTGATGAGTCTTTCTATGCAGGAGTCATCCATGTCATAGAAAGAGCTCACAATTATACAAAGTACCTTAGCTTTGCTAGATGCAATCAATCATCCGGTAACAAGAAGAAATAAACGTTAAGCATAAGAGAACATTGCACAAATGTGATTCCCGGATAACTTATACATGCCCTTCTCCTCTCACTAAAGAGTGAATGAGAAACTACTCACTCTTCATGGCTTGGGTAAATCTAGAAAAGTGAGTGATGCTCATCCCTCCAAGTGGAGAACTTTAAAAGATAAAGTAACAACAAACACGGAGCTAATCTTCCACAAAGAATGGGTGAATCACGTTCCACCCTTCACGACTTTAATAAAGCTCTAGAAAAGTGGAAGAGTTTCACTCTTCTAAGAAAGAAGGAGGCTCAAGCGATGGAAGTGAAATGCATGAACAATAAAAGTAGAAGAAAGCTAGTCACATTTGGAGGGTGGCTTCCTCAACCAAGAATTGGAGGGTTGCTTCCTCAACCAAGATGTGAGCTATTTCTCTTCTATGCATGAGAAATGATAGCATAAACATAAGCATAAGCATAAAACTACTGTTATAACAAGCAAGAGATGTTGGGCTAAAGGCAAACTAATCTCTAAAATAAAGACTTCATAAGTAAAATGAACTAACTACAATGAGAGTGGGAGTCTAAGCCTCCATCACTATTCTACTTCCTACTATGATTGGCTCCTTTAGCTCTCCAACAAGGGGAGTATTTATAGGCAAGAGGATGAGAAAGGGGGGGGGGGGGGGGGGTGAAAGAATAGTGTTTGCCGCCCAAGTCCAAGTGAACAGTCAACAACTCTGCTGCCAGTCTGTGAATGACGTTCGAACGTTAGTTGGCGTTCGAACGTTCTTTCTGTTTTTGCACTGAGGGCGTTCGAACGTTGACTGCCGTTCGAACGTTTCTTCTATTTTTGCACTGAGGGCGTTCGAACGCCAGATTTGCTCTGACCCCTTTCACTCGAGTGATCTGTTGGTCTCCTGTGAAGTGCAGTTCCAACTCTCTGCAGTGGTCTGGTCTTCCATCAACTCAAGTGCACGTTCGAACGTGAGTTGGCGTTCGAACGTGACACTCAAGTACTTCAGAGCTCCAGTCTTCTTTCCTAACTGCAACACGCCTTCTCTTCAGCATTTGAGTCTGCTACAGTGTATTGTGGACGTTCGAACGTGAGTTGGCGTTCGAACGTTCTGGCTGTGCTCCAAGCTTCTCCAATTTTGGGCTCTAATGTACTGGTACTGCATCCAAGTGTGGTACTTGTTGTTCTTGGGTCCTTGTTTAGTTTAGGGCCTGAAATGACATCACTTAAACTCCATTAAAGTACAATTAGTCTTAAAATGTCATAATAATATGTCAACTTTAAGTACTAATCATCACTCTCCCTTGGGATACTGTGAAAAGAAAGGGCAAGAGGAAAGGAAAATGGGATGATGGAAATATGAAATGTGGATGCACAAAATTATGTGTATGTGTACAAAAGTGCTCCCCAAGCGCAAGGAGACTTTTGAGAATTGTGTTTTACTTGGTGGTATTCCAAGGTCGTTTCCACGGGGAAAGAAGTAAACCAAGGTGAAAGTGATTTTGGATAAGAGAAAATGTAAAATATTTTGGTTGTTGAAAGTTGTTTGGTGGTGTATATTAATGAAAATCAATTGAAAAACAAATGTTGGTAAAGCTAAGAGGTCACTCCAATAAGAATGCCATCTCAACTCGAATCCCTCATATGGTAGAGCATGAATGAACGATTGATTCATGGGAAGTTGAGGATACTAAGGGTAAGTATCTAAGCATAAACCGTGACTAGGCCTACGGAATATCAAAGACTCACCAATTTATCCACCCACAACCCAGTCAAACCGAACCATTGATCTCTAGAAAGGGAGGAGAATGAGTTGACATGGCATACCCAATAGGAGGTTCCCCTTGGTTTTACCAACTAAAGGATTTAGCTCCTCATGCCTGTAATGAAGTTAACTAAGTAAGAAAAATGCATTGCAAGAGAGGAAGTTCTTGAATAGCTAAAATGCAGGTAGACAGAATTAAGAGAAGGATGCATTTAAGACCCATTTACAGCTAAGAAAATGATGAAACTTTTTGCATTAATAGTGAGGAGTTAAGAGAGCATTAAACTAACAATGAACTTAAAATAAAACAACATTAATGGTATTAAAATGAAGCTTGAAATGTTCTTACAGCTGATTACAATACAATACAGTGAAGAAAGTGCAAAAATCTGAAGTTTATCTCTCTAGAACACTATTCATCATCTTCTCCAGACTTTCTCTCTCTATATCTATCTATTTTCTGCTACTAGCTGAATGCCTCTTCCCCCTGGCCCTTGGCTTCCAAAAACATGCATGGAGAGATCCCCTAGTCTCCAGAAAATGACCTCCATCAGTAGGGGTGCAGAAGTCTGGGCTGGAAGAGGGGTTGCAGAGTTTGTCTGCACACCCAGCTCTTCATCTTTTCTCTCTCCTCATTTATCAACAAGACTCCAACTTGCAATCATAGGTGTAGAAAGGGGTCACTGGCATTGCAGGTGCGTCAGGGGAGTAGGGGACGTCTGTTGGTGGGTCCCTCAAGTCAGCAATCATGAGTTACAGGGCAGTTGGGCTGATCAGGCAAAGCGTACCGGTACGCGTACCGGTACAGCGAACTCCAGTGGCTTCTGCGTACCGGTACGATTAACTCCAGTAGCCTCAGCGTACCGGTATGCGTACCGGTACGGTTTGGCTGACTTCTTGATTTTCTGATTTCTTCATCTCCTGAGCTATCCCCAAGCTACCTTTTTGTTCCCATTTGTCTCAATTGATCTGGGAAGGCCTTAAGAAGCCTCTTTTAGCCCCTGTTAACTGCAAACACCAAATATCATCGTTAAGAGTTTATTTAACCTAAATCCCATCATTTAAATCTCCAAAAACAATTAAAAAGAGAGGATTAGCACATCAAAATATACAAAGTTTTGTGCTAATCACACCCCCCAACTTAGGTTTTGCTAGTCCCTTAGCAAAAGTTTATTTTCAATCACAAAACAATAAGGATAATGCACACCCAATCTGTTTAGCTAACCATTCATTCAATCAACTAAAATAAAAAATGTAAATCATAATGAAATTCCAAAATAACACAGACAATATTAGATCCGGAATTGTGGTATTTTCATTAATGAGTTCAAAAAGTTAGAGTACATAGTGTAGGACAACAAAAGAGACAAAATAGCCTACGACTCCATTCTATCTAAATCAACCCTAAAAGAAGAAATTGCAACTCCACACTACGACATAACCTCCTAATCATCACCAGAGCCATCATCCCCCTCAGACTCTTCACCTTCTTCATACTCCTCACCCTCCCCCGACTCTTCAGTGTCTTCCTCATCATCTTCCTCCTCCTCCTCATTGACAGCTGTGGGGGTAGAGGGGGCAGAAAAAGAGGGAGCAGTGGCTGGAGCTAGTCTAGTAGGCACTTCTGGGATGGGTCTCCCAGGGAAGGTATGCAGAAACAACTCTTGCATCATGGCCTCCATGCCTAGCACAGTAGCCTCAATCCCATGGACTGTAGTCTTTAGCACATCGAGGCGCTGAGGGATTGAACGGGGAGGTGCTGCAACAGATGGCCCGACAGATGAAGATGCCCCGGGAGCCTCAGAACCAGGAGCCATGTTCTTGGCTCGCTTCCCTCGACTCATTGCTTTCCTTTTCTTTTTGCTGGTCCTGCTGATGGCTCCAAACTCAGGGGGGGTCATCTTGTCGAATGCATAGCCCTTAACTCTGAAGTGCATACACATCCGGGTTACCAAGTCCCCGAATGGCAGTTTAATCATAGGTTTCTGTAATTTGGCAAAATTTTTCATTTCCTGCCAAATAAGAAGGGCAAAGTCAATGGCCTTCCCAGACACGACTGCATCCAAAAGGGTTAGATTCTCTATATTTGGCTTCTTTTCAGCACCCCTTGGCATGAGATTGTAGTAGAGGAGCTTGTTCAGCAATCCATAAGTGGGCTTGAGTCTCCCACTCTGTACTGTCCCTTTGAAATCTCCCGGCTCCTCATACATCAACTCAACCAATTCAAAAATTTTCTTGGGTTTGGGGGTGTTATGGGGATAGACAAGCGTAGACTCCGGTGGCCTCTCGTATCCTCCCAAGAGTGTGGCAATGACATCCGGGGTCACCACATACACCTTGCCACGGACGTTGGTTTTTAGGCTTTCTACACCATCTACCTCAGACACCCGGAGCATCTGGTAAAATTCCTTACACATTGACAGATTGTACCCCTCAACCGGCTCAAACCAGAACTTCATCCCATGTGCTTCAATGATTTTTATGGCCTCGTTCCTAGGGGTGAGAGAGATGGAGTCCAGGTACCTTTCACAAGTCACCCCTTTATCCTGGATCAGTCGATCCCTAGCCTCATTTTTCGCCTTCTTTCTCTGCTCATTCCTATCCCCATTCGAACCCTCTCCACTTCTTTTTCGACCGCTGGAGCCTTCGGGTGGAGAGGATTTGTGTCCCGATGTCTTGGTGCGGGCCATGCATAGGAACAGTGCCACCATCATGAGAAAAGCACAGAGGGCGAAGAGGAGACTCTCAATCGAGTCCATGGTCACTTGGAAACACCCTAGAGAGCGAGCCATTTGAGAGATTTGAAAAAGTTATGAGAATTGGAGAGAGAAGAGGGTTTGGGGATTTTCGGCAATTAGGGTTTCCAAAAGGTTGTTTTCCACTAGATCACAGAGCAATGGGGAGGATTTGAGAGATGCAAAGAATCTTGGTGATTGGAAGCCTAAGGGTTGATTTTCGGGTGAGAGAGAGAGATGAAAGGGGGCTATATTTTAGGAGGGAAATGAAGGATGTTTTAAAACAAATCGATTAAAAACCCTGAACCTTGACTTCCCAGGAAAATTGTACCGATACGCGTACCGGTACTATTCTCATGACCTCTACTCTACCCCAAAATGTACTCCACTTATGAATCACAATCCGAACCATCATGCCCAAATTATTACTGAAATTGCAAAGTGATTTAAACTTTTAAAGCATTCAAAGTACAAGGAATGGATTTCTATTCTTAACCACCAAAATGAACACCCAAAATGCTAGTCATATAATGAATAACAAAGACATTCATAATTCTTTTCAAATATCAAAAAGTTGAGCCATATTCCCTCATTCTTGCAAGCATGGAGCTATTTGACAGATTTCTCAGATGATTGAACTAAGTACACATGAGCCACACCATAGTCTTAGATACTAGTCTAAAGTATGCACCTACAAATTAATTTTCGACTCGAGTGTGTGTGAAGTTTAACAACCAATTTGAGCACTTACACAACAGAATTCACATTCGAATAGCAAGACAAATTCAGTTTCAATGCAAAACTCACCAAGGGTCACTCTTAAACAATGAAACACACTCAGTTATCATGGTATGCACTCCATGTGTACATGTGATATAGAATCTTGTGTTCAAAATAAAGTATGCTCACATGTAATCCAAAAATGAAGTTCATATATGAAAATGACGCGACCTTGGCATAGTCTCATGAACAGAATGCTAGGGCATTAGGTAGTAAGACATGACTCATCATTTCCTTTGAAATTATGCACCTCCCATGCTTCTCTAGATCACTTGGGACTTTAAAGGTTATAATGGGGGCCTTGGGGTGATGTCTAGGTAAATGAAATGAAGTATATAGGATAACGAAGAGAGTTGTTCCGAGTGTATGACGTTTATTTCAAAAAGATCCCTCTTTTATGGGATTTTTAGGCTAACACCATCACCACAATCTTTGTTTCTTTTCTTTAACATTTTCCTTTTCATTTTCTCTTTCTTTTTCTTCTTTCACCCCTTTTTCTCCTTTTCTTGGATTTGCATTCCTCTTTTTTTTCTTTTTTCTTTTTTCGTTCAACTCTTTGAGTTTCAACATCATTCATCCCTTTTTGTTTGAGTTTCCACACCAACTTCCTTCTCCTTTATGATCAAATCATATCCAGCTCTAGGAACAACCAAGGTAAGGTAGATATTAATCATTTTCATTGGCTTGGTCAAACGTGTGGCATAGAAACGATTTTACAATTAAGGCTCAATCATGGCACTAGGGATAAATTTTCACAAGAAAAAGGGCAAAGGCTCAAAATTTTCAATGATGGCCTAAGATCACTTCCAGGTCCACATGGGATGGCATAATACGTTCAAGACAAATCAGTCCACTACTAAAATGCAACTAACCAAAACAAGTATAATGAGACTATTGAACAAATTTGACATTGAAAAATTGTTCTTCGAGTAATTGTAAGTTCCCTCCAAAAGGATTTGGCACTAAAGCTCTCATGGGTCCTTATTCATCTCCACTACTTATGTCAAGCTTAAAACATGAATCCAATCTGTAAATTGCCGAAATTTCACCATCAAAAATCACATACAGTTGAATTCAAAAATCAATACATATGTGATACTTATGCATAGGATCAACTTCCATAGCATGCTCATGTGCACAAAGTTCACAACAAAGATCAACATGTCATCCAACTCACACACTCTTCATGAAGGAATACAGGCCAACAATCAGATATTTTTCATCAAAAAGTTTCAAAAATTTCACATATTTTTCACTGATGCAAGCAAAACTCAAAAATTTCCCAACAACTTGGTGTATCATACACATGGTGCACCTCACCCCCCAACTAGAATCATGCATTGTCCTCAATGCAACAAAAAGATATGGTATGCACTGAAGGACAGTAAAAAGATAGATAGGGTTAGAGTACACCTCGCAATTGAGCTTTAACAAAAGCACCAATATCTGAAACTCAGAAGATCAATACTATACAACCAAAGAAAGTAAGTGACATAGAATAAAAAATGACATAAGTAAATAAAAGCAACTGTACACTAATAACCATAAATACAAGCTACTCCTCCACCAAATCTGGATACTCGGGATCCGTCAACTCCTCTTCAACTTCTTGCCCTTCCGACCCCTCGAAGAATGGCTTGAGTCTTTGGCCATTGACCTTGAATGTCTGGCCATTCTCGAGATTCGTCACCTCAAAAGCTCCGTTGGGTAGGCCACCTTGACAAGATAGGGGCCATCCCAACGGGATCAGAGTTTTCCTTGAAAAATTTGGAGGCGAGAATTGTATAAGAGCACCTTTTGCCCGGGCTCAAATGATTTCCGTGTGATGGAATTATCATGAAAGATTTTAGCCCGTTCCTTTGAAATTTTTGAGCTCTCGTACGCATATCGACGAATTTCTTCCAATTCATTCAGCTCCAACTTCCTATGTGTACCGACCATCCTCAAATTGAAGTTTAAAGTTTTAATGGCCCAATAGGCCTTGTGTTCCATTTCGACAGGCAGATGGCAAGCCTTTCCATAGACAAGCCAGTAGGGAGACATGCCCAAAACAGTCTTATAGGCAGTGCGATATGCCCACAGGGCATCGGTTAGTCTATTGGACCAATCCTTTCTACTTGGGTTGACAGTTTTCTCTAGGATGGTCTTGATCTCCCTATTGGCTAGCTCGGCTTGGCCATTTGTTTGTGGGTGATAAATGGTGGATACTTTGTGAGTGATGCCATATTTGGACATTAGAGATGCAAATGGCCTATTACAAAAGTGTGATCCACCATCACTGATCATAGCTCGAGGTACCCCAAACCTTGAAAATATATTCTCTTTGAGGAACTTGACTACGACTCGGTGGCCGTTAGTCTTGGTCGGGATGGCCTCCACCCACTTGGACACATAGTCCACTGCCAGAAGGATATACAGATAACCGAATGACATAGGGAACTGAATGATTAGCACAAAACATTGTATATTTTGATGTGCTAATCCTCTCTTTTTAATTGTTTTTGGAGATTTAAATGATGGGAGTTAGGTTAAATAAACTCTTAACGATGATATTTGGTGTTTGCAGTTAACAGGGGCTAAAAGAGGCTTCTTAAGGCCTTCCCAGATCAATTGAGACAAATGGGGACAAAAAGGTAGCTTGGGGATAGCTCAGGAGATGAGGAAATCAGAAAATCAAGAAGTCAGCCAAACCGTACCGGTACGCATACCGGTACGCTAAGGCTACTGGAGCTAATCTCAGAAAACCACGAAGTCAGCCAAACCGTACCGGTACGCATACCGGTACGCTGAGGCTACTGGAGTTAATCGTACCGGTACGCATACCGGTACGTAGAAGCCACTGGAGTTCGTCGTACCGGTACGCGTACCGGTACTCTTTGCCTGATCAGCCCAACTACCCTGTAACTCATGATTGCTAACTTGAGGGACCCACCAACTGACATCCCCTGCTCCCCTGACGCACCTGCAATGCTAGTGACCCCTTTCTACACCTATGATTGCAAGTTGGAGTCTTGTTAATAAATGAGGAGAGAGAAGAGATGAAGAGGTGGGTGTGTAGACAAACTTTGCAACCCCTCTTCCTGCCCAGACTTCTGCACCCCTACTGATGGAGGTCATTTTCTGGAGACTAGGGGATCTCTCCATGGACGTTTTTGTAAGCCAAGGGTTAGGGAGAGAGGCATTCAGCTGGTAGCAGAAAATAGAGAGATATAGAGAGAGAAAGTCTGGAGAAGATGATGAATAGTGTTCTAGAGAGATAAACTTCAGATTTTTGCATTTTCTTCACGGCATTATATTGTAATCAGCTGTAAGAACATTTCAAGCTTCATTTTAATATCATTAATGTTGT
Organism: Ilex aquifolium; assembly: GCA_951799425.1. Taxonomy (NCBI): domain Eukaryota; kingdom Viridiplantae; phylum Streptophyta; class Magnoliopsida; order Aquifoliales; family Aquifoliaceae; genus Ilex; species Ilex aquifolium. The sequence continues at coordinate 24,805,845 of OX637391.1, read as the reverse complement.
TTTCTTTCAAGTTCATTGTTAGTTTAATGCTCTATTAACTTCTCACCATTAATGCAAAAAGGTTCATCATTTTCTTAGCTATAAATGGGTCTTAAATGCATCTTTCTCTAATTTCTGTCTACTTGCATTTTAGTTACTCAAGAACTTCCTCTCTTGCAATGTATTTTTCTTACATAGTCAACTTCATTACAAGCATGAGTAGCTAAATCCTTTAGTTGGTAAAACCAAGGGGAACCTCCTCTTGGGTATGCCATGTCAACTCATTCTCCTCCCTTTCCGGAGATCAATGGTTCGGTTTGACTGGGTTGTGGGTGGATAAATTGGTGAGTCTTTGATATTTCGTAGGCCTAGTCACGGTTTATGCTTAGATACTCACCCTTAGTATCCCCAATTTCCCATGAATCAATCGTTCATTCATGCTCTATCGTAGGAGAGATTCGAGTTGAGATGGCATTCCTATTGGAGTAACCTCTTGGCTTTACCAACATTTGTTTCTCATTTGATTTTCATCAACACACACCACCAACCAACTTGCAACAAACAAAAGATTTTACATTTTCTCTTATCTGAAATCACTTTCACCTTGGTTTACTTCCTTCCCCGTGGAAACGACCTTGGAATACCACCAAGTAAAACACGATTCTCAAAAGTCTCCTTGCGCTTGGGGAGCACTTTTGTACACACACACATAATTTTGTGCATCCACATTTCATATTTCCATCATCCCATTTTCCTTTCCTCTTGCCCTTTCTTTTCACACTATCCCAAGGGAGGGTGACACTCCCCTTATCCATACATTACACATTTTGAGGGATAGATCTTAGAGGTTAGGAAACAACAAGGTTTTTGGTCAAGCACGGACCCATGAAATCGATGCCCCAACAGTCGAATATTTCTATGATAAGCACGGGAGAGAGGGGCATCATATTTCGACGGGTCACACTACCCAATTGTTGGCATCTGTAGCATGCCTTACAGAATGAAACACAATCTTTGATAAGAGATGGCCAGTAAAAACCTGATTGAAGAATTTTGGCAGAAGTCTTCTTTGCTGAAAAGTGTCCGCCGCAAGCTTGTGAATGGCAGAATTCTAGGACATCCCGCTGTTCGTTTTCAGGTACACATCTCCTCATGACCTGGTCAGGGCAATATTTGAACACATACGGGTTGTCGAAGTAGAAATATTTAACATCTGCCATGAATCGTCTTCTATCCTCTGCACTCCATTGCGGCGAGATTTGTCCTGTTACAAGGTAATTACAAATATCAGCATACCAAGGACATACTGAATGAATCGAAAGTAAATGTTCGTCAGGGAAAAATTCAGGGATTGGAATGTGCTCATCAGTCTCATGCACCACAAGCCGGGATAAATGATCCGCCACCACATTCTCAACTCCTTTCTTGTCCTTGATCGTCAAGTCGAATTCTTGTAGGAGGAGTATCCACCTAATGAGCCTTGGTTTCGCATCCTGCTTAGATAACAAGTACTTCAAGACAGAATGGTCAGTAAAGACAACAATAGGCGAACCAATGATGTATGAGCGAAATTTATCTAAGGCAAACACTACTGCTAGCAACTCTTTCTCGGTGGTAGTGTAGTTCATCTGAGCATCATTGAGTGTTTTGCTAGCATAGTGTATTATGTACGGCCTATTTTCCTCCCTTTGACCAAGCACTGCGCCGACCACGAAATCACTCGCGTCGCACATGAGCTCGAAAGGTAGGTCCCATCTGGGTGGTCGCATGATAGGAGGCGTGACTAGCATGCTCTTAAGTTTTTTAAAAGATACCTCACAGTCATCCGACCACTCAAAGGGAACCTCCTTAGACAGTAGGTTGGTCAAGGGTCGGGCCAATGCACTAAAATTTTTTATAAACCTGCGATAAAAACCTGCATGGCCCAAGAACGACCGGATTCCCTTAATGGCCCTCGGCGTGGGGAGGTTGGAGATGGCCTCCACCTTGGATCTATCGACTTCAATACCTCTTTCCGAGACTATGTGGCCCAGCACAATTCCCTCCGTCACCATAAAGTGACACTTTTCCCAATTCAACACCAGATTCTTTTCCTCACATCTAGTTAGGACTTTCTCCAAATTTGTCAAGCATCTGTCAAACGAATCTCCAAACACTGAAAAATCATCCATGAAGATCTCCACAATCTTTTCCACCATATCACTAAAAATGCCCATCATGCATCGTTGAAACGTTCCCGGAGCATTGCATAGAACGAACGATATGCGGCGGTAGGCGAAAGTACCATAGGGGCAGGTGAAAGTTGTCTTCTCTTGATCCTCCAACGCGATCTCTATTTGATTATAGCCAGAATACCCATCTAGAAAGCAATAGAATAGGTGCCCAGCTACTCTTTCCAAGACTTGATCAAGAAATGACATCGGGAAATGATCTTTTCTAGTGCATGAGTTCAACTTCTGATAATCGATACATACCCTCCATCCGGTGATCACTCTTGTCGGTATTAGCTCATTCTCGTCATTTTCCACCACCGTGACTCCGAATTTCTTTGGCACTACTTGTGTGGGGCTGACCCACTTACTGTCGGCAATCGGAAAAATAATCCCCACATCAAGCAACTTCAACACCTCATCCCTCACAACCTCCTTCATGATGGGGTTTAGCCGTCGTTGTGGTTGTCGGGAAGGTTTGGAGTCCTCCTCCAGATATATTCGGTGGGTGCAAATGAGAGGGCTTATGCCCTTGATGTCCGCAATGGTCCACCCTATTGCTCCTTTGTGTTTTCTTAATACCTCCAACAACTCTTGTTCTTGTTCTTCATTCAGTGTAGAGCTAATGACCACTGGGAATGTTTCTCCATCGCCAAGGTAGGCGTACTTCAAATGTGAGGGTAATGGTTTCAATTCCAAGTTCGGCTTTTGTTCATTTGACAGGAAAATTCTCTTTCCTTGTTTGGGTAACTCCTCGAATGTAGGGATCCAAGTTCCCATCCCTTTCAATTCTCCAACCTCCTCTTGTCCCTCTAACTCCTCTTGTTCCTCCAACTCCTCAAGATTCACGAATCCTTCTCCCTTGAACTTCAACGTCCTCTCCACTTCCATGTACTCCTCAACCAAGGTGTCGATTCTATTTACCTCGCTTATTTCCTCATCATCACCCGGTTGCTTCGCTAGGTTGAACACATTGAGCTCCATTGTCATGTTCCCAAATGCCAACTTCATTAGACCATTCCTGCAATTTATAACTGCATTAGACGTAGCAAGGAAAGGTCGTCCAAGTATAACGGGAATCTGGGAACTAAGGTTAGCAACAGGGTGTGTATCTAGCACAATAAAATCGACGAGAAAATAAAAATTGTCAACTTGAACCAAGACATCTTCCACTACTCCCCTTGGTGTGCGGATGCTACGATCCGCTAATTGAAGCGTAATGGAGGTGGGCTTCAACTCCTCAAGCTTGAGTTGTTGATACACGAAGTAGGGAAGGAGATTGATGCTTGCTCCCAAGTCAAGCAATGCTTTTTCCACCCGACAATTCCCTATGGTGAAGGCAATTGTTGGATAGCCAGGATCTTTGAATTTGGGAGGAGTATTGGTCCTCAATATTGAGCTGACTTGCTCGGTCAAGAATGCCTTCTTCCGGACATTCAATCTCCTCTTCACCGTGCATAGATCCTTTAGAATTTTGGCACAAGACGGTATTTGCTTGATGGCATCGAGGAGTGGGATGTTGATTTTTACCTGCTTGAACATTTCCAAAATGTTAGTATAATTTTCCACCTTCACAGGTGGCTTCAAACGATGTGGGAAAGGGGCAGGCATAGGAGGAACAAAGAAGGAATCATCAGTCACTTTTTCTTTCTCATCACCCTCCCCCTTTTTCTCTTTACTCAACTCACCCTAATTGGTCTCACTCTCCTTACCCTCTTTGGTCTCACTCTCCTTCTCTTGTTCTATTGACAATGAAGCTTTGGGTGAGACCCTTGGCAAAATGGTTTTGTCAATTTTTTTGCCACTACGAAGGGTGGTGATTGCCTTGAGTTGCTCGCAACTCTCTTTGGTGGGGTCGGATGACTCAATGGCATGTTGCCCCTTAGGGTTCTTTAGGGGTTGAGCGGGGAATTTCCCCTTCTCTTGTTGTGATAACCCTATGGCATTGGTAATCTTGGTGAGTTGGGCCGAAATGTTGTTATTGAAGGTGGTTTGGCTTTGAATGAAATTATAGAGCACATCCTCCAAGTTCCTCTTATGGGGAGGTTGGTAGGTGGAACAATTCGATGGACCTTGTTGGGAGAAGTTTTGGGACGGTGGACTGGATGAATACCCTTGCGGGTTGGACCGGGGGTATTGGGAGCTCGATGCTTGCCCTTGACCTTGGTATTGGTTGTGGTGTTGACCTTGCTTAGGTGGCACAGGAGATGTGTATGTGTTTGATCCATGAGGGATGTGGTTGTCATTTCTCCAACTGAAATTAGGGTGATTACTCCACCCCGGATTATAAGTGTTAGCATTTGGAGAAAATGAGTGCCTCGGTTGATTGAAGGCATGGACTTGTTCCTGGTATGCTTCCTTAAGTGCCGGAATGCTTGGGCACTCCGATATGGGGTGCTCGACACTCTCATAAATTGAACAAACCCCCTCGGTCTTTGACATATGTGCCACCTCATGCCTCCTATTGACCTCTAGACTATCAACTTTCCTTGATAATTTGGCAATTTGTGAAAGCAAGTCTTCCCGGTCTCTCAAATCATAGATTCCCCCCCTTTGTGGCTGACTACTACCCGGAGATGTCCTAGGTACATCGTTAGGATCCCTAACGTCCCAAGATTGTGCATTTTGAGTCAATGTACTAAAGTAGTCTAGGGCTTCATCAGGGTCTTTGTTCAAGAACTCGTCATTGCACATCATGTCAATGAATTGTCTATGGGTTGGTGTGATTCCTTCGTAGAAGAAACTTACCAATTGCCACGACTCAAAGCCATGATATGGTATGGATTACAACAACTCTTTGTAACGATCCCAGCAATGATAAAATTGCTCATTGGGCTTCTCAGAAAAATTTTGAATTTCATTTTTCAAAGCAGTGGTTCTATGAACCGGAAAAAATTTATTCAAAAATACCGAAACCATTTGAGCCCAGGTGGTAATGGATCGAGGTCGCATGCCATCAAACCATGATTTGGCCTTATCACTAAGGGAGAAAGGGAACAATTTCAATCGAGCTATGTCCTCCAAAGCATAGTTAGCATTGAATGTTGCAACTATATCCTCAAACCCTTCTATGTGCCGGTACGGGTTTTCATTTTCAATCCCATGGAATGTGGGAAGTAGTTGCAACTGTTCTTGATCCGAAATGTGTACACCCAAGTGCAGGCGGTCAAGCTGTAGTAATAATCCGGTTTGAGTCCGGAGTCAAATCCACATGGAACTTTTGTTGATATTTCTGAGGTAAGCAGTGGTAGAGACCTATTGATTGTAACCCTTGAGATTTGCTGTGAGATATGAGTTTTCCTGGACAGAAAATAAGATTCTTTCCAAGAGGATTTTCTTAACAAAACAGGAGATAAGTGCTAATTAAAAAGAGTCACTCTTTAGTGCAAGGATCTGGACATGTAGTTAGTTATCCGGTTTGTCATAATTGTGCTTGATAACTCAATTAACTCCCGTGTCAACAGCAAGTTAATCGAAAGATAAAGATGGATTGTGAGAATTAAGAACATGATTCCGATGTCTTTCTAGAAGTTTACAAGAATTGCCTGTGCCGAGACTTAACCCGTCTACAAACAAGCAAGTGTTTCTACAAGACATCCAATCATGATATTAATATTCCATTCTTTAAATGAAGTACAATAAGGAGGAGGATTGAAGGGTAGTCATGAGGATCTAGTCGGGGTACTTGCCTTGAACTGATGAGTCTTTCTATGCAAGAGTCATCCGTGTCATAGAAAGAGCCCACAGTTATACAAAGTACCTTAGCATTGCTAGATGCAATCAATCATCCAATAACAAGAAGAAATAAACGTTAAGCATAAAAACAATGCACAAATATGATTCCCGGATAACTTATACATGCCCTTCTCCTCTTACTAAAGAGTGAATGAGAAACTACTTACTCTTCATGACTTGGGTAAAGCTAGAAAAGTGAGTGATGCTCATCCCTCCAAGTAGAGAACTTAAAAGATAAAGTAACAACAAACACGGAGCCAATCTTTAACAAAGAATGGGTGAATCACGTTCCACCCTTCACGGCTTTGGTAAAGCTCTAGAAAAGTGGAAGAGTTTCATTCTTCTAAGAAAGAAAGAAGCTCAAGCAATGGAAGTGAAATGCATGAACAATAAAAGTAGAAGAAAGCTAGTCACATTTGGAGGGTGGCTTCCTCAACCAAGAATTGGAGGGTTGCTTCCTCAACCAAAAGATGAACTATCTCTCTTCTATGCATGTAAAATGAAAGCATAAGCATAAGCATAAGCATAAAACTACTTTTATAACAAGCAAGAGATGTTGGACTACAGCCAAACTAATCTCTAAGATAAAGACTTCATACAAGGAAAATAAGCTAAATCTACAATGTGAGTGGGAGTCTAAGCCTCCATAAACTTTCCTACTTCGCTTCGTTAGCTCTCCAACAAGGGGAGTATTTATAGGCAAGAGGAGGAGACAAGAGGAGGTGAAGGAATAGTGTTTGCCGCCCAAGTCCAAGTGAAAATCCAACCACTCTACTGCCATTCTGTGGAGAACGTTCGAACGTGAGTTGGCGTTCGAAAGTTGTTTCTGTTTTTGTACTTAGGGCGTTCAAACGTTGACTGCCGTTTGAACGTTTCTTCTGTTTTTGCACTAAGGGAGTTCGAACGCCAGATGTGTTATGACCCTTTCACTCGAGTGGTCTGTTGGTCTTCTGTGAAGTTCAGTTCCAACTCTATGCAGTAGTCTGGTCTTCAATCAACTCAAGTGCACGTTCGAACGTGAGTTAGCGTTCAAACGTGACACTCAAGTGCTTCAAAGCTTCAGTCTTCTTTCCTAACTGCAACACGCCTTCTCTTAGCAGTTGAGTCTGCTACAGTGTAATGTGGACGTTCGAACGTGAGTTGGCGTTCGAACGTTCTGGCTGTGCTCCAAGCTTCTCCAATTTTGGGCTCTAATGTGCTGGTGTTGCATCCAAGTGTGGTACTTGTTGTTCTTGGGTCCTTGTTCAGTTTAGGGCCTGAAATGACATCACTTAAACTCCATCAAAGTACAATTAGTCTTAAAATGGCATAGTAATATGCTAATTTTAAGTGCTAATCACACTCCCCAACCTAAATATTGCTAGTCTCTAGTAATAATAAAAAAAAGAGAAAAATCTACTCCTAATGCCATTTTCGTAGGTCACCCAGTTGCATTTAGCTTATGCAACAAGCCGTTGAACCACTAGGTTTACCCTAGCGGACGAGTGTTGTCTCGTGAGGGTTTCCAGAGAAGCTACCCACAAACTTCAGTCGAACAGATGTGCATAGGAGAGTGCTAATTAAAGTAAATTAGCATCATAGTCGTTGGGACACCAGATTCTCAATTTTGACTTATATCTCACACGTCCTTATTTCACAGGTATTCATTCTATGCAAAAATTATCATTTGTTACATTGGTATTTGAAATTCTCAATGCAGTAGGAATGATCATTCAAGCAATAGGAATTGTTATATAACAAATACTCCCTTTTACCACCTTCCATGGATAGTTTCGATTTCACAAACCTCACGTAGTATACCCTCAACAAAAGTTCACTCTGATTATAGTGACTTGTTTCTCACAGATCATGTGATCAGAAGATGGCCAATCGAAAGATCACATGTACAATTAGAAAGGGAGCTCTAGTTTAAGGAAGCAATAAATCATGTTTGGCATAATCTCATGAAAGGATATTGACGCAATAGACAGTAATACCATTTACCATACCCAATTTTGATTGACGACATATGCATGCAACAGACTTGAGATCAATTAGGGCTTTTCATAGGTTGTAATGAGGCCAGAGGTCAGTGGCTAATGAAATGACATCAAAAGTGTTTAAGAGCTATCCTCTATTTATGTAGTGTAGCACACCTTTTTCTAGCTTTTTAATATTTTTGCCCCGAGATTATGTCTTTCTTTCATTTTTTTTTTCTCATTTTTCTTCTTTCTTGGCATTGTCTTGCCTTTCTGCCTCTGTTTTGTTTCAATTGTTCTAATCAACTCTTCTTGGATGATAATCTCTAATGCTTCTTTTTCTTTTCCTTTTTCTGTATCATATTACAGAGAGGATGTAAGAAAATTAGATAGCCAAGGTATGTCAAGTATGTTTTCCTGTGGATTGGTAATCATATAGGTTTATCAAATAAAAATTCATATATTGATGGCTCAAACATGGCTAACAAGGGATAAATTTTGTCAAAGAAAGGTCTAAGGCTCAATATTATATCAAAGATGGCCTAAGATCATTTCTCAAGCATGTGCACATGTATGTGTCGTATGCGATGGTTCCTTGTGGGATATGTCAATAGATTACTTTTAAGTGCGTCAATCAAAGCAAGGTTAATGAGATCATTCAAAAATTGAGAGTGAAAAGAATTTACTTGAGTAAACATCGATTGTCTCTCGAAAGCATCGTTAGGTTCGAAACTCACTCTGGTGTTCTTTGTTATCTCCACTGTGTATGTCGGGTTTTCCAGGGGGTATTGGTTATATACCAATTCCATTTTCGAGTCAGATCTTCCTGTACCTTTAAAATAACAAATATTGATGCACATATGACAATTTAAGTATAGAGAGAATACCAATTTTTTCAAGAAATGTGGTTTTAAGTCTCGGTTGATAAATTGAGGTGTCAAACCGATCATGTGCATATTTACTCTAGCATGCATTCTTAACATCCACATTTGTTCCATCACATTTTAATTTTATGCTAAATCTACAAATGCATTTAAAACAAATAAAAGTGAGGAGTTGAACCATTCATATCTCAAGATATCATTGGTTAGCATCAACCTTAATGATTCAATTCATCCACAATCACAATCACAAAAACTTACAATATCTTTAACAACTACCAAAGAAGAAACTTATAAAAAGACGCAATAAACACACAAAATTGGGTACTCCAGTCAGTTCCTTCCCCACTTCATTCATCACCACATTCTTCCTTGGGGGATAAGCGGGATTTGGAACCCGAGGCACTTCTTGCCTTACCCCCCAAATATAATTTTTATCAACGTCCACATGGACTCCCCTTACATATGTTCGAATTTCCCTGTCGATGATCTCGGCGTTGGAGTAAAACTCCCGCACCAAGTCGACTATGGCCTCACCGCCGTTCCTCAAATAAAACAACCACCCCCTCCTCTCCATCTCCACAAAGATCCCCAACTCCGTAAAATCAGCCAAAATCACATCTCTTTCACAAACAATGGCTTTGTTTTGGTAGAAATTTTCATACCTGTCAGCTTTCAGAGCTGTGGGGAATCGATTCTTGTCGTATCTCCTTGTGAGTGGTGGCATTCCTTCTCTCACCTCCACCACTTCTTCGACAAAATTAGGCTCTTGGGTGTTTGGGTTCCTCTTGGCAGGAAGCTTGACTCTTGGCATTTTTCGATTTTTGAGTTGGAGGGTTTCGAAATCTTTGATTTCTTTGTGAAAATGGATCTTCTTGAAGTGGAAAATGTCTTGGGAGGGTTGATTTTTGGTGAAAATGGAGAATGGTTGGGGTTTTGGGGTCTGGGTAGTGAAGAGTCTCCAAGGGTTTTTCGGGTTTTCAGAGGTTTTGGAGGGTTTTGAAATGAAGAAGACGAACCAGGCTTTTATAGCCTGAGTCGTAATGTTCGAACGTGATTTGGCGTTCGAACGTGGTGAGCTCTCAGTACTTTTGAGTTTCTGTCAGAGGCCAAAGTACTGTAAGCATCTAACGTTCGAACGTTCTATTCGCGTTCGAACATTAATCTCATTTGAACGGTCTATTGGCGTTCGAACAGATAGAGATCCCAATACTTTTATGTTTCATCAGAAGCTTCATCAGAGGCTGAGTACTGTAAGCAGCTGACGTTCAAACGTAAAATGGCGTTCGAACGTTGAATCAAAAAAATCAAAACAATTCTTCACTACACTGTACACAATCTAAGAAGGCTAAACACATAATTTTAAATCAAAAACCTATGTCGTCTCAGGATAAGCCCCTACCCACGCTTCAGGTTGGTATTCTGGGGCATTCCTTACTCGGCCCATATTTTCATTTCAGTCAAAAGAATTTATACAAAAAGATTTTTACACTTTTTACAACAAATTCTGACCTTTGGCTTTCACTCCCCCAACAAAAGTACACATTTCCTACAGAAAATTATCTAATCTGAGTCTCCCTCTGTGTCTGTGTAGAATGGACAACCAGTAACTCTCCCAACTTCCTCTCTCACAAACCGGTTAAGCAAAGTACCGGAATAGCATGACGTATCAGGGTAATCCTTACTCAGCCCATTCACTATCCAGTCTAATCGATCAAGTGCGCGACCAGAAATTGGTTCAGAACACTGGTTGTACCTTTTTTTCGTGAAACACTCTGCCACACTGTTTACAGGCACCAAGCCTTTTGGCACGACGGCGTTTGGCAAAGCTGCTTCTGCCACAGAGGGGTTTCGCTTGTTTTTCTTGGATTTCAGCCTTCCTTACTAATCTTGCTTTTCTCATGATCATAGTATGTACATCAGATGGAAAAGTACGTAGAACTCCTAGGCTAAACCAAAAAAGTTTTACATCCATGATTGCTAAGTTTTAAGACTCACTATCTCATTCTTTAACGTCTGCCAGTCACAAAGACGATTGAAGCTGATTCATAAGCATAATCAGCAATTTATACAATCAATGTTCAAGCATGATCAACAACGACAATATAAAAAATTTTAAAAATTTACGAAAATATGAACTAATGAACTGATGAACTGATCATACCCCCCAACCTAAACTGAACATTGTCCCCAATGTTTCGAATTTACCGGTTCATGGATTGTGGAGACGAAGTTGAATGGTAGAGATTTGTTCACCCGCTGAGACTTACAAATAAAAACAAAAAAATTACTCATCTGTGCACAAATCTGAATTTTGGGTAGGCTGAAAATCCTTATGTGTGAGTGCGAATAAAAGAAGAATGCCCATGAGCAAATATAAGATTAAAATACAAAACATGAAGCAAAATATCGTGTTTGTGGAGTGTGGTCATGGGTGGTTTCTCGGATAACAGAGAACTCGAAGACGAACAGAAGGAAGAAGAAGAAAAGAAAAAGAAGAAAAAGAAAAAGAAGAAGAAGAAGAAATTGGGGGGGGGGGGGGGGGGGCAACTGCCGCGGCTGGGAGAAAAAGTGGGTGCCTTATAAAGGCGCCCCAGTGGGTCGAGTTGGAGTAGATTTTTCCTGACCCGATCCACTGGAGTGTCGGCAGACACGAATTTCGGTGGAGTACTCTGGTTCCATTAAAAGAATGGTTTCCACATTTTTAACAACATCCTCCAAAAATGGTTTTAACCGCTGACCATTAACAGTAAAACTATTACCGTTTGCTAGGTTTTCCACTTCAACTGCTCCATGTTCAAACACCTTTTTGACAATGTAAGGCCCAGTCCATCTTGATTTCAACTTACCAGGAAAGAGGCGGAGTCTTGAATTAAATAGCAAGACTTTTTGAGACGGCTCAAAAGATTTCTGCACAATGTGTTTGTCATGAAGAATTTTCATCCTGATTTTAGCAATCTTAGCATTTTCATATGCTTCATTTCTCAATTCCTCCAATTCATTTATCTGAAGTTTCCTTGCTAGCCCAGCCTTGTCCAAGTCAAAATTCATTGCTTTAATGGCCAGTATGCCCTATGTTCCAATTCCACAAGCAAGTGACATGGCTTTCCATAGACTAATCGATAAGGAGACATGCCTAAAATTGTTTTAAAAGTAGTACGGTATGCCCAGAGCGCATCATTTAGTCTTAACGACCAATCTTTGCGATCTGGATTCACCATTTTTTCCAAAATTAATTTGATCTCCCGATTAGCTAACTCAGCTTGTCCACTGGTCTGTGGGTGATAAGGGGTTGCAATTTTGTGAAAAATCAAGTATTTTTTCATTAAATTCTAGAAAGGACGATTGCAAAAATGAGCACCCCCATCGCTTATGATTGATTTCGGAATTCCAAACCGGGACAAAATATTTTATTTCAAAAATTTGATCACTGTTTTGTGATCATTGTTTCGGCATGGAATTGCTTCAACCCATTTGGACACATAGTCTACAGCCACTAAAATGTACAGATAGCCAAAGGAAGGGGGAAATGGTCCCATAAAATCGATGCCCCAACAGTCAAAAATTTTAATTACCAGAATGGGGTTTAAGGGCATCATATTTCTTTTAGAAATGTTTCCCAACCTTTGACACCTATCACAAGTTAAACAAAAGGCATGGACATCTTTGAAAAGTGTAGGCCAGTAAAATCCACACTGCAATATTTTTGCAGCTGTTTTTCTTGATGAAAAGTGGCCACCGCATGCTTCAGAATGACAAAATGTTATTACCTGGCTACTTTCATGAGCAGGGATGCAACGTCTTATGATTTGATCTTTACAGTACTTGAATACGTAAGGATCCTCCCAAAAGAAGTTACGAACCTCCCTCAGAAATTTCTTTTTGTCCAACATGGTAAAGGATGGAGGGAGTGTACCAGCAGCAAGAAAGTTAGCAATGTCTGCATACCATGGTGTCCTATCAATCATGAACAGTTGTTCATCAGGGAATTTCTCATTGATTGGCAGTCCATCCTCATGAAATTCATAGGTTAGTCTGGACAGATGATCTGCCACCACATTCTCGACACATTTCTTGTCCTTGATGACAAGATCAAACTCTTGGAGCAAAAGTATCCATCTCAAGAGTCTTAGTTTGACGTGCTTCTTTGTGAGCAAAAATTTTAGGGCTGCATGGTCAGTGAATACAGTAACAGAAGAACCAACAAGATAAGAACGGAATTTTTCCCGTGCAAAAACTACAGCAATCAATTCTTTCTCAGTTGTTGAATAATTCATTTGAACATCATTCAAAGTTTTGCTTGCATAGTAAATCACATGGGGTTTCTTATCTTTTCTTTGTCCCAATACAGCACCTACAGCAAAATCACTTGCATCACACATTAGTTCAAAGGGAAGATTCCAGTCAGGGGGTTGCATTATTGGTGCAGAAATTAACATGTCTTTTAGCTTGTCAAAGGCTTTTTGGCATGCTTCATTCCAATCAAAGATTACATCCTGACTTAGGAGGTGAAACATGGGTTTTGCTATGGTACTGAAATCTTTTATGAATCTCCTGTAGAAACCTGCATGTCTTAGGAATGATCGAACATCCTTTACAGTCTTAGGGGCAGGCAAATTTCCAATCAGATCTATTTTTGCCTTGTCAACTTTCATGCCTTCAGACGACACAATGTGACCAAGGACAATGCCATGTGTTACCATAAAATGGCATTTTTCCCAATTGAGCACTAGGTTGGCTTCCTTACATCTGATCAGTACTTTCTCCAGATTGGTTAAACACAAATCGAAGGAATCACCATAGAAAGAGAAGTCATCCATGAATACTTCCAAAAAATTTTCAACCATATCACTAAACAAGCTTAGCATACATCTTTGGAATGTTGCAGGAGCGTTACAAAGTCCAAATGACATCCTTTTGAATGCAAAAGAGCCAAAGGGGCATGTGAAGGTTGTTTTCTCTTGATCATCTAGGGCTATCTCAATTTGGTTATACCCTGAATACCCATCTAAAAAAAATAATAAAATGCATGGCCTACAATTCTCTCTAGGACTTGGTCAAGAAATGGGAGAGGAAAATGATCTTTTCTAGTGACCAAATTGAGTTTTCGATAATCAATGCACATTCGTCATCCTGTGACGACTCGAGTTGGTACTAGTTCATTTGCATTATTTTTGACCACTGTGACCCCAGATTTTTTTGGCACAACTTGGGTTGGACTAACCCATTTACTATCTGAGATAGGGAAGATTATCCCTGCATCTAAGAGTTTGAGTACCTCAATTCTCACAACTTCCTTCATGTGAGGGTTTAGTCATCGCTGCATTTGACGAGAGGGTTTTGAATCCTCTTCAAGGTATATGGCATGATTGCAGATTAACGGGCTTATACCTTTCAAGTCAGCGATGGTCCATCCGATGGTGCTTTTATGACTTCGAAGAACTTCAATCAGTTTAGACTCTTGTAAGTCTGTGAGTTTAGATGAAATTACCACTGGGTATGACTCATTCTCTCCTAAAAATGCATATTTGAGGTCAGATGGGAGAGGTTTCAATTCAGGCTTTGGTGGGCTAACACTTGATGAGACTGGCTTTGTGTCACTCGGTGAAATTTCTTCAAATTTGGGTGCCCATGTCTCAACAGTATGAGTAGGGCCACTTGGTGGATTTGGGTCATCATCTGTTGTTTCTGATGAGATGAGTTCTAACAGAGATGATTCAGTAGGATCCTCACAGAATGTATCATCCAGATGTTCCTGTATCAAAGATTCTATGGAGTTTACTTCCCTTTCTTCCTTTTCTTCTCCTGGATGTTTAGCAATATTGAAAATGTTCAGTTCGAGAGTCATATTCCCAAAAGTTAATTTCATGACTCCATTCCTGCAATTGATTAAGGCATTGGAAGTTGCTAGGAATGGCCGACCAAGAATGACGGGAATTTGGTTCTCCGAATTTATTGCTGGTTGAGTATCCAGAACAATGAAGTCAACAGGGAAGACAAAACTATCTACTTGGACAAGCACATCTTCAACAATCCCTCTGGGGGTTTTGACAGATCTGTCGACCAACTGGAGTGTGATACAAGTGGGTTTAAGTTCACCCAAACCCAACTGCTGATAGACAGAGTAGGGTAGCAAATTAACGTTGGCTCCAAGGTCTAACAAAGCTTGTTCAATCCTGAAGTTCTCAATGATACATGAGACAGTCGGACACCCTGGGTCTTTGTATTTTGGAAGGGTTTTATGTTGAAGAAGAGCACTAGCTTGTTCCGTTAGGAAAGCTCTCTTTTGGACATTCTGGCTTCTCTTGACTGTGCACAAGTCTTTTAGAAACTTGGCATAAGACGGAACTTGTTTGATTGCATCCAGAAGTGGGATGTTGATATTTACTTGCTTAGAAAGCTCATAAATTTTAGGCTGATTTTTCACTTTCTGTTTGGTTTTGAGTCGATGAGGAAACGGAGCCGGAATGGGATACGAAGGTTCCCTTTTCTCAGAAGGTTCTGGCTCTTGTTCAATCACAGGCTCAGGGTCTTTCTCAAGTTCAGTCTCAATTGGTTCAGGTTCAGATGATGGATTGGCTGGGCTTGACTCAGGTCTTGGCTTGGGAATGAGTATGTCTCTGATTGTCTTGTCAATCACCTTGCCACTTCTTAGTGTCGTGACAACTTGGTCTTGGGTGTTTCCTGTTGTTGAAGGGTTCCCTACATGGAATTGGCCTTGTGGTTGCTTTGGTTGGGCAGGAAACTTGCCCTTTTCGTGTATGACCATGGATTAAGTCAACTTTTGGATGTGGCTTTTAAGATCCTCAAAAGATTGAGTGGTCTGGGTTTTGAAATCAGTGAAAGCCTGTGTGGAATTATTGTTATAATTCATTTGGCTTTGCATGAACTGATTCAGTGTGTCCTCAAGGTTCCTCTTTTGTGGTGGTTGATATGGTTGATATGCAGGAGGTCCTTGGGGTGGTGGGTATGACCCTTGTTGTTGGTTCATGGGTATTGGTTGTGTGTTCTTCCAACTGAAGTTAGGGTGGTTTCGCCACCCTGGATTGTATGTTTCAGAATATGGGTTGGAGTAGGGCTTGTTGAAGTTGGAAACTGCATGTGTTTGTTCCAACAAGACTTCTTTGAATGCTGGGATGGTGGGACACTCCCCAGTATGGTGTCCTGTTAGCGCACAGATTCCACCCACTTGCTCGGTGGAAGGGCTAACATCAACTTGATGGACTTTCTTCATCTCAAAAGCTTCAAGCTTTCGAGACAATGTGGACATTTTTGCTCTCAAGTCATCATCCTCTCTCAAGACATATTTTCCTCCTTGGGAAGTAGATGGTCTGGCTTCTACAGTGGTAGGGGAGGCTGAGTCCCACATCTGAGAACTGTTAGATATGGTGTCGAAAAAATTGAATGCCTCCTCCGGACTTTTTCCCATGAATTCTCCTTGGGCCATCATTTCGACAAACTGACGTAGTCTAGAGGGTAAGGAGTCATAGAAAAATCCTACCAAAGTCCAATTTTCAAAAGCATGATGTGGGCAGGATTGAAGCAGATCTTTGAATCTCTCCCAACTTTGATAAATAGTTTCTCCTTCTTTAACCGCAAAATTCATGATTTGCCTTTTCGGTGCATTTGTGCGGTGTAGAGGAAAAAAATTTCTAAAAAATTCATTTTGTAATGCTTTCCAGTTGGGTATTGAAAAAGCTTTTAAAGAATTTAACCATTGTTTGGCTCTATCCCTCAAGGAGAAAGAAAACAGTTTCATCTTGGCCAATTCAGAATTGTCTTGAAATGTTCCACACACTTCCTCAAAATCTTTTATATGCAGATATGGATTTTCTGCATCCAATCCATGAAACACGGACAATAACTGCACTGTCCCCAGCTTTACAGTAAAGATGGGAGCATTTTCAGGAAAAATAAAACAAGAGGGGACACTGTTTCGTGTGGGATTTAAGTAATCCCGCAAAGTTCGGATGTTAGGGACCTCCTCCTCTCTCATAGGGACTTCTCCATTTCTTTCATTATTTGCCATACTACCCTCACAAGAGTCTGCTACTAATCTAGGTGAATTTGGTTCAGGCTGATTCATGGACTCACACGATTCTTCCGGCAAATTTTGGAAGCGAGGAGTGCCCTCAGTCATAAAGAAAATAAAACAAAGTTATTTACAGTAAACCAAAGAATATACACAACGTTGAAGGTCTTTTTACCTTTCACCTTAAAACACCTTTTAAAGGTTCCCCGACAACGGCGGCAAAAACTTGTTCTTGATCCGAAATGTGTACACCCAAGTGCAGGCGGTCAAGCTGTTGTAATAATCCGGTTTGAGTCCGGAGTCGAATCCACAGGGAAATTTTGTTGATATTTCTGAGGTAAGTACTGGTAGAGACCTATTGATTGTAACCCTTGAGATTTGTTGTGAGATATGAGTTTTCCTGGACATAATATAAGATTCTTTCCCAGAGGATTTTCTTAACAAAACAGGAGATAAGTGCTAATTAAAAAGAGTCACTCTTTAGTGCAAGGATCTGGACATGTAGTTAGTTATCTGGTTTGTCATAATTGTGCTTGATAACTCAATTAACTCCCATGTCAACAGCAAGTTAATCGAAAGATAAAGATGGATTGTGAGAATTAAGAACATGATTCCGATGTCTTTCTAGAAGTTTACAAGAATTGCCTGTGCCGAGACTTAACCCGTCTACAAACAAGCAAGTGTTTCTACAAGACATCCAATCATGATATTAATATTCCATTCTTTAAATGAAGTACAATAAGGGGGAGGATTGAACGGTAGTCATGAGGATCTAGCCGGGGTACTTGCCTTGAACTGATGAGTCTTTCTATGCAAGAGTCATCCATGTCATAGAAAGAGCCCACAGTTATACAAAGTACCTTAGATTTGCTAGATGCAATCACTCATCCAATAACAAGAAGAAATAAACGTTAAGCATAAAAACAATGCACAAATATGATTCCCGGATAACTTATACATGCCCTTCTCCTCTTACTAAAGAGTGAATGAGAAACTACTCACTCTTCATGGCTTGGGTAAAGCTAGAAAAGTGAGTGATGCTCATCCCTCCAAGTAGAGAACTTAAAAGATAAAGTAACAACAAACACGGAGCCAATCTTTAACAAATAATGGGTGAATCACGTTCCACCCTTCACGACTTTGGTAAAGCTCTAGAAAAGTGGAAGAGTTTCACTCTTCTAAGAAAGAAAGAAGCTCAAACAATGGAAGTGAAATGCATGAACAATAAAAGTAGAAGAAAGCTAGTCACATTTGGAGGGTGGCTTCCTCAACCAAGAATTGGAGGGTTGCTTTCTCAACCAAAAGATGAACTATCTCTCTTCTATGCATGTAAAATGAAAGCATAAGCATAAAACTACTTTTATAACAAGCAAGAGATGTTGGACTATAGCCAAACTAATCTCTAAGATAAAGACTTCATACAAAGAAAATAAGCTAAATCTACAATGTGAGTGGGAGTCTAAGCCTCCATCAACTTTTCTACTTCGCTTCGTTAGCTCTCCAACAAGGGGAGTATTTATAGGCAAGAGGAGGAGACAAGAGGAGGTGAATGAATAGTGTTTGCCGCCCAAGTCCAAGTGAAAAGCCAACCACTCTGCTGCCAGTCTGTGGAGAACGTTCGAACGTGAGTTGGCGTTCGAACGTTGTTTCTGTTTTTGTACTTAGGGCTTTCGAACGTTGACTGTCGTTCGAACGTTTCTTCTGTTTTTGCACTAAGGGCGTTCGAACGCCAGATGTGTTTTGACCCTTTCACTCGAGTGGTCTGTTGGTCTTCTGTGAAGTTCAGTTCCAACTCTATGCAGTAGTCTGGTCTTCAATCAACTCAAGTGCACGTTCGAACGTGAGTTGGCGTTCGAACGTGACACTCAAGTGCTTCAGAGCTTCAGTCTTCTTTCCTAACTGCAACACGCCTTCTCTTAGCAGTTGAGTCTGCTACAGTGTAATGTGGACGTTCAACCGTGAGAAAGCGTTCGAACGTTCTGGCTGTGCTCCAAGCTTCTCCAATTTTGGGCTCTAATGTGCTGGTGTTGCATCCAAGTGTGGTACTTGTTGTTCTTGGGTCCTTGTTCAGTTTAGGGCCTGAAATGACATCACTTAAACTCCATCAAAGTACAATTAGTCTTAAAACGGCATAGTAAAATGCTAATTTTAAGTGCTAATCAGCAACATCCCTGGCTTAACTTGGAAAAGCTGAGCTTGGACTGGGAGGAAGACACATGAGGGTGTGGTGCTACGAGTTGGTTGAAGGAAATCCCTCATAGACCTTGCCGGAGGATCCATTGGAATGTTATTCCCCTCATTCATAGGAGGAGGAAATTGCACTCGTGGGTTGGGCATTCTAGGTGGTTGCAATCCCCCTCCCCCTTGAACGTTTGGATTTGGACCGACATTCTCAAAATTATCACCCAGATCCTCGGGTGGGTCTTGGTTGATGTTTATGTTGGGGCCTAAGGGTTGTCTGACTAATTGGTTTTGTTCGTCCCTTCCCCATATGCAACAAATATATATATACACAAACAAGAATATATATATACAATTGAAAGTATACACAAACAAGAATATATACACAAGACAACGTACCTAAGCCCGTGATGAAGATCACGAGACTTACCTGCGTCGTCCGGAAATCACCTTCTTGGTTTGACATTTGCCTTCCCCGATAACGGCGCCAAAAATGCTTGACCAAAAACCTTGTTGTTTCCTAACCTCTAAGATCTATCCCTCAAAATGTGTAATGTATGGATAAGGGGAGTGTCACTCTCCCTTGGGATAGTGTGAAAAGAAAGGGCAAGAGGAAAGGAAAAAAGGGATGATGGAAATATGAAATGTGGATGCACAAAAATATGTGTGTGTGTACAAAAGTGCTCCCTAAGCTCAAGGAGACTTTTGAGAATCGTGTTTTACTTGGTGGTATTCCAAGGTCGTTTCCACGGGGAAGGAAGTAAACCAAGGTGAAAGTGATTTTGGATAAGAGAAAATGTAAAATCTTTTGGTTGTTGAAAGTTGTTTGGTGGTGTATATTAATGAAAATCAATTGAAAAACAAATGTTGGTAAAGCCAAGAGGTCACTCCAATAGGAATGCCATCTCAACTCGAATCCCTCCTATGGTAGAGCATGAATGAACGATTGATTCATGGGAAGTTGAGGATACTAAGGGTGAGTATCTAAGCATAAATTGTGACTAGGCCTACGGAATATCAAAGACTCACCAATTTATCCACCCACAACCCAGTCAAACCAAACCATTGATCTCTAGAAAGGGATGAGAATGAGTTGACATGGCATACCCAAGAGGAGGTTCCCCTTGGTTTTACCAACTAAAGGATTTAGCTCCTCATGCTTGTAATGAAGTTAACTAAGTAAGAAAAATGCATTGCAAGAGAGGAAGTTCTTGAATAGCTAAAATGCAGGTAGACAGAATTCAGAGAAGGATGCATTTAAGACCCATTTACAACTAAGAAAATGATGAACCTTTTTGCATTAATAGTGAGGAGTTAAGAGAGCATTAAACTAACAATGAACTTAAAAGAAAACAACATTAATGGTATTAAAATGAAGCTTGAAATGTTCTTACAGCTAATTACAATACAATGTAGTGAAGAAAGTGCAAAAATCTGAAGTTTATCTCTCTAGAACACTATTCATCATCTTCTCCAGACTTTCTCTCTCTATATCTATCGATTTTCTGCTACCAGCTGAATGCCTCTTCCCCCTGGCCCTTGGCTTCCAAAAACGTGCATGGAGAGATCCCCTAATCTCCATAAAATGACCTCCATCAGTAGGGGTGCAGAAGTCTGGGCAGGAAGAGGGGTTGCAGAGTTTGTCTGCACACCCAGCTCTTCATCACTTCTCTTTCCTCATTTATCAACAAGACTCCAACTTGCAATCATAGGTGTAGAAAGGGGTCACTAGCATTACAGGTGCGTCAGGGGAGTAGGGGATGTCTGTTGGTGGGTCCCTCAAGTCAGCAATCATGAGTTGCAGGGTAGTTGGGCTGATCAGGTAAAGCGTACCGGTATGCGTACCGGTATGGCGAACTCCAGTGGCTTCTGCATACCGGTATACATACCGGTACGATTAACGCCAGTATCCTCAGCGTACCGGTATGAGTATCGGTACGGTTTGGCTGACTTCTTGATTTTCTGATTTACTCATCTCCTGAGCTATCCCCAAGCTACCTTTTTGTCCCCATTTGTGTCAATTGATCTGGGAAGGCCTTAAGAAGCCTCTTTTAGCCCCTGTTAACTGCAAACACGAAATATCATCGTTAAGAGTTTATTTAACCTAACTCCCATCATTTAAATCTCCAAAAACAATTAAAAAGAGAGGATTAGCACATCAAAATATACAAAGTTTTGTGCTAATCAGCCATAACTTCTCAGAGTATAATTTTTTTCTAAGTATTGAAAGTCCTTAGTAAAGTGCTTGGGACCGAACTCTTTGAAGAAGGGCCGAGCAAAGGCCATAACTTAGAGTAATTTTTTTTGTTCTAAGTATTGAAAGTCCCTAGCTAAGTGCTTGGGATCGAACCCTTTGAAGAAGGGCCGAGAAAAGGCCATAACTTTTTAGAGTAAATTTTTTTCTAAGTATTGAAAGACCCTAGCTAAGTGCTTGAGACTGAACTCTTTGAAGAAGGGCCGAGCAAAGACCATAACTTCTTAGAGTAATTTTTTTTTCTAAGTATTAAAAGACACTAGCTAAATGAAAAAGACCGGACTCTTTAAAGAAAGGCTGAACGAAAGGATTTGATGTAGTGGATAGGTCCCTAGCTAAATGCAAAGGACCGGATTATTTTTGGAAAAGCCGAGCAAAATACTAAAAGATTATCCAGGACATCCAAAAAGTTCCTAGCTGAGCACAAAAAAGCCAAACCACAAATTCTTTAGTAGATAGTACAAGAATTTTTTTTTTAGGAAGAAGCATGTGGTCCAGAAAAGCTCGGGTAAAGTAGTAGAAGAAAAGCTTGGAAGAAGGAGGCACATTTGTAGCTTTCAGAGCAGCAATCCAACCTTTTGTAATATATGCATTTTCCAGTGAAGAAATCTGCGAGGCCAGATCGTTCTCCGCCTTCACCATCCCTTGTTCAAAGGCAGTATCCTCTAGACCCTTGGCTCCAGCCTTGAATCATTCAAATTCTTCCAAAAGGGTGGAATGTTCAAGTTGGGTTTAGGAAATCTCTACAATGATCGCACTCTCCGAAGTCTTCAAATCCTCTATCTCTGTTGCAAGCATCTTGTTCTCATCAATTAGGCTTAGCATTTGAGCCTAAAGAACCAGCATTTCCTCGTAAAGCTTGGCATACTCTTTATCAGTGGATTCCTTCTTCGCTAGTGCACATATGCGCTCATGAACTGCCTCCTTCATAGCCTTATCTTTCCTGGGGATCTTCGCCCCAACCTTGCGAACTTTTTGGAGACCCTTTTAGTCACAAAGAAGAGGGAAACAAATGAAGAACATGAAAAGGAAAATCATCTTTCTAAGAAGAAAAAGAGAAGAAGGAAAGAAAAAACCAGAACCATTTGCTGGATGGCTGATGAGCATAGAATATTGCATATCATGTATCTTTTTTGCACCCATATTGCTTGTTTTGTGGTGAAAATTGGGGGAAATGCTTTCAAACTCACAATTAATGGAGATTTGTGTGATTATTGGTAAAGAGCAGGTAAAGTCATGTATAAAGCCTCCCATCAAGTGCTCAAAGGCAATGGGGAAGAAGGGAATGCTTAACGGATGGCTCGGGACCTCAAGGAACCAAGGAAATCCCAAAGTAGGACAAAACCTACCGGTAGAAGTCAACTAAAACCTACTGGTAGAAGTCAGTCAAAACCTATCTGTAGAAGATCCAAAACCTACCAGTAGAAAATGCTACTGTAATTCTTCTACCTCAACCATGCAAAAACCTACCGTTAGAAAATCTTATTGGAAAAAACCTACCGGTAGGTTTTCTTACGTTCTACTGGTAGGTTTTGCCCAGTTTTGCCAGATACCTACTCGCACGACTCCACCTACTCTGGCGGACCACCTCTTATCATCCAAACCATACCCTGACATAATTGACACCCTATGATGCTCTCCTAACCCCTAAAGTCAGATTTCAAGTGAGAGAGAGGGGAGAAGCAAGAAAGAGAAGAGGGGTGGTTGGAAAAGCATGGGAGGAGCATGCTTGGCCTATTTTGCTTATTAAAGTGTTCAACCTCTCCCCACTCATTGCAACTAAGTTCACAAAGGCTAAGAGAGAGGGATGGACAAAACTGGAGGAGGTTTCCACCATTATTCAGTTTTTACATGCTTTTAGAGAGAGAAGCTCCAAGGTTAAACATGAAGTTTTAGAGAGAGAAAGTTGGGTTTTTACATTTTCTTCACCATTTTGATTGTAGTAATCTTTATTTTACTTGTAATCCTTCCCTCTTACACTCTAAACTCTTTTATTTAAGTTGTAATCAAGCTTAGTTAAGTGTTCTTGTATTTCCATTTCTATAATTGGGTATTTTCTCTTCAAGTTTTGTATTTTGGTTATAAATGACTTTGTTCTTGTAGTTTGACTCTTTCCTTGCATCAATATAAGTTTCATGTTCCATTTCCTTACCATATTTCTTTACATTATGTTTGTTCTTGCCTTTATTATAAGTAGCTAAACTTTTAGTTGGCTAGACCAAGAGGAATTTCCTCTTGGGTATGTGAAATCGACTATCTTTCATTCTTCCTCGCAATGTAAACTGTTTGGTTTGACTAGGTTGAGTGCGGATGTGGTTGTGGGCTCTTGATACATCGTAGACTTGTCACGGGGTATGCTTTTGTCCAACACATCCACATTAATCCCTCACTTTCTACAAATCAATCAAACACCGAGACACCATTGGTTGAATGAATTGAGTCGATTTGGCATTCCCATTGGAATGACCTCTATGGATTAGCCAACCTTGCTTTCTTGCATTTTTACCAAAACACAACTCACCAAAACACAATTCACAAGATTTTCTAATTTTCATTCATTTACAAATCACCCTTCAAAGCAATTTGACCTTTCTTTCCTTGAGAAGACGAACTTGGAATACCCATTCCAAGTAAAATACGACATTGCAAGTCTCTCTACGCTTGGGGAGCAATTTTGCACACACACACGATTTTTCCCCATTTCTTGCATTTGAAACCAAGGGAGAGTGACACTCACCAACTCGTATAAGCCATATACACACAATCCGGGCTCATGTTTGGAGATTAAGGAAAATCCGTCAAGCATTTTTGGCGCCGTTGCCGGTGAAGGCTAAGCGTCAAATTCGAAGGTGATTTAGGGACAACAAAGGTAAGTCCCATGATTCTCATCACGGGCTGAGGTATGTTGCTTCTTTGTACATATTTGTGTATATTCTTTCTTTCAATTGTAAGTAGTGTTTTTGTATGTGGGGACTGACAATCAAAATAGACTAGTGAGATGTGCCCTAGGACCAAATATGAATATAGGCCAAAACCCACCCGAGGATGTTGGAGACAATTTCGGGAATGATGGTGCCAATATTCTGAGGGTTGGGGGAATGCAAAACTCCCAAATGTAATTCCCCTTCCAAGAAATGAAGGAAATAATCTCCCTATGGACCCTCCGGCGAGGTCAATGAGGGATTATCTCCAACCAACTCAAAGCACTACCCCCTCATGCATACTTCTACCCGTGCAAGCGCATGACTTCCTTATTAAACCGGGCATGTTGCAATTACTTCCTGAATTCTATGGAGTGGAACGAGAAAATCCTTATCTACATATTAAGGAATTTGAGAAAATTGTTGGAACATTCATTACAAATCATGCCATGGAAGACATGGCACACATGAAATTATTTCCCTTCTCCCTCAAAGACAAAGCTAAAACTTGGTTGAACTCGTTGAAACCTCGATCAATAAGTTCTTGGGCACAAATGCTTTCCGAATTTTTAAACAAATTTTTTCTGGTACCTAAGACCACTGTTCTTAATAACCAAATTCAAAAATTTTCTGAAAAACCAAACAAGTAGTTTTATCAATGTTGGGATAGATACAAGGACTTGTTACACATACAAGGACTTGTTACACTCCATTCCACATCACATATTCAAATCATGGCAATTGGTAAGTTTCTTCTATGAAGGAATTACACCGGACCATTGATAATTCATCGCCATGATGTGCAACAGAGAGTTTCTAAGTAAGGATCTCGATGAGGCCCTTGAGTACTTTAACATATTGGGGGAAAATGCCCAATCTTGGGATATCATGGATCCCACCGATGTGCCAAGGTCCTCTCCGGGTAGTTAACCATGTGGAGGGGGAATGTATAACTTGCATGGCCAAGAAAACTTGCTTGCCAGAATAATGAAATTGTCCCACAAGGTGGAGAGTCTAGAGGTGAATATGAGGCATGAGGTATCTAACATCACAGAGGCTGAGGAATTTTGCTCTATATGTGAGAGTGTTGAGCATTCTATTTCAGAGTGCCCAAACATTCCAGCACTCAAAGAGGTATATCATGAGCAAGTGAATGCTTTCAGCCAAAGTAGGCAATCATTCTCTCCACACTCCAACACATACAATCTGGGATGGAGCAACCGCCCGAACTTTAGTTGGCAGAATGAAGACCTTATTCTTCATCGGTCTAGCTCATTATCACCTCCCATTCCACTCAAGCAAAACCAATCATACTATGGTCATGGTTCCTCATCTAGCTCCCAATACCCATGGTCTAATCCACAAGGGTTTTCACAAAACCCACCTTAACAAGGGTTTGGTCAACAAGGACCACCTTACCCACCCACCTAACAATCTCCTCACAAGAGAAATTTGGAGGATGGTGTGCATCAATTCATTCAAAGCCAAACAACAATCAACAATCAAACTGTCGCCGCTTTTAATGACATTCATACTCAAATCACTAAGTTGACCAATGCTATAGGGTTGTCCCAACAAGAGAAAGGGAAATTTTTTGCTCAACCCCAAGAAAATCAAAGGGGTCAACATGTGATTGAATCGTCCGAGGCTACCAAAGACAGTTATGAGCAACTCAAGGCGGTCACCACCCTTATGAGTGGCAAGCAAATAGATAAAACCATTTTGCCTAAAGTCTCACCCAAAGCCACATTGAAAAATGAAAAAGAGACTAAGGGTAGCTCCGAGGAGGGTGAAGCACTTGAAAAGAAAAAGATTGTTGATTTGAATGTGTATGATTGTCCTATCCCAGCCCCTTTTTCCCAACATTTGAAGTCACCAGCTAAAGTTGCTAACTATTCGGATATTATTGAAATGTTTAAGTAGGTGAAGATAAACATTCATCTCCTTGATGCCATCAAGCAAATACCTTTATATGCAAAGATATTGAAATATTTGTGCACTGTGAAGAGGAAGTTGAATGTGCACAAAAAGGCATTCCTCACCAAGCAAGTGAGCTCCATCTTGAGGGCAAACATCCCACCCAAGTTCAAAGATCTCGGCTGCCCTACCATTGCCATAACCATTGGGAATTGCCTTGTGGAGCAAGCATTACTAGACTTGGGAGCACGTGTCAACCTCCTACCCTTTTCAGTGTATTAACAATTGCAAGTTGAGGAGTTGAAGCTAACCCCATTCACTCTTCAATTGGCGGACCGAAGCATGAGAACACCAAGGGGAGTAGTTGAGAATGTTGTAGTCCAAGTGGACAAAATTTATTTTCCCGTTGACTTT
Source organism: Ilex aquifolium (assembly GCA_951799425.1). Taxonomy (NCBI): domain Eukaryota; kingdom Viridiplantae; phylum Streptophyta; class Magnoliopsida; order Aquifoliales; family Aquifoliaceae; genus Ilex; species Ilex aquifolium. The sequence continues at coordinate 24,779,363 of OX637391.1, read as the reverse complement.
ATTGTACTTGACACTCACCCCGTTGCTAACCCTAGTTCACAGATTCCTGTCATATTAGGTAGGCCTTTTCTTGCTACTTCTAATGTTGTGATAAATTACAGGAATGGTCTAATAAAGCTTGCCTTTGGAAATATGATGATGGATCTCAATGTGTTCAATCTTTGCAAGCAACCAGGAGATGATGAGGAAGTTCATGAGGTCAATCGGATTGAAACTTTGGTGGAGGATCACTTGGAGCTACTTTGCAATTCCAAGTTGGAGGAGGAAAATTTTATTGAAGATGAGGAGCCGAAAAGTGTGCAATGGATGGGGAATTGGACCCCAACATTTGAAAAACTTCCACCACAAGAGAAGAAGATTTTTCCATCAAATGTGCAAACACCCATCTTAGAGTTGAAGCCATTGTCGTCTACACTCAAGTATCCATTTCTAGGGGAGCACAAGACATTCTCAGTGGTGATAAGTTCTTCTTTGGAGCCAAGGGAAGAAGAGGAGTTGTTGCAAGTTTTAAGGAGACATAAAGGAGCCATCAGTTGGACCATAGCCGACATCAAAGGCATTAGCCCCCTCATTTGCAGCCACATAATCTATTTAGAAGAAGACTCCAAGCTATCCTAACAACCACAATGAAGGCTAAATTCTATCATGAAGGATGTGGTGAGAGATGAAGTGCTCAAGTTAGTTGACGTGGACATTCTTTTTGCAATTGTCGACAGTAAATGGATTAGTCCCACGCAAGTAGTACCAAAGAAGTCAGGAGTCACTGTAGCTGTAAATGAGGAGAATGAGTTGATTCCAACAAGGGCGGTCATCGATTGGAGAGTTTGCAACAATTATCGGAAGCTCAACTCTTGCATAAGAAAGGATCACTTTCGATTGCCATTCCTTGATCAAGTGTTGGAGAGGGTAGCTGTGCATCTTTTTTATTGCTTCTTGGATGGTTATTCCAGCTACAATCAAATAGAGATTGCCTTGAAAGATCAAGAGAAGACCACATTCACGTGCCCCTTTGGTACTTATGTCTATCACCGAATGCCATTTGGTTTGTGCAATGCCCCATGAACTTTTCAAAGATTTATGATGAGGATCTTCAGCGACATGGTGGAGAAGATTGTGGAGGTGTTCATGGATGAGTTTTCAGTGTTTGAGGACTCATTTGATGGATCCTTGGAAAACATGGAGAGAGTTCTAGAGAGATTTGAAGAGAATAATTTGGTGCTAAATTGGGAGAAGTGTCACTTCATGGTAACGCAAGGGATTGTGCTTGGACATACTGTGTCTGCAAAGGGGATTGAAGTAGAAAAATCCAAGATGGAAGCAATTTCCAACCTACCCACTCCAAAGGTCGTCAAACATATCAGGTCATTTCTTGGCCATTTTGGTTTTTATCGTCGATTTATTAAGGATTTTAGTGCATTGGCAAGACCCTTGACCAATTTGCTAGCAAAGGATGTTCCCTTTGTGCGAACGGATGATTGTGAGGCATCTTTCAAAAAACTCAAAAGCATGCTCACTTCACCTCTAATCACGTGACCACCCAAATGGGAACTACCATTTGAGATCATGTGCGACGCGAGTGATGACGCGGTCGACGCAGTGCTAAGTCAAAGGGAAGACAAAAGGCCATATGTAATATACTATGCTAGCAAAACTCTAAATGAAGCACAAATGAATTACACTACCACTGAAAAAGAGTTGCTGGTTGTAGTATATGCATTGGACAAATTTAGGTCATACATTATTGGTTCTCCTATTGCAGTCTACATTGATCACTCTGCTTTGAAGTATTTGTTGCCGAAGTAAGATGCTAAACCGAGACTCATTAGGGGATCCTCCTCCTTCAAGAATTCAACTTGATCATCAAGCAAAAGAAAGGAGTCAAGAATGTGGTGGCAGACCATTTGTCACGGCTTGTCGTCCAATATGCCGAAGAGCACATCACTATCCCTGATTTCTTTCTCGATGAGCATTTATTTTCTATTCATTCAGTTTGTCCGTGGTATGCTGATATTTGCAATTTTCTTGCCACAAGACAAACACCACCACATTGGAGCCCGGAAGATAAACGAAGATTCATGGCAGATGTGAAGTACTTCTACTTCAACAACCCGTACCTTTTCAAATATTTCCCTGATCAAGTCATGAGGAGGTACGTACCGGAAAATGAACAATGGGATGTCCTTTCCTTCTGCCATTCTGAGGCGTGTGGTGGACACTTCTCTTCCAAGAAAACTTCAGCTAAGGTTTACAAAGTGGTTTTTACTGGCCTTTATTGATTAACGATTGTGTTTCATTTTGCAAAGAATGTGATAGGTGCCAAAGGTTGGGAAGTGTGACCCATAGAAACATGATGCCCCTTTCCCCCGTGCTAGTCATTGAGATATTTGATTATTGGGGAATCGATTTCATGGGTCCATTCCATATGTCCTTTGGCTACATTTATATCCTATTGGCAGTGGACTAAGTGTCCAAGTGGGTAGAGGCAACCCCAACCAAGACCAATGACCATCGAGCCGTGGTCAAATTTTTAAAAGAAAATATTTTTTTTAAGGTTTAGGATACCTCTTGCAATGATAAATGATGGTGGGTCTCATTTTTGCAATAGACCATTTGCTTTTTTGATTCATAAATATGGTGTAACACACAAGGTGTCCACTGCTTATCACCTACAGATTAATGGCCAAGTCAAGTTGGCCAATAGGGAGATAAAGAATATACTAGAGAAAACGGTTAACCCAGATCGAAAGAATTGGTCACTTAGGTTGACCGATGCCTTGCGGGCTTACTGCACTGCCTATAAGACCATCCTAAGTATGTCTCCCTATCGGCTAGTCTACGACAAGGCTTATGACTTTCCAGAAGAGATGGAACACAAGGCCTATTGGGCCATAAAAACCTTGAATTTCAATTTGAGAATAGCCGGAGAACATAGGAAGTTGGAGTTGAATGAATTAGAGGAAATTTGTAGAGATGCATACGAGAGCTCGGAAATTCACAAAGAAAGGGCAAAGATTTTCCATGAAAAATCCATTTTGAGAAAGACATTTGAGCCCGACCAAAAATTGCTCTTGTATAATTCTCGCATCTCCATTTTTCAAGGAAAACTCTGATCACGTTGGGATGGCCCCTATATTGTCAAGGTGGCCTACCCTAACAGAGCCATGGACATAACAAACCCCGACAATGGTAAAACATTCAAGGTCAATGACCAAAGACTTAAACCGTTTTTCGAGGGTTTTGAGATTCAAACTGTGGAAGAGGAGTTGGTGGATCCGGTCTATCTGGACCTTGTTGAGGAATAACTGTTCAATTAGACTTTAGTGTACTGTCGCTTTCCTTTATTCTTTACTTTGCAAATTTAATTAGTTACTTACTTTTATCTATGCATAGTGTTCTTTTTTTTTTTCCACATTTGCAGACTATGGTGTTTTTGTCAAAGCTCGTTGCGAGGTGTTCTCTTACCCTTCTCGTTTTATTTTAAGTCCATCATTGCATTCCATATCTTTTTGTTGCATTGAGGACAATGCATAGTTCAAGTTGGGGGGGGGTGAGGTGCATCATTTGTATGATACACCAAATTTTTGTTTATAATACCATTTTGTGGTGAAATGCACTATTCACATATTCTACCAATTTTTTGAAAAATATGTGAAAAAATTTTAAAATTTTTTGTGAAACATATCTAAATGTTGAACCATATTCTCCTATTCAAAGTGTTATGAGTTTACTGATAGTTAGATCTTCACTTTGAACTTTGAATACATGAGCACATCATAGAAGTTTATGCTATGCTGGAGTATCACATATGTGTTTTCTTTCGAACTCAACCATAGTGCACATTGAATGTGTAATTTCGGCAATTTAGGCATTGGATTCACATTTTAGAGCTTGACATAGATAGTGGAGATGAAGTAAGTACCCTTGTGAGATTTAGTGCCAATCCTTGTTTGAGGGGACTTATATTTACTCAAAGGAACAATTTTTCAAATTCAAAAATTTGTTCAATAATCTCATTATGCTTGCTTTGGTTAGAGTGCTATGGATGGTTAATTGACTTTGTCTTAAAATGAAATATGTCTCCCCATGCTTATCTAGAGATGATCTTAGGCCATCTTTGAATTGCTTTGTGCCTTAGCCTTTTTCTTGTAATAAATCTATCCCTAGTGCCGTGATTGAGCCATAATTGAAAATGTGTTTCCATGCCACATGATTAACCAAGCTAGTGCAAAATGATTAAAATTACCACACATTGGTTGTTCCAAGACTGACTGTGATTGATCATAAAGGAAAGAAAATATGTTGAGGAAACCCAAAAAGGAATGAATGGTGTCGATTTTAATTTTTGAAGGGAAAAAAAGAAGAAAAAAATCCAAGAAAAAAAGACAAAAATGGGGTTGAAAAAGAAAAGAAAGGAAAAGAAAAATGTTGAGTAAATGCTTAAATTACATGTGCATTTCACACACACACGAGTTTGAAAACAAATGTGTAAGTGTATACTATAGAATAGCATTTAAAGCCATGATGAAAGTTATGTGTGCTTAGTTCAGGTGTTTGAAAAATTTTGTCAGACAACCATGTGCTTGTAGTAGGATAGAGAAATATTGCTCAAAATTTAGTTATGAGAAAGGAATAGGAATGTCTTTTGTATTTAAATTTGTGCTTTATATATTGGGTGTTCATTTTGTTGTTGAATTTAGAATTCCATGTCATGTGTTTTGAAAGCATCAAAACTAAAATCGCATTGCAATTTCGTAAATGAATTTGGGCATGGTCACACATTTATGGTTCAGTAGTATGGGTCAGGTTTTTTGTGGAGTTGAGGTTGTAAATAGGTTATTAGAATGTGTGGGAGTTGAATAAACTTGGAGTGGAGGTGAGGAAGTGAGCACAGGAAAATTTTTGAAAAAGTTGAAACTTACCGGTAGAAGTTAGCAAAAACCTACCGGTAGATTTTTTCCAGTGCACCGTTCTACCGGTAGGTTTTGCCCAGAAATTCAAAACCGAGGGTTTTAAATCAGAATTTTCGATGAAACCCTTCACATTCTTCACTCATCTCATCCTTAAAAACCTTCCCCTCTCCCTCAAAACCTTCCAAATACTCGAAGAACTTTTGGGCACTCATCAAATCACCTGATTATCTTCCCCAAAGTTGTGATTCATAGTGATTACTTCTCACTTTCTTAACTTTTTCCCAAAAAAAAACCCTGTTTTCATCCATAAAGCTTCCCAAATCCATCAAAGACCTCTAACTCACCCAAAGCTTGGAATTCAAAGGAATGGCTTGATTGGGTTAGTATTCTCGCGCTTTATTTGATATTTTTTATGAACTATGAAGTTGGTTGTTGTCTTTTTGTTGCCCTAGGGGCATTTTTGATTGTTATGGCACGTACTAAACAAACGGGGCTCGGTTCTCCACCACCTGCAGGAATGAGATCTCGCAAGAGGACTTTAGGGGCAAGCCCCAGTGGTGGGAAAAGACGAAAAAGGCAAAAAAATGACGCTTACATGAAGAGCATAGAGAACAAAAATGTGACGTGCGAGCAACATGTAGATAGTCCCACCCTAGGGCCAAGCGATGAAGTGATCCGAGTGATATAGGGCCATGGCATCGATGCCTGGTCCGAGCCCGTGGAAGGTTTTATCCTTCCCATGTGTAGGGACTTTTACCAAAAGCTGAAGGTGGTGGATAAGGATGTATTTTTATTGAAAACCAATGTGGGAGGGAAAGTGATGGAGATCACATCGGGAGTCATTGCGGATGCATTACATTACCAAAGACCATCTCCCAACACCACAGTCTATCCTCACAACAACCAAGGGTGGAAATCACTTTAGGAATACGCAAGCTTGATGTAGGAGTACCTAGCACAGTTTAAGGGAAAAATCCAAGTTGGGGCACTCAAGCACTCTTACAGGGTAATGAACAAGGTTTTACATTACAATTTGCTACCTCGGGGTGCGGAGAAGACTCTAGGGGAAGAGAAGCTAGCCCTTCTCTATACTTTCATGATGGGCAAGAGGATGGATATAGCTCTCATGATTTGGGAGTTGATGAAGGAGTATGTCCAGGCTAGTAAGTCGAAGGTGAACCTCCCTTATGCCCACCTTGTCACGAAGATCTGCCTCTATAACAAAATCAAGGGCAGCCTCATTGATGTGACCCTCCCGTCAGAGATTGGAGCTATAGGCAAGTCTAGCAGTATGAAAAGGTCGGCCATGACAGGAGGGTCGGCCCAGAGGGAAAAGAGGGCGAGGCCGCCGAGAGCTGAGCCATCTGCAGCAGGACCTTCTACCTCTGTGCCACCCACATCTACCCCACCTCGGATGGTCTCCCAGTGCCTTAATGCGATAGAGGGACAGTTGGACGACTTCGACAGGACTATGCAGCTACTGACGCTGATGGTCTCTAGGATCTTCGAGAAGACATTCCCAGGAGAGCCTCTCCCTACAGTGCCACCACCTTCCACTTCTGCCTCCACGGGCTCGACTGTCTTAGAGGTGGAGGAGTCCAATGATGAGAAGACCGAAGACGAGGAGGGTGACAACGATGAGGGGGATTGATAAGGGGTCAGGTGATGATGCAAAGGAGTAGAGAGACCACTCTTGTTTTGTTTTTTTTGGTAGATTGCACATAAGTGGTTTAGTGGTAGTCGGCCTAGTAGAAGAGTCTCTAGGATCACAGGCCATTCTTTTTGTTTCAAGATCTTTGTACTATACCTTATGAAGTTTATGAATGAAAGAACCACATTTTATTTGTTTCAATTTACCCCAAGTTCATTTATGATTTGAGTATTTTGTTGATTGGTGAATTGTTGTTTTATGTAGTGTAGTTTGAAAATAAAGTTTTCTAGGGACTAGCAAAACTCAAGTTAGAGGGTGTGATGAGTATAGAATATTGCATATCATGTATCTCTTTTTGCACCCATTGATGAGTGGGTTTTATACCTACAAATTGCGTAATCTCGGCTTGATGAAATTGCAAGTTTTCAAGTATTTTATGTTCTTTTTTATTTTTTTTGTGTGTTTTAATTTTATTTTGTAGGGAGCATCATTTGGAAGGAAACAAGATGATTTGGAATGAAACAAGGTCATGTGGTAGCCTAAATGTTGGATTTTTGAATACTAAGCAAGAAGAGAAGCTCTAGGCTTAAAAGGGGATCAGCGCAGCTGCGCTAGGACCAGCACCTAGGCGCTTGAAAAGCAGTAACTCAGCGCCCCTGCGCTGGTTTTAAGCGCCTAGGCGCCTATTTTAAATTGGACGCGAATTCTGACTTGTTTTGGGGCTGAAATTGAACCCTAATGCTACATATATGCTAGGGTTTGAGTTGGGATGGAGATAGACTGATTTTGGGGGCTGCTAACAAGAGGAAAAAGACCAACGATTGATAGAAAATTGAAGACAAGGATCGAAGGAAGCAACACAAAGAAGATTGGACTTGAAGGCTAGAGAGGAATTGAAGATTGCAGCTAAGTTTTCATTTTTTTTCTCTTACTTTTACTTCTTAATTTTCTGAGATGTTTACTTTGAGAAGGATGTTTTTCAATTACATTATGAACTAAATTTTTATTAAGATTGCAACAGAACCTGATGTTTAGTTAAATTGATCTACTCTCGTTCCTAGTTCTTATTGATCATATATGAGTTGTTTATCATATTTTGTGCTTAATATATAATTGTTTGGCCATCAATTAATTTGATAACCTAGATAAAATTGGGAGATGAATTCTAGGTTTAGATCAGAATATGATGACATGCGTCTAGTTGATGCTTCTTCGGATTGAATAGCTGGGTTTGTGTATAGGATAGGAATATACATATATGTCGTGTGTAACTTTTATGAGAGTTTAGACTTAATGAATCTATTCCAACTTATTTTGCATAAGAATATAGTAATTTAATTGGGAGAGATATGTTCATCTAACTATCGGAAGAGGTTTGATAAATAATTTTGAAGTCTCAGTTAATAACTTATTTTGATCAATTAACTGGAAAGAGAGTGGAAAGATTTATACGAAACATTAGGGGAAGTTGTAATCTTAAATTTTTTTATCCGATAAAATCGCTCATTGTTAAGTAATTTTAGATTTAGTCTTAAATTAGTAATTTCATAGTTCAATTCCAATTGTTTAAATAAAATCGAATTGATATAAAGTTAGTACTTGGAAGTTATTAGCAATAATTCTCCGTGGGAACGATACTCAATTTATCACTTTATTACTTGTTGATCGTGTATACTTGTACGTAAATTGTCAATATCAAATTCGGACAACACCCATAATGCTTGTTTTGTGGTGAAAATCGGGAGAAATGCTTTCGAACTCACAATTAATGGAGATTTGTGTGATTGTAGGTAAAGTCATGTATAAATCCTCCCATCAAGTGCTCAAAGGCAATGGGGAAGAAGGGAATTATTAACAGATGGCTCGGGACCTTAAGGAACCAAGGAAATCCCAAAGTAGGACAAAACCTACCGGTAGAAGTCAACCAAAACCTACTGGTAGAAGTCAGTCAAAACCTACCGGTAGAAGATCCAAAACCTACCGATAGAAAATGCTATTGGAATTCTTCTACCTCAGCCATGCAAAAACCTACCAGCAGAAAATCATGCTAGGAAAAACTTATCAGTAGGTTTTCTTACGTTCTACCAGTACGTTTTGCCCAATTTTGCCAGATACCTGCTCACACGACTCCACCTACTCCGGGGGTCCACCTCTTGTCATTCAAACCATACCCTGACATAATTGACACCCCACGATGCTATCCTAACCCCTAAAGTTAGATTTCAAGTGAGAGAGAGTGGATAAGCAAGAGAGAGAAGTGGGGTGGTTGGGAAAACATAGGAGGAGCATGCTTGCCCTGTTTTTGCTTCTTCAAGTGTCCAACCTCTCCCCACTCATTGCAACTGAGTTCACACAGGCTAAGGGAAGGGGATGGACGAAATTGGAGGAGGCTTACACCATTATTCATTTTTTACATGCTTTTAGAGAAAGAAGTTCCAAGGTTGAAGATGATGTTTTAGAGAGAGAAAGTTGGGTTTTTACATTTCCTTCACCATTTTCATTGTAGTAAACTTTATTTTACTTGTAATCCTTCCCTCTTTCAATCTAAAATCTTTTATTTAAGTTGTAATCAAGCTTAGTTAAGTGTTCTTGTATTTCCATTTCTACAAATGGGTATTTTCTCTTCAAGTTTTGTATTTTATAAATGACTTTGTTCTTGTAGTTTAACTTTTTCCTTACATCAATACAAGTTTCATATTCCATTTCCCTACCATGTTTCTTTACATTATGTTTGTTCTCTCCTTTATTATGAGTAGCTAAACTTTTAGTTGGCTAGTCCAAGAGGAATTTTCTCTTGGGTATTTGAAATCGACTATCTTTCATCCTTCCTCATAGTGTAAAGTGTTTGGTTTGACTAGGTTGAGTGTGGACGTGGTTGTGGGCTCTTGATACACCGTAGACTTGTCACGGGGATATGCTTTTGTCCATCACATCCACATTAATCCCGCACTTCCTACGAATCAATCAAACACAGAGACACCATTGGTTGAATGAATTGAGTTGATTTGGCATTCCCATTGGAATGACCTGTATGGATTAGCCAACCTTGCTTTCTTGCATTTTTACCAAAACACAACTCACCAAAACACAATTCACAAGATTTTCAAATTTTCATTCCTTTACAAATCACCCTTCAAAGCAATTTAACCTTTCATTCCTTGAGGAGATGACCTTGGAATACCCTTTCCAAGTAAAACACGACATTGCAAGTCTCTCTACACTTGGGGAGCACTTTTGCACACACACAGACACGTTTTTTGTTCACACACACAATTTTTCCTATTTCTTGCAATTGAACCCGAGGGATAGTGACACTCACCAAATCGTATAAGCCATATACACACAATCCAGACTCATGTTTGGAGATTAGGGAAAACCCGTCAAGCAATGGGTTGCGAAAAGATCTCATCATCGGATATTGCCTCGTTCGTAGACAGGTCTCGAGGCAAGGTAACTCCCCTAGTTGCCCCCCCCCCCCCCCCGGCAACATTCATATCCTCGATAGCTGAGTCCTGAACAATTATTTCTTTCCCTTTCTCTTTACGAATAAGACGGAAGGGGGATTTGCAGTTCAACAGGAGCTTCGGAGGATGATTCAGTAATCCTTCTCTTTTTTATTGCACACTCCTCGGCTTGCAACTGCATACCAGGTGACTGATTAGTAGTTAAAATTAGCATATTACTATGTCCTTTTAAGACTAATTATACTTTGATAGAGTTTAAATGATGACATTTCAGGGCATAAATTGTACAAGGGACCAAAAGCGATGGATATCAGACTTTCATGCAACACCAGCATATTCTAAAGCAAAATTGGAAGAGCTTGGACCAAGGCAAGAACGTTCGAATGCCAATCAATGTTTGAACGTTACCTTCAATCATATGAAGACCAGATTGGTGAGACATGGCGTGTTGCAGCCAAGAAGGAAGACCCTGAGGTACTTGAGTACCACGTTCGAACGTCAATCAACGTTCGAACGTCCCCTGGAATTAATTGAGGACCATGATGCTGCATGGAGTGTGGAAATGAACTTCAAAGAAGACCACATGCCACTTGAGTGGGAAGGTCAGGCCCCATCTGGCATTCGAACGCCCATCAAGCAAAGACAGAAACAACGTTCGAACGCCAGACAACGTTCAAACGTAACGTTGTCTGCAGACTGGCTGCAGAGTGGTTAGCTTTCACTTGGACTTGGGCAGCCATGCACTATTCATTCACCCCCCTCTTGTCTCCTCCTCCTTGCCTATAAATACTCCCATGGTGAGAGAGTAGAAAAGAGAGGGGGGGGATGAGAAAAAAGAGTTGTTTTGGAGATTAGTTTGGCATTTAGACCAACATCTCTTAGCTTGCTATAGAGTTAGTCTTAGGGTTAAATTTCAATTACATGTATAGAAGAAGATAGATCTTTTGGTTGAGGATGAGCCTCCAAAAGTGACTAGCCTTCTTCTACTTTCCATATTTTTTATTCCATGTTTAGAAGGAAGATAGATCGTCTTTTGGTTGCGGATCACCCTCCAAAAATGATTAGCTTTCTTCTACTTTCAATATATGTTCTATTCACTTCCATTGCTTGAACTTCTTTCTTCCCTCAGAGGAGTGAAACTCTTCCACTTTTCTAGAGTTTCGCCAAAGCCGTGAAAGGTGGAACGTGATTCACTCATTCTTTGTCGAAGATCGGTGCTTGAATTATTTCCTTGTTGTTCCTAACCTCTTAACATTCTCCCTCAATGTGTATGTATGATGTGTGTATGAAGGGGAGTGTCACTCTCCCTTGGAATGATGTCAAAAGAAAGGGCAAGGAAATGGTGGAAAATGAAATGTGCAAGTGGGCAAAAATGCTTCCGAAGCGCAAGAAGACTTTTGCATGTCGTGTTTTACTTGGAGGTATTCCAAGGTCGTTTCCTCGGGCAAGGATGTGAATCGTTTTGAAAGTGATTTCAGTGAAAAGAATGTGTAAAATATTTTGTAGTTGAAGTTTGGTTTGTGAGTTGAGTTGTGATGAAAATGAAATGAGACAAGTGTTGGCTAATCCGAAGGGTTCATTCCAATGGGAATTCCAAATCAACTCGAAGTCTTCCTCAAATAGTGCTTAGATGAACAATTGATTCGTGGGAAGCTAGGGATAAGATGGATGTGAGGATCCAAGCATAACCCGTGACTAGGCCTATGGGATATCAAAGACTCACAATCGCATCCACTCTCAACCCAGTCAAAATGAACCATCGTACTCTAAGAGGAGGAAAGAAAATGAGTTGAAATGGCACACCCAAGAGGAGGTCTCCCTTGGATTAGCCAACTTAAAAGCTTAGCTACTCATGCTCAAATTAAAGACAATAATGTAATGGAAAGATATTCTAAAGCAACGAAGATTGTAGCTAAATTAATGTAGGAAAACAAAGACTAGATGAAAAATACATTCAATACCCATTTAAAGCTAAGACATTTAAGAACATGAAAGCATTAATGGTGAAAGCTTTAATGGAAGACTAAACTTGCAAACAACTTGAAATAAATGGCATTAAAGACTTTGAATAGAGCTTAGAAGATTCTTACATGAAAATGGAAGACAATGCATGGAAGAAAATGTAAAAATCTCAACTTCTCTCTCTAACACTATTCATCTTCTTCCTAGAGCTTCTCTCACTATATTCCAATGTGTATTACAATGTATGTCCAGTATAATGGTGTATCTCCCCCCAAAAACGTCCCTGGATAGTCCCCTAGCTCAGTGATGTGATCTCCCTCCATAGGTCTACCAATAGGGGGGCTAGACAGGGTGGTGCAGACATTGTCTGCACACCCAGCATCACTTTCTTCTCTCTCCTCATCGATCACCAAGGCTCCAAAAGTCCAATGAGAGATGTGCAAGGGGTGTCCATGGTGTTGGAAGAGTCAAAAACAGGTGGGAGATTGTATTTGGTGGGACCCTCAAGGCAGCAGAGAATGGCCAGCAGAATATGGGTTGTTGCAACAGAGCGTACCGGTATGGCGTACCGGTACGTCGAACTCTAGTAGCCTCAGCGTACCGGTATGGCGTATCGGTACGACTTCTCTGATTTTCTGATTTCTTGACTTCCTCACCTCCTGAGCTATCTTCAAGCCATCCTTTCATCATCATTCACCTCAAACCATTTGAGAAGGCTTTAAGAAGCACCATTTATCACCTTTTATCTGCAAACACCACAAATCTTCGTTAATAGCTCAAGTAGCACAATTCCACTCATTTAATCCCCAAAAGCAAGTGAAGAAGGAATGTATTGGCACATGAAATATGCAATGTTTTGTGCTAATCAATCGGCTCCATGTTTATTGTGCTTTACCTCGTGCACTTCGTGCACCCTCTACTTGGAGGAATGAGCATCACTCACTTTTTTAGCTTTGCCAAAGCCATGAAGAGTGAGTAGTTTCTCATTCACTCTTTAGTAAGAGGTGATGGCTATGTATAAATTATCCGGAAGTATATCTGTGCAATTTCAATTACGCTTAATGCTTTATATTCCCCATGCTTATTGAATGATTGATTGCATCTAGCAAAGCTAAGGTACTTTGTATAACCATGAGTTCTTTCTATAACATAGATAACTCTTGCATAGAAAGACTCATCGGTTCAAGGCAAGTACCTCGGCTAGATCTTCATGACTACCCTTCAATCTTCACCATTATTGTGCTTTAATTAAAGAATGGAAATGGAACATTAATGTCATGATTGGATGTCTTGTAGAAACACTTGCTTGTTTGTAGACGGGTTGAGTCTCGGCACAGACAATTCTTGTAAACTTCTAGAAAGACATCGGAGTCATGTTCTTAATTCTCACAATCCACCTTTATTTTCCAATTAACCTACTGTTGACACGGGGGTTAATTGAGTTATCAAGCACAAATATACTAAACCGTTTGATTAACTACATGTCCAGATCCTCGAACTAAAGAGTGACCTTTTTACATTTGTGCTTATCTTATCTGCTGCCTAGAAAACTTTCTTGGAAATAATCTTATATTCTGTCCAGGATATCCCATACATCACACAACTTCAAATCTCAAGGGTTACAATCACTAGGTCTCCACCACTTCTTATTTTGAACCACCAACAATAGTCCCCTGTGGATTCGACTCCGGACTCAAACCGGATTACAGCTTGACCGCCTGCACTTGGGTGTACACATTTTGGATTAAATCAAGTTTTTTGCGCCATTGCCGGGGAACCATAAAAGGTGTTTTAAGGTAAATGGTAAAAAGACCTTTATTTTTGTATATATTCTTTGGTTTACTGTGAATAATTTTGTTTTGTTTTATTTTCTTTATTTTTATGTCTGAGGGCACTCCTCACTATCAAAATTTACCGGCAGAATCTTGTGAGTCTGTGAATCAGCCTGAACCAAATTCACCTAGATCAGTAGCAGACTCTTGTGAGAGTAATATGGCAAATAATGAGAGAAACAGAGAAGTCCCTATGAGAGAGGGGGAAGTGCCTAATATTCGAACTTTGTGGGATTACTTAAATCCCACAAGAAATAGTGTCCCCTCTTGTTTTGTATTTCTTGAAAATACTCCCCTCTTTACTGTAAAGCCGAGGATAGTGCAACTATTTCCTGTTTTTCATGGATTGGATGCAGAAAATCCATATCTGCATATAAAAGATTTTGAGGAAGTGTGTGGAACATTTCAAGACAATTCTGAACTAGCCAAGATGAAACTTTTTCCTTTCTCTTTAAGGGACAAAGCTAAACAATAGCTAAATTCTTTAAAAGCTCTTTCAATACCTAACTAGCAGGCATTACAAAATGAATTTTTCAGAAATTATTTTCCTCTACACCGCACGAATGCACTTAAAAGGCAAATCATGAATTTTTAAATTAAAGAAGGAAAAACTTTTTACCAAAGTTGGGAGAGATTCAAATATATTCTCCAATCCTGCCCACACCATGCTTTTGAGAATTGGACTTTGGTAGGATTTTTCTATGACTCCTTGCCCACTAGACTACGTCAGTTTTTCGAAATGATGGCCCAACGAGAGTTTATGGAAAAAAGTCCGGAGGAGGCATTCAATTTTTTGGACACCATCTCTGATAGTTCTCAGATGTGGGACTCAGCCTCTCCTACCACTGTAGAAGCCAAACCATCTACTTCCCAAGGAGGTAAGTATGTCTTGAGAGATGATGATGACCTGAGAGCAAAAATGTCTACTTTGTCTCGAAAGCTTGAAGATTTAGAGATGAAGAAGGTCCATCAAGTTGATGTTAGCCCCTCCACAGCACAAGTGTGTGGAATCTGTGCGCTAACAGGACACCCTACTGGGGAGTGTCCTACCATCCCAGCGTTCAAGGAGGTCTTGTTGGAACAAACAAATGCAGTTTCCAACTTCAACAAGCCTTACTCCAACCCATACTCTGAAACATACAATCCAGGGTGGTAGAACCACCCGAACTTCAGTTGGAGGAACACACAACTGACTCCCATGAACCAACAACAAGGTTCACACCCACCACCTCAAGGACCTCCCACATATCAAACATACCAACCACAAAAAAAGATGAGCCTTGAGGACACACTGAATCAGTTCATGAACCAACAACAAGGTTCACTCCCACCACCTCAAGGACCTCCCATATATCAAACATACCAACCACAAAAAAAGATGAGCCTTGAGGACACACTGAATCAGTTCATGAACCAACAACAAGGTTCACACCCACCACCTCAAGGACCTCCCACATATCAAACATACCAACCACCAAAAAAGATGAGCCTTGAGGACACACTGAACTACAACAATAATTCCACACAAACTTTCACTGATTTCAAAACCTAGACCACTCAATCTTTCGAGGATCTTAAAAGCCACATCAAAAAGTTGACCCAATCCATGGTGACACATGAGAAGGGCAAGTTCACTGCCCAATCAAAACAACCACAAGGCCAATTCCATGTGGGGAACCCGTCGATCATGGGAAACCCACAAGACCAAGCCCAAGTTATCACTACACTGAGAAGTGGCAAGGTGATTAACAAGACCATCAGAGATATGCTAATTCCAAAGCCAACACCTGAGTCAATCCCAGTCAACTCATCATTTGAGCCTGAACTTGAAGAAGAACCTAAGCCTATGATTGAACAAGAGTCGGAACCTTCTGAGGAAAGAGACCTTCATGTTCCATTCCTATTCCTTTTCCTCATAGACTCAAAACCATACAGAAGTTGAAAAATCTGCCTCAAATTTATGAGCTTTTTAAGCAAGTAAAGATCAACATCCCACTTCTAGATGCAATCAAACAAGTTCTGTCTTATGCCAACTTTCTAAAAGACTTGTGCATAGTCAAGAGAAGCCAGAATGTCCAAAAAAGAGCCTTCCTGACAGAACAAGCTAGTACCCTGCTTCAACACAAAACCCCTCCAAAATACAAGAACCCGGGGTGTCCGACTGTGTCATGTGTCACTAGAAACATCAAAATAGAACAAGCATTGTTAGACCTTAGAGCCAGTGTTAATTTGCTACCCTACTCTGTCTACCAGTAATTGGGTTGGGGTGAACTCAAACCCACTTGTGTCACACTCCAGTTGGCCGACAGATCTGTCAAAATCCCTAGGGGCATTGTTGAAGATGTACTTTTCTAAGTGGACAAATTTGTCTTCCCTGTTGACTTCATTGTTTTGGATACTCAGCCAGCAATGCATTTGGAGAACCAAATTCTTGTCATTCTTGGTCGACCCTTCCTAGCAACTTGCAATGCACTAATCAATTGCAGGAATGGATTCATGAAATTAACTTTAGGGAATATGAATCTCGAGCTGAATATTTTCAATATTGCCAAACACCCAGGAGAGGACAAGGAAGAAGGGGAAGTAAACTCCATTGAATATTTGATACAGGAACATCTAAATGATGCCTTCTATGAGAACCCTACTGAATCTTCTTTGCTAAAGTCTATCTCATCTGAGACAATAGATGATGACCCAAACTCAAAGACATGCCCCATTCATACTGTTGGGACATGGGTCCTCAAATTCGAAGATATTTTGCCAAGTGGCACAAAGCCACTCTCATCAAGTGTCAGGCTACCAAAGCCTGAATTGAAACCTCTCCCATCTGACCTCAAATATGCATTCTTAGGAGAGGACAAGTCATAACCAGTGGTAATTTCATCTAAGCTCACAGCCTTGCAAGAGTCTAAATTGATTGAAGTTCTTAAAAGCCATAAAAGCACCATTGGGTGGACCATAGCTGACTTGAAAGACATAAGCCCGTTAATCTGCAATCATGCTATATACCTTGAAGAGGATTCAAAACCCTCTCAACGACGACTGAACCCTCGCATGAAGAAAGTCGTAAGAACTGAGGTGCTTAAGCTATTAGATGCAGAGATAATCTTTCCCATCTCCGATAGCAAATGGGTTAGTCTAACCCAAGTTGTGCCCAAAAAGTCTGAGGTCACAGTGGTAAAAAATGATGCAAATGAACTAGTACCAACTCGAGTCGTCACAGGATGGCAGATGTGTATCGGCTACCGAAAACTCAATTTGGTAACTAGGAAAGACCATTTCCCTCTTCCCTTTCTTGATCAGGTTCTAAAGAGAATTGCAGGCCATGAATTTTACTGTTTCCTGGATGGGTATTCCGGGTACAATCAAATTGAGATAACATTAAATGATCAGGAGAAAACCACATTCACATGCCCATTTGGCACCTTTGCATTCAAAAGGTTGCGATTAGGACTTTGTAACGCTCCTGCAACATTCCAAAGGTGTATGTTAAGTTTGTTTAATGACATGGTTGAGAAATTTTTTGAAGTATTCATGGATGACTTCTCTATCTATGGTGACTCATTTGATTTGTGTCTGGCCAACCTAGAAAAGGTGTTGATAAGTGTAAAGAAGCCAATCTAGTGCTCAATTGAGAAAAATGTCATTTCATGGTAACACAAGGCATTGTCTTAGGTCACATTGTGTCGTCTGAGGGCATGAAAGTTGACAAGGCAAAAATAGATCTGATTGGAAATTTGCCCGCCCCTAAGACTGTAAAGGATGTCCGATCATTCCTAGGACATGCAGAGTTTTACAGGAGATTCATAAAAGATTTCAGTATCATAGCTAAACCCATGTGTCATCTTCTGAGTTAGGACGTAATTTTTGTGTGAAATGAAGCATGCTAGAAAGCTTTTGAAAAGCTTAAGGGTATGTTAATTTTTGCTCCAATAATGCAACCCCCTGACTGGACTCTACCCTTTGAACTAATGTGTGATGCAAGTGATTATGTTGTAGATGCTGTGTTAGGACAAAGAAAGGATAAGAAACCACATGTGATTTACTATGCAAGCAAAACTTTGAATGATGCTCAAATGAATTATGCAACGACTGAAAAAGAATTGTTTGCTATAGTTTTTGCTTTGAAAAAATTTCATTCCTATCTTGTTGGTTCTTTTGTTACTGTATTCACTGACCATGCAGCCCTAAAATTCTTGCTCACAAAGAAGGATGCCAAGCCAAGGCTCTTAAGATGGATACTCTTGCTCCAAGAGTTTGATCCGATCATTAAATACAAAAAAGGTGTTTAGAATGTGGTGGCAGATCATCTGTCCAGATGAACATATGAATTTCATGAAGATGGATTGCCAATCAATGAGAAATTTCCCGATGAACAATTGTTCACGATTGATGAGACACCATGGTACGCTGATATTGCTAATTTCCTTACTACTGGTACGCTCCCTCCGTCCTTTACCATGATGGACAAAAAGAAATTTCTGAGGGAGGTTCGTAACTTCTTTTGGGAGGATCCCTACGTATTTAAGTAATGTAAGGATCAAATCATAAGGCATTGCATCCCCGTTCATGAAAGCAGCCAGGTAATAATATTTTGTCATTCTGAAGCATGCTGTGGCCATTTTTCTTCAAGGAAAACCTCTGCAAAAATCTTGCAGTGTGGATTTTACTGGCCCACACTTTTCAAAGATGTCCATGCCTTTTGTTTAACTTGCAATAGATGCCAAAGGTTGGGAAACATTTCTAAAAGAAACATGATGCCCTTAAACCCCATTCTGGTGATTGAAATTTTTGACTGTTGGGGCATCGATTTTATGGGACCATTCCCCCCTTCCTTTGGCTATCTATACATTTTAGTGGTCGTAGACTATGTATCCAAATGGGATGAAGCAATTCCATGCCGAAACAATGATCACCGCACGATGATCAAATTTTTAAAAGAAAACATTTTGTCCCGGTTGGAAATTCTGAAATCAATCATAAGTGATAGGGGTGCTCATTTTTGCAATCGACCCTTCTAGAATTTGAGGAAAAAATACTTGATCTTTTACAAAATTGTAACCCCTTATCACCCACATACTAGTGGACAAGCTGAATTAGCTAATCAGGAGATAAAATTAATTTTAGAAAAAATGGTAAATCCAGACTATAAAGATTGGTCGTCAAGACTAGCTGATGCACTCTGGGCATATCGCACTGCTTTCAAAATAAATTTGGGCATGTCTCCTTATCGATTAGTCTATGAAAAACCGTGTCACCTACCTGTGGAATTGAAACATAGGGCATACTGGACCATTAAAGCAATGAACTTTGACCTGGACAAGGCCGGACTAGCAAGGAAACTTCAAATAAATGAATTGGAGGAATTGAGAAATGAAGCATATGAGAATGCTAAGATTGTTAAAACCAGGATGAAAATTTTTTATGACAAGAACATTGTGCGGAAATCTTTTGAACCTTCTCAAAAAGTCCTGTTATTTAATTCAAGACTCCGCCTTTTTCGTGGTAAGTTAAAGTCAAGATGGACTGGGCCTTACATTGTCAAAAAAGTGTTTGGACATGGAGCAATAGAAATGGAAAACCCATCGAACGGTAATATCTTTACTCTTAATGGTCAGCGGTTGAAACCATTTTTGGAGGACTTTGTGAAAAATGTGGAGACCATTCTTTTAATGGATCCAGAATATTACTCCGATATTCGCGCCTGCCGACACTCAAATGGATCGGGTCAGGAAAAATATGACTCAACCCAACCCAAGAGGACGCCTTTATAAGGCCCTCACCTTTTTCTCTCTCTCTTTCCCATTCACCGCTGTTGGCCCCCCTTTTTCTTTTCTTCTTCTCTTCTTCTCATATTCTCCTTCTTTTTCTTCTTCGTTTTTCTCTATTATCTGCAAAACCCACCAAACCACAGCAAACCAATGACTACACACTCCACATATACAATCCTTTGCTTCATGCTTTGCATTTTAATCTTATATTTACTCATGGGTGTTCTTCTCTTGTTCGCACTCATACACAAGGATTTCCATCCTACCCGAAACCCAGATCTGCGCAAAGATGAGTAATTTGTGTATTTTTATTTGTAGGTCTCGCCAGATGAACATATCTCTACCATTCAACTTCATATCAGAGATCCATACACTGGTAAATTCGAAACATTAGAGACAATGTTCAGTTTAGGTTGGGGGGTGAGAACTACAGTTCATATTCTGTGCCCGTAAAATTTTTTATTTTTGTTGTTGTTATTGCTATTTCTGATCATATTGTGTATCTTGCCTCGTGTTTTGTATAAATTGATGATCATGTATGTGAGTCAGTTCCAATCGTCTTTGTGATTGGCAGACGTTAAAGAACCAGATAGTGAGTCTTAACGCTTAAAAAGCATGGATGTTAAAATTCTTTGGTTTAGTCTGGGAGTTCTACGCATTTTTCCATCTGATGTGCATATTGTAATCATGAGAAAAGCAAGACTGGAAAGGAGAGCCGAAATCCGAGAACAGCAAGCGAAACCCCTTAGTGGCATAAGCATTTTTGCTAAACGCCATCGTGCCAAAAAGCTTGGTGCCTATAAATAGTATGGCAGAGTCTTTCACGAGAAAATATATAATCAGTGTTCTGAACCAATTTCAGGTCGCGCACTTGATCGATTAAATTGGATAATGAATGGGCTGAGTAAGGATTACCCTGAGACGCCATCCTATTCTGGTACTATGCTTAACCAGTTTGTGCGACAGGAAATTAGAAGAGTCACTGATGGTTCGAATGACACAGAGATAGAGGAAGACTCGGATTAGACTGCTTTCTAACAAAACTGTGGAAAAATGTGTTTTGGGCATGAAAGCCAAAGGTCCTAATTTTTGTAAAAAGTGTAAAAATCTTTTTGTACATATGGGTAGAGTAAGGAATGTCCCAGAATACCAACCTAAAGCGTGGGTAAGGACTTATCCTGAGACGCCATGAATTTTTGATTCAACATTTTGTGTATAAACCTCTTTGATTATGAATATTAATGTACATAGAAATTTTTAATTTTTGCTTTGACGTTCGAACGTCACCTGCTTGCAGTACTCAGCTTCTGATGAAGTCTCTGATGGAAACAAAAAGTACTGGGAGCTCAGCCTGTTCGAACGCCAATAGAAAGTTCGAACAAGAGTTAACGTTCGAACGCCAAATAGCACGTTCGAACGAGAAGAACTTACAGTACTTTGGTCTCTGACAGAACTCAAAAGTACTGGGAGCTCACCACGTTCGAACGTCTTTAACGTTCGAACGTTCTTTTTAAAACTCTACTACATACATTTGAACGTCTTAAACGTTCGAACGTCAACTCCCAGGCTATAAAAGCCTGGTTCGTCTTCTTCATTTCAAAACCACCCAAAAACCCCCAAACCCTTGGTGAACCTTCATTACCCAAGCCCCAAAACACCAACCATTCTCCATTTCTACCAGAAATCGACCCTCCCAAGACCATTCCCACATCAAAAAACCTCATTTTCACAAAGAAATCAAAACTCTCAAGCCCTAAAAACCTCAAACCCGAAAATATCATGCCTCCAAGGGTCAAGCTCCCTGCTAGGCGGAACCCAACCACTTAAGAGCCCAATTTCATGGAGGAGGTGATTGAAGAGCGACAAGGGAGGCCACCCATTTTCCGTAGATATGACAAGACTCGCTTCCCCATGGATCTCAAAGCAGATAGGTATGAGAATTTTTACCAAAACCATGCGGTAGTTTGTGAGCGTGATATGGTATTGGAGGATTTTGCTGAGTTGGGTATTTTGGAGAATATGGAAAGAAGAGGTTGTTTGTTGTATTTGCGAAGCGGCAGAGAGGCCATAGTTGACTTGGTGCGGGAGTTTTACTCCAACACCGAAATAGTCAACGGGGCACTAAAAAGTTATGTAAGGGGGGCTCACATTGATGTAGATGAAGACTACATAAGAGAGATTAGGCAAGAAGTGCCTCGGGTACCCAAGCCCACCTACCTGAGGAGTTGATGAGGTGCAAGAGGAGATCGATGAGGAGGAGGAGAGAGAGCTAGAGACTCAGAGAGCCCAAGAGCAGCCACAGGAGGCAGGACCCAGCTACATCACCCGGAGATCACTGAGATATATCATACTTGGCATTGAGACCAAGCAAGCTGAGATTCTCCGACAGCAGGAGGAGATTCTCGACTACCTGAGGGGTGGAGCTAGTGGAGCTGGTAGAGCTGGAGGAGAGTGAGGAGGAGATATTTTTGTACTTGATTATGGTTTTGTGTGTTTGTTTCTTCTTTGGAGGATAAGTTTCTTCTTTTGTGGGTCGTTGTGGATGCTTAAAAGGTTTTGTGTGTTTTGTTACTTCTTTCTTTTGATGAATTGAATTGTTGGTGTTTAAATTAAAAGATCATCTTTTGTGAATTGAATGATTCAGTTTATCACTTTTATCTGTTTAAATACATGCATAGAATTAGCATTATACTTTTATGTGTTAATGAATGATGGAACAAATGTCAATGCTAAGATTGTTTGTTAAAGTAACTAATCACATGATCGGTTTGACACATAACTTAGCAAATCTAGACTTAAAACCACAGCTTCTTGAACAATGGTATTTTCACTATGCCCAAAATGTCAAATCTACATCGGTATTTGTTATTTTAAGGTACAAGATGATCGGACTTGAAAATGGAATCGATATATAATCAACATTCCATGACAAACCTGACATAACCAGTGGAGATAATGAAGATACCATGGTAAGTTTCGAGCCTTGCGATACTTTTGAGAGGATATCAACATTTACTCAAGAAAGGTTTTTCACTATCTATCTTTGAATAATCTCATTAATTTTGCCTTGATTGACGCAACTAAAGCGATCTATTGACATATCTGTCCATACAACACATACATATGCACATACTTGAGAAAGGATTTTAGGCCATCTTTTGGATTTAATTTTGAGTCTTGGCCCCTTCTTTTACAAAATTATATCCCTAGTTAGCCATGATTGAGCCTTCAAAGAATGATTTCTTTTTCAAGAAACCCAAATGATAACCGAGCCACAAAAACATATACTTGACATACCTTCCTATCTAATTTTCTTGCACCCTCTTCTAAATCAGTATGATACAAAAAAACAAGAGAAATAGAAAAGACAATGGTGGCTACTGTTCAATAAAAGAAACACTGGTGGAAACAATTGGAAAAGAAAAGAAACAGAAAGACAGGGAATTGCCAAGAAAGTGAAAAATGAGAAAAATGAAAGAAAGAAATACCATTTCTAGGCAAAAGATCGAAAAGTTAGAAAGAGGTGTGCTACACTACATAAAAGGGATAGCTTTTGAAAATTATTGACTTCATTTCGTTAGCCACTGACCTCTGGCCACATTACAACCTATAAAAAAGCCCTAATTGATCTCAAGTCTGATGCATGTGTGTGTTGTCAACCAAAAGCAGGGGTATGTTAAATAGTATTTCTTTCGTTTGCATCAATATTCATTTATGAGATTATGCCAAAACATGATTGGTTTGCTTCCTTAAACTTGCTAATTGTGCATGTGATTTTTCGATTGGCCATCCTCTGATCACATGACATTTGAGAGACAAGACACTATAATCGGAGCGAATTTTTTATGAGAGCATTCTAAGAGAGGGTTGTGAAATCAAAACTATCCATGGAAGGTGGTAAAGTGGAATGTTTGTTATGTAACAATTCTTGTTTCTAGAATGACCATTCCTACTACATAGGGAATTCCAAATGCCAATGTGACTGATGCAAATTTTTGCATAGAATAAATACCTATGAAAGATGAGTATGCGGGGTATGAGTCGAAATTGAGGGTTGGGTGTCCCAACGACCATGATGCTAATTTACTTTAACCAGTAATCCCACATGCACATCTGTTCGACTAAAGTTTGTGGGTAGCTTCACTGAAAACCCTCACGAGACAACACTCATCCATTAGGGTAAACCTAGTGGTTCAATGGCTTGTTGCATAAGCTAAATGCAACCGAATGACCTACGAAAATGGTTTTAGAAATAGATTTTCATTCAAATTGTTGTATTACAAGAGACTGGCAATATTTAGGTTGGGGGTGTGATTAGTAGTTAAAATTAGCATATTACTATGCTCTTTTAAGACTAATTATACTTTGATGGAGTTTAAATGATGAAATTTCAGGGCATAAATTGTACAAGGGACCAAAGGCGATGGATATCAGACTTTCATTCAACACCAGCATATTCTGAAGCAAAATTGGAAGAGCTTGGACCAAGGCAAGAACGTTTGAACGCCAATCAACGTTCGAACGATACCTTCAATCATGTGAAGACTAGATTGCTGAGACATGGCATGTTGCAGCCAAGAAGGAAGACCCTGAGGTACTTGAGTACCACGTTCGAACGCCAATCAACGTTCGAACGTCCCCTGGAATTAATTGAGGACCATGATGCTACATGGAGTGTGAAAATGAACTTCATAGAAGACCACATACCACTTGAGTGGGAAGGTCAGACCCCATCTGGTGTTCGAACGCCCATCAAGCAAAGATAGAAACAACGTTCGAATGCCAGACAACGTTCGAACGTTGTCTGCAGACTGGCTGCAGAGTGGTTAGCTTTCACTTGGACTTGGACGGCCATGCACTATTCATTCACCCCCTCTTGTCTCCTCCTCCTTGCCTATAAATACTCCATGATGGGAGAGTAGAAAAGAGAGGGGGGGATGAGAAAAAAGAGTTGTTTTGGAGATTAGTTTGGCATTTAGACCAACATCTCTTAGCTTGCTATAGAGTCAGTCTTAGGCTTAAGCTTTCAATTACATGTATAGAATAAGATAGATCTTTTGGTTGAGGATGACCCTCCAAAAGTGACTAGCCTTCTTCTACTTTCCATATTTGTTATTCCATGTTTAGAAGGAAGATAGATCGTCTTTTGGTTGCGGATCACCCTCCAAAAATGACTAGTTTTCTTTTACTTTCAATATATGTTTTATTCACTTCCATTGCTTAAGCTTCTTTCTTCCCTCAGAGGAGTGAAACTCTTCCACTTTTCTAGAGCTTCGCCAAAGCCGTGAAAGGTGGAACGTGATTCACTCATTCTTTGTCGAAGATCGGCTCCTTGTTTATTGTGCTTTACCTCGTGCACCCTCTACTTGGAGGAATGAGCATCACTCACTTTTTTAGCTTTGCCAAAGCCATGAAGAGTGAGTAGTTTCTCATTCACTCTTTAGTAAGAGGTGATGGATATGTATAAATTATCTGGAAGTATATATGTGCAATTTCAATTACGCTTAATGCTTTATATTCTCCATGCTTATTGAATGATTGATTGCATCTAGCAAAGTTAAGGTACTTTGTATAACCGTGAGTTCTTTCTATAACATAGATAACTATTGCATAGAAAGACTCATCGGTTCAAGGCAAGTACCTCGGCTAGATCTTCATGACTACCCTTCAATCTTCACCATTATTGTGCTTTAATTAAAGAATGGAAATGGAACATTAATGTCATGATTGAATGTCTTGTAGAAACACTTGCTTGTTTGTAGACGGGTTGAGTCTCGGCACAGACAATTCTTGTAAACTTCTAGAAAGACATCAGAATCATGTTCTTAATTCTCATAATCCACATTTATCTTCCGATTAACCTGCTGTTGACACGGGGGTTAATTGAGTTATCAAGCACAAATATACTAAACCGGTTGATTAACTACATGTCCAGATCCTCGAACTAAAGAGTGACCTTTTTACATTTGTGCTTATCTTATCTGCTGCCTAGAAAACTTACTTGGAAAGAATCTTATATTCTGTCCAGGATATCCCATACATCACACAACTTCAAATCTCAAGGGTTACAGTCACTTGGTCTCCACCACTGCTTACTTTGAAACACCAACAATAGTTCCATGTGGATTCGACTCTGGACTCAAACCGGATTATTACTACAGCTTGACCGCCTGCACTTGGGTGTACACAGTTTGGATCAAGTCAGTGACTGCGTGGGCGAAGAAACAATAGTAAAGTCAGTAGGAGCCACCTCAAAAGTAGGAACGACCAGCAAAATTGAAGTGTCACAAATGACTTGGGTCTCAGTGGGTTCGGGGGCATCATCTAAAAGAACAATTTTCTCAGTCTCCAAAGTAAATGGATGAGCCGTATTGTCAGGAATCTAAACAACTGAAGGGGTGGGTTCGGCAGGATCACCTGAAGAAAGAAAACTTAAATAATTCTTCATCGATCTGTTTCTTAGGGACAACAAATTTTTGCCAGGGACGAGGGGTAGCAGCACGTGGAGCTTGCTGGGCGTCTCGGTCCTCAACAAGGGTGACATTGGCTAACTTTGCAATAAAAGAATGATAAGTAGGAGTGTATCTAAGAGGGATGTGGTGGCTTGACAAAATAGGTTGTCATTGAACGTCCACACTTTCTTTAGGTCGTCCATCTTCACAAAACGCTCGAGAATTTTCCTTTTGAAAATTTCACCTAAAAAAAAATAGGAGGTTGAAGAGAATCAGTTTGTAAGCCAACAGTTTTAAAAAGAGGAAAAAGGGGGGAAATGAAATTCAAAGGGCATTTTTTTTCGTATACCTGGTGTGCCTTCCTCTTATGGGCACCTATACAAAGGAGTGTCTCCAGCCATGTACTCCCAATTCCCAAAAAGGAAGACAACGTCAATTTCATGACCCTTGTTTGAGTCAGGAAAGCGAGTCACCAGATATCGTTCTTTCCTCCTCACCTCTAAGTAGTAGTTGTTACTGGCTGGTTTGAGGATATAGTAGAATAGGACCTCCCAAATACCCATACTTACGTTCAAAAGGTCATTCAAGGTTGCAAAACCTATGACTACCCTTAAAAAATTAGGACAACACTAAATGGGGCATACCTTCATGGCTGAAAACACCCATAGTAGCAGAGGGTGAAGAGGAAACATCACGCCACTTTCAGTGATTGCTCGAGTATAGATAGGGATGACCTTTCTCGTGCCAATCAAAGGCTCATCGACACCAGCAACTCAGATGTGGACATCATTAGGAATTTGGTATTTGACATTGAAGGTTGGAATGCCTGCTGGGGTGAGGAGAGCCATTTGAGAGATGAGAAGCAGACAGGGAGAAAGTAAAAGAACAAAAGAAGTAAGAGTCTGAAGTAAAACAAATGTGGGAGTGTGTCACTTTGCATCCCCTTTTAAAGGAGATGGACAACCACCAAAAAAAGGGAATGCTTGGAAACTAAAGGACAAACATTTAATGTGAAGAGACAAGGCAAGTACGATGCACTTCGCGAGGATGCACGTGTTTTTGAAAGGATAGGTCACGTGGGGTACAAATAGGAACAACTGTGGACGAACCGAACTGAACTATGACAGCTCGGTTCATGATACCGAGCATAATTGCACAGAGCTTAGCTTGAAAATATGACTAAAATCGAATAATAAGGAAAACGCCTACAATTAGGGAATTTAGGTGCAACAACCAGGCAAAGTCAATGGCTCAGAAGAGCTGCAGTTGAGGGAGCGTCTAGAGAGATTTCAGCAATCCCCAACAAACACTCCCAAGTGAGGGGAGATGTGCCACATCCCCCCAATAAGGGAAACCCTAGAAACAAGGCAAGATCTATATAAAGCACTCAGGATACACTGTGAGAGGTAAGTAGAATCTTCTTTGCATACATATTCTTTATATACAGTTACTGACTTAAGAATCAGAGTGCCTTTGATCGAAGCACTTCGGTCCTAGGTAGTTTGTGCATTTTACAGGGAGGACTTTGAGGCAGGAATACAATTTTCTTCATCAAACGTAGGAGGTATTGTAATTTTACCGCTTACAAATCTAAACAATCTCATTTTTGTATAATTTTATCCAATTGAATCACAATGTCACCCAATTGGTAACTTGATACCATTTTGCAGGGAGGACTTTGAGGGAGAAATACAATTTTCTTCATCAAACGAAGGTGGTATTGTAATTTGACCACTTACAGATCTAAACAATCTCATTTTTGTATAATTTTATCCAATTGAATCACAATGTCAACCAAATGGTAACTTGATACCATTTTGCAGGGAGGACTTTGAGGGAGGAATACAATTTTCACATAGGAGGTATTGTAATTTTACTACTTACAATTCTAAACAATCTAATACTTGTATAATTTTATCCAATTGAATCACAATGTCACCCAATTGGTAACTTGATATCAAAAAATACCCAATGGGTAGGGTAGTCTCTCTCTTTTATCTATCTACAAAAAAAAAAAATTATGAGAAATATGTTTCTCTTATATTATTATGCCGTTATATTTAGAATTGAGATCCAGTTGAAGTTTTTTTTCTTAATTTCAGTTTTTGGTAACACCTATAGGAATTCAAGTGGGACAAATTGGGTTACCAACTATTATGTGGTTGGGGCTATCCCACATCGGGTAGCCTTGGGGTTGTGTGTGTGTGTATAAGTCTTCACCAGGTTGCCTCTTTTAAGAGGTGATTTGGTGTTGACTCTCGTTTCACTATCAAAAAAAAGAAAAATTGAGCGGTGTGCGAGTGGTGTGCGTGTGTGGCCTCCGGGCCCCGGTCGTGGGTCCCGGTCCTCCAAAACCAATGGGTGCGTCAATGTTCACCGGGCGGGACTGGGGCTATCCCACATCGGGTAGCCTTGGGGTTGTGTGTGTGTGTATAAGTCTTCACCAGGTTGCCTCTTTTAAGAGGTGATTTGGTGTTGACTCTCGTTTCACTATCAAAAAAAAAAAAAAAACTATTATGTGGTTGACCATCTATTAAGAAGAAGATAGAGAAAAAAAATGTATTAGATATACTTGATTCACCAGTGCAAATCAAGGCGGAACCAATTGAGGCCCACAACTGTAGGCTTAAAAAACAATTTTTTTCCATGCAGATCTAAAACCCTATAATAAAACCTATGGTACATTTTCTTTCAAATTCTCAAAGCAATTCACTCCTTACGAATTCACATGAGAGACGGTATATGTTAATGTTCTCCGCAAACATACAGTGAGTGATCTCACATGTACGGAAAATTGAGTAATGTGAGAATCTCTATCCAACATTTATAACTACCCTTTGATATGATTTGTTCTGATATTATTTAGGTAACAAAAACAGAACATCAATGGCAATGCGTTACATATTATACACGAGGAAAAAAAAAACAAATGACCTAAGACAGCTATATAGAAGATCATTAGCCCTTAGTTTTTAAGACTTTCTAGGACTCATCATTAATTCAATAATCACAATATTCTAAATTTTATTGTCAAATTTTAAAATTAGATCCCAATAATATTACTTATATTTCAATAGTAGTGTACTGATAGGGATCTCTATGCAACATTTACACCTACCCAGTTGAGATGATTTGTTCTATTACTAGTTTTAATTCTTGGAGAATAAAAAAAAAACATCAGATGCATGGAGTTAAACATTACATATCAAAAGAACAACTTAATTAACCAACAAAAAGTAAAATACATAACAAGAAAGCAACTATATAGAAGATCAGGAGCCGTCTAGTGTTAGAGACTCTTCGCATCCAATCAATGCAACTTAAACTGATATTTGGTCGTACATCTCTTCTATATTGTAATTTTGCTGGCTAAAAATTCTATTCGATGGATTAAATCGCAAAAAGACAATTAAAAATTACTGACCTATTTCTGGACAAAATCTTGAACCCCTTCTTCAAGAAAATGCAAATTATTGTACCGATAAATGAGGATTAAAATCAAATAATTACAACTAAGAATAGTTAATGAAACCCCAGTCAATCTCATGGAAGAACCAAGTACCAGTAGTTGAAGCCCTATAAAAAAAGAACTCCAGAATACTAAGAAAAGGGACAATCAGATCAATTGCGAGCAACTTTCCGAACTCAATCGTAGAAGCTACCCAGATTGGGGTTAAATGAAGTAGGATCTTCTATTCCATAGCAAAATAGAGTACTGTAGTAGCAATCCATTGATGGTATTGGTATTGGAGAAAACACATGGGTATCAAATGGAATTGAAGGATTGAATGAATATTCACTACCAGAAGACATTATGGTTTGTGAGGACTGGTAAAGATCAAACTCACCCACCATTCCAAAATCCTTGGACTGAAAACTTTGTAATTCTTGAGATTATTCTCAACACATAGTATCGTTCAGCAATATGTCTAAGTTTTTCAACTCGTCAGCATCAAACCGGTAAGGAGTTTGGGTGGTTTCTTCTGAAACACAGTAGCCTTGTTTTGCTCATTGAACATAGCCAACAACTCCGTTCTCTTTTTAACAGCATGGATTCCGCCTCTTGCAAGAAAACTTTCACTGATGCTACGTTTTGTAAGAATGATGAAAAGTAGGAGGGATACATTTTTTTATTTTTCAAGGAAAAAAATATGAATGATACACTTTCCTTCTTTTGTGTTTGGTTGGATGAATAGAAAATAAAAATAACTAATTTTTATTTATTTATTTATTTTTTTGTACCGGCCAAAATTAAGGGTGCCAATCGAGTCGTATCGTGTCAGATTTGTGTTGAGTTATTACAGGTTTGTGTCGAATATTAGTCACACCTAACTCAACTCATTTAATTAATTGTGTTGTGTCGAGTTGAAATGTTAACTTGTTTATTTTCGTGTCGTGTTCGTGTTCGTATTAGTGTTGACTCACATAAACTTTGAATAAAAAATTTAACACTAATATTTTATTTTCACTTAATTGAATCTATATGTTAGTATTTTCTCTACAAACTAAAAATTAACTTAAATAAATATAATAATAATAAGTAAAAATATCTTTTTTATATAATAATTATGTCAGTGCTTATTAAATAGTTACAAATAATTAACATATTATGTCTATAATACTAGTTAAACATGTTAGTTTCGTGTTAATTTCGTATTATCATACAAACAAGAAAATAGAGAAAGTGTGTATGTTTAAATAAATGGGTTGATGATGTCAATTTTGAATTTGACTGAATGATTTGAATATGAGCTTTTTACATTTCTTGTTCGCGTGTCAGGTCATTTTCAAGTTCGTGTCGAGTTATAATCAAGTTTGTGTCATAAAATTCGTGTCGAGTTCGAGTCGTGTCATCGTGTTGAGTCAAAAAATTTCACTCCTAGTTAAGATGGAAAAAATATTTTTATTTTAAATATTTTTTTATTTTTTATTTTTAAATATATATATATATATATATATATATATATATATATATATATATATTAAAAGATATATAGACAAATAAGATACATCTTAACACAAATAATTAACTTTTCATCCACTTTCTTTCCGATTTTAGAGGGATTGATTTTGATGAGTTGGAAGGAAAGTTAATCCATCAACTTTTTCATCCTTCCCATTTTCCTTCCTTACCAAAAATGATGTTTTATTTATCCCTCCAAATTTTCATCCTTCAATTTTTTCATCATAGCAAACGGAGCATGACTCTCTTTCTAGCCCATGAAACCATTTATCGTCCTAGTTTGGAAAAACCCTATTGAAACTCTCTTTCTTCACACAATTAAAGATATTTTTTCCACCTAGCATGATCTTTTCGCTCAAAGCTCGAGTCCTCTCCCCGTTATTGCCTGTCTTGCGTTTGTCTTTGAACATTTCGATAACGGCTTTCATATCACTCTGGTTTTTCGGCCATGTCTTGACCTTCCCATCATCAGGTCCAAAGATCACCAGATATGCTTTGATATTGCACAAAGTGGCAAGCTCCATTGTCTTCTTCTTAACAGAGTCTTTCCTCTTCATATAGCTCAAAGCTTGAGCTCTCGCTTTTCTGACTTTCGAGACGGCTGGTCGCTTTGCTTTCTTTCTTTCCATGATCACCTCCTCCAACATTTTGTATGAATAGAAAGATAGCAAAGAAACTAGTGTAGAAAGAAAGGTAGTGATGATGCCTAAAATAAACTCCAAACATGAGCCCAGATACAGAGCTCAGCTCAGGAGGTCAGGTGAAGGGTTCATAGCTCAGAGGCCTAGAGCCAGAGCTCCCTACAGGTGAAACCGTAGCAAGGGGGGAAAGGAGACAGCCGAATGATAGCAGGTACCGGCAGGATAACTAGGAAGCAAAAACCAAGGCACGAAACTCTCAATCCTCTCCAAATATTAAGGAGAATCCCCCGGTAGAAGGCAAAGATCTCGGGATATAAACCGTTTGAAGCCAGCCAGAGGGAGTTGAGGGAATTCCGGGATTGGGAGGAGAGAGGAAGGAAGATCCCTTGATCATAGGAAATAAAATCAGTATTAGAGGTAAGTAGGAGGCTATAAAAGGGAGGGCAAGCCTCCATTGGAAAGAGAGCCACGAAGAACCCCAATCCCCTGATACAAAAATTGTAATACATTCAACTCGGTCAATAAGAAAGAGAGGAGCTAGAGACTCCATTGCAGAGTGGACTAGCTGAGCTCAGGCCGGTGAACCACTATAACCCCACTGTGTTGTCGCCCCTTTCTTCATCCCCCAAAACATCAATCAGTATTACTAGATACGAGCCTTGTAACTCAGACATTACACAATACCCCACGTAAATCATTCATGCGAAGTATTCCTGTCACGTAGCTCACTCACGGAGATTTACACCATCAGTTTGACGCCGTCTGTGGGAAACGACTGTTCCTATTACAAATAAGCTGATCTCTCAGTGACTGATGGTAACAACTTGAAATATGAGCAGAAGTCAAACAAACCTACCACGAATGAAAGATCAGCAGGAAGCCACCAACGGCAGACAACCCGGGAACGTCCAAGAGGCTAATTCCCCCGTTAATAACGAGATGGAGGCCCTTCGCCTGGTCAACCAACGTTTGCTAAGGGAAAATGCAGAGCTATCAAAGCTCATACAGCGCCCCCAGGAGGCACGACCGGCCCAAGAAGGCCAGAATAATCCCCCTCATAGGGAACAACGACACTGGGACCCCCTTAGAGAGGTCAACGAAGGAGGAGAAAGCAACCAGACCCGGGGGCATGCTCCTTACCTACCCCCTAGGGATGGCCACAACGAGAAAGTGCAAAGTCAGAACGATGGGGGTGAGAGGGACGATTTTTTCCCTTACCCGCAAGACAGGAGAGAGCAGCACTGGGAGCAACGCTTCAAAGACATCCAGCAAGAGCTCAGCCACATGAAGGAGGCAGTAAAGAACAAGGCTCTTGTTACAATGGACGCTCTAGTACAACAGACCGAGTCCCCGTTCACCACTGGAGTGTTACACTTCCCTCTCCCTCCGAAGTTCAGGATGCCACAAATAGAGGTCTTCAACGGAACAAAAGACCCCGTAGATCATCTCAACACATACAAGAACCAGATGGAGCTGCATGGATACCAGGACCCTGTACGCTGCAGAGCTTTTGCCATCACATTGAAAGGCTCTGCCCTAGCCTGGTTTAACAGGCTTCCACCCGCCTCGATCTCATCCTTTAAAGAGCTCTCCATAGCTTTTGTATCTCACTTTATAGGAGCTCGGATATACAGAAAGCCGAGCTACCACCTACTGAATGTGAAACAGGGACCTCAAGAGAACCTGAGGTCTTATGTCCAGAGGTTCAACTCGGAGTCGCTAAAGGTAGATATCCCGGACGAGAAGTTTGCCATAACAGCCTTTATAGCAGGATTAGGAGTGCAATCCAAGGACTTGATGTTCTCCGTATCCAAGAACCCTCAGGCAACCATGGCCGAGGTATTGGCCAAAGCTGAGAAGTACATAAACGGTGAGGAAGCCCTCCTCTCGAAGGTGGGGAGCTCATCCATACAGAAAGATAAAGGGAAAGAGGAAAAGAAAAGGGATCGAAGTCCCAGAAGAGAAAGGGGACGTGATAGATCTCCAAGAAGAGACAGAGACCGCTCCCCAAAAAGGAGAGGTAACGTCAGAGATCGATTAGGCCCACCGCAGCCAGAACTACAGCCAAGATATCCACCTCGACAGCTCACGCCTCTAACTGCAACGGTATCCCAAATCTTGTACGAGGTGCAGAATGAGAAGTTTTTAAAGTGGCCACCCCGGATGAAGGCAGACCCGACAAAAAGAGATCCCAGTAAGTTTTGTGAATTTCATAGAGATCATGGGCATCAAACAGACGACTGCATCCAGTTGAAAAGGGAGATAGAGTTCCTGATCCAACGAGGACATCTGCGACGCTACGTAGCTCAGGAAGATCGAAACCGAGCTCAACCCCCACCTCAGCAGCAAGCTCCCGCACAACACCAACAGCCCCTTGGGGAAATCAAAGTAATATCTGGTGGATTCGCAGGAGGTAGTGAGTCCAGCTCAGCCAGAAAGGCTCACCTGCGCAGAGTCAAAGCTGGAGAAGCCCTGGAGGTACAAGCAGTATCTAAGGCACCTCGTCTAAGCACAGCCATCACATTCTCAGACGCAGACCTGGAAGGATACCAACATCCCCATGACGACCCATTGGTAATAAGGGCTGTGGTGGCCAACAGAACTGTTCATAGAGTTCTGATTGACAACGGGAGCTCGGCAGATATCATTTTTGCCCTGGCATTTGACAAGATGGGCATAGGCAGTGAAAAACTCGAGCCAGTGAGTGCACACTTGTTAGGATTCTTAGGAGAAAGGGTGTTACCCCTTGGTTCGATACAGCTGGTGTTAACAATGGGGGACCCACCTTGCCAAACCACCACCACCGTTAAGTTCCTGGTGGTTGATGCGCCATCCGCATATAATATGCTGCTAGGCAGGCCATCTCTAAACGCGATGAAAGCTATCCCCTCGGCTTATCACATGGTCTTGAAGTTTCCCACTGAGAATGGGGTTGGAGTAGTCCGTGGAGATCAGCGGGTAGCAAGAGAATGCTATATGGCCTCTACAAAGCAGAAAGAAGTTGAAAGTGTTCAGCTGGACGAGTTGGATATGAGAGATGAGCTAGATGCGAGACCCATGCCATCGGAAGAGCTGGAACCTGTTCAGCTTGATGAAGATCCAGAACACCTCACTTACGTCGGATCCAAACTGAGCAGAGGTATTAAGGATCTTCTCATTCAGTTCCTGAAGGAGAACATAGGAGTATTCGCTTGGCGTCAAGGAGACATGAGGGGGATTGACCCAACAATCATCACACACAAGCTAAGTGTGAATCCTACCTATAAGTCTGTTAAGCAGAAAATGAGGTGCTTTGCTCCAGAACGCCAGAAGGCGATTAACGAAGAGGTCAGCAAGCTCCTCCACGCTAAGGCCATTAGGGAGGTGGACTACCCCACGTGGCTGGCAAATGTGGTTCTAGTAAAGAAGACTAATGGGAAATGGCGGCTCTGCATCGACTTCACGGATCTCAATCGAGCCTGCCCAAAGGATAGCTTTCCTCTACCTCGGATTGACCTAATAGTGGATGCCACTGCTGGGCACGAGCTCCTCAGCTTCATGGATGCTTTCTCGGGTTACAACCAGATCATGATGGACCCAGCTGATCAGGAGAAAACTTCCTTCGTGACTGGACAAGGAACGTACTGCTACCAAGTCATGCCCTTTGGGTTGAAAAATGCTGGAGCCACCTATCAGCGCCTGGTAAACAGGATGTTCCAAAAGCAGGTTGGAACTTCCATGGAAGTTTACATCGACGACATGTTGGTAAAGTCGTTGAAAGCAGAATTGCACATTGGACATTTAGCAGAATCATTCCGAATCCTTAAGGAATACAAGATGAAGCTCAACCCCGCCAAGTGTGCTTTTGGAGTATCTACAGGAAAATTCCTAGGCTTTATAGTCAATAGTAGAGGAATTGAAGCTAACCCCGAGAAGATAAAGGCAGTATTGGACATGCAACCACCATCCAACACAAGGGAAATCCAACGTCTGACAGGAAGAATAGCAGCCTTGAGCCGCTTTGTGTCCAGATCAAGTGACAAGTGCCAGCCTTTCTTCCAAGTCTTGAAGAAGGCGTTCCAGTGGGACACCCGGTGCGAAGAGGCATTCCAGACACTAAAGACCTATCTGAGCTCACCTCCTGTGCTGGTGAGTCCCTTAGAAGGAGAGGTACTCACACTTTATCTAGCTGTCTCGAACTTTTCAACCAGTGCAGCGCTAGTAAGGGAGCAAGACAGAGCTCAGCAGCCAGTATATTACTGCAGCAGAGCTCTGAGGGGGGCAGAGGAAAGATACCCCAAAATGGAAAAACTCGTCTTAGCTTTAGTCACCGCTGCCAGAAGACTTAGGCCCTACTTTCAGGCTCATACTATTGAGGTACCGACAGATCAGCCGATGAAACAAGTGTTGCACAAGCCAGAGTCCTCTGGAAGGCTGGTTAAGTGGGCTATAGAGCTCAGTGAGTTTGATATCAGGTACAAACCGAGGACTACAATCAAGGGGCAAGTTCTAGCAGATTTCATCGCAAAATTCACAACGACAGCACCCCCGGAAGCCACACAGTTAGCGCCAGACCTCCTTACATGGAAGCTTTCGGTAGATGGAGCCGCCAACGCTCAAGGAAGTGGCGCAGGCTTGATTCTAACCTCTCCGGATGGGATAGATGTCGATTATGCACTCAAGTTTAGATTTAAGGCTTCGAATAATGAGGCTGAGTATGAGGCTGTCATCGCCGGGCTCAATCTCGCTCACTCAATGGAGGCGGAGCAATTGGAGATCTGCAGTGACTCACAACTCGTAGTAAAGCAAATAGAAGAGTCTTACGAGGCATGAGGAGAGAAAATGGTCCTCTACCTCAGGAAGGTGCAAGAATTAATGAGGAAATTTGTGCGGGTTAAAGTCAGACATATCCCCAGAGCCGAAAACTCCCGAGCTGACGCCTTAGCTAGATTGGCAACGGCTTCGCAGGAAAGCTTAGACAGGCTGATTCCAGTGGAACACCTAACGGAGCCATCCGTATGCGTCAAAGATGGGGAAATACTGCCCGTGGAGGGTCAACCAAGCTGGATGGACCCCATCATGGGGTACCTACAGAATGGGACTCTGCCAACAGATCCCAAAGAAGCAGTGAAACTAAGGACCAGGTCAGCCAGGTTTTCTGTTTTGCAGGGAGACCTATACAAACGAGGTTTTTCAGCACCAATTCTTAAATGCGTGGGAGATGAAGACGCCAATTACATACTCAGAGAGGTTCATAAGGAAATTTGCGGCAACCATATTGGAGCTCGAGCTCTAGCAGTGAAAGTATTAAGGCAAGGCTACTATTGGCCTACCATACTCAAAGATGCGGTAGACTTGGTCAGAAAATGCACCATTTGCCAAATGCATGCCAATATCCCTCATTGCCCGCCAGAGCTCTTAACTGCAGTAGTAAGCCCTTGGCCTTTCCAGCAGTGGGGTTTGGACATACTAGGACCTCTGCCTACCGGCATGGGACAGTGTAAGTTTGCTATTGTTGGGGTGGATTACTTCACCAAATGGGCTGAAGTGGAGCCCCTGACCACAATAACGGAACAAAAGGTTCAAAACTTTGCGTGGAAATCAATAATTTGCAGGTTTGGAATTCCCAGGGCAATCGTTTCTGACAATGGAAAACAGTTCGATAATCCCAAATTCAAGAAGTTCTATGCTGATCTGGGAATAAAGAATTACTTTTCGGCCCCAGCCCATCCACAATCCAACGGACAGGCAGAAGTCACCATCAGAACCATTAAAGCAGCTCTGAAGACCAAGCTTGAAGCCTTAAAAGGAAAATGGGTGGAGCATATCCCTGAAGTACTATGGGCCTATAGAACGACAGCAAGGTCAGCGACTCAGGGGACTGCATTCGCCCTAGCTTTTGGAACAGAGGCAGTAGCACCGGTGGAAATTGGAATCCCATCCCCTAGGGCCGAATTTGCAGAGTCTCAGCACAATGATGAGTCTCTTTTGTTGAACTTGGACCTCGTGGAAGAAAAAAGAGAAACAGCTCTACGTCGCATTAAGGCTTACCAGAGGAAGGCTGCAAGGTACTATGACAGGAAAGTCAAACACCGAAGTTTCAAAGTGGGAGATCTGGTCCTCAGGAAGCTCTTGCCGGCCAGGAAGGATCCCACTCATGGGAAGCTGGGACCAAATTGGGAGGGTCCTTATATCGTCTCGAGGGTGATCAGACCCGGAAACTACGAATTACAAACAGATGAGGGAAAGATATTACCTCATTCTTTGAACGCAGAGCATCTCAAAAGATTTTTTCAGTAAGTCCTCTTTTTGTAAGAGAATTTTTATCAATAAAACAATGAAATTTGTTTCACCAAGGGTCTATTGAAAGAGCCAAGTAGCTCAGTAAGAACTATCAAGTTCACAAAACGAGCCCTAAAGCTCAGTAAGAACTATCAAGTTCACAAAAAGAGCCAAGTAGCTCAGTAAGAACTATCAAGTTCACAAAAAGAGCCAAGTAGCTCAGTAAAAACTATCAAGTTCACAAAAAGAGTCAAGTAGCTCAGTAAGAACTATCAAGTTCACAAAACGAGCCCTGAAGCTCAGTAAGAACTATCAAGTTCACAAAAACGAGCCCTGAAGCTCAGTAAGAACTTTCAAGTTCACAAAAACGAGCCCTGAAGCTCAGTAAGAACTTTCAAGTTCACAAAAACGAGCCCTGAAGCTCAGTAAGAACTATCAAGCTCACAACAACGAGCCCTGAAGCTCAGTAAGAACTATCAAGTTCACAAACTTGAGCCATGAAGCTCAGTAAGAACTATTAAGTTCACGAAAACGAGCCATGTAGCTCAGAAGGAACTCGCCAGTTCACAATATCAAGCTGTGTGGCTCAGAATGAAGAAGAAAAGAGAAGGGATCCCTGAGATACCAACTACCGAGCTCAACAGCTCAGGGGAAGTCATTGAGCATAACACCAGGTCTCCTATACTCTTCAAACCTAGTAATTTTGCTTCAAGAAGTGCACAGCACCCATCAAAGCAAAGGGGGAAGGGGAGTATATAAAGCAAAATGCATATAAAGCAAAACAAGTAAATGTACAGTTCGAAATCGAAATTCGAAGGTATATATGTGCTAAGCCAGCAAAGGAAAAACAGATGAAGATTGCAAAGTAACACAAGTCCTAGCCCAAGGCGAAGTTGCATCTCAAAAAATTTTTATTACAAAGAAGAGAGATTACAACTAAAAAATCCTAAGTTTCTGGGGGGGGGGGGAGTGGACAGAAGATCTTGCAGCTTGGCGGATGCAGCCTCAACAGGAGAAGCAGAGCTCGGCAGCTCAGAAGGCAAGGACCCAGAAGTTGGAGCAGTAAAATTCTCAGGAATGTTGATCCCAAGAGCCTCCGCCCCGTCTAGTAATGATCCTTGCTCAAGGGCTTCGGACACCAGATCAACAGAGAAGGATGCAGCACGAGTAATCACTGGAGGAGCAGGTACATCTTGGACTGAGGCTTCAGGGAGAAGAGCTGAGTTGTCTTCCTCACCATCAGAGTCGGTTTCCAATTCCCCCTCTGTTGGGATAGGCAAATTAAAATCCAGATCGGGAAAGATCTTCGAAGCTTTACGCTGAAAAGCAAGCCACCCAGAGGCCCATTGGGTGGTGGCTTCATCAGTCAGCTCGGCAATTAAATCACTCTTCTTCTTGAGCTCCTTATGAAGAATCCCATTGGCCTCGCAAATGGTGTCATATTCTCTCTTTGTGAACTCAAGAGAGTTGCGGGCGTCAAAAGCATCCTGATTAGCCTTAGCCCAGAGCTCAGTTTTATGCTTCATCTCCTCCCCCATAATCCTTAGCTCGTCACGAGCCTTCTTTTCTCCCTCCTCAGCCTTGAGCTTGGCTGCTTTAAAGCCCTTGAGATCAGAGGATTGCTTCTCCAGCTGTTCAGTTAGGTCCTTCACTTGGTTTTTGAGATCCTCATTCTCAAAAGACTGCTCCGCAACCTTGAGCTCGTATGCCTTCAGAACTTTAACAGAAGACTCGGAAGACCGAACTCTCCTCAGCAGGCCCTTTACATGGATGGCCATCTAAAGAGGCACAGGTAAAAAAAGTAAGCAGTAAACAGCTATGACATAAGGTTAAGCAGATGCCTAAGAATATCAAGACTTACAGTAGCTGCTCCCTGAAGAGCTGATGCGATGGACTCTTGAAGCTCCATAGTGGTAGCCCTCTTGACATCGGACTCAAGAAGAATAGAGGAAACAGCCTCTGCGGCGAGCTCCATGTTTTTAAAAAAGGAATCTTCATCTTCCTTCACGTCGGGTAGCTGATTGAGCAAAAACGTTGTAGTTCCTAACCCCTTAATATCATCCCTTTAATGTGTATATGGTGTATGTGTGAAGGGAGTGTCACTCTCCCTCGGAATGATACAAGAGATTAGGCAACAACAGATTGGTGGAAAATGGAATGAACAAAATGTGAAATGAAATGCGGGTGTGTGAACAAAAGTGCTCCCCAATCGCAAAGAGTCTTTTGTGTGTCGGTGTTTTACTTGGAAAAGTATTCCAAGATCGTCTCCTCAGGGAAGGAAAGTTCAAGTTGTGTGAAGGTGATTTTGCAAAAGGTAAAGAAAGTGAAAAATCTTTTGTTTGTGTTTTGTGAGTGAAGTTTATGAATGGAAATGCAAGAAAACAATTGTTGGCTAATCCAAAGGGTCATTCCAATGGGAATACCAACTCAACTCAAAACCTTCCTCCAAGGGTTTATAGATGAACGATTGATTCGTGGGAAGCTCGGGACAAATGGAAATGAGGATCTAAGCATAAACCGTGACAAGTCTACGGAATATCAAAGCCTCACAACCAAATGGAGGTGAGGATCCAAGCATACCCCGTGACAAATGCCTACGGGATATCAAAGACTCACCACCACGTCCACACTCAACCCAGTCAAATCGAACCATCGTACACCGGGGAGGAAAGAAAATAAGTTGAAATGGAGGGCCCAAGAGGAATTCTCCCTTGAATTAGCCAACTAAAAATCTAGCTACTCATGCATAAAGGAAAGACATATAATATATAAAGAGACATGGTATTGAAATGGAGATTAAAGCTTAACTCAATGCCAGAAATCGTAAACTATGAAGAAAAATATTCAATACCCATTTTAAACTTAAAATGAAGAAAACTTGAAAGCATTAATGGTGAAATCTAAAATGCAAGACTAAACTTGAAATATACTTGAAATAAAGGAGATTACAATGCAAGAAATAAAGATTACAAGAAGATTAAAGCTTACAGGAACGAAAATGGAAAAGAAAATAGAAGAACATAAGCTTTCTACTATTCATCATCTTCTTCACTAAAACTAAGCTTAGGTAGCCACCCCATTTTGCAATGCTGAATAATGCTGAGTATATGGAGTGTGAGCCTTCAAATTTCGTGCATGGTGGTCCCCCCTAGCTGTGTGAAAGGCCTCCATCAATAGGGGGCTGAATGGATGGGTGTTGCAGGCTAGGACAAGCCTCCCCCAGGCTACCCCTTCTCTCCCATCCTCATTAATGCAATGGCCTCCAAAGTCTTTTAATTGTGTAAGGGAGGCATGGAAATGTGTAAGGAAATGTTGGGAGGCAAGTGGGAGAAGTGTAGGTGGGACCCCAAGCAAGTGGAGATGAGTTGCAGGCGTTTTTGGGCTGTTCATACACCAGTAGCTTCGGCGTACCGGTACTGAGTACTGGTATGGTACAGTACCGGTACAGCGTACCGGTATGGTTTTTCAGCTCCGGACCAGTTTTCATAAAATTGGCATAAATTTTGATCCAACCGTCCGATTGAGTTGAAATTTTGACACAATACAGAAGACATCCAGATCTACAACTTTCATGTTTTAAACTTTTTCAGATTCGAAGTAAATCATGGTCAAAATGGAGGAAAACCGAGGCTCTTCAACCCAATGGTGTGGCTGCTGGT
The DNA here is from genome assembly GCA_951799425.1 of Ilex aquifolium. NCBI lineage: Eukaryota > Viridiplantae > Streptophyta > Magnoliopsida > Aquifoliales > Aquifoliaceae > Ilex > Ilex aquifolium. The sequence continues at coordinate 24,737,797 of OX637391.1, read as the reverse complement.
GCTTTTGTTCCCAAACACCAATACCTCCTTGATTTCTTCACTTTTAAGCCTTCAAATCTTCATGTAATGTGTACATACCCTCACCACACATCCATCATAGTTGCAAGGTCCTAAAATACATGATTTAAGCTATAAAAACATGCAACCTCGAGAATTCAACATTATTCATAAAATCGGCTAACTCTAAGTACTTAGATGCAAAAGTTGAGTTAAAATGCATGTAATGAGGCCTTGAAATATACAATATTTTGTGCTCATCAGTAGCGTCCCCTTCTTGCTCTCAGGATCCACCAGAGTTGTCTCAATGACCTTCCCTGAAGAGCTATATCTGAAACTACCAGGTCGGACACGCGGGATCACTTCCAAAGCCTTCTCAATCTCTGACGAGGAAGGAGAAGTCTGACCTCCCGCTGAGATAGGCTGGGTTTTTGGAGAAGGAGGGGTCTTCACAATCTCAGAAGAGCTAGGTGGAGGAACCAGATCTTTGACAGCTGAAGAAGAAGTTGGTTCTCCCACTTTCTGAACTTTGGTTTGAGGAGCAGAGCTACTCCCAGAACCGACCTGAGCCTTCCGCTTGCTGCTCTCCCACTTTTTGACAACTTGTTCAATTTGGCCTGGATTTCCTCGGGGTTAAGCTTCATAGTGGAAGATTGTAACACCCCAAATACCACCCTGGACGGCATTACATTCTAAAACATTCACATCATGAGAGCACTAAATATATATCCATCAAATAAGAAACATTCTTAATTTTAACAAAATTTGGGCAGAGTCTCCTTTGTACAGGAAGCTCCACCCAAGAATCACAACCTGTGCAATTCTATTAACTTGACCACACAGGGTCCATTTAATCATCCAATAACAATAAAATTTCTATTTACCATCTATACTATCCTTAACATTATCCCAAAAGAATAGGCCAGATATGGCAATTACATTCCCCAAAAGAATTACATGAATATATTGCAGCGGAGTTTCAAAAGAATCTAGACTTTACATTGTTCAGAAATAAATCCCCTAGTCTAGAGCAAAATAAGCTATATCTCTAGATGTCCCATTCGGGATCTAGGTACCCCTCCAAGGAAGCTTCCCCAAGGCCCGGCTTATTCACACCGAGCTCTTCCTCTAAAGCCAAATCAGAAAAATATTAATTGTAGGGGATGAGCACGAAGCTCTGTAGCAAAATCTTCCCGAACTCAAACAAGGTTTATAAAAACATATAAAATGGCCGGTCTCATTTTACAAATAGCATACATAATCTTTGAAGTAAAACAGGGACATTTTAAAATGGATCTCAAGTTTAAGTAGCAACAGTAATTTACATAAACAGTAAAAGAAACCAAGATCCAATACATATCCATTTTCCAAAATATATACCATTTTCCCACAAGACCTTGTGGAATCCCATACTCCCACAAGTCCTTGTAGGAAACCATTTTCCACAATAATACAACAATCCATCAATATGTATATGTATCTCAAACATGATGTAAGGCACACCCCATGAATCGACACATTGAGTAATATCTAACCCACACACACTCACACAAATCTTATCAAAGATATCCAGCCTTTAGGAAGGGCGTATGCCACACCAATGGCAGTGACGTATCCAACCCAGGCATTAGTATACTAACCCTCTTACAGGGCACCCGTGAGCAATAGCGGTTTAGTCTTACCAAAGCACTAACCCCACTACGAGTGGTAGGAGAAATGCCAACCCCCACGGAGCAAGCAACACGTCTACCCACTCTACGATATCTCGTCAAAGGCCACCCATGGTCATCCCACACTCATAAGAGATACAATACCAAACCCAATTTCACAATTTACAAGAATATCTTAAAAATCCCCAATTTAAGCATGTGACATTTTCAATAACCAACAAAGAAAATGCAAGAGATCACAACAATATCATTTTATTACTCAACACAAAACACTATGATTTTGAAATCAAGAATAAAGGAAGAGTTCAAGAGGAAAACCCATCACTCTTGAAAACTAGAGTTTTTCAAACAAAAGAGGGATTTCATGGGTATACAACCCTAACTTTGTGTAAACATGTTAACAATTGAAAAAGAACCAAGAAACAATGGAGCCATAGCAAATACATATCATTAAGAATCAAGACATACATATTTATTAACCCTAACATCAATGTAAGAGAAAGAGAAGAAATCCCCTACCTCAATGCTCAAGAGTTTTAGCCAAATACCCAAGCTTCAAGACCTTCTTGCTTTCCTTTCTTTTCCTTTTAATCTCCTCTCCCTAGGGTTTTCAAAAGATTTGGGTGAGAGTGGGTGAAGAATGGAAGAAAAGAGAATGAGTAGAGAAGTGAAATCTTAGAAATCTAGGGTTTTAATCTTCTAAAATGGTGTATCTCTCCTTATCTTTGATGTTCTTCTCTCCCTCTCTTTCTCTCTAAAGGTGCCTAGGGTTTAGAAGGCTGAAATGGGGCTCAAATAGTCGGCCTTAAGTATTTATAGGGAGAGAGAGAGAGGCCGAAATTCGCGACTTTAAAATAAACAGTCTGGTTTCGGTAGTACCGGTACTCAGTACCGGTATCATTCAGTACCGGTACCCAGTACCGGTACAAGAAACCTTCTGGAATCGGGGGTACCGATACCATTTACCCAGTTTTGCCTATTTCTTTTGTTTTCCATTTCCAATCCATTCCAAAACTAACCAAATCCATCACAAACCTCTCCAACACATATTTATACACCAAACCTATCTAATACAAGTTATAGGACCTAACATTTTATATTTTCACTCACTAAAACTAAATTTCAACTATGATTTTCATTAACATTTTAAATCTTTACTTTTCAAATTTACAAAGTTCAAACACACTTCAATACCCCTATCCACATCTTTACAACCATTATTTGCTATATCTATATATCTATATGAACGAAAATGCGGGGTGTTACAATCCACCCCCCTTAAAGAAAGTTTCGTCCTCGAAACTTACCTCAAGTAGTGAACAAAAAGGGATACTTCTCCCGCATTTCTTGCTCCGGTTCCCATGTAGCTTCTTCCACTCCATGGTGTTGCCACCAAACCTTCACTAGTCGGATGACTTTGTTACGGAGTACCTTTTTCCTTTGCGTCGAGAATTTCTACCGGTTGTTCTTCGTAGGTTGCTCCGTCTTAAATTTTCATCTCCTCCAAGTTCACAACTGGAGTTACATCCGAGTGACACGTCCTCAACATCGACACGTGAAACACGCCATGTACTCTGGATATCTGGCTAGTAGTCGAAGTTGATACGCCGCATTGCCTACTGCTTTGATCACTTCAAACGGTCCGGTATTGTAACACCCCGCATTTTAGTTTATATATGTATATAAATATATAGTAGATAATTGAGGTAAAAATGTGTATATGTGTAGTAATAGTAGGAATAAATACTAGGGAGACCAATGGATTGAGAAGTTTGAGTTTCGAAAGTGTGTAAACTTGAGAAGAGAGATTATGAAAGTTTCTAAATATTTTTAGGTCAAAATAAGGTGTCCATGGAATCCGGAAGGTCGAACAACCTTGAGAGAGGTAATATGAGGTGTATTGGAAGTTAGGAAGTATTCCGGAGTGAAAACACACTTAGAGAAAATTTGGGTAAAAAGGAGTTGGCACACCTTCTAGTATTTTGGTCATAACTTTTTATCCTTAAGTCCAATTGATCTGAAATATTTACAGTAGATATTAGACATCTAGGGCTACAAAAGTATCTCTCACGAAAATTTTCCAATTCGACTTCTAAATGGGTCAAAACTGCATTGGAAGTTGAAACAAAAATCTGGCAGTCAAACCGTACCGGTACGCCGAACTCCAGTAGCTACACCGTACCAGTACGCGTACCGGTACGCCCGATAAAGCCATCCCGATCCGACTGCGGGTCTTTCTCCATTTCTTCCACTATAAATACATTTTGTCACCTCCTTAGCCTTCATTACACCACTCCAAACCCTAGAAAACATAAGAGAGGAAGAGAGAAAGAGAGAAACACAAGATCAAGAGAAAACAAGAGATTGAAGGGTTGATTCAAGATCAAAGCCCTAATTTTTCCAAGAACATTAAGGTAGGGGTTTTCTCTCACTCACTTACATTGAGGCTAGGGTATTTATATATGTATGTTTTGGCTATCAATGGTATGTATATACTATGGAATCATCATCTCTTAGACTTTTTTTGCAAAGATTACATGTTTTGAACAAAGTTAGGGTTTAATACCCATGAAATCTCTTTTCTAGTTTTAAAACCCTAGTTTTTGGGAGAGTGGTGTATTTCCTTCTTAATTGCTTTCTTTATTATGAATTTCGAAACCGTAGTGTTTTGTGTTGGGTAGAAAATGATGTTATTGTGATCTCATATATTTTCTTTGTTGGTTGTGGAATGGTTACATGATATATTTTGGGGATTTTGGATAGATGCTTGTAAATTGACATAAATTTTGGAATGATATGCTTGGTGGGAGGTTCCTTGTAAGGATGCTCACCCCTTCCCAAGAGGTTCCTTGTAAGGATGCTTGGGAAGCAAAGATGATCTAACGGGGGTGGAGGTTACCCTAAAGTATGCCACCTACCGAAAGAATTGTTGGAAATGGTTTATGGCAATTAATGGTGATTATTTGTATGTGGTACTCTTTTATTCAATTAAGTAATGTTTTTACATAAACTTGAGATCATTTTCAAATGTCACTGCTTTATTTCAAATTATGTATGTATGTTATGTTAAAAATGAGACCGACCGTTTTAAATGCTTTTCTAAACCTTGTTTGGGTTTGAGAGAATGTTTCTACAGAGCTTTGTGCTCACCCCCTACCGCTAACATTTTTTCAGATTACCCGCTTGAGGAGGACGTAAGGGTCGAGGAGCCCGCTACTTGGGAGACTCCACTTGACGGGAGTGTGGATCCCGAGGTGGACGCATAGAGCGACCTCCTTCCTTTTTTTTACTAGACTAGAACATCCTTTTGGAACATTGTGTAGTCTAGTTTCTTTTGTTTATTCCGCTGTGCAACTTTAACTAAATTTTGAGATGTAAATGTCATAGCTTGGCTTATTCTTTTGGGATGATCTTGTAAATTCTATGGATGATGAATGGAAAAATTTTCTTATTGATGGAATTATATTAGTGCTCTCATGATATGAATGTTTTAGCATGTAATGCCGTCGAGGGTGGTATTTGGGGTGTTACAAAATGGTATCAGAGCCCAGGCTTTAGGTCTTACATGGGAGCTGTAGGTTATGGATTACCACTAGAGATGTAGGTTTAGGGTGAAGGAAATTGTAAGTTAGATTTTGTAGATGCCTTGTGCTTAAATCAAGACATCATACATATCACTTTAGTTTATATCTTGCACATCAAGGAAACTAAATTGTGGATTGATGTGTAGGATGGACGGTACACGGGGAAGAGGACGTGGTCGTGGTCGTGGAGGCCAAGAAAATCCACCACCACCACCTCCCGATGCCATGCAAGGCATCTATCAATGCTTGAGGGAGCTCACCACTCTGGTACAACACCAGAATGGGAACAACCATAACGGTGGGGCTCATCCACTAGCCCAAGTACCGGGCAACGGAGAGGAGAATAGGAGAATGGTAGTTCTCCGAGAGTTTCTGAGGCAACACCCGCCTACTTTCCAAGGGAGCTCTAACCCCTTGGATGCGGATAAATGGATCCGCCGAGTGAAGAAGATATGTGATGGCATGGGGATAGCCGAGGATCTTCGGGTCGGCTTGGCGACTTATCTATTCGAAGGGGAGGCCGACCATTGGTGGGACTCAGTGAAATGAATGAGGACCACGGATGCACTCACTTGGGAGGAATTTGACCAAATTTTCCAAGACAAGTACTTCCCCGAATCAGTCAGAGATAGAATGAAGGCCGATTTCCTTGCTCTACGACAGAGCAGCATGACGGTGGCAGAGTACGGGAGGAGGTTTGACGAGCTATCCCGTTATGCTACGGAGTTTATATCTACTGAGGCCGACAAGGCCAAACGCTTCGAGCAGGGACTGAGGCCGGTCATCCGGGAGAAGTTGGTGGCTCTCAGGATCCGGGAGTATGGGGACCTGGTTGACCGAGCTGCATTGGTGGAGAGAGATATAGAGGACAGCCAGCGCCGACAGAGCTTCGCGAGAGGAGGTCCGATCAGGACGGACCCTAGCACTAGTGGAGTGCAGCGAACAACACTATACCGTCGCCCAGACCAAACAGATGGACAGCGACTTTGGACGGCCCGAGGAGAGGGAGACACTCAGACTAGAGCCGGTAGTACCCCACGATCCTGCTTTGCATGCGGAGGAGTGGGACATATTCGGAAGCATTGCCTAGTTTTTCCACCTCGGGGGCCTATCCAGACTGCCAAACAGGTACCAGCAGCCCAACCACCACCACCGAGGCCTGCACCACAGCGACCGATACCAGCTCAAGCCCCCGGCGGCGCCAATCAAGGAAGGTATTGTTCTTCTCTACCATTCTTGGGCCCGAATTTTATTGGATTCCTACGCGACTTATTCCTTTCTACGTACCGTGTACGCTGTGGAATTGAGATTGTGTTTCGAGGAAATAGAACTTACGTTATATGTTAACTTGCCTACGGGAAAACAAGGGGATACCAGTAGGGTTTATTTATATGTAATCTTTGACTCTAATTTATATCTACTTGCTAGGGAATCATCATGTCTTGCCATGTTGGATAATACTACCTTGTTCCAAAATATAGTATGGTTGGGTAAACCCTAAATCTTTTCTTATGCCTTTGAAATCCTAGTTTCCAATGGAAATGTGTTTTTCTCTTGATTTCTCCGTTGTTCTTGATTTCCACCCTTGATAATTGTTGGTTATTGATTTCAATACCTGATTGTTCCTTATTTTTAATTCTAAACTTGATATTCGTTGTTATGGATTTCAAGAAGTGATTATTCCTTTGTTCTTGATTTCCCAAGCTTAATGATCCATTTGTTCTTGGTATCTAAATTTGATATTGGTTTGTTATTGATTCTACCCTCGTGATTCAATTATTCTCAATATTCAGTACTTGATATTCTTTCGTTCTCGGTTCCAAAACTTGATATTCGTTTGTTATTGATTTCAATACTTGATTACTCTTTGTTTTTGAGTTCGAAACTTGAGACTTATTAGTTCTTGATTACAAAGTTTGATATGTCTTTGTTATTGACTCCAAGATTCGATTGTTACTTTGTTCTTGATTTCAAGCCTTGATTGTTTCTTATTTTGATTCGAAAGCTTGATTATTTATTTGTTCCTTAATTCAAAATTCTAACGATTGGTATTGACCAATAAAATGGTATTTTCGATGATATTATGTTAATTTTTCTTAAATTATTTCATTGGAAAAATGTATATGGATTTGGAAGCTAAGATGGGAGGACAAGTCTGGCTAGGTTTCAACTGTAACCTTTGGTGGATTGTAATTTATATCAGAGTGCGCAGCGAACTAACGGAGTAAGGACTACAATGGGGAGACTACGGAGAATATTCAACTTATCCGGGAGAGGTTACGCACGACACAAAGTAGACAGAAAAGCTATGCGGATCGAAGACGGAGACCATTGGAATTCCAAGAGGGGGACTATGTGTTCCTCAAAGTGTCGCCCAAGAAAGGAGTATTTCGATTCGGTAAGAAGGAGAAGTTAGCTCCAAGATATACTGGACCGTTTGAAGTGATTAAAGCAGTAGGCGATGCGGCGTATCAACTTCGACTACCAGCTCAGCTATCCGAAGTACACGACGTATTTCATGTGTCGATGTTGAGAAAGTGTCAGATGGATACTACGCACGTCATAGATTTGGTGGACATTGAAGTTCAAGATGGAGCAACCTCCGAGGAACAACCGGTGAAGATTCTTGATACCAAGGAGAAGGTGCTCCGCAACAAAGTCATCCGACTAGTGAAGGTTTTGTGGCAACACCATGGAGTGGAAGAAGCTACATGGGAACCAGAGCAAGAAATACCTGAGAAGTATCCATGTTTGCTCGCTACTTAAGGTAAGTTTCGAGGACGAAACTTTCTTTAAGGGGGGTGGATTGTAACACCCCGCATTTTAGTTTATATATGTATATAAATATATAGTAGATAATTGAGGTAAAAATGTGTATATGTGTAGTAATAGTAGGAATAAATACTAGGGAAACCAATGGATTGGGAAGTTTGAGTTTCGAAAGTGTGTAAACTTGAGAAGAGAGATTATGGAAGTTTCTAAATATTTTTAGGTCAAAATAAGGTGTCCATTGAATCCGGAAGGTCGAACAACCTTGAGAGAGGTAATATGAGGTGTATTGGAAGTTAGGAAGTATTCCGGACTGAAAACACACTTAGAGAAAATTTGGGTAAAAATGAGTTGGGACACCTTCTAGTATTTTGGTCATAACTTTTTATCCTTAAGTCCAATTGATCTGAAATTTTTACAGTAGATAGTAGATATCTAGGGCTACAAAAGTATGTCTCATGAAAATTTTCCAAGTCGACATCTAAATGGGTCAAAACTGCATTGGAAGTTGAAACAAAAATCTGGCAGTCAAACCGTACCGGGACGCCGAACTCCAGTAGCTACACCCGTACCGGTACGCGTACCGGTACGCCCGATAAAGCCATCCCGATCCGACTGCGGGTCTTTCTCCATTTCTTCCACTATAAATACATTTTGTCACCTCCTTAACCTTCATTACACCACTCCAAACCCTTGAAAACATAAGAGAGGAAGAGAGAAAGAGAGAAACACAAGATCAAGAGAAAACAAGAGATTGAAGGGTTGATTCAAGATCAAAGCCCTAATTTTTCCAAGAACATTAAGGTGGGGGTTTTCTCTCACTCACTTACATTGAGGCTAGGGTATTTATATATGTATGTTTTGGCTATCAATGGTATGTATATACTATGGAATCATCATCTCTTAGACTTTTTTTGCAAAGATTACATGTTTTGAACAAAGTTAGGGTTTAATACCCATGAAATCTCTTTTCTAGTTTTAAAACCCTAGTTTTTGGGAGAGTGATGTATTTCCTTCTTAATTGCTTTCTTTATTATGAATTTCGAAACCGTAGTGTTTTGTGTTGGGTAGAAAATGATGTTATTGTGATCTCATATATTTTCTTTGTTGGTTGTGGAATGGTTACATGATATATTTTGGGGATTTTGGATAGATGCTTGTAAATTGACATAAATTTTGGAATGATATGCTTGGTGGGAGGTTCCTTGTAAGGATGCTCACCCCTTCCCAAGAGGTTCCTTGTAAGGATGCTTGGGAAGCAAAGATGATCTAACGGGGGTGGAGGTTACCCTAAAGTATGCCACCTACCGAAAGAATTGTTGGAAATGGTTTATGGCAATTAATGGTGATTATTTGTATGTGGTACTCTTTTATTCAATTAAGTAATGTTTTTACATAAACTTGAGATCATTTTCAAATGTCACTGCTTTATTTCAAATTATGTATGTATGTTATGTTAAAAATGAGACCGACCGTTTTAAATGCTTTTCTAAACCTTGTTTGGGTTTGAGAGAATGTTTCTACAGAGCTTTGTGCTCACCCCCTACCGCTAACATTTTTTAGATTACCCGTTTGAGGAGGACGTAAGGGTCGAGGAGCCCGCTACTTGGGAGACTCCACTTGACGGGAGTGTGGATCCCGAGGTGGACGCATAGAGCGACCTCCTTCCTTTTTTTTACTAGACTAGAACATCCTTTTGGAACATTGTGTAGTCTAGTTTCTTTTGTTTATTCTGCTGTGCAACTTTAACTAAATTTTGAGATGTAAATGCCATAACTTGGCTTATTCTTTTGGGATGATCTTGTAAATTCTATGGATGATGAATGGAAAAATTTTCTTATTGATGGAATTATATTAGTGCTCTCATGATATGAATGTTTTAGCATGTAATGCCATCCAGGGTGGTATTTGGGGTGTTACAGGTATATCTTGGCGCTAACTTCTCCTTCTTGCCGAATCGAAACACGCCCTTCTTGTGTGATACCTTGGAAAACATGTAATCTCCCACTTTTAATTCCAAGGATCTTCGTCTGTGGTCCGCGTAGCTCTTCTGTCTACTTCGCGCCGTGCGTAGCCTCTCCCGGATGAGTTGAATCTTCTCCGTAGTTTCCCCATTGTAGTCCTTACTCCGTTAGTTCGCTGCGCACTCTGATATAAATTACAATCCACCAAAGGTTACTGTTGAAACCTAACCAGACTTATCCTCCCATCTTAGCTTCCAAATCCATATACATTTTTCCAACGAAATAATTTAAGAAAAATTAACATAATATCATCGAAAATACTATTTTATTGGTCAATACCAATCTTTAGAATTTTGAATTAAGGAACAAATAAATAATCAAGCTTGGGAATCAAGAACAAAGTAACAATCGAGTCTTGGAGTCAATAACAGATGCATATCAAGCTTTGTAACCAAGAACTAAAGAGTATCGAGTTTTGAACTCAAGGACAAGGAGAAATCAAGTCTTGAAATCAAGAACCAATGAATATCAAGTATTGAATATCAAGAATAAATGATTCGCAAGGGTTAGAATCAATAACAAATGAATATTAAATTTTTCTATCAAGAACCAATGGATCATCAAGCCTGGGGAAATTAAAAACAAAGGAACAACCAAATCTTGAAATCAAGAACCAAAGGATGACAAATATTGAATATCAAGAATACATGAATTACAATAATTAGAATCAATCAAATGAATATCAAATTTGGCTATCAAGAGCAAATGAATATTAAGCTTGGAAATCAAGAATAAAAGCGTATCAAGCTTGAAAGTCATGAACAAAGGAGAAATTAAGATTTAACGGAACAATCATTTATGGAAATCAATAACAAACGACTATCAAGGTGTGAAATCAAGAACAAAGGATTATGAAGCTTAGAAATCAAGACCAAAAGAACACTCAAGTCTTGGAACCAAGAATAAAGAATATCGAGTATTGCATATTGAAAATAATTGAGTCACAAGGGTAGAATGAATAACAAACGAATATCAAATTTTTGATACCAAGAACAAATGGATCATTAAGCTTAGGAAATTAAGGACAAGGAAACAATCAAGTCTCGAGATCAATAACAACGGATATCAAGCTTGGAATCAGAGATAAAGTAACAATCACATATTGGAATCGATAACAAACGACTATCAAGGTTTGAAATCAATGACAAAGGCAAGATAAAGAGAAAACACATGTCCCTTGAAAACTAGGATTTCAAGGGCATACCAAAAGGATTTTGGTGGTTACCACCCATAACATAGCTTAGAACAAATAATATTTAAGTTCGGGAATCAAGAACAAAGGAGAAATCAAGAGAAAAACACATCTCCTTTGTAAACTAGGGTTTGAAGGCATAAGAAAAGATTTAGGGTTTACCCAACCATAATATATTTTGGAACAAGGTAGTATTATCCAGAATGGCAAGACATGCTGATTCCCTAGCAAGTAGATATAAATTAGAGTCAAAGAAATATATATAAGTAAACCTACTGGTAACTGAAATGTAATCCGCTTGCACGTAACCCTTACAGACTAGCCTGGTATCCCCCTGTTCTCCCGTAGGCAAGTCAACATATAAAGCATGTTCTAGCTCCTCGGAACCCAATCCCAATTCCACAACGTCCGCAGTACGTATAGAAGAATGAGTTGCATAGGAATCCAATAAAATTCGGGCCCAAGAATGGTAGAGAAGAACAATACCTTCCACAACGGCATTGGAGGCATCTTCCTCCGGTTGAGTCAAAGCAAAAACCCTTCCTTGATTGGCGCCGCCGGGGGCTTGAGTTTGTAACGGTCTCTGTGATGGTAGTGGCTGTCGTAGCGGTGGTCTGTTTGCATTCACTCGCCCAGTTGCTTGGTTGGTCTTGGTAGAAAGCAATGGACAATTTTCTATGAAGTGCCCAACACCTCCACAGGCAAAACATCGGCGTGCATCCGTGCCTATTCTCTCTGGTACGCCTCCCGCTCCTCGAGCTATCTGAGGTCTTTGCTGTGCTGGCCTTTGTAGAGGTGGCTTATTTGCTGGTACTTGCTCGGTTGCTTCCTTAGTCATTGGGGGAAACGAGGGGCATCTATGTTTGAAGTGCCCATACTGTTCGCATGCAAAGCATTGGCGGGGTCCATGCCTGCTCTCGTCTGAGTAACTCCATCTTCTCCAACTGTCTGAAGTCTTTGTTCAACCGCGTCCACGTCCACGTTCACGAGATCTTGTATTCTCGAATTACGAGTGTAACCAGCTTCTCGCGGATGGAAGGCCTCAAATCTTGTTCAAAGCGTTTAGCCCTCCTTGCCTCAGTGACAACAAACTTGATTGCGTAGCGAGACAACTCATCGAATTCGAACAAATAATTAACCCTTAACCTAAATATACAATGAATCTAACCTATCTGATAAATACATAACTTCAAACAAATGCAAGCCTATGGTTCTTCAACCTAGTCCTACCTTTCTAGTGGTAATCCATAACCTACAGCTCCCATGTAAGACCTAAAGCCTAAGCTCTGATACCAACTTTGTAACACCCCAAATACCACCCTGGACGGCATTACATTCTAAAAGATTCACATCATGAGAGCACTAAATATATATCCATCAAATAAGAAACATTCTTAATTTTAACAAAATTTGGGCAGAGTCTCCTTTGTACAGGAAGCTCCACCCAAGAATCACAACCTGTACAATTCTATTAACTTGACCACACAGGGTCCATTTAACCATCCAATAACAATAAAATTTCTATTTACCATCTATATTATCCTTAACATTATCCCAAAAGAATAGGCCAGATATGGCAATTACATTCCCCAAAAGAATTACATGAATATATCGCAGCGGAGTTTCAAAAGAATCTAGACTTTACATTGTTCAGAAATAAATCCCCTAGTCTAGAGCAAAATAAGCTATATCTCTAGATGTCCCATTCGGGATCTAGGTACCCCTCCAAGGAAGCTTCCCCAAGGCCCGACTCATTCACACCGAGCTCTTCCTCTAAAGCCAAATCAGAAAAATATTAATTGTAGGGGATGAGCACGAAGCTCTGTAGCAAAATCTTCCCGAACTCAAACAAGGTTTATAAAAACATATAAAATGGCCGGTCTCATTTTACAAATAGCATACATAATCTTTGAAGTAAAACAGGGACATTTTAAAATGGATCTCAAGTTTAAGTAGCAACAGTAATTTACATAAACAGTAAAAGAAACCAAGATCCAATACATATCCATTTTCCAAAATATATACCATTTTCCCACAAGACCTTGTGGAATCCCATACTCCCACAAGTCCTTGTAGGAAACTATTTTCCACAATAATACGACAATCCATCAATATGTATATGTATCTCAAACATGATGTAAGGCACACCCCATGAATCGACACATTGAGTAATATCTAACCCACACACACCCACACAAATCTTATCAAAGATATCCATCCTTTAGGAAGGACGTATGCCACACCAATGGCAGTGACGTATCCAACCCAGGCATTAGTATACTAACCCTCTTACACGGCACCCGTGAGCAATAGCGGTTTAGTCTTACCAAAGCACTAACCTCACTACGAGTGGTAGGAGAAATGCCAACCCCCACGGAGCAAGCAACACGTCTACCCACTCTACGATATCTCGTCAAAGGCCACCCATAGTCATCCCACACTCATAAGAGATACAATACCAAACCCAATTTCACAATTTACAAGAATATCTTAAAAATCCCCAATTTAAGCATGTGACATTTTCAATAACCAACAAAAAAAATGCAAGAGATCACAACAATATCATTTTATTACTCAACACAAAACACTATGATTTTGAAATCAAGAATAAAGGAAGAGTTCAAGAGGAAAACCCATCACTCTTGAAAACTAGAGTTTTTCAAACAAAAGAGGGATTTCATGGGTATACAACCCTAACTTTGTGTAAACATGTTAACAATTGAAAAAGAACCAAGAAACAATGGAGCCATAGCAAATACATATCATTAAGAATCAAGACATACATATTTATTAACCCTAACATCAATGTAAGAGAAAGAGAAGAAATCCCCTACCTCAATGCTCAAGAGTTTTAGCCAAATACCCAAGCTTCAAGACCTTCTTGCTTTCCTTTCTTTTCCTTTTAATCTCCTCTCCCTAGGGTTTTCAAAAGATTTGGGTGAGAGTGGGTGAAGAATGGAAGAAAAGAGAATGAGTAGAGAAGTGAAATCTTAGAAATCTAGGGTTTTAATCTTCTAAAATGGTGTATCTCTCCTTATCTTTGATGTTCTTCTCTCCCTCTCTTTCTCTCTAAAGGTGCCTAGGGTTTAGAAGGCTGAAATGGGGCTCAAATAGTCGGCCTTAAGTATTTATAGGGAGAGAGAGAGAGGCCGAAATTCGCGACTTTAAAATAAACAGTCTGGTTTCGGTAGTACCGGTACTCAGTACCGGTATCATTCAGTACCGGTACCTAGTACCGGTACAAGAAACCTTCTGGAATCGGGGTACCGGTACCATTTACCCAGTTTTGCCTATTTCTTTTGTTTTCCAATTCCAATCCATTCCAAAACTAACCAAATCCATCACAAACCTCTCCAACACATATTTATACACCAAACCTATCTAATACAAGTTATAGGACCTAACATTTTATATTTTCACTCACTAAAACTAAATTTCAACTATGATTTTCATTAACATTTTAAATCTTTACTTTTCAAATTTACAAAGTTCAAACACACTTCAATACCTGATTAGCACATAACAATGACATGTATTGTGTGCTAACGTGCTTTTGTTTCACTTCTTTTTGTCAATAAATGGGAGTGTTTTAGTTTTGAATATGGGTTGATGGAATTTTGGGTGAATGCATGTAAAATGATGTAAATGACATAACTTAAACCCCCATGGTATTGTATGAGGCTAATGGAGTATATGGGGAAGCTTTAAGGAAGGTTTGGAGGAGAAAGAAATCCAATTTTTGCTCACAGTCAGAAAACCTTCCGGAAGGTGTATGTCGGCCTTCCGGAAGGTGTTGTTAAAAAGCCCTGGATGACCTTCTCACAGCTGATACCTTCCGGAAGGTTTTATCCACTGGAATGAACCTTCCAGAAGATGTTAGCTACTGGAGTAAACCTTCCGGAAGGTTTTGTCTACTGGAATGAACCTTCCGGAAGGTTTTGCCTTGGGTTTCTTTTTGACTGCCAAAATCTTCCGGAAGGTTTTGTCTACTGGAATGAACCTTCCGGAAGATTTTAGCTACTGGAGTAAACCTTCCGGAAGGTTTTGTCTACTGGAATGAACCTTCCGGAAGGTTTTGCCTTGGGTTTCTTTTTGACTGCCAAAATCTTCCGGAAGGTTTTGTCTACTGGAATGAACCTTCCGGAAGGTTTTGGCTACTGGACTGAACCTTCCGGAAGATTTTTGTTTCTGATGACGACCTTCCGGAAGTTCTTGCATTTGATTCTTTTCATTTAATTGTTCTTTCAGCGACCTTCCGGTAGGTTCATGTATACCTTCCGGAAGGTTTTTGCAACTTTTCTCCAGACAGCCTGCGACTCAACTTTGCAGCTTGGAGGGTCCCACATGCATTCCTTCTACATGCTACCTGACATCTCTTACACACCCTGAAGCTTCCTTCACCCCTGCATTGATATGGATTACAAGATGGCTTTAATTAAAGGGAGAAAAAAGGGGACCTGCTGGGGGTTGCAGAACACATTCTGCATTTCCATATTCCAAACTCAGCTCTACTGCAAGGAGTGACACCAGGGAACTACAGGGATTGACCCAGGCACGTTTTGGGAAAAAGAAGTTTTCTCCAAGGATGGTCAGGACCAGGGGAGGGAGGATTATTCACTTAGCATTTGGTAAGAGGGTTTTTAGAGAGAGAAACTCTGGGCGGAGAAGAAGATGAACAGTAGTTTCTAGAGAGAGAAAGTTATGATTTTTGCATTTTCTTCTACTGCATTGCCTTGTAATCTTGAGTAAGACTCTTAGTAGTTCATTGAATGCCTTGAATGTTGTTTTTTCCTTCATGTTTTGTTAGTTCAATGTTCATTTAATGCTTCACCATTAATGCTTCAAGTATTTCATCTTTCATAGCTATGCAATGGGTTTAAATACATGTTCTTTTAGCTCATGAATCCTGATATTTAGCCACCTTAGAAGTTCATAGATTTGAATGCTTTTCCATTACATAGTTATTTCCATTCCAAGTATGAGTAGCTAAATCCTCTAGTTGGCAAGACCAAGAGGGATCTCCCTTGGGGATACCATTTCAACTATTTCTCCTCTTTCCCTTTAGAGTCAAATGGTTCGTTTTGACTGGATAGAAGATGGATGTGTCGATGAGTCTTTGATAAACCGTAGGCTTAGTCACGATTCATGCTTAGATACTCATCGATGCCATCCTCGGCTTTCCGTGATTCAAGCGTTCATTCATGCTCAATAGGAGGAGTGATTTGAGTTGAGGTGGTATACCCATTGGAGTGATCTTTTGGAATTGCCAACATTTATATTATCATTACATTTTCATTAGCATAAAATTCACCAATCAACTTTCAAGACTAAAGATTTTACATTTTCGTGTTTTACCAAATCATTTCAACCTTGATTCACTACCTTCCCTGTGGATACGACCTTGGAATACTCTTCCAAGTAACTCACGACACACGAAAGTCTCCTTGCGATTGGGGAGCATTTTTGTGCACACATATCCTATACTTACATCTTCCCATTTCCCTTTCCTCATTGCCCTTCCTTTTGACACTATCCCTAGGGGAAGAAATTCTTCTCCCCCGTCCATACATTGCATACATTGAGGGATAGTAATTAGGGGTTAGGAAAGATATCGTTTTTGTGACAATCATTTTGGCGCCGTTGCCGGGGAAGGCAAGTTTCAAATCAAGGAAGTGATTTCCGAACAACGAAGGTAAGTCCCGTGATCTTCATCACGGGCTGAGGTACGTTGTTTCGTGTACATATTCTTGTTTGTGGATAATTTCATTTGTATAGATATTTTGTTGCATGTGGGGAAGGGACGACTATCACCGATTAGTTAGACAACCCTTAGGACCCAACATGAACATCGACCAAGACCCACCCGAGAATGTGGGTGACAATGTTGAAAATATAGGTGCAAACCTAAATGACCAAAGGGGTGGGGGAATACCCGAACATGGGGAGCATGACCCAAGATTACACTATCCCCCTCCCGATCAATTTGACAATGTGGGTGTCAACCCAAATATGCGAGGTGGTGGGGGAGTTCAACCACCTAGAATGCCCAACCAACAAGCGCATTTTCCCCCACCAAGGAATGAAGGGAATAACCCACTTGATTTTGAGGTAAGAACTATGCAAGAGTACCTTCAACCTACCCGTAGCACCACACCATCATGCATCCGTCTCCCTGTCCAACATCACCTTTTTGTGTTGAAACCGTGGATGTTGCAACTAATCCCCAAATTCAGGGGGGTTGAAAATGAAAACCCGTATAACCACATAAGGTCTTACGAGGAAATGGTTGCAACGTTTCTCCCAAATCACAATTTGGAAGAGATAGCCAGGATGAAATTGTTCCCTTTCTCTATGGATGGGAAGGCAAGAGTGTGGCTTGATTCCATGGGACCCCGGACTATGCTGTCATGGGATAACATTGTCTCCTTTTTCTTAAAAAAAATTTTCCCGGTTCATCGAACCACCTTTTTGAAAAAGGAAATCCAAAACTTTTCTGAAAAACCCAATGAGCAGTTTTATCAATGTTGGGATCG
Organism: Ilex aquifolium; assembly: GCA_951799425.1. NCBI lineage: Eukaryota > Viridiplantae > Streptophyta > Magnoliopsida > Aquifoliales > Aquifoliaceae > Ilex > Ilex aquifolium. The sequence goes on along the minus strand of OX637391.1, from coordinate 24,720,028 downwards.
TTATAAGGATCTACTTCACTCCATACCACATCATGGTTTTAACTCATGGCAATTGGTGACTTTCTTCTACGAAGGAATCACCCCAAACCATAGACAATTCATAGATATGATGTGCAATGGTGAATTCTTGAATAAAGATCCCGATGAGGCCCTAGACTATTTTGGTACCCTCGCTGAAAAGGCACAAACTTGGGGTGTTCAGGATCCGGATGACATACCTAGGACAATGCCGGGTAGTAGTCAACCACCGAGGGGGGGGATGTATGACTTGAAAGACCGCGAGGATCTACTTTCCCAAATTTCCAAATTGTCTAGGAAAGTGGATAGCCTTGAGGTGGAAAGGAGACGAAATGTCTCTCATGTGTCAAGAGCCGAGGAGGCTTGTTCTGTTTGTGGTGGTGTCGAGCATTCCACATCGGAGTGTCCGAGCATTCCGGCACTTAAGGAGGCATACCATGAACAAGTTAATGCCTTCAACCAACCAAGGCAATCTTTTCCTTCAAATTCCAACACTTACAATTCGGGGTATCGTGATCACCCTAATTTCAGTTGGAGGAATGAGAACCCCATTCCCTATGGCTCTAACACATATACACCTCCTGCACCTCCCAAGCAAGGTCCGTACCAATCACAACATCAAGGTCAAGGGCAAGCTTCTAGCTCCCAATACCCACGGACCAATCCACAAGGGTACCAATCCAACCCTCCCCCACAGAGTTTTGCCGGACAAGGCCCATCTAGTTCTTCCAGCTACCAACCACCTCATAAACGGAGTCTAGAAGATGTGGTCCATACCTTCATTCAAAGCCAAACCACCTTCAATAAGGACATCTCGGCCCAACTCACCAAAATCACCAATTCCATTGGGTTGTCTCAACAAGAGAAGGGAAAATTTCCCTCTCAACCTCAACAAAATCCCAAAGGTCAAAATGTGATTGAGTTGGCCGACACCACCCAAGAGAGTTGTGAACAACTCAAGTCAGTGACTACCCTTCGAAGTGGCAAGGAAATTAATAAGACCATGTTGCCAAAGGCCTCGCCCAAGGCCGCATTGCCACTTGAGAAAGAGACTAAGGGTAGCACCAATGGTGGTGGGGTGAGTGAGAGTAAAGAAAGTGAGGTGGTTGACAAGGAGAAATTGAGTGATGAAGGTGTGACTGTTTCTCCTATCCCTGCCCCTTTCCCTAATCGTTTGAAGCCACCCGTCAAGGTGGCTAATTATTCTGACATTTTGGATTTGTTTAAGCAGGTAAAGATAAACATTCCACTCTTGGATGCCATCAAGCAAATCCCCTCTTGTGCAAAGATCTTAAAGGACTTGTGCACTGTGAAAAGAAGGCTAAATGTCCACAAAAGAGCATTCCTTACCGAGCAAGTGAGCTCAATTTTGAGGACTAACACTCCTCCCAAGTTTAAGGATCCCGGCTGCCCCACCATTGCTATAACCATTGGAGATTGCCGGGTGGAACAAGCCTTGCTTGATTTAGGTGCTAGTGTGAATCTCCTCCCCTACTCTGTGTATCAACAACTTAAGCTGGAGGAATTGAAGCCTACTCCAATCACGCTTCAACTGGCGGACCGCAGTGTTCGCACACCAAGGGGAGTGGTTGAGGATGTTTTAGTCCAAGTGGATAAGTTTTACTTTCCTGTTGATTTCATTGTGCTTGATACTCATCCTGTTGCTAATCTTAGCTCTCAAATCCCTGTGATACTAGGTAGACCTTTCATGGCTACATCTAATGCTGTGATTAATTGCAGGAATGGTCTTATGAAGCTGGCATTTGGAAACATGACAATGGAGCTTAATGTTTTCAACCTATGCAAGCAACCGGGGGATGATGAGGATGCACATGAGTTAAATCGGATTGATACTTTGGTGGAGGAGCACATGGAGTTGATGAGCACGTTGAGTGTGGAAGATGAAGAGCTTGTTGAAGATGAAGAAGTTGTTGAGCATGAAGAAGTGGGAAGCTTGAAAGGGGTGGAGAAGTGGATTCCTACATTTGAAAGACTCCCACACCAAGAAAAGAAGATATTCCCATCTGATGTACAAAAACCCACCTTAGAATTGAAGCCTTTACCTTCCCATTTGAAATACGCATATCTTGGGGAAGATGAATCGTTTCCGGTGGTGATTAGTTCTACATTGGATGTAAAGCAAGAGGGAGAGCTCTTGGAAGTGCTGCGGAGACATAAGGGAGCAATTGGTTGGACAATTGCGGATATAAAAGGGATCAACCCTACCATTTGCACACACCGGATCTACCTTGAAGAAGATGGAAAACCATCCCGCCAGCCACAAAGGAGATTAAATCCAATCATGAAAGATGTGGTACGGGATGAAGTTCTAAAGCTACTTGACGTGGGCATTATCTTTCCAATTTCCGATAGTAAGTGGGTTAGTCCCACGCAAGTAGTCCCCAAGAAGTCGGGTGTGACTGTGGTGGAAAATGAGGAGAATGAGCTCATTCCAACAAGAGTAATCACTGGGTGGAGAGTGTGTATTGATTACCGGAAGCTCAACTTGTGCACAAAGAAAGACCACTTTCCAATTCCATTCCTCGATCAAGTGCTAGAACGGGTAGCGGGGCATCTTTTCTATTGCTTCTTAGATGGATACTCCGGCTACAATCAGATAGAGATTGCCCTTGAAGACCAGGAGAAAACCACCTTCACTTGCCCCTACGGTACCTTTGCGTATCGTCGCATGCCGTTCGGGCTATGTAATGCCCCTGGAACATTCCAACGTTGCATGATGAGGATTTTTAGTGATATGGTGGAGAAGATTGTCGAGGTGTTTATGGATGACTTCTCAGTCTTCGGGGATTCCTTTGGAGGGTGTTTGGAAAATTTGGAGAAGGTGTTGGAGAGATGTGAGGAGAAGAATCTTGTGCTAAATTGGGAGAAGTGTCACTTTATGGTGGGGGAAGGGATCGTGTTGGGTCACATAGTGTCGGCAAGAGGCATCGAAGTTGACAAATCCAAGGTGGAGGCCATCTCCAACCTTCCCACGCCGACAACTATCAAGGGTATCCGGTCATTTTTGGGCCATGCAGGTTTCTATCGCCGGTTCATTCAAAATTTTAGTGCATTGGCCCGACCCCTGACCAATTTACTGTCTAAGGATGTTCCTTTTGAGTGGTCGCATGAGTGTGAGGCATCTTTTAAGAAACTAAAAAGCATTCTTGTCACGCCTCCTATCATGCAACCACCCAATTGGGATCTACCCTTCGAGCTTATGTGCGACGCGAGTGACTACGCGGTCGGCGCAGTGCTTGGTCAGAGGAAGGACAATCGACCGCATGTTATACACTACGCTAGCAAGACACTTAATGAGGCACAAATGAATTACACTACCACTGAAAAAGAATTGCTAGCTGTAGTGTTTGCTCTTGATAAATTCCGTTCATATATCATTGGTTCACCTATTGTTATCTTCACTGACCATTCTGCCTTAAAGTACTTGTTATCTAAGCAGGATGCGAAGCCAAGACTCATTAGGTGGATCCTCCTCCTACAAGAATTTGACTTGACCATCAAAGACAAGAAGGGAGTTGAGAATGTCGTGGCGGATCACTTATCCCGACTGGTGGCACAAGAGACAAATGAGCACATCCCTATCACAGACTCTTTCCCTGATGAGCAATTATTGTCCATTCATTCTCATTGTCCTTGGTATGCTGATATTTGCAATTATCTTGCAACAGGACAAATTCCACCACACTGGAGCCCTGAAGATAAAAGGAGATTTATGGCCGATGTGAAGTACTTCTACTTCGATAATCCGTATTTGTTCAAGTATTGTCCGGACCAAATCATGAGGCGATGTGTGCCTGAAAATGAGCAGCGGAACGTCCTTGCCTTCTGTCACTCCCAAGCCTGTGGTGGCCATTTCTCCGCCAAGAAAACTTCTGCAAAGATTCTCCAATCAGGTTTCTACTGGCCTTCTTTAATTAAGGATTGCATTTCATTTTGTAAAGAATGTGATAGATGCCAACGGTTGGGGAGTGTGACCCAAAGGAATATGATGCCCCTCTCCCCTATACTTGTGATAGAAATATTCGATTGTTGGGGCATCGATTTCATGGGTCCCTTCCCTATGTCGTTTGGCTATTTATACATTCTGCTGGCAGTGGACTACGTGTCCAAATGGGTGGAGGCTATCCCGACAAAGACTAATGACCACCGGGTTGTGGTCAAGTTTTTGAAAGAGAACATTTTTTCGAGGTTCGGGATGCCTCGTGCTTTGATTAGTGACGGTGGATCACATTTCTGTAACAGGCCAGTTGCATCTTTAGTGTTCAAATATGGCGTTACACATAAAGTATCCACCGCTTATCACCCACAAACAAATGGCCAAGCCGAGCTAGCCAATAGGGAGATCAAGACCATCCTTGAGAAAACAGTTAACCCCAATAGGAAGGATTGGTCTGAGAGATTGATTGATGCCCTGTGGGCATATCGTACTGCCTACAAGACAGTTTTGGGCATGTCTCCCTATCGGCTTGTCTATGGAAAGGCTTGCCATCTGCCGGTAGAAATGGAACATAAGGCCTATTGGGCCATCAAGACTCTAAATTTCAATATGAGAATGGCGGGTAAAAACAGGATGTTAGAAATGAATGAATTGGAAGAAATTCGGCGGGATGCATACGAGAGTTCTAAAATTTCAAAGGAACGGGCGAAAATCTTTCATGATAACTCCATCGTGAGGAAATCATTCGAGCCCGGGCAAAAGGTACTCTTGTATAATTCCCGCCTCTCCATTTTTCCCGGAAAGTTAAGATCCCGTTGGGATGGCCCCTATCTTGTCAAGGTGGCCTACCCCAATGGAGCTGTTGAGATCACCAACCTCAAAGATGGCCAAACATTCAAGGTCAATGGCCAAAGACTTAAGCCATTCTTTGAGGGCTTTGAAAACCAAGTGGTGGAGGAAGAGTTAACCGACCCGGTGTATCCGGACGTGGTTGAGGATTAACAAGTGGACCCTTGTTTGCATGTACAGTTTCTGTTGTTTTAATTATGTCATGTTTTTATTTCATGTCACTTACTTGTTGTTGGTGTATAGCTTTGTTTTCTCTTGGATCCAGATCTTGGTGCTTTTGTCAAAAGCGCAATTGCGAGGTGTTCTCTTACCCTATTTATCTTTTATTGTCTTCCATTGCATACTATATCCTTTTGTTGCATTGAGGACAATGCATGATTCTAGTTGGGGGGTGAGGTGCACCATTTGTATGTACACCAAGGTTGTTGGGAAGTATTATTCTTTTATCGCATTAGTACAAAATATGTGAGAAATTTTGAAAATTTTTGATGGAAAATACCTTTAAGTTGATCTGTATTCCCTTATGAAGCGAGTATGAACCGGATGACATGTTGATCGTTGTTGTGAACTTTGTGCACATGAGCTTACTATAGAAATGGATCCTAGGCATAAGTATCACATATGTATTGATTTTCGAACTTATTTGTATGTGATTCCTGAATTTGTAATTTCAGTAATTTACGGGTCGGATTCATGTTTTAAGCTTGACATAAGTAGTGGAGATGAGTAAAGACCCATGAGAGCTTTAGTGCCAAACCTTTTTGGAGGGAACTTACGTTTACTCAAAGAACAATTTTTGATATCAAGTTTGTTCAATAGTCTCATTATGCTTGTTTTGGTTGGTTGTATTTGGTTAGTAGACTGATTTGTCTTGATCATGTAATGCTTCTCTCATGTGGACCTGGAAGTGATCTTAGGCCATTGTTGAATACATTGAGCCTTAGCCCTTTTCTTTTTCTTGAGGAAATTTTATCCCTAGTGCCGTGATTGAGCCCATTTTAAAATTCATTTCTATGCCACACATTTGACCAAGCCAATGCAAGAGGATAAAAATCTACCTCACTGTGGTTGTTCCTAGAGCTGAATATGAGTGAGTGCAAAAGAGAAGAAAGTATGGTGTGGAAACTCCAACAAAAGGGAGGAATGATTTGAAACTCAAAGAGTTGAATGAAAATCCAAGAAAAGGAGAAAAAGGGGTGAAAAGAATAAAGAGTGATCAAAAGAAAAGAATGATGTTTAGAAGAATAAAGAAAATAAGCAAGGGGTGTGATGATGGTGAAAAAAATCAAAATCCCATAAAAGGGAAGTGGTTATCTAAGACAAATGTCTCTCACTCGGAACAATCTTCTTTGTTATCCTAAATCCGTCATTTCTTTTACCTATATATCACCCCAAGGCCCCATTATAACCTTTAAAAGTCCTAGGTGATCTAGAGAAGCATGGGAGGCGCATAAATTCAAAGAAAATGACAAGTTGTGTCTTACTACCTAATGCACTAATATTCTATTCATGAGACTATGCCAAGGTTGCTTCATTTTCACATATGAACTTCATTTTTGGATTACATGTGAGCACTTTGTTTTGAATACAAGATTCTATATCACATGTACACATGGAGTGCATACCTGTATAACGTGAGTGCGATTATTGATTAAGAGTGTCCCTTGGTGAGTTTTGCATTGAAACTGAGTTTGTATAGCCTGTCGAATGTGAATTCTATTTCGTAAATGCCCAAATTACTTCTTCAAATTCACATGCACACGAGTTGAAAATTAATTGGTAGGTGCATACTTCTGACTAGCATTGGGGACTATGGTTTTGCTCATGTGCATCTAGTTCATTCAATTGAGAAATTTGTTTAAAAAGCTCCATGCTCGCAAGAATAAGGAAATATTTCTCAAGTTTCAGATATTTGAAGTAATGTGGGGATGATCGATAGTGGTTGATTGATGTGATCCAAGTTGTGGGTGGCTTAGATGTCCTTAGATAGGCACTTGAGGGGTTGGAATGGAGTAAGAATGGTTTGGAAGTGATTCTGTTGAATAAAGGATAGGTTTTGCTGTAAAGGCAAAACCTTCCGGAAGGTTTTCCAGTAAGTAAAACCTTCCGGAAGGTCGACATCGACCTTCCGGAAGATGTTACCTACTGGAAGTGCTTGATTTTCCAGAGAGTGAAACCTTCCGGAAGGTCGACATATACCTTCCGGAAGATATTATTTACTGACTGTTTTAAAATAGGCAATAAGTAAAACCTTCCGGAAGGTTTACATCGACCTTCCGGAAGATCTTACCTACTGGTTGTTTTAAATCAGGCAGTAAGTAAAACCTTCCGGAAGGTTTACATAGACCTTTCGGAAGATCGAGTCTGAAACCCAAAAAAAACAAGGGTTTTAAATCTAAATTTTTCGGAAACCCTTTCATTGCCTTTCTAAAATCCGACTTGCCCAAACTCTCTCCTCTCCTCCTCCTCCCTCCTTGAGCTTCGAAACCCCTATCCAATCATCTTTACCTTCTATTTTCCCTTGATTAAGGGTGAATCTTGGAACTTTTGAGCCGAAATCCCAAGGAATTCTTGTAAAACCCTAAGTTTTTGTTTTTCCCCCAAAATTCACCACTTTTCCATCTCCTCTCCAAATCACCCTACTCACCTACCATGGCTCGATTGAATGAGGCAACTATGGACGCATGGGGGACCCTTGGAAGCATATGGTCGTGGTTCATGATCGCTTTGGGGTTTGGGGTGTTCGTCTCACTCATGGCCAAGACAAAGAGGACTGGCCCCGAGTCTCCACCCCCCTCTGGCTCAGCTTCTAGGAAAAGGACCGGGGAAGGTCCTAGCTCTCAGGAAAAGGCGGAGCGTAGGACAAAGGCAAGGCATGATGAAAGAAGAAAAAGGATTGAGGAAAAAGGTGTGACATGTGAGAGGTATGTTGATCGAATCTCCCTTGGTATTACGGATGAGGTTGTGAAAATTATTGAGGAACGGGGTTTGGGTGTTTGGTTTGTTGAGGTGAAGGGGTACAACCTGGGAATGTGTCGAGAATTTTATCAGAAATTGTTTGTTTTTGGGGATGATGAGAGTAAGTTGAAATCTAATGTGAGGGGCAAATCATTTGAGGTCACCCCTGATACAATTGCCATGGCAATGGGGTATGCTAGACCTCCCGCAACCACCCCTGTCTACCCACACAACGTGGATGCGAACAAAACACTTGAGGAGTATGTGAACCTCACGTATGAGGATCCGACAACGTTTAAGGGAACGACATTCGTCGGGGGCCTCAAGCACACTTATGGGGTGATGAACAAAGTACTACATTACAACTTGATGCCCCGGGGTTCGGAAAAAAAATCCAAACGTGGAGAAGTTGTCTCTACTGCATGCCTTTATGACAGGGGTGGCGTTTGATGTGGCCTACTATATTTGGTTGGAGATGCGGGAATTTGCCCGGATGGATAAGCCAAAGGCAAACCTGCCCTTTCCCAACTTGGTCACTAAGTTGTGTGATCAGGCGAATGTGAAGCACTATGGCCAAGAAAAGCTGCTCCCGCCAGAGTTTGGAGCAATTGGGATGGCCAGCAGTCAGAAGAGGGCTGCCAGGGCTAAGGGTGAGAGGAGCAGGGATCCAGGACCACAACCCCAGCCCCAGCCCCAGCCACAGCCACAGCCACAGCCACAGCCGTCTGATGCGGGAACTTCTACTGAAGCCCCTCCTACAGCACCAGCCCCTGCACCTACTCCCGATCATGCTATTCCACAGCGCCTCGATGCGCTGGTGGGTGAAGTGCAGGGAATTAAGGGAGAAGTTAAAGGAATCAAGAATGAGGTGCGTGGGATGAAAGAGACGGTGCAGGGGATCGCTGCCATGATGACACAGCTCTTTCAGCGTAAGTTCCCAGGGAACCCCATTCCGGGCCAGGGTAGCTCAACCTCCCCCTATCCTTCTGCCTCTACCATGGTTGAGATTGGAGACACTGATGAGGAGTCTGAGGACGAGACTGAGAGGGAGAGTGACTTTGACCTACCCCCTGATCATGATGATGATGGTGGTGGTGAGAAGTAGAGGCTGGATTTGGTTGTGTTTCTTTGTTTTTGTTTGTTGTGTCTGTTAAGGGTGGAGCAGAGAATTAGGGTTACTTTCTTTTTGGTGTCGGCCTGTAGAAGTGTCTTTAGGTTCTGGCCGTTTTTGTTGTGATTATGCTCACATTGTAATGAACTTTTCTATGAAATACCACAATGGGTTGATTGTAGTTGAACAAAGTTAAAACCATATTTGCAATATGATTTAGTTGATTTTACTTCGCTGAGTTCCTTTTTGTGTTTCTTTATTTTTTATGAAAGTGTGTGTGCATATTGGTTTGGGACTGGAAATTATATTTGCTAGGGACTAGCAAATCGCAAGTTGGGGGGTGTGATTAGCACATAACAATGACATGTATTGTGTGCTAACGTGCTTTTGTTTCACTTCTTTTTGTCAATAAATGGGAGTGTTTTAGTTTTGAATATGGGTTGATGGAATTTTGGGTGAATGCATGTAAAATGATGTAAATGACATAACTTAAACCCCCATGGTATTGTATGAGGCTAATGGAGTATATGGGGAAGCTTTAAGGAAGGTTTGGAGGAGAAAGAAATCCAATTTTTGCTCACAGTCAGAAAACCTTCCGGAAGGTGTATGTCGGCCTTCCGGAAGGTGTTGTTAAAAAGCCCTGGATGACCTTCTCACAGCTGATACCTTCCGGAAGGTTTTATCCACTGGAATGAACCTTCCGGAAGATGTTAGCTACTGGAGTAAACCTTCCGGAAGGTTTTGTCTACTGGAATGAACCTTCCGGAAGGTTTTGCCTTGGGTTTCTTTTTGACTGCCAAAATCTTCCGGAAGGTTTTGTCTACTGGAATGAACCTTCCGGAAGATTTTAGCTACTGGAGTAAACCTTCCGGAAGGTTTTGTCTACTGGAATGAACCTTCCGGAAGGTTTTGCCTTGGGTTTCTTTTTGACTGCCAAAATCTTCCGGAAGGTTTTGTCTACTGGAATGAACCTTCCGGAAGGTTTTGGCTACTGGACTGAACCTTCCGGAAGATTTTTGTTTCTGATGACGACCTTCCGGAAGTTCTTGCATTTGATTCTTTTCATTTAATTGTTCTTTCAGCGACCTTCCGGTAGGTTCATGTATACCTTCCGGAAGGTTTTTGCAACTTTTCTCCAGACAGCCTGCGACTCAACTTTGCAGCTTGGAGGGTCCCACATGCATTCCTTCTACATGCTACCTGACATCTCTTACACACCCTGAAGCTTCCTTCACCCCTGCATTGATATGGATTACAAGATGGCTTTAATTAAAGGGAGAAAAAAGGGGACCTGCTGGGGGTTGCAGAACACATTCTGCATTTCCATATTCCAAACTCAGCTCTACTGCAAGGAGTGACACCAGGGAACTACAGGGATTGACCCAGGCACGTTTTGGGAAAAAGAAGTTTTCTCCAAGGATGGTCAGGACCAGGGGAGGGAGGATTATTCACTTAGCATTTGGTAAGAGGGTTTTTAGAGAGAGAAACTCTGGGCGGAGAAGAAGATGAACAGTAGTTTCTAGAGAGAGAAAGTTGTGATTTTTGCATTTTCTTCTACTGCATTGCCTTGTAATCTTGAGTAAGACTCTTAGTAGTTCATTGAATGCCATGAATGTTGTTTTTTCCTTCATGTTTTGTTAGTTCAATGTTCATTTAATGCTTCACCATTAATGCTTCAAGTATTTCATCTTTCATAGCTATGCAATGGGTTTAAATACATGTTCTTTTAGCTCATGAATCCTGATATTTAGCCACCTTAGAAGTTCATAGATTTGAATGCTTTTCCATTACATAGTTATTTCCATTCCAAGTATGAGTAGCTAAATCCTCTAGTTGGCAAGACCAAGAGGGATCTCCCTTGGGGATACCATTTCAACTATTTCTCCTCTTTCCCTTTAGAGTCAAATGGTTCGTTTTGACTGGATAGAAGATGGATGTGTCGATGAGTCTTTGATAAACCGTAGGCTTAGTCACGATTCATGCTTAGATACTCATCGATGCCATCCTCGGCTTTCCGTGATTCAAGCGTTCATTCATGCTCAATAGGAGGAGTGATTTGAGTTGAGGTGGTATACCCATTGGAGTGATCTTTTGGAATTGCCAACATTTATATTATCATTACATTTTCATTAGCATAAAATTCACCAATCAACTTTCAAGACTAAAGATTTTACATTTTCGTGTTTTACCAAATCATTTCAACCTTGATTCACTACCTTCCCTGTGGATACGACCTTGGAATACTCTTCCAAGTAACTCACGACACACGAAAGTCTCCTTGCGATTGGGGAGCATTTTTGTGCACACATATCCTATACTTACATCTTCCCATTTCCCTTTCCTCATTGCCCTTCCTTTTGACACTATCCCTAGGGGAAGAAATTCTTCTCCCCCGTCCATACATTGCATACATTGAGGGATAGTAATTAGGGGTTAGGAAAGATATCGTTTTTGTGACAATCAATACCCCTATCCACATCTTTACAACCATTATTTGCTATATCTATATATCTATATGAACGAAAATGCGGGGTGTTACAAAGATCCTGGAAGATATGAGCTAAAACAGTTAGATAAAAAGAAATAAAAAGTAAGATAAAGAAACCCTTAGGAAAGGGGGGTTACCAGCAGCTCCTTCAGGTCTGACAACAGAAATTGGAAGCGGAGCCTCAATCTCTACCTCAGGAAGGCTGAACCCTCTGTCCACCAAAACCCAAGGCAGAATAAGCTCGGAATACCTCCTGGGGGTGCACTTTGCCAATATCTCCCTTGCCTCTTGTTCCTCAGTGCTGAGCTTGAGACGAGTACCTAGAAAACACAAAGGCAGAGCAGAGTTAGAAGCTCATGGCCCTCGAAACGAAACACGCTACTAACCCAATTAAGGACTCACCCAAGTTGTCCGGACGAGTCCAGGCCTTGGGAATACCAAGAGTGTCCGACCTGTCAGCAGGATTGTATTCCCAGCCGGTGCCCCCGACAAAAAAGAAATGTTCCTTCCAGTGCTTGTGGGAGGTCGGAATGTTAGAAATAAGCTGCCTAACATTGGCACGCTTAGAGGCATACAAGAAGCCTTCCTGAGAGGTCGGTTTAACATTGAAGAACTCTAGGAATAAAGGAAGGGTAGGGACCCCGAGGTCTAAATCTTTGAAAATAACCAGAAGACCTGCTAAGACACCCCAGAAATTAGGAGAAAGTTGAGAGGGGCACACGTTGAAGTACTGTAGAATAGTTTTGAAAAAGGGATGTATAGGAAAATGAAGGCCATTATCGAAGGCGGCCTCAAAAAAATAGACCCTCTTGTTAACCTGGGCAACGAAGGGAGTAAAACTGTCTGGGCTCAAGAGCTCAACGCCAGTAGGGAACCTATAGCGAGTACGCAAAACGTTTAACAAAAAAGGATTGAGCTTGCTAGGGCCCACTTGCTCAGCTAGCTTATAGGCAGCTCCTAAGTACGTTGAGACATCAGAAATCCCAACTCCACTGACCTTGTCCTTGCCTTTGTCTGTCTTAGGGGGCAGGGGGGAAGATGTTGAGGGGAGCTCCTCGGTGTTGACCTCGGAATCAGCGACATCAACCCCATGGAAATTGTCTATCTCGTCACCTACTTCCCCTAACTCGGTCTCTTCCTCAGCTGACCTATCTCCTAAGAGTGAAACAGAGGAGCGAGTGGCTCCAGAAGAGGCTGACATGGTAGGAAGAGAAAAAGGAAGATTAAAAGAGCGATAAAGGGAGGGGACACTGGTCAGGCACTCTCTAATGACCCTTGGGTCAACACAGTAGCTCCCAATGGCAAGGATATGAACTATAGAACTCCAACCTACGAAGTGGGGAAGTGGGCTAGGCAATGGTCACGATTCCAAAAGTAAAAGAACCGAAAAGCCCAAAAATGTAACAACCACCTCGAATTTGAGGGATCCAGAGCAAAGGAGGAAGTGAAAGGGGCAAAGGACGTACCTAACTCAGGAATAGCAGCGAACAGAAGCCTGGAGCAATATCGAAGGAAAGAGGCACTGCAAGTCTTCAAAACGAGAACCGGGAGTTCGATTTCGAACAAGAAAATCAGGAAGTCTCAAGTGGGATGGTCCGAAATCGCAAGAAGAACGAAGATGAAAGGCAATGAAGAAGATGAACAGTGTGAGAATAAGGGTTTTGATAACCGTTCGGACATTTATGACTTGAAAGGACGTGGGCTGGAACATGCGCGGGAATCGAGGAGGGCATGATTGCCAGAAAAACCGTCAAAAAGGCAGTACCTATGCACAAACCAAGGTCAGTCACGAGGGGACTCTAGCTCGGTTTAAAACAGCTCAGCCCCTGCCCAAGCTCGCTTGAACCAAGGGCTGGGGGGCAACTGATGATGCCTAAAATAAACTCCACACATGAGCCCAGATACAGAGCTCAGCTCAGGAGGTTAGGTGAAGGGTTCATAGCTCAGAGGCCTAGAGCCAGAGCTCCCTACAGGTGAAACCGTAGCAATGAGGGAAAGGAGACAGCCGAATGATAGCAGGTACCGGCAGGATAACTAGGAAGCAAAAACCAAGGCACGAAACTCTCAATCCTCTCCAAATATTAAGGAGAATCCCCCGGTAGAAGGCAAAGATCTCGGGATATAAACCGTTTGAAGCCAGCCAGAGGGAGTTGAGGGAATTCCGGGATTGGGAGGAGAGAGGAAGGAAGATCCCTTGATCATAGGAAATAAAATCAGTATTAGAGGTAAGTAGGAGGCTATAAAAGGGAGGGCAAGCCTCCATTGGAAGGAGAGCCACGAAGAACCCCAATCCCTTGATACAAAAATTGTAATACATTCAACTCGGTCAATAAGAAAGAGAGGAGCTAGAGACTCCATTGCAGAGTGGACTAGCTGAGCTCAGGCCGGTGAACCACTATAACCCCACTGTGTTGTCGCCCCTTTCTTCATCCCCCAAAACATCAATCAGTATTACTAGATACGAGCCTTGCAACTCAGACATTACACAATACCCCACGTAAATCATTCATGCGAAGTATTCCTATCATGTAGCTCACTCACGGAGATTTACACCATCAGGTAGCAAAGAAATCAGTGTAGAAAGATAGCAAAGATAGAAAGAAAGAAGAACTTGGACATCAAATTCTATAAACTACTATGGTGAAACATGTGTATATAAAGAGATTCGGGTATTTCACTTTCCTATTTTATCGCCTGTGGAAGAGCCTCCTGCTTTTGATTATGAAATAGGAAATAGTGATCTTCTTTAAAATTAGGGTTAATTGCATGGGAGGTCCCCAAAGTATGGGGTTTGTGTCATTTTGATCTCCAATATTTCAACTGCATCATTTTGGTCCCTAAAATATTGAATATATTTTTATATGGTCCCTCAAGCAGATAACGTCCAGATTACTAACGATTTTTTATCATAAACTTGTTACGTAATACTTAAACATGGACAAAAAAATAATTTGGATAAATTTTGACCAAAGTTCTACTCAATTTTTTTTTTAAATAGCTACGTAAATTACACAATTTTTATCATAAGCTATCCAAATTTTGGTCAAAAAACTGCCCATATTACACATTTTTTGTCAAGAGCTACCCAAATTTTGTTTAAGAGCTATCAAAATTATTTTTTGTCCATATAGAAACATATTCAATATTTCAGGGACCAAAATAATGCAATTAAAATATTGGGAATCAAAATGAGACAAACTTCATACTTTGAGGACTTCCAGTGCAATTAACCCTTAAAATTATGCACTACTTCCGCATTAATTACTCAATATTACCTTATTAGTTAACCGGCCTAACAAGTAATATAGTTTTCAAGGCTAGTTTAGCGGTAACTTTATAATGCTAACTGATCACTATCACTTACTCCAAGTAGTGATTTTAAGGCATGCGATATATGTTGTATCTTTTTGTTTTGTCCAATTTTTTTATATTTTTTTTATTGTTGGGAATACCTATGATGCATCATTTAAGCATATGAATTTTATAGATTTTCTCTTCATTTGAGACATCCTTTGGTCATTGCGAATTATTTAGGGGTTATGTGGATCTTATTCTCCCCTGTTGACCACTGATGTATTTGCCCAATTAAGCCAATTGATTTTATAAATTTGTAAATCCTATAGAATTCAAGACAACATGCTCTTGTGAGTGTATTTTTTTAAGTTGAAAAGATAAACATGCTTTCGTTCTATTAAAAGATGCTATTTTCCTTTCCCAACGCTATGAAACCCCTTTATTAGGATATTTGTTGGGCAAAATTTTGGATATTTTGCTGAACATGACTTCACTCATATAACGAAGAATTATACGAGTTTTATTAAATGTAGGTTAAACCCATTCCAGATAGTATATATCCGTTAATTATAATCTCTTGTTTCAAGAGAACACCCTTTGATTCTAACTAGAAATTATCACACGCTACCATTTACACCACAAAGGCATTTTATTTGCGATGGTGGCTGGACCTAGGTTAATTGTCTAGGCTGCTCTACGTACCCGTTATCGGGATCAAGCCGCTTCGTAGTTCGGGGAGATTAAATTATTTTTGGAGTAAGATCAACGAGTAAATGACCCATTAATCTTGAATGGACAAAATATCCATTATGTTTAAAATGGGTAAATGACCATTTGAATTGATATGGGTTTAAGGACTACTTGATTGTGGAGGAGTTGTGACTGCGCCTAATTTAACTAGACTGCCTATGTATCCAAAAGAGAATCAAGTCAGACGTAGTTCGACATAAGAAATTGGAATTTATTTGAAGTTAATTTGGACTTGCGACTACGCCTAGTTTAACTAGACTGCCTATGCATCCGAAAGGGCATCAAGTCAGCCGTAGTTCATGATAAGAATTTGGAATTTATTTAAAGTTGATTTGGACTTGCGACTGCGCCTAGTTTAACTAGACTGCCTACGTAACCGAAAGAGAATCAAGTCGAATGTAGTTCGGAAAGAATTTGGAATTTATTGGAGTGGGCTTTTAAATGAGTGAAAGACTCATTTAATTTGAAATTTTACTTTGATTAAAGCTGCCAGCACATTCCACTTCCTTTTCTAATGGCAAGCTTTGGGTTAGTGGGTCTCCCATTCACCCCACACTTCTTTGATGGGCAGGTTTATGTTGAAGAAACTACCCATAACCACCACTAGTTGGAGGATAGGCAAGGGACGTGTTAAGCACATGTCTTCATGCTTTAATTTTCTAAATCAGTCACTTAACTGATTTTAATAATAATTTTTTTTATAATGAGGATCCACCAAATAATAATTAATTTTGACCATGACTATGAGAACAAATCTAGGACGTAAGAAATTAGTTTGGAGACTCTTCTAGTGATGCGGATTTGTATAAATAGCTTATGGAAAACAAATCACACATTTCTCACCGACCTTCATTATTAATAATAATTTTTTTTTACTGTTCAACAATATCAATAGCCTTGATCGGCAACACAAACTTGCACTGCAACGAAATTCCACACCTGTTACAACATCCGGAACAAAATAATAGATTTTTTACTGGCAGCCTGTAAAGAAATTGTTTACAGACAGCCAATCAAAATTGAGGAGTTACACAAACTCATTGAGAATCCTCAACATCAGGAACAAGCTCCAACATCACAAGAGCTTTCATTAAATTCTCTTTTTTACAATATGCATTAAATGTGACATCATTAGGTTCCACCATTTCATTCATCAAGCTGCTAGCTCACCCAATCCTGAACTTCACACTCTTGCAAAGAGCGTGGAGCAATGTGTTATATTTGACAGTATTTGGCGCTACACCCTGAGGCTTCATTACTTGAAAGAGCTTAAAACCACCACCAATTCTTTTATTGAAACAAAGTCCTTTCATTAAAATCCCATAATTATAATCATCACCTAGAACAACACTTTCCATCATCTTCTTCCTATAAGACTTTCTTGCCAAGTCAATATCTTATTTAACAATAACATCATGTATTGAATTGAAAAGTTTCAAAGATGGGTGCTCTTCAAACTTCAAAACCATGTCAAGAACTGTGATCAGTTCTCGAATCATTCGAGCCCAATCCAGACTTGTTAAAAATAGCATACTAGATAATACTTAGTTTTTATGTGTATCTAGTTGACTTATGAGTCTTGGGTTTTGTTATGTGGTTAATATTCTAAAGAAATGGAAGGTCAAGATGTATCTTGTAACCTATATGTATGCTGGAATTATGAAATACATGTATGAAAAATTATTCCAAAAGACTAAATTACATTGTCTTTGTTTTCTCTATGACAAATATACAAATGTTGAAATTATAACCAACATAAGTGGTATCAAAGCTAGTTCGACACTAACTAGCTGAGCTTGGAACTTCTCATTGGATAAACAAAGTCCTCATTGGATAAAAAAAGTCCTAGTAAAGAAAATCAAAATGGAAATGGAATAAACATGTCTGTCGGTGCACAACAACCACTTTTTTCCCCTTTTTGATGATAAAAATTATGATTATTGGTTTGTAAAGATGAAAACTATATTTCTCTCTTATGATCTTTGGGATTTGATTGAAACTGGATATGAAGATCCAACTGAAGAGATGATAGTTAAGATGGCAACAACTTAAATGAACCAATTAAAGGAAAATAAGAAGAAGGATGCAAAGGCTCTTCATTTGATTCAATAAGGAGTAACAGATGTCATTTTTTCAAAAATTATCAATTCAACAAAGTCAAAGGTTGCTTGAGATACTTTACAAGATGAGTATTGTGATACTACAAAGGTAAGAGCAGTGAAACTACAATCCTTGAGAAGAAAGTTTGAGAATAGTAGAATGAAAGAAAACAAATCCTTAAATGATTTATTCTCTAGAATTATGGAGATTGTAAATCAAAGGAAAACTTATGGAGATCAAATTTTGGACCCAAGAATTGTTGAATTTTTTTGATTAGTTTGCCAGAAAAATATAATTCTAATATTTTCGTCATTGAAGAAACCAAAGGAATTTGTTCTTTGGGTGTTCGAGATTTATTTGATTCCATTAAAGCATTTGAGCAAAGGTTTAGTAGGCACGTCGAAAAATCTGTTGAGAGTACTTTTCAATCCAAGATTAATGTTGACTCCAAAAGTCATGAATCATCTACTTCCAATCAATATAAAAGTGAATCTTTTAGAGGAGGAGAATTTGGAAGAAGACGAGGAAGAAATTCAAGAGGAAGAGGAAGAGAAAATTTTGAAAGAAGAACAAATGAAGAATCCATTCAACAAAAATGTAGAATTTGTAAAAGATCAAGTCATGTTGATAAAGATTGTTGGTTTTGTAGCAAGCCTCAATGTTTTAATTGTAAAAAGTTTGATCATTTTCAAAAAGATTTTCAGTTCAAGAATAATCAAAAAGCTATTTTTTTTCTAAGAGCAAGTAGTGGAAATATGTTATACGCTTGTCAAGCAATGTTCGAGCAAAGGAACGATGTGTGGTATCTTGATAGTGGTTGTAGTAACCATATGATTGGTGATGGTAATATTTTTGTAAACATGGACGCCACTTCTAATTCTAAAGTAAGGACGAAAAATGGTATCATGGTTCAAGCAAAAGGTAAGAGAACTATTGCCACTCAAACAAAGAAAGGAACAAGATATGTCCAAAATATCTTGTTAGTACCGGAGTTGGAACAAAATTTGTTGAGTGTTGGTCAACTTATAGAGTATGGGTACTCCGTGGTGTTTGAAGACAACTCTTGCAAGATCTATGATCTTAGAGATAAAAGGCAAGTTATAGCAAAAATTGAGATGGAGAATGTGACGCCCCAAAATTCGGGGGTCCGTTGATTACCCATCAACCCGCGGAACTACCCGTGGATGTCACTCAACCCAACACCACGACGATAGCATCCCCTTAGCTGGGATCATAACTCACCAATGTAAACTGGATTCAATTATTCATTGGGTTCAACCAAGATCCAACATACCAGGATTTACACTCCATTATAGTCCATTTACATCATTGGAGGGAAGGAAGGCATAGACCGAAAATAGGGCAAAGCAGTTTAAAAATCTTAAAATTTTTGAGAGTGTACCGGT
This sequence comes from Ilex aquifolium, assembly GCA_951799425.1. Taxonomy (NCBI): domain Eukaryota; kingdom Viridiplantae; phylum Streptophyta; class Magnoliopsida; order Aquifoliales; family Aquifoliaceae; genus Ilex; species Ilex aquifolium. The sequence continues at coordinate 24,701,096 of OX637391.1, read as the reverse complement.
ATTGTGTACCGGTACAATATCGTACCGGTACTGCGTACCGGTACGATTTGCCTACTGGAAAGTGCGTACCGGTACCCTACCGTACCGGTACACAGTACAGGTACTTTCTGCCTAGCTTTGCCTTTTTCAACCGTTTTTCATTTTCAATCCATTCCAACCCTCCAAAAATCATCCAACACATGTTAGATAAGATTTTCCATATAAAACATAATTGGTACAAGTTCCATTACAATTAATTCCATGCATTTACACATCAAAAATGGAATTTTCGCAAAAGCTGTACAAAATAAACCATAAGAGCCACAAGTTGACCCCCTTCATGCCTGATGCTCTCCAAGTGAGCCATCCACTGGTGCAAACCCCACACCTGAAATGTTTCCCATATAGGTTGAGCCAACGCCCAGTAGAGTAAATCCTACAAAGGCTACTCCCCCCTAAATGCTCATGCTCATGCAACATTCATTTGCAACATATAAACAATCATTCCTTATAAGGATATGCATTCTAAGTTGGAATGCAATACTACCATGCCATGAAATGAGATGACACTCACTCATGCACTTCAACCCGAGTCCTCACCGACTCCTACTACACGATGCAATGTCAAAGTGTTCCATTCCATCATTTATGTTCACATCAAATGACATTTTCAAAACTAGGGTCTTTCTTGGGGTTGGATATTCATGGACTTGAACCAAGGGTCTTCCATACCTGCACACTTTATGGACTCTTACACCAATGGAGTGCACCTCCCAAATCACCAGGTCTTGCACCCGAGAGGTCGTCATGCCTCTTCTTGCTAACCCCAACCCAATTTATCATGCAACCAAGTGGCTTAGCTAGGTCTTCGACCCAACCTTTCCCAAGCCATACCGTCAATCACCAACTGTGGTGTTGACATCAACCATGCACACACACCCATGTAATGAGATGCTTCCGTGCATATGCAATGCCATGTCCCATTGCATACAACATAATGTTCAATATGCCAAGAACAACACATGAACAATTTCAACATGATCATTCAATTACAAATCATATCATAAGCATATGATTCCACAAGTTAAACTTAAGCACGTTATTTCAATTAAATCAAAACAACAATTTCTAAATACTCAAGGCATTTCACCAAACACGTTCAAAGCATAATTTATATAACACATAGCATGCCTTTAATTTCACTAAGTTACATAGTAATTCACATGTGACTTCATATACCAAAATCAAGCTAGAAATTAGCTTAAACCATTTCTATGCTCACTTTTCCATTTCTATAACCATAAACATATATATGAAGGTCCATCCATATGCATAAACATATCAACCCTTAAACTATCAACATCTAAGGACAAGATTAATCCAAGGTAGGAATAACCCTACCTCTAGTAGCGTGAAGGGAATGATAGAATTCCCAAAAACACCAAAGAAAGCCCCTAAGACTTGATTTCTCCAAGATCACCCTTTTGGATCTTCGGTGAAATTCTTCGTTCTTGGTACCCACGCGTAGCCCTAGTCACGTAGAGCAACTTTAACTCTTGGCTCGAGCGATTCCGAGTGACGGAACTACGGGAAATCGAAAGGGAAACTTGAAGAATCAAGGTTTTCTCTCTTTTCTCTCTTCTCTCTCTATGGCCGGCCAAAGGGGCTGAACAATGGGATATTTCTGCTGAAATATCTCATTTAAGTCCCTATTTATAATTTTAAATGCTCGGCCTACGTCGCGCCATACGTCACCCACTGATCCGGGTCCGTTTCCGCCCCGAAACGATTTATTTGATCTCCGTTTAAGTTCAAATTAATTTTATTTGATCTCCGTTTAAGTTCAAATTAATTTTATTTGAACTTTAATTCAATTTTAAGGAAATTTTATAAAATTTATTTATGGGGACGTGATGAGCACAAAATATTGTATATTTCAAGGCCTCATTACATGCATTTTAACTCAACTTTTGCATCTAAGTACTTAGAGTTAGCCGATTTTATGAATAATGTTGAATTCTCGAGGTTGCATGTTTTTATAGCTTAAATCATGTATTTTAGGACCTTGCAACTATGATGGATGTGTGGTGAGGGCATGTACACATTACATGAAGATTTGGAGGCTTAAAAGTGAAGAAATCAAGGAGGTATTGGTGTTTGGGAACAAAAGCGCCAGCAGCCACACCACTGGGTTGAAGAGCCTTGGTTTTCCTCCATTTTTACCATGATCCACTTCGAATCTGAAAAAGTTCAAAACATGAAAGTTGTAGATCTGGATGTCTTCTGTATTGTGTCAAAATTTCAGCTCAATCGTACGGCTGGATCAAAAGTTATACCAATGTTACGAAAAGTGGTCCGGAGGAGAAAACAGTTCCGGTACACAGTACCGGTACTATATCGTTCCGGTACTGCGTACCGGTACTTCGAACTCCAGAAGGTTTAGAGTACCGGTACGCTCCCAGAATAGCCCAGAACACCTGCAAACTCTTCTCCACGTGCGTGGGGGTCCCACCATTGGTTCTCCCACACCTAGCCCGACATTTTATCCCTACAATCATGCCTCCTATACCATAGTTAAATACTTTGGAGGCTTGACATTGAATGAGACGAGAGAGAAGGGGTGAAGCCTGGGGAGTGCAGGCTAAGCCTGTGCTAGCCTGCCATACCCATCCATTCAGCCCCTATTGATGGGAGGCTAGCTCACTCATGCTAGAGGACCCTATGGACGAAAATGCAGAGGCTACACACCATATATTCAGCATTACACAAGTTCTTGAGAGGTGGCTACCTAAGCTTAGGAGTAGTTCCAGGAAGAAGAAGATGAATAGTGCTCGAAGTTGATATATTTGCATTTTCTTCATTACAGTGTCTTGTAATCTTTTGTAAGGATATTTTGAACTTTGTTTAAAGTCTTTAATGTCATTTACTTTAAGTTCATTGCAAGTTTAGTCTTACATTTTACATTTCACCATTGTTATGTTAAGTTTTCTTCATTTCTTGCTTTAAAATGGGTATTGAATATTGTTCTTCTTAGTTTACGATTTCTTGCATTAGTTTAAGTTCTAATCTTCATTTATCCATTATGCCTCTTTACATTATGTATTTTCTTCTTGCTTTCATGAGTAGCTAGATTTTAAGTTGGTTAATCCAAGGGAGAACTCCTCTTGGGTGTGCCACTTCAACTCTTTTCCATTCCTCCTCTCAGAGTACGATGGCTCGGTTTGACTGGGTTGGGGTGAGGACATGGTTGTGAGTTCTTGATACACCGTAGGCATTGTCACGGGGTATGCTTGAATCCTCACCTCCATTTTAGTCCGAGCTTCCCAAGAATCAATCGTACTTCTAGGCTCTATTGGAGGAAAGCTTGAGTTGATTTGGTATTCCCATTGGAATGACCTCTTCGGATTAACCAACATTTGTTTTTCTTGCATTTCCATTCACAAACTCCACTCACCAAAACAAACTAAAAGATTTTACACTTTCCCTTTTGTTCACCAAAATCACTTTCACACAACTTGACATTTCCTTCCCTGAGGAGACGACCTTGGAATACTCATTCCAAGTAAAACACGACACGCGAAAGACTCCTTGCGATTGGGGAGCACTTTTGTTCACACACCCACATTTCATTTCATACATTTTGTTCATTTCATTTTCCACCAATTCGTTGTTGCCTAATCTCTTGCATCACCCCGAGGGAGAGTGACACTCCCTTTCACACATAAGCCATATACACATGTCAAATGGTGATGTTTAGGGGTTAGGAATAACAAAGTTTTTGCTCAATCATTTTGGCGCCGTTGCCGGGGAAGGTTAAGCGTCGAGTACAAAGGTGATTTTGGGCGGCATGGTAAGTCTCGTGATTTTCATCACGGGCCAAGGTATGTCGTTTCTTTTGTAAATATTTTGTTTTAGTTTGTGTTTTGTATTATGTCTTATAATTTTTATGAAAATGTATATAATGCCCAAAGTTTTCAAAATGTGTGTGAAATTTGTGATGAGTATGGGCATGTTACTAGTGAGTGCCCGAGAATGACCTCTTATTTTGAAAACGTTTGCGAGATTTGTGGTGAGTATGGACACATCACTAACGAGTGCCCAATAAATGCCCCTTATTTTGAAAACGTTTGCGAAATTTGTGGTGAGTATGGACACCTCACTAATGAATGCCCAAGAAATTATCTGGTTCAAGACTTTGCATGCGAAGGTTCAAATTCATTTTTGGCCTCCGAAATTTTTTACCCCAATCATTATGTTACACCGAGTTATCCGAGTTATGGTTGGGAGAATGAACCTCATGATTTTTCATCCAATCTCACACCACCAAATGAATTTTGCCATTATCCAACGTATGAGGACTCAACTGAACAAGAATTGGAAAATACGTTTTACGAGTTTATGCAAAGCCAAATGGAATGGAATGCCCAAATAACCCAACAACTTGATACATTGACTAATGCTATAATTGCTATGCATGAAGAACAACATCTTGAGCATAGTCAATGTATTGAGGTTGATCATCCCAATGGAATGCAAATTGATGTTGAATCTCCCACCACTCTTGATTGTGAAAAATTTGATAAAGTTATTATCTCACAAGAGGCTAATGAGCCCAAGGTCATTTTTCCATCTAAGAGTGGTGTTGAGATTCACATTTCTCAACTTGGGGAGGGCATTGCAATGGAGTTAAGTGTAGAAAGTTTTCAAGACAAATTTTATACTCCATTGTTGGAATTGCATAAACTTGCCTATACCTCGGTTCGGTTGAGAATTTTGAGTCAACATCCTTTCTATGTTTGGATCAATGGTTTAAGAAGGGCATTCATACACCAAAAAAATGTTAAAACCAAAAAAATAAATGGGCGCAAGTTCATATCCGAATTGAAGCCGGATTGACATGTGCCCCTTTTTGTTTTGTTTTCATGTACATAGTAGTTAGATTTCTTTTAATTGTTATATTTTTCTTTTCTTGATGTTGTAGTATAGAAGTTGTTTACCTCTCCCTAATTTGGACTCATTTCATTTTGAGCATCATAGTAGAAAATCTCATTCAATATCATGTGCGAGTTTAAGTTGGGGGGTGTAAATAAACTTGTTTTTTTTTTCCTTTAATGTTTATATCAAAAAGACAAAAAAAAGCAGAAAAAAGGGGGTATTTCATTTCCCAAGTTACTTTCATTTTTCTCATTGCATGATTCCTTGTGCATTGAGGACAATGCATGGTTTAAGTTGGGGGGGTGAGGTGCACCATTCACATGTTCCACCACTTTTTGTATAGACTAATGGAAAATGTGAAAATTTTGAAAAATTTTGGTTCTAATATTGAACTATATTCCCCTATCCTAATGGTTATGGGATTTGTGATTACTTGATCTTCATTTTGAACTTTGAATACATGAGCACATTATAGAAGTTTATCCTATTGATAAGAGTATCACATACTTGTTTGCTTTTGAACTCAACCATAAGTGCACCATGAACTTGTAATTTTGGCAATTTATGGATTGAGTTCACATTTGAGTGCTTGACATGAATAGTTGAGATGAGTAAGAACCCATGTGAGCTTTAATGCCAATCCTTGTTTGGAGGGAACTTACATTTACTCAAGGAACAATTTTTCAAATTCCAAATTTGTTCAATAATCTCATTATGCTTGTTTTGGTTAGGTGCATTTGGGTAGTTGATTGACTTTGTCTTGAAATGCATAATGCTCCCCCATGCTTATTTAGAAATGATCTTAGGCCATTTTTGAATGCTTTAAGCCTTTGCCTTTTTCTTGTGAAAAATTTATCCCTAGTGCCGTGATTGAGCCTTATTGTAAATTCGTTTCCATGCCACACATGTAACCAAGCCATTGAAAATGATAAATATCTACCTTACCTTGGTTGTTCCTAGTGCTAAGTGTTAGTGATGATAAAAGAGAAGGAAGTATGGTGTGGCAACTCAAACAAAAGGGATGCATGAAGTTGAAACTCAAAGAGTTGAACGAAAAAGAATGAAAATCCAAGAAAAGGAGAAAAAGGGGTGGAAGAAGAAAAGAAAAGAAAAATGTTAAGGAAAAGAAGCAAAAAAAAAAAAAAGAAACAAAGAGTGAAGTGATGGTGTTAGCCTATAAATCCCATAAAAGGGAGATCTTTTTGAAATAAAGGTCATTCACTCGGAACAACCCTCTTTGTTATCCGATATCCTTCATTTCATTTACCTCAATATCACCCCAAAGCCTCATTATAACCCGTGAAAGTCCTAAATGATCTAGAGAAGCATGGGGATGCATACTTTTTAAAGAAAAAGAGAAGTTGGTTTGCTATCTAATGCCCTAGCATTCCTTTCATGAGATTATGCCAAGGTTGTTTCATTTTTATGCATGAACTTCATTTTTGGATTATATGTGAGCTTATTTCGTTTTGAGCACAAGATTCCATCTCACATATACACATGGAGAGCATGCCAAGATAACTAGAGTGTGATTCATTGTGAGAGACACCCTTGGTGAGTTTGCATCGAAGCTTAATTTGGATAGCCAAAGTGAATGTGAATTCCATTGTGTAAATGTTTAAATTACATGTTCATTTCACACACACACGAGTTTGATAATGAATGTGTATGTGGATACTCTAGAATAGCATTTAAGGCTATGATGTGTTTTATGTGTGATTAGTTCGGGTGGTTTAGCAAGCTTTTTGACATCCCAGTGCTAATTAAGATAAGGGAATATGCTTTAATATTGGATACTAAGAAAAGAAGTTTGTAGGTACCTTCACTGAAAACCTTCACGAGACAAAACTCGTCCACTAGGGATCACCTAAGGGTTCAAAGGCTTGTTGCATGTGCTAAATGCAATTGCGGAATTAGTATATGTTTTATTTTGTTTGCATGCTTTTTACATTTTGTTTGCTAGGGACTAGCAAAACTTAAGTTGGGGGGTGTGATGAGCACAAAATATTGTATATTTCCAGGCCTCATTACATGCATTTTAACTCAACTTTTGCATCTAAGTACTTAGAGTTAGCCGATTTTATGAATAATGTTGAATTCTAGAGGTTGCATGTTTTTATAGCTTAAATCATGTATTTTAGGACCTTGCAACTATGATGGATGTGTGGTGAGGGCATGTACACATTACATGAAGATTTGGAGGCTTAAAAGTGAAGAAATCAAGGAGGTATTGGTGTTTGGGAACAAAAGCGCCAGCAGCCACACCACTGGGTTGAAGAGCCTCGGTTTTCCTCCATTTTGACCATGATCCACTTCGAATCTGAAAAAGTTCAAAACATCAAAGTTGTATATCTGGATGTCTTCTGTATTTTTTCAAAATTTCAGCTCAATCATACGGTTGGATCAAAAGTTATGCCAATTCTACGAAAAGTGATCCGGAGTAGAAAACAGTACCGGTACACAGTACCGGTACTATATCGTTCCGGTACTGCGTACCGGTACTTCGAAATCCAGAAGGTTTAGAGTACCGGTACACAGTACCGGTACGTTCCCAGAAAAGCCCAGAACACCTGCAAACTCTTCTCCACGTGCTTGGGGGTCCCACTATTGGTTCTCCCACACCTAGGCCGACATTTTATCCCTACAATCATGCCTCCTACACCATAGTTAAAGACTTTGGAGGCTTGACATTGAATGAGACGAGAGAGAAGGGGTGAAGCCTGGGGAGTGCAGGCTAAGCCTGTGCTAGCCTGCCATACCCATCCATTCAGCCCCCTATTGATGGGAGGCTAGCTCACTCATGCTAGAGGACCCTATGGACGAAAATGCAGAGGCTACACACCATATATTCAGCATTACACAAGTTTTTGAGAGGTGGCTACCTAAGCTTAGGAGTAGTTCCAGGAAGAAGAAGATGAATAGTGCTCGAAGTTGATATATTTTCATTTTCTTCATTACATTGTCTTGTAATCTTTTGTAAGGATATTTTGAACTTTGTTTAAAGTCTTTAATGTCATTTACTTTAAGTTCATTGCAAGTTTAGTCTTACATTTTACATTTCACCATTGTTATGTTAAGTTTTCTTCATTTCTTGCTTTAAAATGGGTATTGAATATTGTTCTTCTTAGTTTACGATTTCTTGCATTAGTTTAAGTTCTAATCTTCATTTATCCATTATGTCTCTTTACATTATGTATTTTCTTCTTGCTTTCATGAGTAGCTAGATTTTAAGTTGGTTAATACAAGGGAGAACTCCTCTTGGGTGTGCCACTTCAACTCTTTTCCATTCCTCCTCTCAGAGTATGATGGCTCGGTTTGACTGGGTTGGGGTGAGGACATGGTTGTGAGTTCTTGATACACCGTAGGCATTGTCACGGGGTATGCTTGAATCCTCACCTCCATTTTAGTCCCGAGCTTCCCACGAATCAATCGTACTTCTAGGCTCTATTGGAGGAAAGCTTGAGTTGATTTGGTATTCCCATTGGAATGACCTCTTCGGATTAACCAACATTTGTTTTTCTTGCATTTCCATTCACAAACTCCACTCACCAAAACAAACTAAAAGATTTTACACTTTCCCTTTTGTTCACCAAAATCACTTTCACACAACTTGACATTTCCTTCCCTGAGGAGACGACCTTGGAATACTCATTCCAAGTAAAACACGACACGCGAAAGACTCCTTGCGATTGGGGAGCACTTTTGTTCACACACCCACATTTCAATTTCATACATTTTGTTCATTTCATTTTCCACCAATTCGTTGTTGCCTAATCTCTTGCATCACCCCGAGGGAGAGTGACACTCCCTTTCACACATAAGCCATATACACATGTCAAATGGTGATGTTTAGGGGTTAGGAATAACAACGTTTTTGACCAATCATTTTGGATCACCATTTGACATGTGTATATGGCTTATGTGTGAAAGGGAGTGTCACTCTCCCTCGGGGTGATGCAAGAGATTAGGCAACAACGAATTGGTGGAAAATGAAATGAACAAAATGTATGAAATGAAATGTGTGAACAAAAGTGCTCCCCAATCGCAAGGAGTCTTTCATGTGTCGTGTTTTACTTGGTGGTATTCCAAGGTCGTCTCCTCAGGGAAGGAAAGTTCAAGTGTGTGAAGGTGATTTTGTCAAAAAGAGAAAGTGTAAAATCTTTTAGTTTGTTTTGTAGAGTTGTGTTTGTACTGAAAATGCAAGAAAATAAGTGTTGGCTAATCCAAAGGGTCATTCCAATGGGAATACCAACTCAACTCAAAACCTTCCTCCAAGGGTTTATAGATGGACGATTGATTCGTGGCTCAGGACAAATGGAAATGAGGATCTAAGCATAAACCGTGACAAGTCTACGGAATATCAAAGCCTCACAACCAAATGGAGGTGAGGATCCAAGCATACCCCGTGACAAATGCCTACGGGATATCAAGGATTCACCACCACGTCCACACTCAACCCAGTCAAACCGAACCATCGTACACCGGGGAGGAAAGAAAATAAGTTGAAATGGAGGGCCCAAGAGGAATTCTCCCTTGAATTAGCCAACTAAAAATCTAGCTAGTCATGCATAAAGGAAAGACAAGCATAATGTAAATGGACATAATGAAATGGAGCATGAAACTTGAACTAATAAAAGAAAACTTAAACTAAGAAGACAAATATGAAAAACCCCATTTAAAAGCTTGAAATGAAGAGAACTTAAATAACAATGGTGAAATCTAGAATATTCAACTAAACTTGCAAACCACTTGAAGTAAATGACATTAAAAGTAATTAATGAAGCTTACAAGAGTATTCAAGAAGATTACAAGTGAAAAGATGAAAGAAAATGCAAAAACATAAATTTCTTACACTATGGCACTATTCATTGTCTTCTTCATGGGATTTTCTAAGCTTAGGTAGCCACACCCAATACAATGTGTAAAATGCTGAATATAATGGAGAGTTAGCCTTCAATTTTCGTGCATGGTGGTCCCCCTTAGCTGTGTGCAGGCCTCCCATCAATGGGAGGCTGAATGATGGCTCTTGACAGGCTAGGAGAAGGTTAGCCTGCAACTCCCTTGAGCAGCCCACTTCTCTCCCATCCTCATTTAATGCCAAGCCTTCAAAGTCTTCAAAATGTGTAAGAGAGGCATGAAGATGTGTAAGGAAATGTTGGGGGCAAGTGGGAGAATCATTGGTGGGACCCCCAAGCAAGTGGAGAAGAGTTTGCAGGTGTTCTGGGCTGTTCTGGGAGCGTACCGGTACTGTGTACCGGTACTCTAAACCTTCTGGAGTTCGAAGTACCGGTACGCAGTACCGGAACGATATAGTACCGGTACTGTGTACCGGTACTGTTTTCTGCTCCGGACCATTTTTCGTATAATTGGTATAACTTTTGATCCAGCCGTACGATTGAGCTGAAATTTTGACACAATACAGATGATATCCAGATCTACAACTTTCATGTTTTGAACTTTTTCAGATTGGAAGTGGATCATGGTCAAAAGGGAGGAAAACCGAGGCTCTTCAACCCAATGGTGTGGCTGCTGGCGCTTTTGTTCCCAAACACCAATACCTCCTTGATTTCTTCACTTTTAAGCCTCCAAATCTTCATGTAATGTGTACATGCCCTCACCACACATCCATCATAGTTGCAAGGTCCTAAAATACATGATTTAAGCTATAAAAACATGCAACCTCGAGAATTCAACATTATTCATAAAATCGGCTAACTCAAAGTACTTAGATGCAAAAGTTGAGTTAAAATGCATGTAATGAGGCCTTGAAATATACAATATTTTGTGCTCATCAGGACGTTCGTGAGGTCATTCGCCACGCAGTTGCCTCGAACGACGTGCAAAATTCGACTCTCTCGGAATTCGACGAAATTTGACAAGGTGACTAGATTTCGCGATACGAATCCAACGGCGAACTCCGTTTCCTCATCCGAGGTCTAGAGCATGAGTATTTCAAATAAGTATTAGGATGGCAAATGACCATTTTGCCCTTATTCACAAAAAGTTTAAATTTACCCGGGTTTTTACATTTTTCCCCCCTTAAAAAGAATTTTGTTCCCGAAATTCACACACACATACATGCAATCCCATGCATATGCCACAGTCATGTAATAGTAAATGACTATAAAACGTACCTCTATCCTCAAACAAGAAAGGATAATTGGCACGTACGGTGTCCTCGCGCTCCCATGTCGCCTCTTCCACTCCCCGGTGCTGCCACAGCACCTTCACTAGGCTCACGGTCTTGCCTCGCAAAACCTGATCTCGGCTATCCATGATACGCACCGGTCCCTCCTCGAAGGTCCCATCCGCATCAACAACAAGCTCGCCCCAATCCACCACATGAGTCGGATCTGTGGTGTATTTCCGGAGCATAGAGACATGGAATACCGCATGAACACCTGATAGGTTTGGCGGTAACGCCAACCGGTAAGCGACCGTACCAACCCTCTCAAGTATCTCAAAGGGCCCGATATACCTCGGTGATAGCTTTCCTCGCTTGCCGAACCTGACCACTCCTCTCGTAGGCATCACCTTCAAGAAGACATGATCTCCCACCTCAAACTCTAGGGGTCGCCGCCGTCTATCGGCGTAGCTCTTCTGCCGACTCTGAGCCGTGAGAAGACGCTTCCGTATCAAGCCCACCTTCTCTGAGGTGTCTCTAACCAAGTCCGGACCCGTAACAGATCTCTCTCCAACCTCTGTCCAACAAACCGGAGATCGACATGGCCTCCCATATAGTGCCTCGTAGGGTGCCATCTGTATGCTCGACTGATAACTATTGTTATAGGCGAACTCCACCAAGGGTAAATGATCATCCCAACTACCCTTGAGATCTAGGACACATGCCCGTAGCATGTCCTCTAATGTCTGAATGGTCCTCTTAGACTGACCATCCGTCTGGGGATGAAAAGCAGTGCTCATCATCAGCTGTGTCCCCATGGCTCGTTGGAAATTTCCCAAAAATGAGCTGTAAACCTGGGATCCCGATCCGATACTATAGATATGGGTACCCCATGCAACCGGACAATCTCCCGTATATATAACCTGCAGAATTCCTCCAGTGTGAAGGTCATCCGCACAGCCAAAAAGTGTGCCGACTTCGTAAGCCGGTCCACTATCACCCATACCGCGTCATGTCCCCGCGATGTCCGTGGCAAGTGAGTCACAAAATCCATCGTGACATGTTCCCATTTCCACTCAGCTACCTCCAATGGCTGGAGTAACCCTGCTGGTCTCTGGTGTTCAGCCTTCACTTGCTGACACGTGAGACATCTACTAACAAAATCGCCAACCCGTCGCTTCATCCCATTCCAATAATACTGGCGACGAAGATCATGATACATCTTCGTGCCTCCTAGATGAACCGCAAAACGGGAGCAATGAAACTCCCTAAGGATCTCCTCTCTCAGATCCACCAACTGAGGAACCACAACCCTTCCCCGATACCGAAGACTACCATCCGAGTAAATGGCCCAGCCCTCGTCACCTGTACCTGTCTGTACCCAGTCCCGAATGGACAATAGCTCCGTGTCCTGACTCTGGGACTCAACAACCCTGCTCAGTAGGGAAGACGTAGCCACCAAACTCCCCAAAGTACCCTGAGTCTGACCCATATAACATAGTCCGAACTGTCCCACAGTCTCGAGCATCTGCCACTCTCGGGAAGCCACACTAGCCAAGACTCCCCGTGACTTCCGGCTGAGTGCGTCAGCTACCACATTTGCCTTACCGGGATGGTAATGCAAGGTGAAGTCATAGTCCTCCAGAAACTTCATCCACCTGCGTTGCCTCATATTGAGGTCCCGCTGTGTAAAGATGTACTTCAGACTTTTGTGGTCTGAAAACACCTCGAACTGCTCACCGTATAAATAGTGGCGCCAAGCCTTCAAGGCAAAGACAATGGCTGCCAACTCCATGTCATGTGTGGGGTAACTCTGCTCGTGGTTCTTTAACTGCCGAGAACCATAAGCTACCACTCTCCCGGACTGCATCAAGACGTGTTCTTGATCTGAAATGTGTACACCCAAGTGCAGGCGGTCAAGCTGTAGTAATAATCCGGTTTGAGTCCGGAGTCGAATCCACATGGAACTTTTGTTGATATTTCTAAGGCAAGCAGTGGTAGAGACCTATTGATTGTAACCCTTGAGATTTGCTGTGAGATATGAGTTTTCCTAGACAGAATATAAGATTCTTTCCAAGAGGATTTTCTTAACAAAATAGGAGATAAGTGCTGATTAAAAAAAGTCATTCTTTAGTGCAAGGATCTGGACATGTAGTTAGTTATCCGGTTTGTCATAATTGTGCTTGATAAATCAATTAACTCCCGTGTCAACAGCAAGTTAATCGGAAGATAAAGATGGATTGTGAGAATTAAGAACATGATTCCGATGTCTTTCTAGAAGTTTACAAGAATTGTCTGTGCCGAGACTTAACCCGTCTACAAACAAGCAAGTGTTTCTACAAGACATCCAATCATGATATTAATATTCCATTCTTTAAATGAAGTACAATAAGGGGGAAGATTGAAGGGTAGTCATGAGGATCTAGCCGGGGTACTTGCCTTGAACTGATGAGTCTTTCTATGCAAGAGTCATCCGTGTCATAGAAAGAGCTCACAGTTATACAAAGTACCTTAGCTTTGCTAGATGCAATCAATCATCCAATAACAAGAAGAAATAAACGTTAAGCATCAAAACAATGCACAAATATGATTCTCGGATAACTTATACATGCCCTTCTCCTCTTACTAAAGAGTGAATGAGAAACTACTCACTCTTCATGGCTTGGGTAAAGCTAGAAAAGTGAGTGATGCTCATCCCTCCAAGTAGAGAACTTAAAAGATAAAGTAACAACAAACACGGAGCCAATCTTTAACAAAGAATGGGTGAATCACGTTCCACCCTTCACGGCTTTGGTAAAGCTCTAGAAAAGTGGAAGAGTTTCACTCTTCTAAGAAAGAAAGAAGCTCAAGCAATGGAAGTGAAATGCATGAACAATAAAAGTAGAAGAAAGCTAGTCACGTTTGGAGGGTGGCTTCCTCAACCAAGAATTGGAGGGTTGCTTCCTCAACCAAAAGATGAACTATCTCTCTTCTATGCATGTAAAATGAAAGCATAAACATAAAACTACTTTTATAACAAGCAAGAGATGTTGGAATAAAGTCAAACTAATCTCTAAAATAAAGACTTCATACAAGGAAAATAAGCTAAATCTACAATGAGAGTGGGAGTCTAAGCCTCCATCAACTTTCCTACTTGGCTCCCTTAGCTCTCCAACAAGGGGAGTATTTATAGGCAAGAGGAGGAGACAAGAGGAGGTGAAGGAATAGTGTTTGCTACCCAAGTCGAAGTGAACAGTCAACAACTCTGCTGCCAGTCTGTGGAGAACGTTCGAATGTGAGTTGGCGTTCGAACATTGTTTCTGTTTTTACACTAAGGGCGTTCGAACGTGGACTGCCGTTCGAACGTTTCTTCTGTTTTTGCACTGAGGGCGTTCGAACGTCAGATGTGTTCTGACCCCTTCACTCGAGTGGTCTGTTGGTCTTCTGTGAAGTTCAGTTCCAACTCTAAGCAGTAGTCTGGCCTTCAATCAACTCAAGTGTACGTTCGAACGTGAGTTGGCGTTCGAACGTGACACTCAAGTGCTTCAGAGCTTCAGTCTTCTTTCCTTACTGCAACACGCCTTCTCTTAGCAGTTGAGTCTGCTACAGTGTAATGTGGACGTTTGAACGTGAGTTGGCGTTCGAACGTTCTGCCTGTGCTCCAAGCTTCTCCAATTTTGGCTCTAATGTGCTGGTGTTGCATCCAAGTGTGGTACTTGTTGTTCTTGGGTCCTTGTTCAGTTTAGGGCCTGAAATGACATCACTTAAACTCCATCAAAGTACAATTAGTCTTAAAATGTCACAATAATATTTCAATTTTAAGTACTAATCACACTCCCCAACCTAAATATTGCTAGTCTCTAGTAATACGAAAAAGAGAAAAATCTACTCCTAATGCCATTTTCGTCGGTCATCTGGTTGCGTTTAGCTTATGCAACAAGCCGTTGAACCCCTAGGTTTACCCTAGTGGACGAGTGTTGTCTCGTGAGGGTTTCTAGGGAAGCTACCCACAAACTTCAGTCGAACAGATGTGCATAGGAGAGTGTTGATTAAAGTAAATTAGCATCATGGTCGTTGGGACACCAGATTCTCAATTTTGACTTATATCTCACACGTCCTTATTTCACAGGTATTCATTCTATGCAAAAATTATCATTTGTTACATTGATATTTGAAATTCTCAATGCAGTAGGAATGATCATTCAAGCAACAAGAATTGTTATATAACAAATACTCCCTTTTACCACCTTCCATGGATAGTTTCGATTTCACAAACCTTACGTAGTATACCCTCAGCAAAAGTTCACTCTGATTATAGTGACTTGTTTCTCACAGATCATGTGATCAGAAGATGGCCAATCGAAAAATCACATGCACAATTAGGAAATGAGTGAAATTTTAAAGAAGCAACTACTTATGTTTGGCATAATCTCATGAAAGAATATTAACGCAATTTAAAGAAATGCTATTTACCATATCCCAATTTTGATTAACAACACATGCATGTAACAGACTTGAGATCAATTAGGGCTTTTCATAGGTTGTAGCATGGCCAGAGGTTAGTGGCTAACGAAACGACGTCAGGGATTTTCAAAAGCTATCTTCTGTTTACGTATTGTAGCACACCTTTTTGTAACTTTTTGATATTTTGCCGAGAGATGACATTTCTTTCTTTCACTTTTCTCATTTTTCACTTTCTTGGCAAGTTCTTGCCTTTTTGCTTCTGTTTTGTTTCAATTGTTCCAATCAACTCTTCTTGGATGATAATCTCGAATGCTTCTTTTTCTTTTCCTTTTTCTGTATCATCTTACAAAGAGGATGTAAGAAAATTAGATAGCCAAGGTATGTCAAGTATGTTTTCCTGTGGATTGGTAATCATCTAGGTTTATCAAAGAAAAATTCTTACATTGATGGCTCAAACATGGCTAACGAGGGATAAATTTTGTCAAAGAAAGGTCTAAGGCTCAATATTATATCAAAGATGGCCTAAGATCATTTCTCAAGCATGTGCACATGTATGTGTCGTATGTGATGGTTCCTTGTGGGATATGTCAATAGATCACTTTTAAGTGCGTCAATCAAAGCAAGGTTAATGAGATCATTAAAAAATTGAGAGTGAAAAGAATTTACTTGAGTAAACATTGATTGTCTCTCGGAAGCATCGTTAGGTTCGAAACTCACCCTGGTGTTCTTTGTTATCTCCACTGTGTATGTCAGGTTTTCCAGGGGGTATTGGTTATATACCAATTCCATTTTCAAGTCAGATCTTCATGTACCTTTAAAATAACAAATATCGATGCACATATGACAATTTAAGTATAGAGAGAATACCAATTTTTTCAAGAAATGTGGTTTTAAGTCTCGGTTGATAAATTGAGGTGTCAAACCGATCATGTGCATATTTACTCTAGCAAGCATTCTTAACATCCACATTTGTTCCATCACCTTTTAATTTTTATGCTAAATCTACAAATGCATTAAAACAAATAAAAGTGATAAATGGAACCATTCATTTCTCAAAATATCATCTTTTAATATCAACGGTTCGATTCATTCACAATCACACAAAAAACTTACAACTATCAAAGAAGAAATTCATAAAAAGAAGCACTTTAAACAAACATAAAAACAAGAACAAGAACAGAAATATCTCTCTCTCACTCTCCTCCTTGTGCACCATCTCCGCCAGGTCCACCATGTCCACCCCTCAAAAGCCTAAGGATCTCATCCTGCTTAGCTTCAATGCTAAGCATGACGTCCCGTAAGGAGCGTCGGGTGCTGGTGCTGGTGCTAAGGCCTGCCTCTGGTGGCTGATCTCTCTCTTCCTCCATCTCATCAAGCTCCTCTTGTACCTCATCCACTCCCCGGGTGGGTGGTATCTCCTGTCTGACTGTTGGGCCGCCACTATGACTTTGGCTTCTCCGGAAGGAAGCCTTGTTCAGTGGCCCCATTGGCTTTTGGATTTCCATCTCGGGCTTCACCCTTACCCCATGGCCTTTGCACAGTTCTGTCACTAGGGTGCCAAAGGGAAGCGAATTCCTCTTCACATCACACCCCTTTTTCATTTCTGTCAGAATTAGGGAGGGGAGATCAATGCTTTGCCCTTTTCCAATCGCATACAACAACCGGGCCATGTCAGGTAAAACTTCATTTTTTCTTCCTATTGGAGCAAAATTTGACACCGCAATCAAGTTTAACATTTTGTATTTGTCACTTAGCTCCCCTTGTCTAAAAAATTTCTTCCCAGTCCACGAAAAATTGGGTACTCCAGTCAGTTCCTTCCCCACCTCATTCATCGCCACATTCTTCCTTGGGGGATAAGCGGGATTTGGAACCCGAGGCACCTCTTGCCTTACCCCCCAAATATAATTTTTATCAACGTCCACATGGACTCCCCTTACATAAGTTCGAATTTCCCCGTCGATGATCTCGGCGTTGGAGTAAAACTCCCGCACCAAGTCGACTACGGCCTCACCGCCGTTCCTCAAATAAAACAACCACCCCCTCCTTTCCATCTCCGCAAAGATCCCCAACTCCGCAAAATCAGCCAAAATCACATCTCTTTCACAAACAATGGCTTTGTTTTGGTAGAAATTTTCATACCTGTCTATTTTTAGAGCTGCGAGAAACCGAGTCTTGTCGTATCTCCTTGTGAGTGGTGGCATTCCTTCTCTCACCTCCACCACTTCTTCGACAAAATTTGGCTCTTGGGTGTTTGGGTTTCTCCTGGCAGGAAGCTTGACTCTTGGCATTTTTCGGTTTTTGAGTTAGAGGGTTTTGAAATCTTTGATTTCTTTGTGAAAATGGATCTTTTTGAAGTGGCAAATGTCTTGGGAGGGTTGATTTTTTTTTTTTTTTGTGAAAATGGAGAATGGTTGGGGTTTTGGGGTCTGGGTAATGAAGAGTCTCAAGGGTTTTTCAGGTTTTCAGAGTTTTAGGAGGGTTTTGAAATGAAGAAGACGAACCAGGCTTTTATAGCCTGAGTTGTAACGTTCGAACGTTGGTGACGTTCAAACGTGGGTAGAAGGATTTTAAACAGACCGTTCGAACGTGGTTTGGCGTTCGAACGTGGTGAGCTCTCAGTACTTTTGAGTTCTGTCAGAGGCCAAAGTGTTGTAGGTTCTCTTCGTTCGAACGTTCTATTGGCGTTCGAACGTTAATCTCGTTCGAACGGTCTATTGGCGTTTGAACGGTCTATTGGCGTTTGAACGGTCTATTGGCGTTTGAACGGATAGAGATCCCAGTACTTTCATGTTTCATCAGAAGCTTCATCAGAGGCTGAGTACTGTAAGCAGCTGACGTTCGAACATTACCTGGCGTTCGAATGTTGAACCAAAAATTAAAATTTTCCTCCACTACACTATATACAATCAAAGAAGGCAAAACACACAAATTTAAATAAAAAAAAACTAAGGCGTCTCAGGATGAACCCCTACCCACGCTTTAGGTTGATATTTTGGGACATTCCTTACTTGGCCCATATTTTCATTCTAGTCAAAAGAATTTATACAAAAAGATTTTTACACTTTTTACACTTTTTACAACAAATTCGGACCTTTGGTTTTCACTCCTCCAACAAAAGTACACATTTCCTACAAAAAATTATCTAATCCGAGTCTCCCTCTGTGTCTGTGTAGAATGGACAACCAGTAACTCTCCCAACTTCCTCTCTCACAAATCGGTTAAGCATAGTACCGGAATAGCATGGCATATCAGGGTAATCCTTACTCAGCCCATTCACTATCCAGTCTAATCGATCAAGTGCGCGACCGAAAATTGGTTCAGAACACTGGTTGTACCTTTTTTTCGTGAAAGACTCTACCACACTGTTTACAGGCACCAAGCCTTTTGGCACGACGGCGTTTGGCAAAGCTGCTTCTGCCACAGAGGGGTTTCGCTTGTTTTTCTTTGATTTCAGCCTTCCTTACTAATCTTGCTTTTCTCATGATCATAGTATGTACATCAGATGGAAAAGTACGTAGAACTCCTAGGCTAAACCAAAAAAGATTTTCATTCATGATTGCTAAGTTTTAAGACTCACTATCTGGTTCTTTAACGTCTGTCAGTTACAAAGACGATTGAAGCTGATTCATAAGCATAATCATCAATTTATACAATCAATGTTCAAACATGCTCAACAACGACAAAAAATTTACAAAAATATGAACTAATGAACTGATGAACTGATCATACCCCCCAACCTATACGAAAAATTGTCCCCAATGTTTCGAATTTACCGGTTCATGGATTGTGGAGACGAAGTTGAATGGTAGAGATCTGTTCATCCGCTGAGACCTACAAATAAAAACACAAAAATTACTCATCTGTGCACAGATCTAGATTTCGGGTAGGTTGAAAATCCTTATGTGTGAGTGCGAACAAAAGAAGAACACCCATGAGCAAATATAAGATTAAAATGCAAAACATGAAACAAAATATCGTGTTTGTGGAGTGTGTGGTCATGGGTGGTTTCTCGGATAACAGAGAACTCGAAGACGAACAGAAGGAAGAAGAAGAAAAGAAAAAGAAGAAAAAGAAGAGGAAGAAGAAGAAAAGGGGGGGGGGGGGCAACTGCGGCGGCTGGGAGAAAAAGTGGGTGCCTTATAAAGGTGCCCCAGTGGGTCGGGTTGGAGTAGATTTTTCCTGACCCGATCCACTGGAGTGTCGGCAGGTGCGAATTTCGGAGGAGTACTCTGGTTCCATTAAAAGAATGGTTTCCACATTTCTAACAAAATCCTCCAAAAATGGTTTTAACCGCTGACCATTAATAGTAAAATTATTACCGTTTGCTGGGTTTTCCACTTCAACTGCTCCATGTTCAAACACCTTTTTGACAATGTAAGGCCCAGTCCATCTTGATTTCAACTTACCAGGAAAGAGGCGGAGTCTTGAATTAAATAGCAAGACTTTTGAGATGGCTCAAAATATTTCCGCACAATGTGTTTGTCATGAAGAATTTTCATCCTGGTTTTAGCAATCTTAGCATTTTCATATGCTTCATTTCTCAATTCCTCCAATTCATTTATCTGAAGTTTCCTTGCTAGCCCAGCCTTGTCCAAGTCAAAATTCATTGCTTTAATGGCCCAGTATGCCCTATGTTCCAATTCCACAGGCAAGTGACATGGCTTTCCATAGACTAATCGATAAGTAGACATGCCTAAAATTGTTTTAAAAGTAGTACGGTATGCCCAGAGCGCATCAGTTAGTCTTAACGACCAATCTTTGCGATCTGGATTCACCGTTTTTTCCAAAATTAATTTGATCTCCCGATTAGCTAACTCAGCTTGTCCACTGGTCTGTGGATGATAAGGGGTTGCAATTTTGTGAAAAATCAAGTATTTTTTCATTAAATTCCAGAAAGGACGATTGCAAAAATGAGCACCCCCATCGCTTATGATTGATTTCGGAATTCCAAACCGGGACAAAATATTTTCTTTCAAAAATTTGATCACTGTTTTGTGATCATTGTTTCGGCATGGAATTGCTTCAACCCATTTGGATACATAGTCTACAGCCACTAAAATGTACAGATAGCCAAAGGAAGGGGGAAATGGTCACATAAAATCGATGCCCCAACAGTCAAAAATTTCAATTACCAGAATGGGGTTTAAGGGCATCATATTTCTTTAGAAATGTTTCCCAACCTTTGACACCTATCACAAGTTAAACAAAAGGCATGGACATCTTTGAAAAGTGTGGGCCAGTAAAATCCACACTGCAATATTTTTGCAGCTGTTTTTCTTGATGAAAAGTGGCCACCGCATGCTTCAGAATGACAAAATGTTATTACCTGACTACTTTCATGAGCAGGGATGCAACGTCTTATGATTTGATCTTTACAGTACTTGAATACGTAAGGATCCTCCCAAAAGAAGTTACGAACCTCCCTCAGAAATTTCTTTTTGTCCAACATGGTAAAGGATGGAGAGAGTGTACCAGTAGCCAGAAAGTTAGCAATGTCTGCATACCATGGTGTCCTATCAATCATGAACAGTTGTTCATCGGGGAATTTCTCATTGATTGGTAGTCCATCCTCATGAAATTTATAGGTTAGTCTGGACAGATGATCTGCCACCACATTCTCAACACCTTTCTTGTCCTTGATGACAAGATCAAACTCTTGGAGCAAAAGTATCCATCTCAAGAGTCTTGGTTTGGCGTCCTTCTTTGTGAGCAAAAATTTTAGGGTTGCATGGTCAGTGAATATAGTAACAGAAGAACCAACAAGATAAGAACGAAATTTTTTCAGTGCAAAAACTACAGCAAGCAATTCTTTCTCAGTTGTCGAATAATTCATTTGAGCATCATTCAAAGTTTTGCTTGCATAGTAAATCACATGGGGTTTCTTATATTTTCTTTGACCCAATACAGCACCTACAACAAAATCACTTGAATGACACATTAGTTCAAAGGGGAGATTCCAGTCAGGGGATTGCATTATTGGTGCAGAAATTAACATGTCTTTTAGCTTGTCAAAGGCTTTTTGGCATGCTTCATTCCAATCAAAGATTACATCCTGACTTAGGAGGTGACACATGGGTTTTGCTATGGTACTGAAATCTTTTATGAATCTCCTGTAGAAACCTGCATGTCCTAGGAATGATCGAACATCCTTTACAGTGTTAGGGGCAGGCAAATTTCCAATCAAATCTATTTTTGCCTTGTCAACTTTCATGCCTTCAGACGATACAATGTGACCAAGGACAATGCCCTGTGTTACCATAAAATGACATTTTTCCCAATTGAGCACTAGGTTGGCTTCCTTACATCTGATCAGTACTTTCTCCAGATTGGTTAAACACAAATCGAAGGAATCACCATAGACAGAAAAGTCATCCATGAATACTTCCAAAAAAATTTCAACCATATCACTGAACAAGCTTAGCATACATCTTTGGAATGTTGCAGGAGCGTTACAAAGTCCAAATGGCATCCTTTTGAATGCAAAGGTGCCAAAGGGGCATGTGAAGGTTGTTTTCTCCTAATCCTCTAGGGCTATCTCAATTTGGTTATACCCTGAATACCCATCTAAGAAACAGTAAAATGCATGACTTGCAATTCTCTCTAGGACTTGGTCAAGAAATGGGAGAGGAAAATGATATTTTCTAGTGACCAAATTGAGTTTTCGATAATCAATGCACATTCGCCATCCTGTGATGACTCGAGTTGGTACTAGTTCATTTGCATCATTTTTGACCACTGTGACCCCAGATTTTTTTGGCATAACTTGGGTTGGACTAACCCATTTACTATCTGAGATAGGGAAGATTATCCCTGCATCTAAGAGTTTGAGTACCTCAATTCTCACAACTTCCTTCATGTGAGGGTTCAGTCGTCGCTGCATTTGACGAGAGGGTTTTGAATCCTCTTCAAGGTATATGGCATGATTGCAGATTAACGGGCTTATACCTTTCAAGTCAGCGATGGTCCATCCAATGGTGCTTTTATGACTTCGAAGAACTTCAATCAGTTTAGACTCTTGCAAGTCTGTGAGTTTAGATGAAATTACCACTGGGTATGACTCATTCTCTCCTAAAAATGCATATTTGAGGTCAGATGGGAGAGGTTTCAATTCAGGCTTTGGTGGGCTAACACTTGATGAGACTGGCTTTGTGCCACTTGGTGAAATTTCTTCGAATTTGGGTGCCCATGTCTAAACAGTATGAGTAGGGCCATTTGGTGGATTTGGGTCATCATCTGTTGTTTCTGATGAGATGAGTTCTAACAGAGATGATTCAGTAGGATCCTCACAGAATGTATCATCCAGATGTTCCTGTATCAAAGATTCTATGGAGTTTACTTCCCTTTCTTCCTTTTCTTCTTCTGGATGTTTAGCAATATTGAAAATGTTCATTTCGAGAGTCATATTCCCAAAAGTTAATTTCATGACTCCATTCCTGCAATTGATTAAGGCATTTGAAGTTGCTAGGAATGGCCGACCAAGAATGACGGGAATTTGGTTCTCCGAATTTATTGCTGGTCGAGTATCCAGAACAATGAAGTCAACAAGGAAGACAAAACTATCTACTTAGACAAGCACATCTTCAACAATCCCTCTGGGGGTTTTGACAGATCTGTCAGCCAACTGGAGTGTGACACAAGTGGGTTTAAGTTCACCCAAACCCAACTGTTGATAGACAGAGTAGGGTAGCAAATTAACGCTGGCTCCAAGGTCTAACAAAGCTTGTTCAATCCTGAAGTTCCCAATGATACATGAGACAGTCGGACACCCTGGGTCTATGTATTTTGGAAGGGTTTTATGTTGAAGAAGAGCACTAGCTTGTTCTGTTAGAAAAGCTCTCTTTTGGACATTCTGGTTTCTCTTGACTGTGCACAAGTCTTTTAGAAACTTGGCATAAGACGGAACTTTTTTGATTGCATCCAGAAGTGGGATGTTGATATTTACTTGCTTAAAAATCTCATAAATTTCAGGCTGATTTTTCACTTTCTGTTTGGTTTTGAGTCGATGAGGAAACGGAGCCGGAATGGGATACGATGGTTCCCTTTTCTCAGAAAGTTCTGGCTCTTGTTCAATCACAGGCTCAGGGTCTTTCTCAAGTTCAATCTCAATTGGTTCAGGTTCAGATGATGGATTGGCTGGGCTTGACTTAGGTCTTGGCTTGGGAATGAGTATGTCTCTGATTGTCTTGTCAATCACTTTGCCACTTCTCAGTGTCGTGACAACTTGGGCTTGATCTTGGGTGTTTCCTGTTGTTGAAGGGTTCCCTACATGGAATTGACCTTGTGGTTGCTTTGGTTGGGCAGGAAACTTGCCCTTTTCGTGTATGACCATGGATTGAGTCAACTTTTGGATGTGGCTTTTAAGATCCTCAAAAGATTGAGTGGTCTGGGTTTTGAAATCAGTGAAAGCCTGTGTTGAATTATTGTTATAATTCATTTGGCTTTGCATGAACTGATTCAGTGTGTCCTCAAGGTTCCTCTTTTGTGGTGGTTGGTATGGTTGATATGTAGGAGGTCCTTGGGGTGGTGGGTATGGCCCTTGTTGTTGGTTCATGGGTATTGGTTGTGTGTTCTTCCAACTGAAGTTAGGGTGGTTTCGCCACCCTGGATTGTATGTTATAGAATATCGGTTGGAGTAGGGCTTGTTGAAGTTGGAAACTGCATGTGTTTGTTCCAACAAGACTTCTTTGAATGCTGGGATGGTGGGACACTCTCCAATAGGGTGTCCTGTTAGCACACAGATTCCACACACTTGCTCGGTGGAAGGGCTAACATCAACTTGATGGACTTTCTTCATCTCTAAAGCTTCAAGCTTTCGAGACAATGTGGACATTTTTGCTCTCAAGTCATCATCCTCTCTCAAGACATATTTTGCTCCTTGGGACATAGATGGTCTGGCTTCTACAGTGGTAGGGGAGGCTGAGTCCCACATCTGAGAACTGTCAGATATGGTGTCGAAAAAATTAAATGCCTCCTCCGGACTTTTTCCCATGAATTCCCCTTGGGCCATCATTTCGACAAACTGACGTAGTCTATAGGGTAAGGAGTCATAGAAAAATCCAACCAAAGTCCAATTTTCAAAAGCATGATGTGGGCAGGATTGGAGCAGATCTTTGAATCTCTCCCAACTTTGATAAAAAGTTTCTCCTTCTTTAACCGCAAAATTCATGATTTGCCTTTTTAGTGCATTTGTGCGGTGTAGAGGAAAAAACTTTCTAAAAAATTCATTTTGTAATGCTTGCCAGTTGGGTATTGGAAAAGCTTTTAAAGAATTTAACCATTGTTTGGCTCTATCCCTCAAGGAGAAAGAAAACAGTTTCATTTTGGCCAATTCAGAATTGTCTTGAAATGTTCCACACACTTCCTCAAAATCTTTTATATGCAGATATGGATTTTCTACATCCAATCCATGAAACACGGGTAATAACTGCACTGTCCCCGGCTTTACAGTAAAGAGGGGAGCATTTTCAGGAAAAATAAAACAAGAGGGGACATTGTTTCTTGTGGGATTTAAGTAATCTCGCAAAGTTCGGATGTTAGGGACCTCCTCCTCTCTCATAGGGACTTCTCCATTTCTTTCATTATTTGCCATACTACCCTCACAAGAGTCTGCTACTGATCTAGGTGAATTAGGTTCAGGCTGATTCACAGACTCCCACGATTCTGCCGGCAAATTTTGGAAGCGAGGAGTGCCCTCAGTCATAAAGAAAATAAAACAAAGTTATTTACAGTAAACCAAAGAATATACACAACGTTGAAGGTCTTTTTACCTTTCACCTTAAAACACCTTTCAAACGTTCCCCGGCAACGGCGCCAAAAACTTGTTCTTGATTCGAAATGTGTACACCCAAGTGCAGGCGGTCAAGCTGTAGTAATAATCCAGTTTGAGTCCGGAGTCGAATCCACAGGTAACTTTTGTTGATATTTCTAAGGCAAGCAGTGGTAGAGACCTATTGATTGTAACCCTTGAGATTTGCTGTGAGATATGAGTTTTCCTGGACAGAATATAAGATTCTTTCCAAGAGGATTTTCTTAACAAAATAGGAGATAAGTGCTGATTAAAAAAAGTCACTCTTTAGTGCAAGGATCTGGACATGTAGTTAGTTATCCGGTTTGTCATAATTGTGCTTGATAAATCAATTAACTCCCGTGTCAACAGCAAGTTAATCGGAAGATAAAGATGGATTGTGAGAATTAAGAACATGATTCCGATGTCTTTCTAGAAGTTTACAAGAATTGTCTGTGCCGAGACTTAACCCGTCTACAAACAAGCAAGTGTTTCTACAAGACATCCAATCATGATATTAATATTCCATTCTTTAAATGAAGTACAATAAGGGGGAAGATTGAAGGGTAGTCATGAGGATCTAGCCGGGGTACTTGCCTTGAACTGATGAGTCTTTCTATGCAAGAGTCATCCGTGTCATAGAAAGAGCTCACAGTTATACAAAGTACCTTAGCTTTGCTAGATGCAATCAATCATCCAATAACAAGAAGAAATAAACGTTAAGCATCAAAACAATGCACAAATATGATTCCCGGATAACTTATACATGCCCTTCTCCTCTTACTAAAGAGTGAATGAGAAACTACTCACTCTTCATGGCTTGGGTAAAGCTAGAAAAGTGAGTGATGCTCATCCCTCCAAGTAGAGAACTTAAAAGATAAAGTAACAACAAACACGGAGCCAATCTTTAACAAAGAATGGGTGAATCACGTTCCACCCTTCACGGCTTTGGTAAAACTCTAGAAAAGTGGAAGAGTTTCACTCTTCTAAGAAAGAAAGAAGCTCAAGCAATGGAAGTGAAATGCATGAACAATAAAAGTAGAAGAAAGCTAGTCACATTTGGAGGGTGGCTTCCTCAACCAAGAATTGGAGGGTTGCTTCCTCAACCAAAAGATGAACTATCTCTCTTCTATGCATGTAAAATGAAAGCATAAACATAAAACTACTTTTATAACAAGCAAGAGATGTTGGAATAAAGCCAAACTAATCTCTAAAATAAAGACTTCATACAAGGAAAATAAGCTAAATCTACAATGAGAGTGGGAGTCTAAGCCTCCATCAACTTTCCTACTTGGCTCCCTTAGCTCTCCAACAAGGGGAGTATTTATAGGCAAGAGGAGGTGAAGGAATAGTGTTTGCTACCCAAGTCCAAGTGAACAGTCAACAACTCTGCTGCCAGTCTGTGGAGAACGTTCGAACGTGAGTTGGCGTTTGAACGTTGTTTCTGTTTTTGCACTAAGGGCGTTCGAACGTGGACTGCCGTTCGAACGTTTCTTCTGTTTTTGCACTGAGGGCGTTCGAACGTCGGATGTGTTCTGACCCCTTCACTCGAGTGGTATGTTGGTCTTCTGTGAAGTTCAGTTCCAACTCTAAGCAGTAGTCTGGTCTTCAATCAACTCAAGTGTACGTTCGAACGTGAGTTGGCGTTCGAACGTGACACTCAAGTGCTTCAGAGCTTCAGTCTTCTTTCCTTACTGCAACACGCCTTCTCTTAGCAGTTGAGTCTGCTACAGTGTAATGTGGACATTCGAACGTGAGTTGGCGTTCGAACGTTCTGCCTGTGCTCCAAGCTTCTCCAATTTTGGCTCTAATGTGCTGGTGTTGCATCCAAGTGTGGTACTTGTTGTTCTTGGGTCCTTGTTCAGTTTAGGGCCTGAAATGACATCACTTAAACTCCATCAAAGTACAATTAGTCTTAAAATGTCACAATAAAATGTCAATTTTAAGTACTAATCACACTCTCCTCCAAGTCCGTCCTTAGAGGCATCACAATACACTGTGTACCTCTGTCCCCTTTCTGGGACTATCAGAATAGGGGCTGAAGTAAGCGTCCTCTTCAACTCCTGGAATGCCTTCTCACATGAATCATTCCACTCAAACTTAACCTCTTTCCGGGTCAACCTCGTCATAGGTGAAGCTAGTCGGGAGAAGTCCTCAATGAACCTCCTATAATACCCCGCCAATCCCAAGAAACTACGTATCTCGAAGACTGACTTCGGCCTCTCCCAATTCATGACTGCCTCAACCTTCTCCGGGTCTACAGATACACCCGAAGCCGACACTACATGTCCCAAAAATTTCACCTCAGTAATCCAAAATTCACACTTGCTGAACTTGGCATACAACTGATGGTCTCTCAAGGTCTGGAGAACGACCCTCAAGTGACCCTCATGCTCCTCCTCAGACTTGGAGTAGAACAAGATGTCGTCAACAAAAACCACGACGAACTGATCAAGGTAGGGTTGGAACACCCTATGCATGAGATCCATGAATGCCGCTGGGGCATTCGTCAATCCGAATGGCATCACTGTGAACTCGAAATGACCATACCGCGTTCGAAACGCCGTCTTAGGGATATCTGCATCCCTAACTCTCAACTGATGGTAACCGGTGCAAAGATCTATCTTGGAGTAGACCCGTGATTAGTACTTAAAGTTGACATATTATTATGACATTTTAAGTCTAATGGTACTTTAATGGAGTTTAAGTGATGTCATTTCAGGCCCTAAACTGAACAAGGACCCAAGAACAACAAGTACCACACTTGGATGCAGCACCAGTACATTAGAGCCCAAAATTGGAGAAGCTTGGAGCACAGCCAGAACGTTCGAACGCCAACTCACGTTCGAACGTCCACAATACACTGTAGCAGACTCAACTGCTGAAGAAAAGGCGTGTTGCAGTCAGGAAAGAAGACTGGAGCTCTGAAGTACTTGAGTGCACGTTCGAACGCCAACTCACGTTCGAACGTGCACTTGAGTTGATGGAAGACCAGACCACTGCAGAGAGTTGGAACTGAACTTCACAGAAGACCACAGATCACTCGAGTGAAAGGGGTCAGAGCAAATCTGGCGTTCGAACGCCCTTAGTGCAAAAACAAGAAGAAACGTTCGAACGGCAGTCAACGTTCGAACGGCCTCAGTGCAAAAACAGAAAGAACGTTCGAACGCCAACTCACGTTCGAACGTTATCCACAGACTGGCAGCAGAGTTGTTGACTGTTCACTTGGACTTGGGCGGCAAATACTATTCTTTCACCCCCCTGCCTCCTCCTCTTGCCTATAAATACTCCCCTTGTTGGAGAGATAAAGGGAGAGCATAGTAGGAAGTAGATAGTGATGGAGGCTTAAACTCCCACTCTCATTGTAGTTAGTTCATTTTCCTTATGAAGTCTTTATTTTAGAGATTAGTTTGGCTTTAGCCCAACATCTCTTGCTTGTTATAACAGTAGTTTTATGCTTATGCTTATGTTTATGCTTTTATTTCTCATGCATAGAAGAGAAATAGCTCCCATCTTGGTTGAGGAAGCAACCCTCCAATCTTTGGTTGAGGAAGCCACCCTCCAAATGTGACTAGCTTTCTCCTACTTTTATTGTTCATGCATTTCACTTCCATTGCTTGAGCTTCCTTCTTTCTTAGAAGAGTGAAACTCTTCCAATTTTCTAGAGCTTGATTAAAGCCGTGAAGGGTGGAACGTGATTCACTCATTCTTTGTGGAAGATTCGCTCCGCGTTTGTTGTTACTTTATCTTTTAAAGTTCTCCACTTGGAGGGATGAGCATCACTCACTTTTCTAGCTTTACCCAAGCCATGAAGAGTGAGTAGTTTCTCATTCACTCTTTAATGAGAGGAGAAAGGCATGTACAAGTTATCCGGGAATCATATTTGTGCAATGTTCTTTTATGCTTAACTTTTATTTCTTCTTGTTATCGGATGATTGATTGCATCTAGCAAAGCTAAGGTACTTTGTATAATTGTGAGCTCTTTCTATGACATGGATGACTCCTGCATAGAAAGACTCATCAGTTCAAGGCAAGTACCCCGGCTAGATCCTCATGACTACCCTTCAATCTCCCCCCTTAATGTACTTCATTTAAAGAATGGACTATTAATATCATGATTGGATGTCTTGTAGAAACACTTGCTTGTTTGTAGACGGGTTAAGTCTCGGCACAGGCAATTCTTGTAAACTTCTAGAAAGACATCGGAATCATGTTCTTAATTCTCACAATCCATCTTTATCTTCCGATTAACTTGTTGTTGACACAGGAGTTAATTGAGTTATCAAGCACAATTATGACAAACCGGATAACTAACTACATGTCCAGATCCTTGCACAAAAGGGTGACTCTTTTTAATTAGCATTCATCTCCTATTTTGTGAAGAAAATCTTTCTGGAAAGAATCTTATATTCTGTCCAGCAAAACCCATATCTCGCAGCAAATCACAAAGGTTACAATCAAAAGGTCTCTACCACTGCTTGCCTTAGAAATATCAACAAAAGTTCCCTGTGGATTCGACTCCGGACTCAAACCGGATTATTACTACAGCTTGACCGCCTACACTTGGGTGTATACATTTGGATCAAGCCATCAAGTTTTTGGCGCCGTTGCCGGGGAACCTTTGAAAGGTGCTTTAAGGTAAAAGGTAAAAAGACCTTCAACATTGTGTATATTTTGTTTTACTGTAAATAACTTTGTTTTATTTTCTTTATGACTGAGGGCACTCCTCACTTCCAAAATTTGCCGGCAGAATCGTGTGAGTCCGTGAATCAGCCTGAACCTAATTCACCTAGATCAGTAGCAGACTCTTGTGAGGGGAGTATGGCAAATAATGAAAGAAATGGAGAAATCCCAATGAGAGAGGAGGAAGTCCCTAACATCCGAACTTTGCGGGATTACTTGAATCCCACAAGAAATAGTGTCCCCTCTTGTTTTATTTTTCCTGAAAATGCTCCCCTCTTTACTGTAAAGTCGGGGACAGTGTAGTTATTGCCCGTGTTTCATGGATTGGATGCAGAAAATCCATATCTGCATATCAAAGATTTCGAAGAAGTGTGTGGAACATTTCAAGACAATTCTGAATTGGCAAAAATGAAATTGTTTTCTTTCTCTTTGAGGGATAGAGCCAAACAATGGTTGAATTCTTTAAAGGCTTTTTCAATACCCAATTGGCAAGCATTGAAAAATGAATTTTTTAGAAAGTTTTTCCCTTTACATCGCACAAATGCATTAAAAAGGCAAATCATGAATTTTGCGGTCAAAGAAGGAGAAACTTTTTATCAAAGTTGGGAGAGATTCAAAGATCTACTCCAATCTTGCCCACATCATGCTTTTGAAAATTGGACATTGGTAGGATTTTTCTATGACTCCTTACCCTCTAGACTACGTCAGTTTGTCGAAATGATGGCCCAAGGAGAATTCATGGGAAAAAGTCCGGAGGAGGCATTCAATTTCTTTGACACCATATCTGACAGTTCTCAGATGTGGGACTCAGCCTCCCCTACCACTGTAGAAGCCAGACCATCTAATTCCCAAGGAGGAAAATATGTCTTGAGAGAGGATGATGACTTGAGAGCAAAAATGTCCACATTGTCTTGAAAGCTCGAAGCTTTAGAGATGAAGAAAGTCCATTAAGTTGATGTTAGCCCTTCCACTGAGCAAGTGTGTGGAATCTGTGCGCTAACAGGACACCCTACTGGGGAGTGTCCCACCATCCCAGCATTCAAAGAAGTATTGTTAGAACAAACACATGCAGTTTCCAACTTCAACAAGCCTTACTCCAACCCATATTCTGAAACATACAATCCAGGGTGGAGAAATCACCCTAACTTCAGTTGGAAGAACACACAACCAATACCCATGAACCAACACCAAGGGCCATACCCACCACCTCAAGGATCTCCTGCATATCAACCATACCAACCACCACAAAAGAGGAACCTTGAGGACACATTAAATCAGTTCATGCAAAGCCAAATGAATTATAACAATAATTCCACACAGGTTTTCACTGATTTCAAAACCCAGACCACTCAATCTTTTGAGGATCTTAAAAGCCACATTCAAAAGTTGACTCAATCCATGGTCACACACGAAAAAGGAAAGTTTCCTGCTCAACCAAAACAACCACAAGGCCAATTCCATGTAGGGAACCCTTCAACAACAGGAAACACCCAAGACCAAGCCCAAGCTGTCACGACCCTAAGAAGTGGCAAAGTGATTGACAAAACAATCAGAGACATACTCATTCCCAAGCCAAGACCTGAGTCAAGCCCAGTCAATCCATCATCTGAACCTGAACCAATTGAGAAAGACCCTGAGCCTGTGATTGAACAAGAGTCAGAACCTTCTGAGAAAAAGGAACCTTCGTATCCCGTTTCGGCTCCATTTCCTCATCGACTCAGAGCCAAACAGAAAGTGAAAAACCAGCCTGAAATTTACGAGCTTTTTAAGCAAGTAAATATCAATATCCCACTTCTGGATGCAATCAAACAAGTCCCGCCTTATGCCAAGTTTCTAAAAGACTTGTGCACAGTCAAGAGAAGCTAGAAAGTCCAAAAAAGAGCTTTCCTAACGGAACAAGCTAGTGCTCTTCTCCAACAGAAAACCCTTCCAAAATACAAAGACCCAGGATGTCCGACTGTCTCATGTATCATTGGAAACTTCAGAATTGAACAAACCTTGTTAGACCTTGGAGCCAACTTTAATCTACTACCCTACTCTGTGTATCAACAGTTGGGTTTGGGAGAACTTAAACCCACTTGTGTCACACTCCAGTTGGCTGACAGATCTGTCAAAACCCCCAGAGGGATTGTTGAAGATGTGTTTGTCCAAGTATATAGTTTTGTCTTCCCTGTTGACTTCATTGTTCTGGATACCCAACTAGCAATAAATTCGGAGAACCAAATTCCCGTCATTCTTGGTCGACCATTCCTAGCAACTTCCAATGCTTTAATCAATTGCAGAAATGGAGTCATGAAATTAACTTTTGGGAATATGACTCTCGAAATGAACATTTTCAATATTGCTAAACATCTAGAAGAGGAAAAGGAAGAAAGGGAAGTACACTCATAGAATCTTTGATACAGGAACATCTGGATGATACATTCTGTGAGGATCCTGCTGAATCATCTCTGTTAGAACTCATCTCATTAGAAATAACAGATGATGACCCAAAACCACCAAGTGACCCTACTCATACTGTTGAGACCTGGGCACTCAAATTCGAAGAAATTTCACAAAGTGGCACAAAGCCAGTCTCATCAAGTGTTAGCCCACCAAAGCCTGAATTGAAACCTCTCCCATCTGACCTCAAATATGCATTCTTAGGAAAGAATGAGTCATACCCAGTGGTAATTTCATCTAAACTCACAGACTTGCAAGAGTCTAAATTGCTTGAAGTTCTTCGAAGTCATAAAAGTACCATTGGATGGACCATCGCTGACTTGAAAGGTATAAGCCCGTTAATCTGCAATCATGCCATATACCTTGAAGAGGACTCAAAACCCTCTCGTCAAATGCAGCGACGACTGAATCCTCACATGAAGGAAGTTGTGAGAATTGAGGTACTCAAACTCTTGGATGCAGGGATAATCTTCCCTATCTCAGATAGTAAATGGGTCAGTCCAACCCAGGTTGTGCCAAAAACATCTGGGGTCACAGTGGTAAAAAATGATGCAAATGAACTAGTACCAACTCGAGTCGTCACAGGATGGCGAATGTGCATTGATTATCGAAAGCTCAATTTGGTCACTAGAAAAGATCATTTTCCTCTCCCATTTCTTGACCAAGTCCTAGAGAGAATTGCAGGCCATGCATTTTACTGTTTCTTGGATGGATATTCAGGGTATAACCAAATTGAGATAGCCTTAGATGATCAGGAGAAAACAACCTTCACATGCCCCTTTGGCACCTTTGCATTCAAAAGGATGCCATTTGGACTTTGTAACGCTCCTACAACATTCCAAAGATGTATGCTAAGCTTGTTCAGTGATATGGTTGAAAAATTTTTGGAAGTATTTATGGATGACTTCTCTGTCTATGGTGATTCCTTCGACTTGTGTTTAACCAATCTGGAGAAAGTACTGATCAGATGTAAGGAAGCCAACCTAGTGCTCAATTGGGAAAAATGCCATTTTATGGTAACACAGGGCATTGTTCTTGGTCACATCGTGTCGTCTGAAGGCATGAAAGTTGACAAGGCAAAAATTGATTTGATTGGAAATTTGCCTGCCCCTAAGACTGTAAAAGATGTTCGATCATTCCTAGGTCATGCAGGGTTCTACAAGAGATTCATAAAAGATTTCAGTACCATAGCAAAACCAATGTGTCACCTCTTAAGTCAGGATGTAATATTTGATTGGAATGAAGCATGCCAAAAAGCCTTTGACAAGCTAAAAGACATGTTAATTTCTGCACCAATAATGCAACCTCCTGACTGGAATCTTCCTTTTGAACTAATGTGTGATGCAAGTGATTTTGCTGTAGGTGCTGTATTGGGACAAAGAAAAGATAAGAAACCCCATGTGATTTACTATGCAAGCAAAACTTTGAATGATGCCCAAATGAATTATTCAACAACTGAGAAAGAATTGCTTGCTGTAGTTTTTGCATTGGAAAAATTCCGTTCTTATCTTGTTGGTTCTTCTGTTACTGTATTCACTGACCATGCAGCTCTAAAATTTTTGCTCACAAAGAAGGACGCCAAACCGAGACTCTTGAGATGGATACTTTTGCTCCAAGAGTTTGATCTTGTCATTAAGGACAAGAAAGGCGTCGAGAATGTGGTGGCAGATCATCTATCCAGACTAACCTATGAATTTCATGAGGATGGACTGCCAAT
Source organism: Ilex aquifolium (assembly GCA_951799425.1). NCBI lineage: Eukaryota > Viridiplantae > Streptophyta > Magnoliopsida > Aquifoliales > Aquifoliaceae > Ilex > Ilex aquifolium. The sequence goes on along the minus strand of OX637391.1, from coordinate 24,666,989 downwards.
CAATGAGAAATTCCCCGATGAACAACTGTTCATGATTGATAAGACACCATGGTATGCAGACATTGCTAACTTTCTTGCTACTGATACACTCCCTCCATCTTTTACCATGTTGGACAAAAAGAAATTTCTGAGGGAGGTACGTAACTTCTTTTGGGAGGATCCTTACGTATTCAAATACTATAAAGATCAAATCATAAGACGTTGCATCCCTGCTCATGAAAGTAGCCAGGTAATAACTTTTTGTCATTCTGAAGCATGTGGTGGCCACTTTTCATCAAGAAAAACAGCTGCAAAAATATTGCAGTGTGGATTTTACTGGCCCACACTTTTCAAAGATGTCCATGCCTTTTGTTTAACTTGTGATAGGTGTCAAAGGTTGGGAAACATTTCTAAAAGAAATATGATGCCCTTAAACCCCATTTTGGTAATTGAAATTTTTGACTGTTGGGGCATCGATTTTATGGGACCATTTCCCCCTTCCTTTGGCTATCTATACATTTTAGTGGCTGTAGACTATGTATCCAAATGGGTTGAAACAATTCCATGCCGAAACAATGATCACAAAACAGTGATCAAATTTTTAAAAGAAAATATTTTGTCCCGATTTGGAATTCTGAAGTTAATCATAAGCGATGGGGGTGCTCATTTTTGCAATCGTCCCTTCTTGAATTTAATGAAAAAATACTTGATTTTTCACAAAATTGCAACCCCTTATCACCCACAGACCAGTGGACAAGCTGAGTTAGCTAATCGGGAGATCAAATTAATTTTGGAAAAAACGGTGAACCCAGATCGCAAAGATTGGTCATTAAGACTGACTGATGCACTCTGGGCATACCGAACTGCTTTTAAAACAATTTTGGGCATGTCTCCTTATCGATTAGTCTATGGAAAGTCATGTCACTTGCCTGTGGAATTGGAACATAGGGCATACTGGGCCATTAAAGCAATGAATTTTGACTTAGACAAGGCTGGGCTAACAAGGAAACTTCAGATAAATGAATTGGAGGAATTGAGAAATGAAGCATATGAAAATGCTAAGATTGCTAAAACCAGGATGAAAATCTTTCATGACAAACACATTGTGCGAAAATCTTTTGAGCCATCTCAAAAAGTCTTGCTATTCAATTCAAGACTCCGCCTCTTCCCTGGTAAGTTGAAATCAAGATGAGATGGGCCTTACATTGTGAAAAAGGTGTTTGAACACGGAGCAGTTGAAGTGGAAAACCCAGCAAACGGTAATAATTTTACTGTTAATGGTCAGAGGTTAAAACCATTTTTGGAGGATTTTGTTAGAAATGTGGAAACCATTCTTTTAATGGAACCAGAGTACTCCTCCGAAATTCGCGCCTGCCGACACTCCAGTGGATCGGGTCAGGAAATATCTACTCCAACCCGACCCACTGGGGCGCCTTTATAAGGCGCCCACGTGTTCCCCAGCCGCCGCAGTTGGCCCTCCCCCTTTTGTTCTTCTTCTTCTTCTTCTTCTTTTCTTCTTCTTCTGTTAGTCTTCGAGTCTCTGTTACCCGAGAAAACACCCATGACCACACACTCCACAAACACGATATTTTGCTTCCTGTTTAGCATTTTAATCTTATATTTGCTCACGGGTGTTCTTCTCTTGTTCGCACTGACACATAAGGATTTTCAGCCTACCCGAAATCCAGATCTGCGCACAGATGAGTAATTTTTGGTGTTTTTATTTGTAGGTCTCAGTGGTGAACAGATCTCTACCATTCAAACTCGTCTCCATACTCCATGAACCGGTAAATTCGAAACATTGGGGACAATGTTCAGTTTAGGTTGGGGGGTATGATCAGTTCATCAGTTAATTCATTTCATCAGTTAGTTCATTTTCGTTCATAATTTTAGCAATTTTTTAAAAAAAATTTATTGTCATTGTTGATTATGTTTGAACATTGATTGTATAAATTGATTATGCTTATAAATAAGCCTCAATCGTCTTTGTGACTGGCAGACGTTAAAGAACCAGATAGTGAGTCTAGCAATCATGGATGTAAATCTTTTTTGGTTTAGCCTAGGAGTCCTACGTACTTTTCCATCTGATGTACATACCATGATCATGAGAAAAGCAAGATTAGTAAGGAAGGCTGAAATCAAAGAAAAACAAGCGAAACCCCTCTGTGGCAGAAGTAGTTTTGCCAAACGCCGTCGTGCAAAAAGGCTTGGTGCCTGTAAACAGTGTGGCAGATACTTTCACGAAAAAAGGTACAACCAGTGTTCTGAACCAATTTCCGGTCGCGCACTTGATCGATTAGACTGGATAGTGAATGGGCTGAGTAAGGATTACCCTGATACGCCATGCTATTCCGGTACTGTGCTTAACCGATTTGTGAGAAATGAAGTTGAAAGAGTTACTGGTTGTCCATTTTACACAGACACAGAGGGAGACTCAGATTAGATAATTTTCTGTAGGAAATGTATACTTTCGTTGGGGGAGTGAATTCCAAAGGTACGAATTTGTTGTAAAAAGTGTAAAAATCTTTTTGTATAAATTCTTTTGACTGAAATGAAAATATGGGCCGAGTAAGGAATGCCCCAAAATACCAACCTGAAGCGTGGGTAGGGGTTCATCCTGAGACGCCGTAGTTTTTGAATTAAATTGGTGTGTTTTGTCTTCTTTGATTGTATATAGTGCAATAGAGAAAATTTTAATTTGTGGTTCAACGTTCGAACGCCAGGTAACGTTCGAACGTTGAAAGCTTACAGTACTCAGCCTCTGATGAAGCTTCTGCAGAAACTTGAAAGTACTGGGAGCTCAGTCCGTTCGAACGCCAATAGACCGTTCGAACGAAGAGTATTTACAGTACTTTGGCCTCTGACAGAAACTCAAAAGTACTGGGAGCTCATCATGTTCGAACGCCAGACCACGTTCGAACGATCTTTTTAAAATTCCTTCTACCAACATTCGAACGTTACAACTCAGGCTATAAAAGCCTGGTTCGTCGTTTTCAGCCAAAATCCCCAATTTTTTCCAAAACCCTAGATCTCATTCTCACCCCACAGACCTCAACTTGCCCTCATTCCCCAAGAATATCCAAATTCGACCTTCCCTAACTCCTCCCCACATCAAAATCATCAATCCCAGACCTTGAACCCTAAGTTCCAGAACTTTTCAGGACCCTCCCAAATCAAACTCACGTTCGAACGCCATGCCAAGGATGAAACTTCCTGCCAGGCGTGCTCCACCAGTGAATCAAGACCCAAACATGGTAGAAGAAGTGATTGAAGAAAGGGGAGGAAGGCAAAGGACCAAGACGTATGACAACCAGATTTCCTAATGCTTTAAAGGCTGAGAGTTATGAAAATTTTTACCGTAAGCATGCTATTGTATGTGAGAGGGATGTTGTGATTGATGATTTTGCTGAGATTGGTATAAAGCAAGAAATGGAGAGGAGGGAATGGGTATGGTATTTGAGAAATGGTGGAGACGACGTTGTTGAATTGGTGCAGGAGTTTTACTCCAACGCTGAGATCATCAACGGCGCAATACGGACATATGTTAGGGGTACCCACATTGACGTGGACGAAGCATACATTGGGGAAATAAGGGAAGAAATACCCCAGGTGCAAAACCCTACCTACCCACCAAAGAAGAATGTAGCAATGACTGTGGTAGGAAAGGAGTTGACAGGGATAGCTGACTTTTCATGGGTAGGGAGGAAATTTTTTAAGCAAGGGGAGCTCACCGACAAGTATAAGATGTTGAATTTGATTGCGGTGTCCAACTTCCCTCCCTTAGGAAGAAAGAATGAGATTCTACCTGATATGGCCCGACTTCTGTATGCCATTGACAAGGGACATAGCATTGACCTTCCCTCTCTCATCTTGAGTGAAATGAAGAAGGGATGTGATGTAAAAAGGAATGCACTCCCTTTTGCGACTTTGGTGACTGAAATGTGCACGGAGCATGGGGTAAGGGTAAAGCCTGAGATGGAAATCCAGAAGCCAACGGGGCCATTGAACAAGGCTTCATTCCGGAGAAGCCAAAGTCATAGTGGCGTCCCGGCGGCAAGGCAAGAAGAGCCCCCAGCCCAAGGAGTAGATGAAGTGCAAGAGGAGCTTGATGAGATGGAGAGTGAGATGGGAGGAGAAGGAGATCAGCCAGCAGGTGAGGGACCTAGCACCAGCACCAGCACCCGACGCTCATTACGGGACATCATGCTTAGCATTGAAGCTAAGCAAGATGAGATCCTTAGGTATCAGAGGGGTGGACATAGTGAAGCTAGTGGCCAAGGAGGAGAGTGAGAGAGAGGGACTTCTATTTCTGTTCTTTGTCTTGTTTTTATGTTTGTTTAAAGTGCTTCTTTGTATGAATTTCTTCTTTGATAGTTGTAAGTTTTTGTGTGGTTGTGAATGAATCGAACCGTTGATGTTAAAAGATGATATTTTGAAATGAATGGTTCCATTTATCACTTTTATTTTTTTAATGCATTTGTAGATTTAGCATAAAAATTAAAAGGTGAAGGAACAAATGTGGATGTTAAAAATGCTTGCTAGAGTAAATATGCACATGATCGGTTTGACACCTCCATTTATCAACCGAAACTTAAAACCACATTTCTTGAAAAAATTGGTATTCTCTCTATACTTAAATTGTCACATGTACATCGATATTTGTTATTTTAAAAGTACAGGAGGATCTGACTCGCAAATGGAATTGGTATATAACCGATACCCCCTGGAAAACCTGACATACACAGTGGAGATAACAAAGAACACCAGGGTGAGTTTCGAACTTAACAATACTTTCGAGAGACAATCAATTTATACTCAAGCAAATTCTTTTCAAATCTCCATTTTTTGAATGATCTCATTAACCTTGCTTTGATTGACGCATTTAAAAGTGATCTATTGACATATCCCACACGAAATCATCGCATACGACACATACAGGTGCACATGCTTGAGAAATGATCTTAGGCCATCTTTGATATAATATTGAGCCTTAGACCTTTCTTTGAAAAAATTTTATCCGTCGTTAGCCATGTTTGAGCCATCAATGTATAAAGTTTTCTTTGATAAACCTACATGATTACCAATCCACAGGAAAACATACTTGACATACCTTGGCTATCTAATTTTCTTACATCCTCTTTGTAAGATGATACAGAAAAGCGAAAAGAAAAAAGAGCATTCGAGATTATCATCCAAGAAGAGTTGATTGGAACAATTGAAACAAAACAGAAGCAAAAAGGCAAGAACTTGCCAAGAAAGTGAAAAAATGAGAAAAATGAAAGAGAGAAATGTCATCTCTCGGCAAAATATCAAGAAGTTAGAAAGAGGTGTGCTACACAAATAGCAGATAGCTTTTGAAAATCCCTGACGTCGTTTCGTTAGCCACTGACCTCTAGCCACGCTACAACCCATGAAAAGCCCTAATTGATCTCAAATATGTTACATGCATGTGTTGTTAATCACAATTGGGATATGGTAAATAGCGTTCCTTTTAAATTGCGTTAATATTCTTTCATGAGATCATGCCAAACATAAGTAGTTGCTTATTTAAAATTTCACTCCTTTCTTAAATGGTGCATGTGATTTTTTCGATTGGCCATCTTCTGATCACATGATCTGTGAGAAACAAGTCACTATAATCAGAGTGAACCTTTGCTGAGAGTATACTACGTGAGGTTTGTGAAATCGAAACTATCCATGGAAGGTGATAAAAGGGAGTATTTGTTACATAACAATTCCTATTGCTTGAATGATCATTCCTACTGCATTGAGAATTTCAAATACCAATGTAACAAATGATAATTTTTGCATAGAATGAATACCTGTGAAATAAGGACATGTGAGACATAAGTCAAAGTTGAAAATCTGGTGTCTCAACGATCATGATGCTAATTTACTTGAGACAGCATTCTCCTATGCACATCTGTTCGACTGAAGTTTGTGGGTAACTTCTCTGGAAACCCTCACGAGACAACACTCGTCTGCTAGGGTAAACCTAGTGGTTCAACGGCTTGTTGCATAAGCTAAATGCAACCGGATGACCTACGAAAATGGCATTAGGAGTAGAATTTTCTTTTTCATATTACTAGAGACTAGCAATATTTAGGTTGGGGAGTGTGATTAGTACTTAAAGTTGACATATTATTATGACATTTTAAGACTAATGGAACTTTAATGGAGTTTAAGTGATGTCATTTCAGGCCCGAAACTGAACAAGGACCCAAGAACAACAAGTACCACACTTGGAGGCAGCACCAGTACATTAGAGCCCAAAATTGGAGAAGCTTGGAGCACAGCCAGAACGTTCGAACACCAACTCACGTTCGAACGTCCACAATACACTGTAGCAGACTCAACTGCTGAAGAGAAGGCGTGTTGCAGTTAGGAAAGAAGACTGGAGCTCTGAAGTACTTGAGTGCACGTTCGAACGTGCACTTGAGTTGATGGAAGACCAGACCACTGCAGAGAGTTGGAACTGAACTTCACAGAAGACCACAGATCACTCGAGTGAAAGGGGTCAGAGCAAATCTGGCGTTCGAACGCCCTTAGTGCAAAATCAAGAAGAAACGTTCGAACGGCAGTCAACGTTCGAACGCCCTCAGTGCAAAAACAGAAAGAACGTTCGAACGCCAACTCACGTTCGAACGTTATCCACAGACTGACAGCAGAGTTGTTGACTGTTCACTTGGACTTGGGCGGCAAACACTATTCTTTCACCCCCCTTGCCTCCTCCTCTTGCCTATAAATACTCCCCTTGTTGGAGAGCTAAAAAAAGGAGAGCAAAGTAGGAAGTAGATAGTGATGGAGGCTTAGACTCCCACTCTCATTGTAGTTAGTTCATTTTCCTTATGAATTCTTTATTTTAGAGATTAGTTTGGCTTTAGCCCAACATCTCTTGCTTGTTATAACAGTAGTTTTATGCTTATGCTTATGTTTATGCTTTCATTTCTCATGCATAGAAGAGAAATAGCTCACATCTTGGTTGAGGAAGCAACCCTCCCATCTTTGGTTGAGGAAGCCACCCTCCAAATGTGACTAGCTTTCTTCTACTTTTATTGTTCATGCATTTCACTTCCATTGGTTGAGCTTCCTTCTTTCATAGAAGAGTGAAACTCTTCCACTTTTCTAGAGCTTGATTAAAGCCGTGAAGGGTGGAACGTGATTCACTCATTCTTTGTGGAAGATTCGCTCCGCGTTTGTTGTTACTTTATCTTTTAAAGTTCTCCACTTGGAGGGATGAGCATCACTCACTTTTCTAGCTTTACCCAAGCCATGAAGAGTGAGTAGTTTCTCATTCACTCTTTAGTGAGAGGAGAAAGGCATGTACAAGTTATCCGGGAATCATATTTGTGCAATGTTCTTTTATGCTTAACGTTTATTTCTTCTTGTTATCGGATGATTGATTGCATCTAGCAAAGCTAAGGTACTTTGTATAATTGTGAGCTCTTTCTATGACATGGATGACTCCTGCATAGAAAGACTCATCAGTTCAAGGCAAGTACCCCGGCTAGATCCTCATGACTACCCTTCAATCTCCCCCCTTAATGTACTTCATTTAAAGAATGGACTATTAATATCATGATTGGATGTCTTGTAGAAACACTTGCTTGTTTGTAGACGGGTTAAGTCTCGGCACAGGCAATTCTTGTAAACTTCTAGAAAGACATCATAATCATGTTCTTAATTCTCACAATCCATCTTTATCTTCCGATTAACTTGCTGTTGACACGGGAGTTAATTGAGTTATCAAGCACAATTATGACAAACCGGATAACTAACTACATGTCCAGATCCTTGCACTAAAGGGTGACTCTTTTTAATTAGCATTCATCTCCTATTTTGTTAAGAAAATCTTTCTGGAAAGAATCTTATATTATGTCCAGCAAAACCCATATCTCGCAGCAAATCAAAAAGGTTACAATCAAAAGGTCTCTACCACTATTTGCCTTAGAAATATCAACAAAAGTTCCTTGTGGATTCGACTCCGGACTCAAACCGGATTATTACTACAGCTTGACCGCCTGCACTTGGGTGTATACATTTGGATCAAGCCATCAACCCGCGCCCCTCTCAGCTAATCAAACAAGTCATCAATCCTCGGCAAAGGGTACGTATTCTTGATAGTAACCCTATTCAACTGCCGGTAGTCTATGCATAGTCGAAGGGTTTTGTCCTTCTTCTTTGCAAATAACACCAGATCGCCCCAAGGTGAGGTACTCGGTCTAATGAATCCCCTGTCCAACAATTCCTGCAATTGGACCTTGAGTTCTTGCAACTCAGCAGGCGCCATCCTATGTGGAGTCATAGAAATGGGCGATGTACCAGGATGCAACTCTATAGTGAAGTCTACATCCCTATGTGGAGGTAATCCCGGTAGTTCATCCGGAAAAACATCCTCATAATCACTCACAACCCGAGGTAGACCCAACTCATGTCTCGCCTCGTCCTCCAGGGTAAGGCTTGCTAGCCAACCCATCAATTGTCCGTGCCATCTAGAGTCGTACACGGCTTGGGGAAAAGCATCGTGCTTATCCCCCTGAAACATGAAACAAACCCCATTCGATGTGTAAGCAGTGACCCATTTTCGGTCACAATCAATGACGACTCGGTGTGCCGCCAACCAATCCATTCCCAGGATTACATCGAATTCCGACATGTCCATGACCCGAAGGTCCACAGTGAGTAGAATCCCTGAGATCTCTAGCTCACAACCCCGACATATCTGATCAACTCTCACCCTAGCTCCCAGGGAAGAACTCACATGCAATGGTTCCTCTAAGGTCTCAACCTCTAAGCCCAGATCTTTCACACAAGATGCAGAAATGAATGAATGTGATGCACCAGAGTCAAATAATACTCTTGCCCATAAACGAGAGAGTATAAATGTACCATGTATCACTGACTGATCTACCGGCTCGGTCTGTGGCATAATGGCGTAGACACGCCCCTAGGTCCCTGAAGTCCCGGCCTGTGAGCCCTGGCCTCGCCCTCTACCCATGCCCTGGCCCATCTGGCCTGCTTGCGGAGTTCCCGCTCGAAAAGTAGTAGGCGCTGGTGCAGCACCCTGAGACTGGTACTGGCTCCTTTGACCCATGGTGGGGTAAGGAGGAACAAACTGTGTCTGCGGCTGTCCCACAAAAGACTGGGATTGGGATGTCCCATTGCTCTGGGATCCCTACCGTTGAGGACACTCCTTCCTTATGTGACCCGGCTGGTGACAAAAATAACAAGTCTTCTGACCCGTCTGGAAGGCGGTCCTGAAGTTTCCCCCGTCTTGGGAGAGTCGACCCTGGCCTTGGCCTTGATAGCCGCGGCTCTGCCCTTGAGATCCTTGCGGAACAGAAGTCCTTTGCTTCTTTCCCGCACCAGAAGAAGAGGATTGACTCTCCTTCTTTTTTTCCTTAACAACCGCTTCCCGGATGTTGCGCGCGTCCTCCACCTCTCTCTCCATAGACATTGCAGTCTTGACCATCAAATCAAGGTCTTGCAGGAGAAGTCCCACAATCTTGCCTCGAATGGACAACTTCAGTCTATCCTCAAACTTACGTACTTTGGCCATGTATGTGGCCACATAATCGTCGGCGAAACGGGCCAACTCCGTGAATTTGGCCACGTATTCTAGCACACTCATAGTCCTCTGCTTCAATTCTAGGAACTCCTTGGCCTTAGCGTTTCGAGCAGCCGCCGGGAAATACTTTCCCATAAAGAGCTCTCGGAACTCTGCCCAAGTCATGGCCTCCAAATTTCTGGAGTCCTTCACCCAATCCCACCATAGCTGGGACTCTCCCTCCAGCTGAAAAGTCGCCAGAGTTATCTTGGTGGCATCGGAAATGATTTCCATAGCCCTCAAGATCTTCTCCACTTGCCGAATCCAACGGTCGGCTACCATTGGATCCGCCCCTCCCAGGAAAACTGGAGGATGATGGGCTTTGAACCTCTGGAGGTTACTCGAGCCTCCGTGTCCCATATTTGCACCAGTCTGTGCAATGGTAGCGGCTGTAGCACTAGCCTGTGCAATAGTCGCCGCCACCTCACCAATAGCCTCTACAAGGGCTTGGTGATCAAAGGTCGGAGGTGGTTGGTTGTTCCACCGGCCGCCTCGGCGTCCTCGCCCTCTATATGCCATCTACATAAGTCAAATAGCAACATAGTTTTACAAGACATCCCAAAATAGGAATCAATACTCAAACATCAAGAGTTTTTTTTTTTTCTCATTGTCTCACTAGGGAAGCATATGCCTCTCATTAGTAGACATTTATACCATGAACCCTCCCGTTCATCTAAGTTCCCACTCTCAAGGTTATGTTTTCTAACTTAGTGCGTTCATTAAACACATAAGATGAAATGCACAATGCATGAAATGGTCTAGACCCATGTCCATCAAGCCCTAGGTAAATCGTATACCTATGCTCTGATACCAAGCTGTGACGCCCCAAAATCCGGGGGTCCATTGATTGCCCATCAACCCGCGAGACTACCCGTGGATGTCACTCAACCCAACACCACGGCGATAGCATCCCCTTAGCTGGGATCATAACTCACCAATGTAAACTAGATTCAATTATTCATTGGGTTCAACCAAGATCCAACATACCAGGATTTACACTCCATTATAGTCCATTTACATCATTGGAGGGAAGGAAGGCATAGACCGAAAATAGGGCAAAGCAGTTTAAAAATCTTAAAATTTTTGAGAGTGTACTGGTACTGTGTACTGGTACAATATCGTACCGGTACTGCATACCGGTACAGTTTGCCTATTGGAAAGTGCGTACCGGTACCCTACCGTACCGGTACACAGTACCGGTACTTTCTGCCCAGCTTTGCCTTTTTCAACCGTTTTTCAATCCATTCCAACCCTCCAAAAATCATCCAACACATGTTAGATAAGATTTCCCATATAAAACATAATTGGTACAAGTTCCATTACAATTAATTCCATGCATTTACACATCAAAAATGGAATTTTCGCAAAAGTTGTACAAAATAAACCATAAGAGCCACAAGTTGACCCCCTTCATGCCTGATGCTCTCCATGTGAGCCATCCACCGGTGCAAACCCCACACCTGAAATGTTTCCCATATAGGGTGAGCCAACGCCCAGTAGAGTAAATCCTACAAAGGCTACTCCCCCCTAGATGCTCATGCTCATGCAACATTCATTTGCAACATTTAAACAATCATTCATTATAAGGATATGCATTCTAAGTTGGAATGCAATACTACCATGCCATGAAATGAGATGACACTCACTCATGCACTTCAACCCGAGTCCTCACCGACTCCTACTACACGATGCAATGCCAAAGTGTTCCATTCCATTATTTATGTTCACATCAAATGACATTTTCAAAACTAGGGACTTTCTTGGGGTTGGATATTCATGGACTTGCACCAAAGGTCTTCCATACCCGCACACTTTATGGACTCTTACACCAATGGAGTGCACCTCCCAAATCACCGGCCCTTGCACCCGAGAGGTCGTCATGCCTCTTCTTGCTAACCCCAACCCAATTTATCATGCAACCAAGCGGCTTAGCTAGGTCTTCGACCCAAACTTTCCCAAGCCATACCGTCAATCACCAAGTGTGGTGTTGATATCAACCATGCACACACACCCATGTAATGAGATGCTTCCGTGCATATGCAATGCCATGACCCATTGCATACAACATAATGCTCAATATGCCAAGAACAACACATGAACAATTTCAACATGATCATTCAATTACAAATCATATCATAAGCATATGATTCCACAAGTTAAACTTAAGCACGTTATTTCAATTAAATCAAAACAACAATTTCCAAATACTCAAGGCATTTCACCAAACACGTTCAAGGCATAATTTATATAACACATAGCATGCCTTTAATTTCACTAAGTTACATAGTAATTCACATGTGACTTCATATACCAAAATCAAGCTAGAAATTAGCTTAAACCATTTCTATGCTCACTTTTCCATTTCTATAACCATAAACATATATATGAAGATCCATCCATATGCATAAACATATCAACCCTTAAACTATCAACATCTAAGGACAAGATTAATCCAAGGTAGGAAGAACCCTACCTCTAGTAGCGTGAAGGGAATGATAGAATTCCCAAAAACACCAAAGAAAGCCCCCAAGACTTGATTTCTCCAAGATCACCTTTTTGGATCTTCGGTGAAATTCTTCGTTCTTGGTACCCACGCGTAGCCCTAGTCACGTAGAGCAACTTTAACTCTTGGCTCGAGCGATTCCGAGTGACGGAACTCCGGGAAATCGAAAGGGAAACTTGAAGAATCAAGGTTTTCTCTCTTTTCTCTCTATGGCCGGCCAAAGGGGCTGAACAATGGGAGATTTCTACTGAAATATCTCATTTAAGTCCCTATTTATAATTTTAAATGCTCGGCCTACGTCGCGCCACACGTCACCTACTGATCCGGATCCGTTTCCGCCCCGAAACGATTTATTTGATCTCCGTTTAAGTTCAAATTAATTTTATTTGAACTTTAATTCAATTTTAAGGAAATTTTATAAAATTTATTTATGAGGACGTTCGTGAGGTCATTCACCACGCAGTCGCCTCGAACGACGTGCAAAATCCGACTCTCTCGGAATTCGATGAAATTTGACAGGATGACTAGATTTCGCGATACGAATCCAACGGCGAACTCCGTTTCCTTATCCGAGGTCTAGAGCATGAGTATTTCAAATAAGCATTAGGATGGCAAATGACCATTTTACCCTTATTCACAAAAAGTTCAAATTTGCCCGGGTTTTACAGAGAAAAATATAAAATTTCATCTATTATGAATCTTGGCTTTGGCATAGAAGACTTGGGCACTTGAAGTTTCGAAACTTGAAGATCCTACAACAAAAAAACATGATTTATGGATTACCATCTATACAAGAACTAAAAGAAGTTTGTGAAGGATGCGAACTTGGAAAGCATCATTGAGATCCTTTTTCCAAAAGAAAGAGCTTGGAGAGCCAAATCACCATTCGAGCTTGTTCACACCGATGTATGGGGACCATTAAGAATACTTTCCCATGGAGGTAACAAATATTTCATAATCTTTGTTGATGATTTTTCAAGAATGGCTTGAGTTTATTTTATGAGAAAAAAATATGATGTTTTTCAAGTATTCAAGAACTTCCAAAATTTTGTTGAAAGGTAAATTGGATGCTACATTAATGTGTTGAGAAGTGATAGAGGTGGTGAGTACAACTTTAATAAATTTAATAAGTTTTGTGAAGACATTGGTATGGAAAGACAATTGATGGTTGGGTATACACCACAACAAAATAGAGTGGCTGAAAGAAATAACAGAACCATTGTTGAAATGGAAAAATCGATGGTTTATGAGAAGGGTTTACCTAAATGATTTTGGGCTGAAGCGGTATACTCAGTGGTTTAATTGATGAATAGATGTCCAACAAAGGCTTTGAAAAACCAAACTCCAATTGAATCATGGTGTGGAAGGAAGTAGTTGATGAACCACTTAAAAGTTTTTGGGTGCATTTATTTTGCACACATGTTGATGAAAGTAGTGAAAAATATATTTTTGCGGATTATAGCTCTAAATCAAAGGGTTATAGACTCTTTAGTTTGAAGAGAAACAAAGTGATTATTTATAGAGATGTTTTCTTTAATAAGAATGACTCTTGGAATTGGAAAGAAAAGAATGTTCAAAATCAAGTGGTTGTTGCAAATGAAGACTATAGAAGCTTTGAGCATGGAAATGAAAATGAAGAAGTTGAAGTTCCACCACAAATGTCTCCACACCCAACTCTTCTTCATCTCCTTCTACTTCCACAAGTTCAAGCACTTTATCTCCAAGTTCAACTCCAAGAAAAATGAGAATTCTTAATGATGTGTATGCTAGATGCAATTTTTTTGTGGATGAACCCAAATTTTTTTAAGAAGCAATCAAAGAAAATGCTTGTAAGAAAGCAATTGAATATAAAATTCATGCGATTGAGGAAAATAGCACTTGGGAGTTGGTGGAAAAGCCAAAGAATAAAGAAGTTATTGGGGTGAAGTGAATTTACAAAAAAAAGCTTAATCCGGATGGTTCAATTAAAAAAATTAAAGCAAGGTTTGTAGCAAATTGATGAGCATGTAATATTGCATATTTAACGGCCTCATTACATGCATTTTAACTTAACTTTTGTAAACCCGCACATGTAATAGAACTTGTACCAACTATGTTTGATATGCAAGTGTATGTTATATAAGTTTGGGTTGGTTTTGGAAGGTTTGGAATGGGTTGGAAATGAAAAACAGGTGAAAAAGGCAAATCCGGACAAACCGTACCGGTACAGCGTACCGGTACCCCGATGTCCCGAGAGTACACCGTACCGGTACTGTCGGTAAAAATCAGAAATTTTAAAACAGTAAAATTCGGGATTTGGCTGAGTTTAAAACACCTTTTCATCCTATTTTCTTCTATTCTTTCACTCCACTCTCACCCCAAACCTCTTAGAATCCTAGAGGAAGATAAAAGGAAAAAGAAAAGGGAGGAAGGAAGTCTCTAGAGCTTGGGTTTTTTTGCTTGGAACTCTTGATTTAAGGTAGGGGTTTCTTCCTATTCTCTTACATTAAGGCTAGGGCTTATATATATGTAATTCTTTTGACTCTAAATCCTATATGTATGCTATGAAATCCTTGATTCTTGATATTCTTGTAAGTATTACCATGTTTTGGACAATGCTATGGTGGAATAGCTATTAAATCTCTTTTCTTGACTTAAAACCCTAGTTTTCAAGAGAAATAGATTTTTCTCTTGATTCTTCCTTTGTTCTTGATTTCAAAACTTTAGTACTTTGTATTGAATCACAAAATGGTATTGTGGATGATCTCTTGTATATTTTCTTAGATGGTTCTATATTAATACTCCATATGAAATTTGGGGATTTTTGGATTTGTTTGTGACTTGAGGAAATTGGTTGGGTATTGTATCTCTTGTGGATGTTCGGATGACCATGGGTGGCCATGACCGGGTATCGTAGAGTGGGTAGATGCTTTTCTTACTCCGTGCGGGTTTGAATTTTTCCTACCACTCGTAGTGGGGTTGGTGCTTTGTGAGGACCAAACCACTATTCGCTCACGGGCACCGAGAATGAGGGTTAGTATACTATTCATGGGTTGGATTCGTCACTGCCAATGTGTTGGTATACGCCCTTCCTAAAGTTGTATATCCTTGAGAAGATTGGGTGTGTGTGTGTGGGCCAGGATATTCTTGATGTGTTTATTCATGCGATATGATACATCATACCTGAGATACAAGTGGTGGTTTGATATACATTGTGAGCTATGGTTTATTGTGTCAATGGTTGGCTATGGTTTATAGTGATTTGTTGGAATTGTTCGTTTTGGAAATTGGTTTTACTTCTTCATTTACTTCACTGATATTGCTTAAACTTGAGATCGGATAAACTATCACTGTTTTTTTTCAAAATTTATATATGATATTTGTGAAATGAGACCGACTTATTTTATATGTTTTCTAAACCTTGTTCGAGTTTTGGGAGGATTTTCCTATAGAGCTTAGTGCTCACCCCCCCTACAAACAATATCTTTTTTAGATTATGGCCTAGAGG
Organism: Ilex aquifolium; assembly: GCA_951799425.1. Lineage (NCBI taxonomy): Eukaryota > Viridiplantae > Streptophyta > Magnoliopsida > Aquifoliales > Aquifoliaceae > Ilex > Ilex aquifolium. The sequence continues at coordinate 24,651,413 of OX637391.1, read as the reverse complement.
AGGAGCTTGGAGTTGATGAGCCGGTACATTGGGAAGCTCCCATAGATGAGAACGTGAATTCAGAGGTGGACGTTTAGAGCTATATTCTCTTATGTCTTAGACTAGGAAGTTCTTTTTGAGAAAATGGGAAGTCTAATGTCTTTGTTATTCTGCTGCAAGATAATAGTTAATTTTTGGGTGCAATTGCCATGAATGGCATATTCTTTTGAATGTAATGGTCATGGTTTGGCCTATTCTTTTGGCTGACGTTGTAGATATTATGGAGGATAAATGAAAGTTTCTTTGTTTATGAATTTTATTAGTTGCTCTCGTGATGTGAATGATTTTAGATAGTGATGCCGTCTAAGGGGGATTTTGGGGCGTTACAACTTTGCATTTAATTACTTAGAGTTAGTAGAAGTTATGAATAATGTGGAAATTTTGATGTTGTAGGTAATCATAGGATAAATGATAGCTTTCGGAACCCTGCAACTAAGTGTAGATGAGTGATGAAGAGATGGATACATTACATGAGGATTGGGAGGCTTTAAAGTGAAATAAATCAAAGAGGTAGAGGTACTTGGTATCATAGGTACCGGTATCTATCCTTACTTGAATTTTGGTACCGGCACCCCCACCATTTGGTATTGGTACCTCGGTATTCCCCATTTGTGACCATGATCCACTTCGAATCTGAAAAAATGCAAAACATAAAATTTGTAGATCTGGATGTCCTCTGCATTGTGTCAAAGTTTTAGCTCAATCGGACAGTTGGATCTAAGGTTATGAAAATTTTACGTAAACTGGTCATGAGCTGGCACCTACCGGAAGACCTTCCAGAAGGTTTGGCCTAGAACTGCCAGAACACCCTACAAATCAAGCTCTGCCACTTGGGGGTCCCACCTATGATTCTCCCACTTATCCCCTGACATATTCTACATACATACATGCCTCCTACACCCTAAAGTCAACCTTGGAAGATGGAGGATGGGAAAAGAGGAGAGAGAAAGATGGAGGCATGGTGGGTGCAGGCGAAGCTTGTCCTACCTGTCCAATGCTCAAATCACTTCCCATTGATGGGAAGTGATTAACACTTAAAATTAGCATATTACTTTGCCATTTTAAGACTAATTGTACTTTGATGGAGTTTAAGTGATGTCATTTCAGGCCCTAAACTGAACAAGGACTCAAAAACAACGAGTACCACACTTGAATGCAACACCAGCACATTAAAGCACAAAATTGGAAAAGCTTGGAGCACAGCCAGAACGTTCGAACGCCAACTCACGTTCGAACGACCACATTGAACTGTAGCAGACTCAACTGCTAAGAGAAGGCGTGTTGCAGTTAGGAAAGAAGATTGTGAAGCTCTGAGGCACTTGAGTGTCACGTTCGAACGCCAACCCACGTTCGAACGTGCACTTGAGTTGATTAAAGACCAGACTACTGCATAGAGTGTGGAACTGAACTTCACAGAAGACCAACAGATCACTAAAGTGAGAGGATCAGAGCACATCTGGCATTCGAACGCCCCTAGTGCAAAGACAGAAGAAACGTTCGAACGGCAGACAACGTTCGAACGACCATAAAGCAAAAACAGAAAGAACGTTCGAACGCCAACTCACGTTCGAACGTTCTCCACAGACTAGCAGCAGAGTAGTTGGTTTTTCACTTGGACTTGCGCGGCATACACTATTCCTTCACCCCCTCTTGTCTCCTCCTCCTGCCTATAAATACTCCCATTGTTAGAGAGCTATAGGAGCCAAGTAGAAGGGTTGATGGAGGCTTAGACTCCCACTCACATTGTAGATTTCAGCTTATATTTTCCTTGTATGAAGTCTTTATTTTAGACATTAGTTTGGCTTTAGTCCAACATCTCCTTGCTTGTTATAAGAGTAGTTTTATGCTTATGCTTTCATTTAGATGCATAGAAGGGAGTTAGTTCATCTTTTGGTTGAGGAAGCAACCCACCATTTCTTGGTAGAGGAAGCCACCCTCCAAATGTGACTAGCTTTCTTCTACTTTTATTGTTTATGTACTTCACTTCCATTGCTTGAGCTTCTTTCTTTCTTAGAGGAGTGAAACTCTTCCACTTTTCTAGAGCTTTACCAAAGCCGTGAAGGGTGGAACGTGATTCACTCAATCTTTGTTAAAGATTGGCTCCTTGTTCATTGTTATTTTATCTTTCAAGTCTTCTACTTGGAGGGATGAGCATCACCTACTTTTCTAGCTTTACCAAAGCCATGAATAGTGAGTAGTTTTTCATTCACTCTTTAGTAAGAGGAGAAGGGCATGTATAAGTTATCCGGGAATTATATTTGTGCACTGTTCTTATGCTTAACGTTTATTTCTTCTTGCTTATTGGATGATTGATTGCATCTAGCATAGCTAAGGTACTTTGTATAACCATGGGTTCTTTCTATGACACGGATGACTCTTGCATAGAAAGACTCATCGGTTCAAGACAAGTACCCCGGCTAGATCTTCAGGACTACTCTTCAATCCTCCCCCTTATTATGCTTCATTTAAATAATGGAATATTAATGTCATGATTGGATGTCTTGTAAAAACACTTGCTTGTTTGTAGACGGGTTAAGTCTCGGCACAGACAATTATTGTAAACTTCTAGAAAGACATCAGAATCATGTTCTTAATTCTCACAGTCCATCTTTATCTTCCGATTAACTTGTTGTTGACACGGGAGTTAACTGAGTTATCAAGCACAAGTATAATAAACTGGATAATTGACTACATGTCCAGATCCTTGAACTAAAGAGTGACCCTTTTTCATTAGCATTTATCTCCTGTTTTGTTAAGAAAATTCTCTTGGAAAGAATATTATATTCTGTCCAGGAAATCTCACACCTCTCAACAAATCTCAAAGGTTACAAACAATAGGTCTGCACCACTGCTTATCTAAAAAATACCAACAAAAGTTCCCTGTGGATTCGACTCCGGACTCAAACCGGATTATTACTACAGCTTGACCGCCTGCACTTGGGTGTACACATTTCGGATCAAGTCAAGCTTTTGGCGCCATTGCCAAGGAACTTTGAAAGGTGTTTTAAGGTAAAAGGTTTCAGCAGATGAACAGAGCTCTACCATTCAACCTCATCTCCAAGATCTGTGAACTGGTAAATTCGAAACATTAGGGAGAATGTTCAGTTTAGGTTGGGGGGTGTGAGAATACAGTTCATATTTACCCGTAAATTTTTAAAATTTTTTGCTGTTGTTGTTGTTGTTGTTCTGATCATTTTATGTACCTTGTCTTGTATAAATTGATGATTATGTTTGTGAGTCAGCATCAATCGTCTTTGTGACTAGCAGACGTTAAAGAACCAGATAGTGAGTCTTAAAGCTTAGAAATCATGGATGTTAAACTTTTTTGGTTTAGTCTAGGAGTTCTATGCACTTTTCCATTTGATGTGCATACTGTAATCATGAGAAAAGCAAGACTAGTAAGGAAGGCCGAAATCCAAGAAAAACAAGCAAAACCCCTCTGTGGCAGAAGCAGCTTTGCCAAATGTCGTCGTGCCAAAAGACTTGGTGCTTGTAAACAGTGTGGCAGAGTCTTTCACGAGAAAAGATACAACCAGTGTTCTGAACCAATCTCTGATCGCACACTCGATCGATTAGACTGGATAGTGAATGGGCTGAGTAAGGATTACCCTGATACGCCATGCTATTCCGGTACTTTGCTTAACCGGTTTGTGAGAGAGGAAGTTGGGAGAGTCACTGGTTGTCCGTTCTACACAGACACAGAGGGAGACTCGGATTAGATAATTTTCTGTAGGAAATGTGTACTTTTGTTGGGGGTGAAAACCAAAGGTCCGAATTTTCTTGTAAAAAGTGTAAAAATCTTTTTGTATAAACCCTTTTGACTGAAATGAAAATATGGGCCGAGTAAGGAATGTCCCAAAATACCAACCTGAAGCGTGGGTAGGGCCTTATCCTGAGACGCCATAGGTTTTTGGTTTAAAATTGTGTGTTTGGCCCTTTTTAATTGTGTATAGTGTAGTGGAGAATTTTTTTTGATTTTTGATTCAACGTTCGAACGCCAGGTGACGTTCGAACGTTAGCTGCTTACAGTACTCAGCCTCTGATGAAGCTTCTAATGAAACTTCAAAGTACTGAGAGTTCAGTCCGTTCGAACACCAATAGACCGTTCGAACGAGATTAACGTTCGAACGCCAATAGAACGTTCGAACAAAGAGAACTTACAGTACTTTGGCCTCTGACAGAACTCAAAAGTACTGAGAGCTCACCACGTTCGAACGCCAAACCACGTTCGAACGATCTGGTTAAAATCCTTCTAGACATGTTCGAACGTTACCAACGTTCGAACGTCACGACTTAGGCTATAAAAGCCTGGTTCATCTTCTTCATTTCAAAACCCTCCAAAACCCTTGAAAAATCGAAAAACCCTTAGTGACTCTTCACTACCCAGACCCCAAAACACCAACCATTCTCCATTTTTACCAAAAATCAATCCTCCCAAGACTATTCCATATCAAAAAGCTCCATTTTCACAAAGAAATCCAAGATTTCAAAGCCCTCAAAACTCAAAAATCGAAACCACCATGCCAAGAGTCAAGCTTCCTGCCAGGCGCAACCCAAACACCCAGGAGCCCAATTTCTTCGAGGAGGTGGTGGAAGTGAGAGAAGGAATGCCACCAGTTACGCGAAGATATGACAAAAATCGGTTCCCCACAGCTTTGAAAGCTGACAGGTACGACAATTTTTACCAAAAACATGCTATGGTGTGTGAGAGAGATGTAGTTTTGACTGATTTTGTTGAATTGGGGATAATGGCGGAGATGGAAAGAAGGGGTTGGGTTTTGTATTTGCGAAATGATGGAGAGGCCGTGGTTGACGTGGTGAGGGAGTTTTAATCCAACGCCGAAATAGTCAATGGAGCATTGAGGAGCTATGTGAGGGGGATCCACATCGAGGTGGACGAGGATTACATAAGAGAGAATAGGCAAGAAGTGCCTCGAGTCCCAAGTTCCGCTTATCCCCCAAGAAAGAACGTAGCAATGAATGTCGTGGGGAGGGAACTAACGGGAATGCCTACTTTTTCTTGGACGGGAAGGAGATTTTTTAGGCAAGGGGAACTCACCGACAAATACAAAATGTTGAACTTGATTGTGGTTGCCAACTTTGCTCCGCTAGGAAGAAGGAATGAAATCCTCCCCGACATGGCCCGACTGTTATATGCAATTGGAAAAGGGCAAAGTATTGACCTACCCTCCCTAGTGTTGACTGAGATGAAGAAAGGGTGTGACGTGAAGCGTAATTCACTTCCCTTCGACACCCTAGTGACTGAAATATGCAAGGATCACGGGGTTAGGGTGAAACCAGAGATGGAAATTCAAAAGCCAATGGGGCCACTTAACAAGGCATCCTTTAGGAGGAGCCAAGGTCATAGTGGCGGCCCAGCGGCAAGACAAGAGGAGCCCCCTGCTCATGGAGTGGATGAGGTGCAAGAAGAGCTTGATGAGATGGAGGGAGAGAGAGATCAGCCACAGGAGGCAGGGCCTAGCACCAGCTCCCGACGCTCTTTACGAGACATCATGCTTAGCATTGAAGCTAAGCAAGATGAGATTCTTAGGCTTCTGAGGGGTGGACCTAGTGGAGATGGTGGACATGAAGAATGAGAGAGAGATCCCTGTTATTGTTTATGTTTGTTTAAGTGCTTTTTTTTATGAGTTTCTTCTTTGATAGTTGTAAGTTTTTGTGTGTGATTGTGGATGAATTGAATCGTTGATGTTGATGTTAAACGATGATATTTTGAGAAATGAATGGTTCTATTTATCACTTTTATTTGTTTTAATGCATATGTAGATTTAGCTTAAAATTAAAATATGATGGAATGAATGTGGATGTTAAGAATGTTTGTTAGAGTAACTACGCACATGATCGGTTTGACACCTCAACTTATCAATCGAGACTTAAAACCACATCTCTTGGACAATTGGTATTATTTATATGCTTAAATTGTCAAATGTGCATCGATATCTATTATTTTCAAGGTACAGGATGATCTGACTCAAAAATGGAATCGGTATATAACTGACATCCCCTAGAAAACCCGACATAACTAGTGGAGATAACAAAGAATACCATGGTGAGCTTCGAGCTTTATGATGCTTTCGAGAGACAATCGATGTTTACTCAAGTAAAGTCTTTCATTCTCAATTTTTGAATAGTCTCATTAATCTTGCTTTGATTGACGCAATTAAAAGCGATCTATTGACATATCCCACCGGAAACCTTCACATACGACACATACATGTGCACATACTTGAGAAATGATTTTAGGCCATCTTTTGATTTGATATTGAGTCTTAGCCATTTCTTTTACAAAATTATTTCCCTAGTCAGCCATGCTTGAGCCCTCAATATATGATTTCTTCTTCGATAAACCCGTATGATTACCAAGCCACAAGAAAACATACTTGACACACCATTGCTATCTAATTTTCTTGCACCCTCTTATAAATCAATATGACACAGAAATGCAAGGAAATGGGGAAGACCGTGGAGGCTACTTTTCGATGACAAGAAGAATCAATGGGAACAATTGAAACAGAAAAGAAGCAAAAAGGCAAGAAATTGCCAAGAATGTGAAAAATGAGAAAAATGAAAGAAAGAAATATCATCTCTGGGCAAAATATCAAAAAGTTAGAAAAATGTGTGCTACACTACATAACCAGAAGATAGCTTTTGAATACTTCTGACGTCATTTCGTTAACCACTAACCTCTGGCCACGCTACAACCTATGAAAAGCCCTAATTGATCTCAAGTCTGTTACATGCATGTGTTGTCAATCAAAATTGGGATATGGTAAATAGCATTTCTTTAAATTGCGCTAATATTCTTTCATAAGATTATGCCAAACATAAGTAGTTGCTTCCTTAAAATTTCACTCCCTTCCTAATTGTGCATGTGATTTTTCGATTGGCCACCTTCTGATCACATGATCTGTGAGAAACAAGTTACTATAATCGGAGCGAACTTTTGCTGAGAGTATTCTACGAGAGGTTTGTGGAATCGAAGCTATCCATGGAAAGTGGAAAAAGGGAGTGTTTGTTATATAACAATTCCTGTGGCGTGAATGATCATTCCTACTACACTGGGAATTCCAAATGCCAATGTAACAGATGCTAATTTTTGCATAGAATAGATACCTATGAAAGAGGGATATGTAGGATATAAGTCGAAATTAAGAGTTGGATGCCTCAACGACCACGATGCTAATTTACTTTAATTAGCAATCTCACATACACATATGTTCGACTGAAGTTTGTGGGTAGCTTCACTGGAAACCCTCACGAGACAACACTCGTCCGCTAGGGTAAACCTAGTGGTTAAACGACATGTTGCATAAGCTAAATACAATCGGATGACCTACGAAAATGGCATTAGGAGTAGATTTGTTTTTGTATTACTAGAGACTAGCAATATTTAGGTTGGGGAGTGTGATTAGCACTTAAATTTAGCATATTACTATGCCATTTTAAGACTAATTGTACTTTGATGGAGTTTAAGTGATGGCATTTCAGGCCCTAAACCGAACAAGGACTCAAGAACAACGAGTACCACACTTGAATGCAACACCAGCACATTAAAGCACAAAATTGGAAAAACTTGGAGCACAGCCAGAACGTTCGAACGCCAACTCACGTTCGAGCGGCCATATTGAACTGTAGCAGACTCAACTGGTAAGAGAAGGCGTGTTGCAGTTAGGAAAGAAGACTGTGAAGCTCTGAGGCACTTGAGTGTCACGTTCGAACGCCAACTCACGTTCGAACGTGCACTTGAGTTGATTGAAGACCAGACTATTGCATAGAGTGTGGAACTAAACTTCACAGAAGACCAACAAATCACTCGAGTGAGAGGATCAGAGCACATCTGGGGTTCGAACGCCCCTAGTGCAAAGACAGAAGAAACGTTCGAACGGCAGACAACGTTCGAATGACCATAAAGCAAAAATAGAAAGAACGTTCGAACGCCAACTCACGTTCGAACGTTCTCCATAGACTAGCAGTAGAGTAGTTGGTTTTTCACTTGGACTTGGGCGGCATACACTATTCCTTCACCCCCTCTTGTCTCCTCCTCTTGCCTATAAATACTCCCATTGTTGGAGAGCTATAGGAGCCAAGTAAAAGGGTTGATGGAGGCTTAGACTCCCACTCACATTGTAGATTTCAGCTTATATTTTCCTTGTATGAAGCTTTATTTTAGAGATTAGTTTGTCTTTAGTCCAACATCTCCTTGCTTGTTATAAGAGTAGTTTTATGCTTATGCTTTCATTTACATGAATAGAAGGGAGTTAGTTCATCTTTTGGTTGAGGAAGCAACCCTCCATTTCTTGGTTGAGGAAGCCACCCTCCAAATGTGACTAGTTTTTTTATACTTTTATTGTTTATGTACTTCACTTCCATTGCTTGAGCTTATTTCTTTCTTAGAGAAGTGAAACTCTTCCACTTTTCTAGAGCTTTACCAAAGCCGTGAAGAGTGGAACGTGATTCACTCAATCTTTGTTAAAGATTGGCTCCTTGTTCATTGTTATTTTATCTTTTAAGTCTTCTACTTGGAGGGATGAGCATCACCCACTTTTCTAGCTTTACCAAAGCCATGAATAGTGAGTAGTTTCTCATTCACTCTTTAGTAAGAGGAGAAGGGCATGTATAAGTTATCCGGGAATTATATTTGTGCACTGTTCTTATGCTTAACGTTTATTTCTTCTTGCTTATTGGATGATTGATTGCATCTAGCAAAGCTAAGGTACTTTGTATAACCATGGTTTCTTTCTATGACACGGATGACTCTTGCATAGAAAGACTCATCGGTTCAAGGCAAGTACCCCGGCTAGATCTTCAGGACTACCCTTTAATCCTTCCCCTTATTATGCTTCATTTAAAGAATGGAATATTAATGTCATGATTGGATGTCTTGTAGAAACACTTGCTTGTTTTTAGACGGGTTAAGTCTCGGCACAGACAATTCTTGTAAACTTCTAGAAAGACATCGGAATCATGTTCTTAATTCTCACAGTCCATCTTTATCTTTCGATTAACTTGTTGTTGACACGGGAGTTAATTGAGTTATCAAGCACAAGTATAATAAACCGGATAATTAACTACATGTCCAGATCCTTGAACTAAAGAGTGACCCTTTTTCATTAGCATTTATCTCCTGTTTTGTTAAGAAAATTCTCTTGGAAAGAATCTTATATTCTGTCCAGGAAATCTCATACCTCTTAACAAATCTCAAAGGTTACAAACAATAGGTCTCCACCACTTCTTATCTCAAAAATACCAACAAAAGTTCCCTGTGGATTCGACTCCGGACTCAAACCGAATTATTACTACAGCTTGACCGCCTGCACTTGGGTGTACACATTTCGGATCAAGTCAGGATGCCTGCATACACAGGCTTTGGGGAGCCTTATGGACGAAAATGCAAGGGCTCTACACCATATATTCAGCATTCACACAAGCTTAGGAGAGGGGGAGGCTACCTAAGCTTAGGAGTAGTTTTAGAGAGACAAACTCAAGGAAGAAGATGAAGTTAGTGAGACAAAGCTGGGTTTTCATATTTCTTTACCATTTTCAGTTTTTTAAGCTTTAAACTACTTGTAATCTTTCCCATTTCCACTTTCAACTCTTTCATTTAAGTTGTATGCAAGTTTAGCTAGTTGTTTTCGCGTTTCAAGTTTTACATTTGGGTATTTGCCTTCAAACTTTGTATTTTGGTTATGAATGTTATTGCTCTTGTAGTTTAACTCTTTTCTTTCATTAATACTAGTTCCTTGTTTCATTTCTTTATCATGTCTCTTTACATTATGCATGTCTTTCCTTTTATTATGAGTAGCTAGATTTTTAGTTGGCTAATCCAAGGGAGATTTCCTCATGGGTATGTGAAATCGACTCTCGTTCATTCTACCTCGTAGTGAAAGGTGGTTTGGTTTGACTAGGTTGAGTGTGGACGTGGTTGTGAGTTCTTGATACACCGTAGACTTATCACGGGGTATGCTTGAGCCCTCACTTCCATTTTAATCCCTCGCTTCCTACAAATCAATCAAACACCTATGCACCATTGGAAGAATGTTTTGAGTTGATTTGACATTCCCATTAGAATGAACTCTTTGGATTAGCCAACATTGTTTCCATTGCATCTTTATCAAAATCTTACTCACCAAAACACAAACTCAAACGATTTTTACACTTTTCTATTTTCACAAAAATCACCTTCAACACAATTCACCTTCCTTCCCTGAGGAGACGATCTTAGAATACCAATTCCAACTAAAACACGACACTCGAAAGTCTCTCTGCGCTTGGAGAGCACTTTTGTACACACTCACACATTTCATTCCCACACCCGTTTTCCCATTTCTTGCATGATATCTGAGGGAGAGTGACACTCACCTGACCGTATAAGCCACATACATATTACCGGAATCATGATCAGAAATTAGGAACGACGGAATAAGTCAAGCACAAAGGGGTATTAACAACAACATGGTGTCGATTTCCAAGACACTTTTACTCCGGTGGCTCGACTTGACATAATAAGGCTTCTTATTGCTCTTGCTTCAGAAAGGGGCTAGTTTCTTCATCAATTAGATGCAAAATCAGCATTCTTGAATGGTGTGTTGAAAGAAGATGTAAACCAACCTCAAGGCTTTGCGGTCAACGGTGAAGAAGGAAAAGTGTACAAGCTAAAAAAGGCTTTGTAATGGCTAAAACAAGAACCTTGAGTATGGTATAGTGAGTTGATTCCTACTTCAATGTAAAGGAATTTCAAAGAAGCACAAGTGAACCAACCATGTACATCAAAACGAAAGGTAATACTGGTATTCTCATTGTGTCTCTTTATGTTGATGACTTAGTTTTTACCAAGAATGATAAAAAAAATGATTGAAGATTTTAAAATTGAGATGATGAAAACATATGAAATGAGTGATTTGGGACTTCTACATTACTTCTTGGGCATTGAAAGTTATCAACAAGAAGTTAGAGGCTTTATTTGCGAAAGGAAGTATGCAAAAACTCTTCTTGAGAAATTTAGAATGAGAAATTGCAAATCGGTGGCTACTCCTTTGGTTGTGAATGAAAAATTGTTAAAAGATGATGGAACTAAAGAAATTGAAGCATCTTTTTATAGAGGCTTGGTTCGAAGTATTTTGTATTTGACAGCTACTGATTAACCCTAATTAGTGTGTAAATTAAAATGATTAGGTAATCAATTTTGTAAGATAAAACAATTAAATATTATGAATTATAGTTTGTGTGTGAATAAAAGTTTTAATTACTTTATGTCTAAAAGTTGCAGGGTCAAATGCAGAAATACTGGAAAATACAAGGCAATTTTGCAGTACTTGAAGTACGAAGGACTAAAGTGCAATAAAGAATCATGGACCAACAAGAAAGTGACAAGTGGCAGCCCAAGAACATGACACCTAGCACCACTGCAAGTCACCAACCTTCCGGAAGGTTGGGCTAGTGGTTGGGACCACCCTCCTTGGCCGAAAGCTCCTCCCCCCTCTATAAATAGGGGTGGCCTCTTCATTCTTCAAGTATCCCTTCCAAGCCTTCCAAAGCCTTCACAAGAGCTCTCCCTCCTCTCCAAAAACCAGCCGGCCACTATAGCTTCAAAGGAGAAATCATTAGAGAAAAGAGAGAAAAAGAGAGAAAGAAAGGAAAAGAGAAAAAGCCTTTGAAAGCCAGTCCGTTTGTTACTCTGTATTTCTACATTTCTATTGTATCTTTCTATTCGGATAGTTGAAATACCGCCACTTTTGTGTCTTGAATGATAATAAAAGTGGTTGTGTTTCAATTGTTCCTTGTGAAAGAAATTTTACAGTTTACTGTTTAATTTTAGTTGTGATGATGAATACCCGCACTCCTTGCTTGTTTATAGCAATGGAGCGTGAGTAGTCGTTTATACCCTTCAAACTAGGGTAAACATATGTATAATATTGATTAGATTATGGAAATGCTGATGTTTTATTTATATGTTTATTTATATATATATATCTAACTATACTGACAGTCTAACAACCACGGTGTTCCTACCGGTATGGCTTGTCCTCCATTGGAATACTGAGGATGTTTAACTGGTATATATATATATATATCGAACTCTACTGACAGTCTAACAACCACGGTGTTCCTACTGGTATGGCTTGTCCTCTGATGGAATGTTGAGGATGTTTAACTGCAATGCATATATATATATCACAGATGACCTATTGGGTAATTCAAGTATTCCTCATGAATGGCTTGTCCTTCTGGTTCACTTGAATTAGTTAATTGGTACATCTATAACCAGCTTTCCTAAGAAGTTGCTGTGTTATGCTATATTACCACCAGTTAACCTAAGAAGTGGTTGTGTTATGGTTTAATCTTTATGTACTTGCTATCAAGAGATCAATTGAATAACTCAAGTATTCCTCATGAATGGCTTGTCCTTCTGGTTTGCTTGGGTTAATCAATTGACGTAAATATAACCAGCTTTCCTAAGAAGTTGGTTTGTTATAAATTATTACCACCAATTAGCCTAAGAAGTGGCTGTGTTATGGACTATATACATCAGACCTGCCGATTGACTTGCCAGTAAAATGGAAGTTAATTGTTGTGAGGTAGCATTTTCAGTAATCAATCAATATAAAGCATATGGATCCCTAAACTGAAGGGTATCTTTTATATTGTTATCACTTATACGTTTTACTTACGCATTTTATTATCTCCGCACTTTATTTCCGCAGTGTATTTAAATTAAACTAGTTATCAATCTAAGCTCACATCACAAGCTATCAAACATCATACTACTCCAAACAACAAATTTACTATTTTTATTTTGTTTTTTTTTATTATTTTAAAATCTAAATTACTAAAACTCTTCGTGGGATCGATACTTGGACTTAAAACCGAGAAAACTACAATTTGACCACTTATACTTGGGTGTATAATTAATATAATTCAGATCACAAAAAGTGGCGAATCAAGTTTTTGGCGCCGTTGCCGGGGAGTTACGGTAATTTGAAAAAAAAAAAAGGAAAAAATATAACAAAAATAAAAAATAAATATTTGTTTATCTGTTTTATATGTTTTGTTTATTTGTTTTTAATAGTCTATGTCTGTTCATTCATCAGTAGGTTCTGTAAATCAGTCAACTATTTCGTCTTCATCATCTGCATCTACAAAGGAATCATTTGACTTAAGTATGGCTCAAAACGTACCTAGGGAGGAAGAAGTTAGAGAACAAGAAGTAGTTTAAAATGTTAGACCATTAAGAGAATACCTACATCCTACAAGAACTAATGTCCCGTCATGTTTTGCTTTTCCAACAGACGCTCCAAATATTAATATTAAACCAGGAACAATACAATTACTACCAACAGTTCCATGGTTTAGAAGATGAAAATCCTTATGTTCATATGAAAGAATTTGAAGAAGTCTGTGGAACTTTGCAAGATAATTCTGAAATGGTCAAAGTACGAATTTTTCCATTTTCATTAAAAGATAAAGCTAAACTATGACTTAACTCTTTAAGAGCAAATTCTATTACAAATTGACAAGCTTTACAAACTGAGTTCTTTAAAAAAAAAATTTATGTGCATCGTACTAATGCATTAAGACGTAAAATAATGAATTTTTCTGTGAAAGAAGGTGAAACTTTTAACAATGCTGGAAAAGATTTAAGGATCTTCTCCAAGCTTGTCCACATCATGCTTTTGAAAACTGGACCTTAGTTGGTTTCTTTTATGATGCTCTTCCGTCTGTAATACGACAATTTGTTGAAATGATGGCTCAAGGAGAATTTATGAATAAAAACCCTGAAGAAGCATTTCAAATTTTTGATACTATTTCAGAGAGTTCCCAGATGTGGGACTCGACTTCTTCAAATACTTTGGAAAATAAGCCATCTACATCTGAAAGAGGAAAATATATTTTGAAAGACGATGATGATTTAAGAGCTAAAATGACTAATCTATCTCGAAAATTAGAACCCTGGAAATGAAAAAAGTTAAGCAAGTATCTGTTGTTTCTTCTACAGATCAAGTGTGTGAAATTTGTGCATTGTCAGGACATCCTGCTGGGGAATGTCCAACTATACCTGCATTTAAAGAAGTCTTAATTGAACAATCTAATGCTGTTCCAATTTATGCTAAACCATATTCAAATCCATATTCTGAAACCTACAATCTAGGATGGAGAAATCCTTCAAATTTTAGTTGGAGAAATACACAACCTACAAATCAAACACAAGGTCCACCACATGTACAAAATCAACAACAATATCAACCGTATCTACCTCCTCAGAAAAGAACTTTGGAAGATACGATGAATCAATTTATTCATAGTCAAATGAATTTTAATACTCAAACAACTCAAGCTTTTAATGATTTTAAAGCTCAAACTTCACAGAGTATTGAAGATATTAAGAGTCATCTGGCTAAGTTGACCCAGTCCTTAAGTACTACAGAAAAAGGAAAATTTTCATCTCAACCTAAACCTCCACAAAGTCAGAGTCAAGCTAATTTTGTATCATTTGAAGCTTCGCCAAGTCAAGTACAAGCAATCACAACACTAAGAAGTGGTAAGGTAATTGATAAAACTATTAAACCTAAGATTCCGAAGAACATACGTACGTCAATTCCTGTAAACGAACCACTTGAACTTTGTAACACCCCGCATTTTATTTTATATATGTATATAGATATTAGTAAATAATTGATGTAAAAATGTGGATATGTGTAGTGACGGTAGGAATAAAAACAAAAACTAGAGATTCAAATTGATTGGGGAGTTAAGTTTCGAAGGGTGTAAACTGGAGAAGAGGGATTATGGAAGTTTCTAAATATTTTTAGGTCAAAATAAGTTCTCCATTGAATCCGGAAGGTCGAAAAACATTGGGAGAGGTAATATGGGGCGTATTGGAAGCTAGGAAGTATTCCGGAGTGAAAACACACTTAGAAAGAATTTGGGTAAAAAGAGATATTGGACACTGCTTAGTATTTTGGTCATAGCTTTTTATCATTATATTCAATTGATCTGAAATTTGGACAGTAGATAGTAGACATCTAGGGATACAAAAGTGTATCTCATAAAAATTTTCCAATTCGACCTCTAAATGGGTCAAAAACTGCCCTAGAAGTCGGAGAAAAAATCTGTCAAACCGTACCGGTACGATACCGTACCGATACGCCCGACTCCAGTAGCTTTGGAGTACCAGTACGGTACCATACCAGTACGATTTTCTCTGACACTCACCGAATAGTTAAAAAGTCGGTATTTTTGGGTTTAAAACACCACCTCAAGCCCCCATTTGCCCCATTCTTCACTCCACTCTCATCCTAAACACTTTAGAACCCTAGGAGAGAAAGAAAGGAAGAGGGAAACTCAAGATCAAAAGGGAAAAACCCAAGATTTAAGGGTGATTCAAGATTCAAGCCCTAGATTTCAAGAACACCAAGGTAGGGGTTTTCTTCCATTCTTTTTCATTGATGGTAGGGTTATTATATATATATATATATGTTTTGACTCCTAATCATATGTATTTGCTATGGGTTCATTGTTTCTTGGTTCTCTTTCAATTTATTAACATGTTTTACACAAAGTTAGGGTTGTATACCCATGAAATCCCTCTTTTGTTTGAAAAACCCTAGTTTTCAAGAGTGATGGGTTTTCCTTTTGAACTCTTCCTTTATTCTTGATTTCAAAATCATAGTGTTTTGTGTTGAGTAATAAAATGATATTGTTGTGATCTCTTGCATTTTTCTTGGTTGGTTATTGAAAATGTCACATGCTTAATTTGGGGATTTTTAAGATATACTTGTAAATTGTGAAATTGGGTTTGGTATTGTATCTCTTATGAGTGTGGGATGACCATGGGTGGCCTTTGACGAGATATCGTAGAGTGGGTAGACGTGTTGCTTGCTCCGTGTGGGTTGGCATTTTTCCTACCACTCGTAGTGGGGTTAGTGCTTTGGTAAGACTAAACCGCTATTGCTCACGGGTGCCGTGTCAGAGGGTTAGTATACTAATGCCTGGGTTGGATACGTCACTGTCATTGGTATGACATACGCCCTTCCTAAAGGATGGATATCTTTGAGAAGATTTGTGTGCGTGTGTGTGGGCTAGATATTACTCAATGTGTCGATTCATGGGGTTTGCCTTACATCATGGTGGAGATACATGTTTATAATGTTGATACGAATGAAATGGTTAGTATTTGTTCATTCTACTAGATACGGTTTCTACAAGAGTTTTGGGAAGTATGGGATTCCGCAAGAACTTGTGAGAAACGGTTTATGGTGGAATGTATTATTAATTGTGTAATTGGTTCCCTTTATTCATTAAATTATTGTTGTCACCTAAACTTGAGATCTATTGAAATGTCCTTGCTTTCTTTCAAAATTGATATATGATATTTGCGAAATGAGACCGGCCATTTTATATGCTTTTATAAACCTTGTTCGAGATTAGGAGGAATGTTGCTACAGAGCTTAGTGCTCACCCCCTACAAATAACATATTTCAGGTCTTTGTCTAGAGGAGGAGCTCGAAACTAACGAGCCGGGACGTTGGGAAGCTCCCATAGAAGGGAACGTAGATCCCGAGGGAGACGCTTAGTGTTCTATTTTCTTTTGTGATAAACTAGGAAGTTCCTTTTGAGACAATGTAAAGTCTAACATTATTTTTATGTTTCCGCTGCCAAGTGTAATTTAATTCTTTTGGGATGTAGATGCCATTATTTGGCATATTCTTTTGGATAATGTTGGAAGTATTTTTATGAATCAATGGACCCGGTGTGGTCAATGTAGTATAATTGCATAGGTTGTGTTTTGGGTAGAGCTTCCCGAACAAAGGAGACTCTGCCCGAATTTTGTTAAATTAAGGATCCCCTGTTATTTATGGATTTTATTAGTGCTCTCATGGTATAAATGGTTGTTAGTATGTAATGCCGTCCAAGGGGGTATTTGGAGAATTACAAAATTGAACCTTTAGTTAAAAAGCAAGAAGAAGTACAAAGTGAAAAAGATCCTCCATGTCCTATTCCTTTACCTTTTCCTCTAAGGGTCAAGAAACTTTCATCTGAAAAAGATCAGTCTGATATTCTCGAGTTATTTAAACAGGTAAAAATTAATATTCCTTTATTGGATGCAATAAAAAGAGTTCCTATTTATGCTAAATTTTTAAAAGATCTTTGCACCATAAAAAGAAGAACTAATGTACCAAAAAAAGCATTTTTAACTGAACGAGTTAGTACTATAATACAGCATAATACTCTTCTTAAGTAAAAAGATCCGGGTAGTCGTACAGTCTCATGTATCATTGGAAATTTTCAAATTGAACAAGCACTACTAGATCTTGGAGCCAGTGTTCATTTAATGTCATATTCAGTATATACACAACTAGGGTTAGGTGAATTGAAACCTACCAATGTTACACTACAATTAGCTGACCGGTCTATGAAAAATCCACGAGGAATTGTGGAGGATGTTCTTGTCCAAGTTGATCAATTCTATTTTCCAGTAGATTTCATTATCTTAGACACTCAGCCAATTTTGAATGCTTCCACATACATCCCTGTTATTCTAGGTAGACCATTCCTAGCTACATCAAATGCATTGATAAATTGTAGGAATGGAGTCATGAAGTTTTCATTTGGAAATATGACCAGTGAATTGAACATCTTTAATATGATAAAGCACCCAGGTGAGGAGGAAGAAATTTGTGAGGTAGATGAAATTGATAAGATTGTATAGGAGAAAGTTAACACCTCTTCTTATTCTGACCCTCTACAAGTCTGTTTAATTAATTATGTTATTGATTGTGGAAATCCTGAGATACAATTTTATGCTGATTTGTTAAATTCTTCGTAGAAAGTATCAGGGAATGTAAGAAACTCTACTTGGGAACTTAAGCCCGATTGATCTATCCCCTATGTACTCCTTGTATATAGTAGTTAGAATTTTCTTTCTTTTGTGTTTTTATATCTTTTGTATAGTTTCTTTGTTTGTTTTTTTTTTAGAATTTTATAAATATCTCTCGCTGCAAGACCTAATTAGCAATTTTCTATTTTAATCTTATATAGTGAGAATAATGTTTAATTTAAGTTGGGGAGATATGAGTGTGAATTTTTTTTTTTTTTAGCATAACAATTTTAATTTAAAAATTATGTTCATCTTTGTAACTGGCAGACGTTAAAGAACCGGATAGTGAGTCAATTTCCAATAAATTTTGAGTCATTTTTTTTCTTTTCTTTCTTAAAAGTTGAAAAATGGAGGAAAAATTATTTTGGTTAAGTTTAATCCTATTATGTCACTTTCCAAAAGATATACATATGTTGATCATGCAAAAAGCTAGATGTATTAAGAAATTTAGAAATATTCGAAAGTCAAGCAAGACCCTTGTGTGGAAAAAGTACATATGCTAAACACCGATGAGCAAATCGTCTCTGTGCTTGTGTAAGATGTGGTCGTACAGAACATTTGAGACAATATAATCAGTGTGCGGAACCAATTTCAGGTCGAGCGTCAGATCGTTTACGGTGGATTAGGTATGGGCAGAGTAAGGATTATTCTGAGGCGCCATCCTATTCTACCCCAATGTTAGCAAGATACGTAAGAACTGAAGTTAACCGTGCCACTGGTGTTGTTGATCCAGATAGTTCTGATACTGACTAAATATGATCAACAAAATGTAGAATTTTGGAAATAAATGTTCATAGCTGTAAATAAATGTAAATAACTATAGAATAAGTAGCAAAATCAGTAAATAAAAAAATTAGCAAATAAAGAAATAATAAAACCAATTCTTTGAAACAAAAAAAAAGTGGTTAGCAAAGTTTTGTAGAATATATAGAGTGGTATTTAATTTTATAACTTGCAGGAGCAGAATTTGTAACGCCCCAAAAACCCCCTTAGGTGACATTACATTCTAAAAAAAACCATTCACCGCATGAGAGCACTAAGTAAATCCATCACGACGAAAGTTTCATTCATCAACCATTCATATTTTAACAAAATTTGGGCAGAGTCTCATTTGTACGGGGAGCTCTACCCAAAACACAACCTGTACAATTATATTACAATTGACCATATTGGGTCCACATATGCATAACTATTGACCACACCGGGTCCATTTATCCATCATAAAATAAACTTTCATTCACCATATATCATATCCACACTATCATCCCAAAAGAATAGGCCCAATCTTGGCCTTTACATCTCCAAAATGTAATAATATAACGCAGCGGAAATAACAAAAAGGAACTAGACTTCAAAAGGATATTCTAAGCATAATCTAGTCTAGAACAAAATAAAAGTGTCGCTCTAAGCGTCCATCTCGGGATCCACACTCCCGTCAAGCGGAGTCTCCCAATGGGCGGGCTCCTCGGCTCCTAGCTCCTCCTCAAGTGTGAAATCTGAAAATGTTATTTGTAAGGGGTAAGCACGAAGCTCTGTAGCAAAATCCTCTCAACTCAAACAAGGTTTGGAAAACATAGAAAACGGTCGGTCTCATTTCACAACTAACATATATATATAGATTTGGAATGAAAACAGTGACATTTTAAAAGAGATCTCAAGTTTAAACCGTAGCAATAATCAATTAAAAGAATAAAGTGAGTTTAGCATCGATAAACAAAATTCCAATTTAAGCTATTTAAGAAGGACTTCTCCCCATGCATTGTCCCATACCAATGCATCGGCAAGAACGACCCAACTCCTGATTCCATGTATTTTTGGTTCATCCCCGTACCATGTATGTTGATTGCTTCCCGTGAATCTACCCAACGATCATACCTAGTCCACCAATTCCAACCAACAATCACAAATCTCTTTAGGAAGGGCGTGTACCGTCTCCTACGGCATTGACGAAATCCTCCCAAGGTGTCTAGTATACTAACCCTTTTCCTCGATATATATGTGAACAATAGTGATCGCGGTCACAACAACGATCCACTACGAGTATTAGACAACCATCTCATCCCCACTGGGATAGACTAACCTCTAACACTCTACGGCATCTCTCGAAGGTAATCAAAGTCCATCACAACAACCATACAATGAGGAAACCAAGAATATTCACAATTCACAACAATTTCCCAAATATAGTAAAAATCCCCAATTTTTCACATTTGTCATATAATCGAATAATCCAAGAAAATATGCAAGAGATCGTAATCTATATCATTTTGTTATACAATATTCAACACTAAAGTTTTGAAATCAAAGACAAAGAAGAAATTAGGAGAAAATCCCCTTTTCTTGAAAACTAGAGTTTTGAAGATAAAAAAAATAGAGCTTTGGTGGTTACCCACCCTTCATATTGTTCAAAACATGACATTTATTACAAATAGAACAAGAATCATGTATTTCATATATATATATATATATATATATATATATATATATATATATATATATATATACCTAGCCTCAATGTGAGAGATTGAGAGAAAATCCCCTACCTTAAATCAAGAATTTAAACTTAGAACCCAAGTTCTTGTGATCTCCTCCTTCCCTTTTCTCCCTTCTTGATCTTCCTCTAGAGTCCTAAGAGAAGTGGGTTGAGAGTGGAATGAGAGAAATGAGAGTAAAGGGCTGAAATCTGTGTTTTTAAACACAACAGTCCCGTTTTTTTTTTTTTTTACTGTTCATGGGCTGTTTCGACATCACTTCGTTATCGGGGCATAACTCTCTCATCCGAGCTCCGATTGAGATGATTCAAGATGATATGGAATGCTAAGAAAGAGCTCTAAAACTTTCATATTTTGAGTTTTGAAAGATATTGACTGCATCAAGGTCTAAATTGGGCTTGAAGTTGCAGCCAGTGCACTGTTCACGTGCACTGTTCACTGTTTCATCCCTTTTCCATTTCCAATCCATTCCTAAGTCAACCAAATCCATCACAAACCTCTCCAACACATATTTTTATACCAAACCTATTTAATACAAGTTCTAGGACCTAAAATTTCATATATTCACTTATTAAAACTAAATTTCAACTATTATTTACACTAATATTTTAAATCTCTACTTTTCCAATCTACCAAATTCAAACACACATCACTACACATATCCCCATTTTTACAAAAATTATTTACTATATATCTATATGCATATATAAAATAAAATGCGGGGTGTTACAGAATTGCAGAAATTCAGAGAAACAATCTGCAGTTACAAATCAGGAACTAGTCAAAAATATGGATGCTAGACAACGAACAAGAAAGTCTTCCACCCGAGCACGAAGGGATCAATCTCCACCACCTCAGGCATCTCCACAACAACCTCATCCAGGAAACATATACGATGAAGTGATGTTTGAAAATCTTGAACAACATGTCTGGTATAATGCTAACTTTATCTCTAAAACCATCATTGTGGAACGACCGGTTATTTATGAAGATTTTACAAATATAGGAATAAAATAAATTCTTGATGCAAGAGGATGGTTACATTATATCAGAATATTTGTTCCTGCCTATGACTGCCTAGTGCGAGAATTTTATAGTAATGGTGACATAATTGGAAAAAGACAATTACGTGTGTTCATCCGAGGTGTTGTTTTTCAAGTTACACCGGCTACTATAGCCGAATTTTTTCATCCCATGCAAAGACCACCCCACCCACAATATCCCTACACTGAACTACCTGATTTGCATGAAGTAGGGAGAGAATTAACAGGAAATCCAAGATTTGTTTGGGGATGCCCGAAGAATTACATAAAACAAGGGGACCTGACAGATAAATACAGAATTCTCAGTTTAACAATAGCATACAGTTTGCTACCTCGTGCTCAAAAGAATCTACTTTATACTGAGCAGGCTTATTTTCTATATGCATTGGGGATGGGACACACCATCGACCTGCCGAACTTAATCATGGACCAAATGTTACTGACAGTTAATAGAAAGAAACTCTCACTCCCATATGCTATGTTAGTTTCTGAGTTATGCAGGGACAAAGGTGTGATCACTAATCCGACATGGAAAACAATGGAACCTCTTGGAGCATTGGATAAAACTTCATTAAAGAAAAGTCATGGAGCACGAATGAAAAACCAACCTGAAGCATCACCTAAACCACAAGAAGAACCGTTTCAAGTACTTGAAGAATTCATACCACTGACACCACAAGAAAATCAACCATACATACCAAGGGACGACATAACGGATAGACATATTTTACTGGAGATAGAGACCAATATTACTCAGATCAACAGACGCCTAGAGGAATATGAGCAGAATCAAGTACAGTTCTTTAGAGAATGTTTTGGAGGAGAATCTTCTACTTCCTAAACAGACTGGAGATCCTACAAAATAATTTGCTTTCTTTCACTCATCTTTTACATTATGCGCTTTTACTTTATGCAATTAAATTATAAGTTATTTTATGTTTTAACCATGTTGTGTGTTTTGAACTTTTGTCTGTTTAACTAGTTTTTTTTATAATTAATATGGAACACATGTTAATTCCGTTAGGGGGATTATTTCATATAATTTACAGTTGAATTAGGTTAATATTCCTATGCTTTGTGAAAATAACCTTAATCTGATCACGTGAGATTTTCATATCTTAGTTGTATATTATCTTAATATTTTTATTTGAACTTATTCTATTATAGCACGAATAGATTTCTTTATTTCAGAAACCTTGTGAAAAATTACACTCTTTACATATTTAGTGGAGATGTATGACCAATTGAAGAATTTGAGTCAATCCTCCTTGGAGAGATATTCTACATCTTCGATTCTACGGTAAACTTTCTTTCAATAATCTCATTAATTTTGTCTTGATTAGCATTTTTCAGATTATATTATTAGCATTATCCTTAAAATTATTTTAGATGAGATTCATATAGATGAATAATTTCTGAAAAATGATCATAGGCCATTTTTCATTATCTTTAAGCCTTGACCATTTCTTTTACAAAATTATATCCTTAGTCAACCATGATTGAGCCTGAAAGAGTAAAAATTCTTTTCATGAAACCCGAAAAATACCCGAGCCACATGAAAATAGATTAAACTCACATTTTGCTATCTAATTTTCTTACATCCTCTTTTAAATCAGTATGATACAGAAAAGAAAGAAAAAAGGTGGAAAAGAGAAAAGAAAAGGGTATTGGCTATTCAAAGAAAAGAAAAAACAGAAAGAAAATAGCCAAGAAAGTGAAAAATGAAAAAATCAAAAGGATAAATATTCAAAGTCTTGGAAAGTTAAAAAGAGGTGTACCACAATACAAAGAAAGGGTAACTTTTGAATCTCATAGACGTCATTTCTTAAACCCTAAACCAATGACCACATTACAACCTAAAGAAAGTCTTTTTTGATTCCAGAAATTGTGTATCTATATTAATCCTATCTATCTATCTATAAGAGGGAGAATGTTAATAATATGTCTAATATAGTGTTCATATCCAGTCATGAGATTATGTCAAATTTCGATTCTATTCAAATACCCGTTCTTCAAAAATGTTACATGTGATATTATTTGCTTCGTTAACAATATTCTAATCACATGTAACTATTGAGAGAATAGTCACAATAACGAATATGTATTATTTGATGAGTGTATTTCAGGAAAGGATTGACATCAAAACTACTATGAAAGATGGTACTATTTCAGGAGCAATTTTTGAAACAAAAGAAATCAGTACACACGCACACAAGTTTTTATAAAAATACATAGATAATGTTATAACTAACGTGTGTTACTCTTGTAGTGATCAGAAGAAGGAAGTATTGTAACAATGCACATGAATATTGATTTAATTTTAGTTGTGAAAGGTATGCGTTATAAACTCCTAACTACTGAAGTTTGTAGGCAACTTTATTGAAAACATTCACGAGACAAAACTCGTCCACTAGGGATCACCTAGAGGTTTAACGGCTTATTGCATATGCTAAATGCAATCGTGAAAAAATCTACGAAAATGATTTTACTTCTGTTATGTTATTTTTACTAGGGACTAGTAAAGTTTAAGTTGGGGGGGGGGGTGTGATTAACCCTAATTAGTGTGTAAATTAAAATGATTAGGTAATCAATTTTGTAAGATAAAACAATTAAATATTATTAATTATAGTTTGTGTGTGAATAAAAGTTTTAATTACTTTATGTCTAAAAGTTGCAGGGTCAAATGCAGAAATACTGGAAAATACAAGGCAATTTTGTAGTACTTGAAGTACGAAGGACTAAAGTGCAATAAAGAATCATGGACCAACAAGAAAGCGACAAGTGGCAGCCCAAGAACATGACACCTAGCACCACTGCAAGTCACCAACCTTCCGGAAGGTTGGGCTAGTGGTTGGGACCACCCTCCTTGGCCGAAAGCTCCTCCCCCCTCTATAAATAGGGGTGGCCTCTTCATTCTTCAAGTATCCCTTCCAAGCCTTCCAAAGCCTTCACAAGAGCTCTCCCTCCTCTCCAACAACCAGCCGGCCACTATAGCTTCAAAGAGAGAAATCATTAGAGAAAAGAGAGAAAAAGAGAGAAAGAAAGGAAAAGAGAAAAAGCCTTTGAAAGCCAGTCCGTCCGTTACTCTGTATTTCTACATTTCTATTGTATCTTTCTATTCGGATAGTTGAACTACCGCCACTTTTGTGTCTTGAATGATAATAAAAGTGGTTGTGTTTCAATTGTTCCTTGTGAAAGAAATTTTACAGTTTACCGTTTAATTTTAGTTGTGATGACGAATACCCGCACTCCTTGCTTGTTTATAGCAATGAAGCGTGAGTAGTCGTTTATACCCTTCAAATTAGGGTAAACATATGTATAATATTGATTAGATTATGGAAATGCTGATGTTTTATTTATATGTTTATTTATTTATATATATATATATATATATCTAACTATACTGAAAGTCTAACAACCACGGTGTTCCTACCAGTATGGCTTGTCCTCCATTGGAATACTGAGGATGTTTAACTGGCATATATATATATATATATCTAACTCTACTGATAGTCTAACAACCACGGTGTTCCTACTGGTATGGCTTGTCCTCCGATGGAATGCTGAGGATGTTTAACTGGCATGATATATATATATATATATGATTTGTTTGTTAAAAAAGATAACAAACACTTGTCCAGTGAAAAAAAATTAATTAGTATTAACAAAACAATGGAAAGATTTAGTAAAGAAAAAAAGAAAGAACTCACTTTACAAGATCTCCAATGTGAAGTTAATAAATTAAAAGTCGAGATAAAAGACTTAAAAGCACAAGATAAGATCTTTGCTGAAACTTTGAGTTTTTTATCCATATCCAATACTAGTCCTCTTGAGCCCGCAGTTCAAGATAATGATTTGAAAAGTGGATATTGGCAAATACAGATATCCCCTGAAGATAGGTATAAGACTGCATTCACAACACCTTTTGGTCATTATGAATGGAATGTTGTACCTTTTGGTTTGAAAAATGCACCCAGTGAATTTCAAAATATTATCAATGAAATTTTTAATCATTTAAGTCATTGTTCTATAACCTATATTGATGACATTCTCATCTTTAGCCGGTCTATAGAGGAGCATTGGAAACATTTAAATGCATTTTTGGAGACGGTCAGACATAGTGGTCTAGTCATCTCTGCCAAAAGAATTAAATTGTTTCAAACTTCTGTCAGATTCCTTGGATATGATATCCAACAATCCACCATTATTCCCATCAGTCGAGCTATTCAATTATATATATATCACAGATGACCTATTGGGTAATTCAAGTATTCCTCATGAATGGCTTGTCCTTCTGGTTCACTTGAATTAGTTAATTGGTACGTCTATAACCAGCTTTCCTAAGAAGTTGCTGTGTTATGCTATATTACCACCAGTTAACCTAAGAAGTGGCTGTGTTATGATTTAATCTTTATGTACTTGCTATCAAGAGATCAATTGAATAACTCAAGTATTCCTCATGAATGGCTTGTCCTTCTAGTTTGCTTGGGTTAATCAATTGACGTAAATATAACCAGTTTTCCTAAGAAGTTGTTGTGTTATAAATTATTACCACCAGTTAGCCTAAGAAGCGGCTGTGTTATGGACTATATACATCAGACCTGCCGATTGACTTGCCAGTAAAATAGAAGTTAATTGTTGTAAGGTAGCATTTCCAGTAATCGACTAATATAAAGCATATGGATCCCTAAACTGAAGGGTATCTTTTATATTGTCATCACTTATACGCTTTACTTACGCATTTTATTATCTCCGCACTTTATTTCCGCAGTGTATTTAAATTAAACTAGTTATCAATCTAATCTCACATCACAAGACATCAAACATCATACTACTCCAAACAACAAATTTACTGTTTTTATTTTGTTTTTTTTATTATTTTAAAATCTAAATTACTAAAACTCTTCGTGGGATCGATACTTGGACTTAAAACCGAGAAAACTACAATTTGACCACTAATACTTGAGTGTATAATTAATATAATTTAGATCACAAAAAGTGGCGAATCAGCTACAATGCGAACATCATGTATACTACAAGTTTATTATCTCGGTTCATACACAAACC
This sequence comes from Ilex aquifolium, assembly GCA_951799425.1. NCBI lineage: Eukaryota > Viridiplantae > Streptophyta > Magnoliopsida > Aquifoliales > Aquifoliaceae > Ilex > Ilex aquifolium. The sequence goes on along the minus strand of OX637391.1, from coordinate 24,624,879 downwards.
AAGACAAATTAAATTTAGGGAAGCAAAGAGATTTTTGAGATATATTCAAGGAACACTTGATTTTGGGATTATTTATGGAATAAAATTTGATGTCAAGTTTTTAAAACCCAGGAAATTTGAACTTTTTCCAAAAAGGGCAAAATAGTAATTTGCCACTATAATGCGTGTTTAAAATGCTCATGTTCTAGACCTTGGATGAGTAAACGGATTTCGCCGTTGGATTCGTATCGCGAAAACGAGTCACCTTGTCAAATTTCGTCGAATTCCGAGATAGTCGAATTTTGCACGTCGTTCGAGGCGACTGCGTGGCGAATGACCTCACGAACGTCCCCATAAATAAATTTTATAAAATTTCCTTAAAATTGAATTAAAGTTCAAATAAAATAAATTTGAACTTAAGCCGAGATCAAATAAATCGTTTTGGGACGAAATCGGATCCGATTAAACGAAGGACACGTGGCGCGACGTGGGCCAAGTATTTAAAACAATATAAATGGGTAAATATCTTAGAAAATCAGATTTTTGCCACTTGTGTTCTTGTTTGGCCGGCCAAGAGAGAGAGAAGAGAGAAAAGAGAGAAAATCTTGATCTTCAAGCTTTCTCCGTCGATTCCCGTAGTTCCGTCGAGCCAAGAGTTAAAGTCGATCCTCTCGACGAGGGCTACGCGACCACACCAAGAACGAGGGGTTTCACCGATGATCCAAAGAAGGAGATTTGGGAGAAATCTAGTCTTGGGCTCGGGAAGACTTCTTGAAGCTTTTTTCGGTTGATTACACTTCAAGAGGTGGAATTCTTCCTACCTTGGATTATTCTTGCCTTTAGGTGTTGATAGTTAAAAGGTGTAATATGTTTATGCATATGATAGACCTTCATATATAGGTTTATGGTTATAGAAATGGAAAAGTGAGCATAGAAATGGTTTAATCTATTTTCTAGCTTGACTTTGGTGTATGAAGTTACATGTGATTTATTATGTAACTTAGTGAAATTTAAGGCATGCTATGTGAATTATAAATTGTGCCTAGAAGGTGTTTGATAAAATGTCTTGCTTGAATGGAAATTGTTGTTTTGAGTGAATTGAAATAACATGCTTAAGTTAACTTGTGGAATCATATGCTATTGATATGATTGAATGTGTTTGTTGATATATGCATGTGTTGATATATTAACATTGAGATGAATGTGGTATTTATATGCTTAGGATATAATTTACCATGGATGTGTTAAAAATGTTCATGTGTTGTTCTTGGCATATGAGCATTATGTTGCATGCAATGGAACATGGCATTGCATATGCACGGAAGCATCTCATTACATGGGTGTGTGTGCATGGTTAATGTCAACACCACACTTGGTGATTGACGGTAAGGCTTGGGAAAAGTTGGGTCGAAGGCCTAGCTAAGCCGTTTGGTTGCATGATAAATATGGGTCGGGATGAGCAAGAAGAGGCATGACGACCTCTCGGGTGCAAGGCCCGGTGATTTGGGGGGTGCACTCCATTGGTATTAGAGTCCATAAAGTGTACAAGTATGGAGGACCCTTGGTATGAGTCCATGAAATGTCCGATCCCAAGAAAGACCCTAGTTTTTGGAAAATATCATTTGATGTAAACATAAATGATGAAATGAAACACTTTGGCATTGCATCGTGTAGTAGGAGTCGGTGAGGACTCGGGTTGAATTGCATGAGTGAGCGTCATCTCATTTCATGGCATGGTAGTATTGCATTTCAACTTAGAATGCATGTCCTTATGAGAAATGATTGTTTGCAAATGAATGTTGCATGAGCATGAGCATCTAGGGGGAGAGTAGCCCTCGTAGGATTTACTCCACTGGGCGTTGGCTCACCCTATATGGGAAACATTTCAGGTGTGGGGTTTGCACCGGCGGATGGCTCACTTGGAGAGCATCAAGTATGAAGGGGGCCGGCTTGTGGCCTTAGTTTGAGTTTTTGTAAAACTTTTATCAAAATTCCATTTTGACGTGTAAATTATGGAATTAATTGTAATGGAACTTGTATAAGTTATGTATTATATGGAAAATCTCATTAAACATGTGTTGGATGAGTTTTGGGAGGTTTGTAATGGATTGAAAACGAGAAATGGTTGAAAAAGGCAATACTGGGCAGACAGTACCGGTACTGTGTACCGGTATGGTATGGTACCGGTACGGTGTACCGGTACGCCATTTCCAGTAGGTTAACTGTACCGGTATTGTCGGTACGGTAGGGTACCGGTACTGTGTACCGGTACGATATGGTACCGGTACACTTTCAAAAATTTTCAGATTTTTAAACTGCTTTGCCCCATTTTCAATCTAGGTTTTCCTTCCCTCCAATGATATAAATGGACTATAATGGAGTACAAATCCTGATATATTGGGTCTGGGTTGAACCCAACGAATAATTGAATTCAGTTATATTTATGAGTTATGATCCCAGCGAAGGGATGCTATCGCCGTGGTGTTGATTTGAGTGGCATCGACGGGTATTTCCGCGGGTTGATGGATGATCAACGGACCCCCGGATTTTGGGGCGTCACAGCTTGGTATCAGAGCCTAGGTATACGAATTACCTAGGGCTTGATGGGCATTGGGTCTAGACCATTGCATGCATTGTGCATTTCATCTTATGTGTTTAAATGCTACATGTTATGTGGATTATATGCATTGTAGAATGTTTATGTAAATGAACACACTAGGTTAGAAAACATAACCTTGGGAGTGGGAAAGTAGATGAACGGGAGGGTTCATGGTGTAAATGTCTACTAACGAGAGGCATATGCTCTCCTAGTGAGACAATGAGTAAACTCTTGATGTTTTAGTATTGATTCCTATTTTGGGATGCCTTGTAAAATTATATTGCTATTGACTTATGTAGATGACATATAGAGGGCGAGGACGCCGAGGCGGTAGGTGTAACAACCAACCACCTTCGGCCTTTGATCACCAAGCCTTTGCAGAGGCTATTGGTGAGGCGGCGGCGACTATTGCACAGGCAAGTGCTACAGCCGCTACCATTGCACAAACTGGTGCAAATATGGGACACGGAGGCTCGAGTAACCTCTAGAGGTTTAAAGCCCATATGTAACACCCCAAAACACACCCTGGACGGCATTACATTCTAAAACATTCACATCATGAGAGCACTAGAATAATCCATCAATAAATAAGACTTCATAAAGTCATCCATAAAATTTACAGCATTATCCCAAAAGAATAGACCCATTTTGGCCTTTACATTCCAAAAAAATCACATAATGTAGCGCAGCGGAAATAACAAAAGAAAACTAGACCTTACAAGGTTCAAAATGAATATCCTAGTCTAGTACAAAAAGGAAAGGAGGTCGCTCTATGCGTCCACCTCGGGGTCCACGTTCCCTTCTACGGGAGCTTCCCAATGTCCCGACTCGTCAGTTCCGAGCTCCTCCTCTAGACAAAGACCTGAAATATGTTGTTTGTAGGGGGTGAGCACGAAGCTCTGTAGCAACATTCCTCCCAAACTCTAACAAGGTTTATAAAAACATATAAAATGGCCGGTCTCATTTCGCAAATAGCATATATAATCTTTGAAGTAAAACAGGGACATTTTAGTAGATCTCAAGTTTAAGGAACAACAGTAATTGAATGAATAAGTGAAACCACTATACAGTTAGCAAACCATTTCCAAATATAATCCAGTCCACCATACACAGTTTCCAACAATTCTTTCGGTAGGTGGCATACTTTAGGGTAACCTCCATCTCCGTTTAGATCGTCTTTGATTCTCAAGCATCCTTACAAGGAACCTCTTGAGAATGGGTGAGCATCCGTATAAGGAACCTCTCACAATTCATTACATGGCTTCTCAAGCATCCTTATAAGGAACCTCTTGGGAAGGGGTGAGCATCCTTATAAGGAACCTCTCACAATTCATTACATGGCTTCCCAAGCATCCTTATAAGGAACCTCTTGGGAAGGGGTGAGCATCCTTATAAGGAACCTCTCACAATTCATTACATGGCTTCCCAAGCATCCTTATAAGGAACATCTTGGGAAGGGGTGAGCATCCTTATAAGGAACCTCTCACAATTCATTTGCATGGCTTCCCAAGCATCCTTATAAGAAAGCTCTTGGGAAGGGGTGAGCATCCTTATAAGGAACCTCTCACAAAGCATTACAAACAACCCAACCAAGCTTACAATTCCATTATTGATTTCAATTCACAATCATCTATCCAAAATCCCCCAAAATATATCATATAATAATTCCACAACCAACAAAGAAAATACATGAGATCACAATAACATCATTGTTCTACCCAACACAAAGCACTAAGGGTTCGAAAATCCATAATAAAGAAAGTATTTAGGAAGGAAATACATCACTCTCCCAAAGACTAGAGTTTTAAAACGAGAAAAGAGATTTCATGGGTATTAAACCCTAGCTTTGTTCAAAACATGTAATCCTTGCCAAAAAGCCTAAGAGAGGATGATTTCATAGCATATATATACCATTGATAATCAAAACATACATATATAAATACCCTAGCCTCAATGTAAGAGAGTGAGAGAAAACCCCTACCTTGAATCCAAGAGTTGTAAGCTAACCCAAGCTCCAAAGATCTCCTTCCTCCATTCTCCTTCTCCTTCTTGTCTTCTCTTAGGGTTCTAAGAGATGTGGGTAAGGGTGTAGTGAAAGTGTATAGGAAGAGAGGAGAAGAATGGGGTTCTTGAGGAATTTCGGTTTTGATTTCTATGAGGTGTGAATCTATCTTGATTTTGGTGTTTTTCCCTTTCTTTATCTCCTCCTAGGGCTCTAAGATGTTTGTGGTGAGGATGAGATGAAGAATGGGGCAAATAGGGCTTGGAATGGGGTTTTAAAACCCAAAATCCCGACTTTTTTACTGTTCGGGAAGGCTCCAGTCAAAGGGTACCGGTACCGGGTACCGGTACCAATTAGCTACTGGTTCGGGGGTACCGGTACTGAGTATCGGTACTGTTCGGTACCGGTACTGGGTACCGGTACTGTTTGGCTGCTTCGACTTCCAGGGAAGTTCTGACCTATTTAGAGGTCGAATTGGAAGATTTCCAAGAGATACACTTTTGTAGCCCTAGATGTCTACTATCTACTGTCAAAATTTCAGATCAATTAGATGTAAGGATAAAAAGTTATGGCTAAAATACTAGAAGGTGTCCAAGATACTTTTTACCCAATTTCACTCTAAAGTGGGTTTTAACTCCAAAATACTTCCTAGCTTCCAATACACCTCATATTACCTCTCCCAAGGTTGTTCGACCTTCCGGATTCAATGAAAGCATTATTTTGACCTAAAAACCTTTAGAAACTTGTCTATTCACCCTTTCCAAGTTTAAACATCTTCGACACGTAAACTTCCCAATCAAATTATCTCCATAGTATTTATTCCTACGGTTTATTCTTATGTCACTACATATATCTACAGTTTTAAAACAATTATTTACTATATATCTATATACATATATAAAAGAAAAATGCGGGGTGTTACACCATAATCCTCCGGTTTTTCTGGGAGGGGCGGATCCAATGGTAGCTGACCGTTGGATTCGGCAAGTGGAGAAGATCTTGAGGGCCATGGAGATCACTTCCGATGCCACCAAGATAACTTTGGCGACTTTTCAGCTAGAGGGAGAGTCCCAACTATGGTGGGATTGGGTGAGGGACTCCAGAAATTTGGAGGCCACGACTTGGGCAGAGTTCCGAGAGCTCTTTATGGGAAAGTATTTTCCGGCAGCTGCTCGACATGCTAAGGCCAAGGAGTTCTTGGAATTGAAACAGGGAACTATGAGTGTGCTAGAATACGTGGCCAAATTCACGGAGTTGGCCCGTTTTGCTGATGATTATGTGGCCTCAGACATGGCCAAGGTACGTAAGTTTGAGGATGGACTGAATTTGTCCATTCAAGGCAAGATTGTGGGACTTCTCCTACAAGACCTTGATTCGATGGTCAAGACTGCGATGGCTATCGAGAGAGAGGTGGAGGATGCGCGCAACATCCGGGAAGCAGGCGTTAAGGACAAAAAGAAGGAAGGTCAATCCTCTTCTTCTGGTGCGGGAAAGAAGCAAAGGACTTCTGTTCAGCAAGGAGCTCAAGGGCAGAGCCGCGGCTATCAAGGCCAAGGCCAGGGTCGATTCTCCCAAGACGGGGGAAACTTCAGGACCGCCTTCCAGACGGGTCAGAAGACTTGTTATTTTTGTCACCAGCCGGGTCACTTGAGGAAGGAGTGTCCTCAACGGCAAGGATCCCAGAGCTATGGGACATCCCAATCCCAGTCTTCTGTGGGACAGCCGCAGACACAGTTTGTTCCTCCTTACCCCACCATGGGTTAAAGGAGCCAGTACCAGTCCCAGGGTGCTGCACCAGCGCCTACTACTTTTCGAGCGGGAACTCCGCAAGCAGGCCAGATGGGCCAGGGCATGGGTAGAGGGCGAGGCCAGGGTTCACAGGCCGGGACTTCAGGGACCCAGGGGCGTGTCTACGCCATTATGCCACAGACCGAGCTGGCAGATCAGTCGGTGATACAGGGTACATTTCTACTCTCTCGTTTATGGGCAAGAGTATTATTTGACTCTGGTGCATCGCATTCATTCATTTCTGCATCTTGTGTGAAAGACTTGGGCTTAAAGGTTGAGACCTTAGAAGAACCATTACATGTGAGTTCTCCCCTAGGTGCTAGGGTGAGGGTTGATCAGATATGTCGGGGATGTGAGTTAGAGATCTCAGGGATTCTACTCACCGTGGACCTTCGGGTCATGGACATGTCAGAATTCGATGTAATCCTGGGAATGGATTGGTTGGCGGCACACCGAGTCGTCATTGATTGTGACCGGAAGCGGGTCACTGCTTACACACCGGATGGGGTTTGTTTCATGTTTCAGGGGGATAAGCACGATGCTTTACCTCAAGCCGTGTACGACTCTAGATGGCACAGACAGTTGATGGGTTGGCTAGCAAGCCTTACCCTGGAGGACGAGGTGAGACATGAGTTGGGTCTACCTCGGGTTGTGAGTGATTATGAGGATGTTTTTCCGGATGAACTACCGGGATTACCTTCACGTAGGGACGTAGACTTCACTATAGAGTTGTATCCTGGTGATTGGTTGGAAATGCGGTGTTGTATCATAACCTCTAAACATCACCCTCACCCTCAATGTCTGTATGTGGCTTATAGTGATGGGGGAGTGTCACTCTCCCTCCGGATAATGCAAGAGATATAGGAGCAACAACAAATGTGAATGGAAATGTGGAATGAACAAAATGTATGGAATGAAATGTGGAATGGAATGCGTGTGAACAAAAGTGCTCCCCAATCGTAAGGAGTCTCTTGTTGTCGGTGTTTTACTTGGAAAAGTATTCCAAGGTCGTCTCCTCAGGGAAGGAAAGGGAGTTTTGTGAAAGTGATTTTGCAAAAAGAGAAAAGAAAGTGTAAAATCTTGTATTTGTGTTTTGTTGAGTTTTGTTCAAAATGAAAATGCAAGAAAGCAAGTGTTGGCTAATCCAAGAGGTTCATTCCAATGGGAATATCAAGCCAACTCAAAGCCTTCCTCCAATGGTGCCTAGAAGTACGATTGATTCATGGGAAGCTAGGGATAAAATGGTGAGTATCCAAGCATAAACCGTGACTAGGCCTACGGAATATCAAAGACTCACCAATTTATCCACCCTCAACCCAATCAAACCGAGCCAACATACACCGAGAGAAGGAATGAAAGAGAGTTGGAATGGAATCCCCAAATGGAATTCACCCTTGGACTAACCAACTTAAAAGCTAGCTACTTATGCATAAATGAAAGACAAGCATAATGTAAATAGACATATAAAGGAAATGGAGATTAAAGCATGAAACTTAACTTGAAGCAATAAATCTAAAACTATGAAGAAAAACATTCAATACCCATTTTAAGAAAAGCTTGAAGTGGAAAGACTCATACAACAATGGTGAAAGCTAGAACATGTAACTAAAGTTGCAATGTACTTGAAAGGAATGGGATTAAAGACAATAAATTAAACTTAGAAGATCCTTACAAGAGATTAAAAAAGATTTCTACAACTTGAATGGAGAAGAAAATGCAAAAACGTCACTATTCATCATCTTCCTCCTTGGAGCTCCAAAAAACTAATCCTAAGCTTAGGTAGCCAACCCCCCAATGTGTTGTGAATGCTGAAATATATGGAGTGTAGAGACATGCCAAAACGTCCAAGAAACTCCCCCCTAGCTGTGTGTACGAGCTCTCATCAAGAGAGGGCTGAATGGATGGCTTGACAGGCTAGGAGATCATAGCCCTGGCAGCCCACTTCTCTCCCATCCTCCATCAATGCATTGGCCTTCAAAGTCTTCCACTTGAGTGTAGGAGGCCTGAAAATGTGTAAGGAAATGTTGGGATAGGCGTGGGAGAAGTGTAGGTGGGACCCCCAAGCCTCAAAGTTGAGTTACAGGCTGTTTTCGCGACCAGAAGGTCCGGAGTACCGGTACTAGGTACCGGTACTATTTTTCTGCACTGGACCACCTTCGGTAGAATCGGCATAACTTTTGATCTAACCGTTGGATTGGGCTGAAATTTTGACACCAAACAGAAGACACCCATATCTACAACTTTCATGTTTTTAACTTTTCCAAATTATGAGTAGATCATGGTCATAATGGAGGAATTCCGAGGCAGTGCTTCCAATTGTTGCTGCAGCTGGTGCCCTTGTTCCCAAGCACCAATGCCTTCTTGATTTCTTCACTTTTAAGCCTCCAATTCTTCATGTATTGTGTCCATGCCTTCACCACACATCCAACATAGTTGCAATGTCCTAAAATACATGATTTAAGCAATAAAAACTTGCAACATCAAAATATCAACATTATTCATAATTTCGGCTAACTCTAAGTATTTAAATGCAAAAGTTGAGTTAAAATGCATGTAATGAGCCCTTCAAATATGCAATATTATGTGCTCATCACACCCCCCCAACTTAAGCTTTGCTAGTCCCTAGCAAACAAAATGTAAAAAGCAAGAAAACAAAAAAATAAAACTATACTAATTCCGATATTGCATTTAGCACATGCAACAAGCCTTTAAACCCCTAGGTGATCCCTAGTGGACGAGTTTTGTCTCGTGAAGGTTTCCAGTGAAGGTACCTACAAACTTCTTGCTAATATCCAATATTTAAAGTATATTCCCCTATCTTAACTAGCGATGGGATTTCAATAAAAAAACTATGTTCAAAACATCCTAACTAAAAACACATGCAACACATTATAGCTTTAAATGCTATTCTAGAGTATTCACCTATACATTTCCTTTCAAAACTCATGTGTGTGAACTGAACATGTAATTTAAGCATTTACACAACGGAATTCACATTCACGTGGCTATCCAAATTAAGCTTTGATGCAAAAACTCACCAAGGGTTTCTCTCAAAAATGAATAACTCAATAATTATCCTAGCATGCACTCCATGTGTATATGTGAGATAGAATCTTATTCACAAACCAAAATGCTCACATATAATCCAAAAAATGAAGCACATGTATACAAATGAAACAACCTTGTCATAATCTCATGAAAGGAATGCTAGGGCATTAGATAGTAAAATTAACTTCTCTTTTTCTTTAAAAGTATGCATCCCCCATGCTTCTCTAGATCTTTTAGGACTTTCATGGGTTATAATGGGGCCTTGGGGTGATGTTGTGGTAAGGGAAATGAATGATATAGGATAACAAGGAGAGTTGTTCCGAGTGAGAGACTTTTTATTTTAGACAAGCACTTCCCTTTTCATGGGATTTTGATTCTCATACCATCACCACTCCCTTTGTTTCTTTTCTTTCTTTTCCTTGACATTTCCCTTTTCTTTTTCTTTCTCTTTTCTTTTTTCACCCATTTTTCTCCATTTCTTGTATTTTATTCTTTTCCATTGAACTCTTTGAGTTTCAACATCATTCACCCCTTTTGTTTGATTTTCCACACCATCATTCCTTTTCTTTTATCATCACCCATACTTAGCACTAGGAACAACCAAGGTAAGGTAGATATTTATTCTTTTCATTGGCTTGGTTACATGTGTGGCATGGAAACGAATTTACAATAAGGCTCAATCACGGCACTAGGGATAAATTTTTCCAAGAAAATGGCAAATGCTCAAAGCATCAAAGATGGCCTAAGATCATTTCTAAATAGGCATGGGAGAGCATTGTACAATCAAGACAAAGTCAATCAACTACCCAAATACACCTAACCAAAACAAGCATAATAAGATTATTGAACAAATTTGGAATTTGAAAAATTGTTCTTTGAGTAAATGTAAGTTCCTTCCAACAAGAATTGGCACAAAAGCTCACACGGGTACTTACTCATCTCCACTATTCATGTCAAGCACTCAAATGTGAACTCAATCCGTAAATTGTCCAAATTACACATTCAAGGTGCACAATGGTTGAGTTTGAAAGAAAACACATATGTGATACTCAAGCATAGGATAAACTTCTATAATGTGCTCATGTATTCAAAGTTCAAAATGAAGATCAAGCAATTCACAAATCCCATAACAATTAGGATAGAGGAATATAGTTCAATATTGACTATTTTTCACAAAAATTGTCCAAAATTTTTCAAAATTTTCACATTTCCAACTTATTCTATACACAAAGTGGTGGAACATGTGAATGGTGCACCTCACCCCCCAACTTAAACTATGCATTGTCCTCAATGCACAAGGAATCATGCAATGAAAACAATGAAGGTAAAATGGGAAATGAGATACCCCTTTTTTTTTATATATATATAAATAAACATAAAAGAGAAAATGAAACACACAAAGCTCATTTACACCCCCCAACTTAGACTAGAACATGGGGGAGAAATGCTGGTGATGCCCTCAAAGCAGGTGGAGCAGCATTGCAGAGATTGGGTCTGTCAGGCAAACAGTACCGGTACTGGGTACCGGTACTGCGATTCCAGTAGACTTTTAGTACCGGTACCGAGTACCGGTACTGTTCTGCTTTGTTTGCTTCCTGATTCTTAAACAAGCTTTATGTTAAAAACTTCACTACAATGATACTCACCATTATACTACAACGACATGAAAAATAAAAATATGACAATAAAAGAGATCTAACTACTATGTACATGGAAACAAAACAACAAGGGCTCATGTCAATCCGGCTTCAATTCGGATATGACCTTACGCCCATGGATTTTTTTGATTTTAAAATTTTTTTGTTGCATCAATGCCCTTCTTAAACCATCTATCCAAACATATAAAGGATGTTGATTAAAAATTCTCAACCAAATAGATGTGTAGGCAAGTTTATGCAATCCCACAAATGGAGTATACAATTTTTCTTTACAAGTTTCAACACTTGACTCCATTGCAATGCCCTCCCCAAGTTGAGAAATGTGAATCTCAACACCACTCAAAGATGGCAAAATGACATTGGGCTCATTAGCCTCATGTGAGATAATTACTTCATTAAATGTTTCACAATCTAGAGTGGTGGGAGATTCAACATTAATATGCATTTCATTGGGGGGATCATTCTCAATATATTGACTATGCTCAAGGTGTTGTTCTTCATGCATAACAATTATAGCATTAGTCAATGTATCAAGTTGTTGAGTTATTTGGGCATTGAATTCCATTTGGCTTTGCAAAAACTCGCCTAATTGGGCATTGAATTCCAATTGGCATTACATAAACTCGCAAAAAGTATTTTCCAATGCTTGTTCGGTTAAGTCGTCATACGTTGGATAATGACAAAATTCATTTGGTGGTGTGAGATTGGATGGAAAATTATACGGTTCATTCTCCCAACCATAACTCGGATAACTCGGTGAAACATAATGGTTGGGGTAAAAGTTTTCGCATGCAAAGTCTTGAACCGGATAATTTATTTGGCACATACAAGAGATGAGCCCAAGGTCATCACAAATCTCACACACATTTTCATAATAAGGGGCATTTGATACATTTTCATAATAATTATAAGACATTATATAAAACAAAATATTTACAAGTTAGACGACATACCTTGGCCCGTGATGAAAATCACAAGACTTACCTTATGCCGTCCCAAAATCACCTTCGAACTCGACGCTTTACCTTCCCCGGCAACGGCGCCAAAATGATTGGTTGGAAATGCGGTGTTGTATCCTAACCTCTAAACATCACCCTCACCCTCAATGTGTGTATGTGGCTTATAGTGATGGGGGAGTGTCACTCTCCCTCCGGATAATGCAAGAGATATAGGAGCAACAACAAATGTGAATGGAAATGTGGAATGAACAAAATGTATGGAATGAAATGTGGAATGGAATGCGTGTGAACAAAAGTGCTCCCCAATCGTAAGGAGTCTCTTGTTGTCGGTGTTTTACTTGGAAAAGTATTCCAAGGTCGTCTCCTCAGGGAAGGAAAGGGAGTTTTGTGAAAGTGATTTTGCAAAAAGAGAAAAGAAAGTGTAAAATCTTGTATTTGTGTTTTGTTGAGTTTTGTTCAAAATGAAAATGCAAGAAAGCAAGTGTTGGCTAATCCAAGAGGTTCATTCCAATGGGAATATCAAGCCAACTCAAAGCCTTCCTCCAATGGTGCCTAGAAGTACGATTGATTCATGGGAAGCTAGGGATAAAATGGTGAGTATCCAAGCATAAACCGTGACTAGGCCTACGGAATATCAAAGACTCACCAATTTATCCACCCTCAACCCAATCAAACCGAGCCAACATACACCGAGAGAAGGAATGAAAGAGAGTTGGAATGGAATCCCCAAATGGAATTCACCCTTGGACTAACCAACTTAAAAGCTAGCTACTTATGCATAAATGAAAGACAAGCATAATGTAAATAGACATATAAAGGAAATGGAGATTAAAGCATGAAACTTAACTTGAAGCAATAAATCTAAAACTATGAAGAAAAACATTCAATACCCATTTTAAGAAAAGCTTGAAGTGGAAAGACTCATACAACAATGGTGAAAGCTAGAACATGTAACTAAAGTTGCAATGTACTTGAAAGGAATGAGATTAAAGACAATAAATTAAACTTAGAAGATCCTTACAAGAGATTAAAAAAGATTTCTACAACTTGAATGGAGAAGAAAATGCAAAAACGTCACTATTCATCATCTTCCTCCTTGGAGCTCCAAAAAACTAATCCTAAGCTTAGGTAGCCAACCCCCCAATGTGTTGTGAATTCTGAAATATATGGAGTGTAGAGACATGCCAAAACGTCCAAGAGACTCCCCCCTAGCTGTGTGTACGAGCTCTCATCAAGAGAGGGCTGAATGGATGGCTTGACAGGCTAGGAGATCATAGCCCTGGCAGCCTACTTCTCTCCCATCCTCCATCAATGCATTGGCCTTCAAAGTCTTCCACTTGAGTGTTGGAGGCCTGAAAATGTGTAAGGAAATGTTGGGATAGGCGTGGGAGAAGTGTAGGTGGGACCCCCAAGCCTCAAAGTTGAGTTACAGGCTGTTTTCGCGACCAGAAGGTCCGGAGTATCGGTACTAGGTACCGGTACTGTTTTTCTGCACTGGACCACCTTCGGTAGAATCGACATAACTTTTTATCTAACCGTTGGATTGGGCTGAAATTTTGACACCAAACATAAGACACCCATATCTACAACTTTCATGTTCTTAAATTTTCCAAATTATGAGTAGCTCATGGTCAAAATGGAGGAATTCCGAGGCAGTGCTTCCAATTGTTGCTGCAGCTGGTGCCCTTGTTCCCAAGCACAAATGCCTTCTTGATTTCTTCACTTTTAAGCCTCCAATTCTTCATGTATTGTGTCCATGCCTTCACCACACATCCAACATAGTTGCAATGTCCTAAAATACAAGATTTAAGCAATAAAAACTTGCAACATCAAAATATCAACATTATTCATAATTTCGGCTAACTCTAAGTACTTAAATGCAAAAGTTGAGTTAAAATGCATGTAATGAGCCCTTCAAATATGCAATATTATGTGCTCATCACCTGGTACATCGCCCATTTCTATGACTCCACATAGGATGGCGCCCGCTGAGTTGCAAGAGCTCAAAGTCCAATTGCAGGAATTGTTGGATAAGGGATTCATTAGACCGAGTACCTCACCTTGGGGCGCTCCGGTGTTATTTGCAAAGAAGAAGGACAAAACCCTTCGATTATGCATAGACTACCGGCAGTTGAATAGGGTTACTATCAAGAATAGGTACCCTTTGCCGAGGATTGATGACTTGTTTGATCAGCTGAGAGGGGCGCGGGTCTACTCCAAGATAGATCTCCGCACCGGTTACCATCAGTTGAGAGTTAGGGAGGCAGATATCCCTAAGACTGCGTTTCGGACGCGGTATGGGCATTTCGAGTTCACAGTGATGCCATTTGGATTGACGAACGCCCCAGCGGCATTCATAGATCTCATGCATAGGGTGTTCCAACCCTACCTTGATCAGTTCGTCGTGGTTTTTGTTGACGACATCTTGATCTACTCCAAGTCTGAGGAGGAGCATGAGGGTCACTTGAGGGTCGTTCTCCAGACCTTGAGAGACCATCAGTTGTATGCCAAGTTCAGCAAGTGTGAATTTTGGCTTACTGAGGTGAAATTTTTGGGACATGTGGTGTCAGCTTCGGGTGTATCCGTAGACCCGGAGAAGGTAGAGGCAGTCATGAATTGGGAGAGACCGAAGTCAGTCTTCGAGATACGTAGTTTCTTGGGATTGGTAGGGTATTACAGAAGGTTCATTGAGGACTTCTCCCGACTAGCTGTACCTATGACGAGGTTGACCCGGAAGGAGGTTAAGTTTGAGTGGAATGATTCATGTGAGAAGGCATTCCAAGAGTTGAAGAGGAGGCTTACTTCCGCTCCTATTCTGATAGTCCCAGAAAGGGGACAGAGGTACACAGTGTATTGTGATGCCTCTAAGGATGGACTTGGATATGTCTTGATGCAGTCCGGGAGAGTGGTAGCTTATGGTTCTCGGCAGTTAAAGAACCACGAGCAGAATTACCGCATACATGACATGGAGTTGGCAGCCATTGTCTTCGCCTTGAAGGCTTGGCGCCACTATTTATACGGTGAGCAGTTCGAGGTGTTTTCAGACCATAAAAGTCTGAAGTACATCTTTACACAGCGGGACCTCAATATGAGGCAACGTAGGTGGATGGAGTTTCTGGAGGACTATGACTTCACTTTGCATTACCATCCCGGTAAGGCAAATGTGGTAGCTGACGCACTCAGCCGGAAGTCACTGGGAGTCTTGGCTAGTGTGGCTTCCCGAGAGTGGCAGATGCTCGAGACTGTGGGACAGTTCGGGCTATGTTATATGGGACAGACTCAGGGTACTTTGGGGAGTTTGGTAGCTACGCCTTCCCTACTGAGCAGGGTTGTTGAGTCCAAGAGTCAGGACATAGAGCTATTGTCCATCCGGGACCGTGTACAGGCAGGTACAGGTGACGAGGGCTGGGCCATTCACTCGGATGGTAGTCTCCGGTATCGAGGAAGGGTTGGGGTTCCTCAGTTGGCGGATCTGAGAGAGGAAATCCTTAGGGAGTTTCATTACTCCCGTTTCGCGGTTCATCCAGGGGGCACGAAGATGTATCATGATCTTCGTCGCCAGTATTATTGGAATGGGATGAAACGACAGGTTGGCGATTTTGTTAGTAGATGTCTCACGTGTCAGCAAGTAAAGGCTGAACACCAGAGACCAGCAGGGTTACTCCAGCCATTGGAGGTAGCTGAGTGGAAGTGGGAACATATCACGATGGATTTTGTGACTCACTTGCCACAGACATCGCGGGGATATGATGCGGTATGGGTGGTAGTGGACCGGCTTACGAAGTCGGCACACTTTTTGGCTGTGCGGATTGACAGCTATCTATCCGATGTACACCCAAGTGCAGGTGGTCAAGCTGTAGTAATAATCCGGTTTGAGTCCGGAGTCGAATCCACAGGGAACTTTTGTTGATATTTCTAAGGTAAGCAGTGGTAGAGACATTTTGGTGGTAACATTTTTTGATTTGGATTTGCTGTGAGATGTGGGTTTTGCTGGACAGAATATAAGATTCTTTCCAGGAGATTTTCTTAACAAATTAGGAAATGAATGTTAATAAAAAAAAAGAGTCACTCTTTAGTGCAAGGATCTGGACATGTAGTTAGTTATCCGGTTTGTCATAATTGTGTTTGATAACTCAATTAACTCCCGTGTCAACAGTAAGTTAATCGGAAGATAAAGATGGATTGTGAGAATTAAGAACATGATTCCGATGTCTTTCTAGAAGTTTACAAGCATTGCCTGTGCCGAGACTTAACCCGTCTACAAACAATCAAGTGTTTCTACAAGACATCCAATCATGATATTAATAGTCCATTCTTTTTAGTGAAGTACAATAAGGGGGGAGATTGAAGGGTAGTCATGAGGATCTAGCCGGGGTACTTGCCTTGAACTGATGAGTCTTTCTATGCAGGAGTCATCCATGTCATAGAAAGGGCTCACAATTATACAAAGTACCTTAGCTTTGCTAGATGCAATCAATCATCCGATAATAGGGGAAAATAAATGTTAAGCATAAAAGAGCATTGCACAAATATAATTCCCGGATAACTTATACATGCCCTTCTCCTCTCACTAAAGAGTGAATGAGAAACTACTCACTCTTCATGGCTTGGGTAAAGCTAGAAAAGTGAGTGATGCTCATCCCTCCAAGTGGAGAACTTTAAAAGATAGAGTAACACAAATACGGAGCAAATCTTCCCCAAAGAATGGGTGAATCACGTTCCACCCTTCACGGCTTTGATCAAGCTCTAGAAAAGTGGAAGAGTTTCACTCTTCTAAGAAAGAAGGAAGCTCAAGCAATGGAAGTGAAATGCATGAACAATTAAAGTAGAAGAAAGCTAGTCACATTTGGAGGGTGGCTTCCTCAACCAAAGATTGGAGGGTTGCTTCCTCAACCAAGATGGGAGCTATCTCTCTTCTATGCATGAGAATTGAAAGCATAGACATAAACATAAGCATAAAAATACTACTATAACAAGCAAGAGATGTTGGACTAAAGCCAAACTAATCTCTAAAATAAATACTTCATAAGGAAAATGAACTAACTACAATGAAAGTGGGAGTCTAAGCCTCCATCACTATGCTACTTCCTACAATGCTTGGCTCCTCAAGCTCTCCAACAAGGGGAGTATTTATAGGCAAGAGGAGGAGGTAGGGGGGGTGAAAGAATAGTGTTTGCCGCCCAAGTCCAAGTGAACAGTCAACAACTCTGCAGCCAGTCTGTGGATGACGTTCGAACGTGAGTTGGCGTTCGAACGTTCTTTCTGTTTTTGCACTGAGGTCGTTCGAACGTTGCTTCTGTTTTGGCACTGAGGGCGTTCGAACGCCAGATCTGCTCTGACCCCTTTCACTCGAGTGATCTGTAGGTCCCCTGTGAAGTGCAGTACCAACTCTCTGCAGTGGTCTGGTCTTCAATCCACTCAAGTGCACGTTCGAACGTGAGTTGGTGTTCGTACGTGACACTCAAGTACTTCAGAGTTCCAGTCTTCTTTCCTAACTGCCACACGCCATCTCTTCAGCATCTGAGTCTGCTACAGTGTCTTGTTTGACGTTCGAACGTGAGTTGCCGTTCGAACGTGGTGACAGTGTTCCAAGCTTCTCCAATTTTGGGCTATAATGTACTGGCACTGCATCCAAGTGTGGTACTTGTTGTTTTTGGGTCCTTGTTCAGTTTAGGGCCTGAAATGACATCACTTAAACTCCATTAAAGTACAATTAGTCTTAAAATGTCATAATAATATGTCAAGTTTAAGTACTAATCACACTCCCCAACCTAAATATTGCTAGTCTCTAGTAATACGAAAAAGAAAATTCTACTCCTAATGCCATTTTCGTAGGTCATCCGGTTGCATTTAGCTTACGCAACAAGCCGTTGAACCACTAGGTTTACCCTAGCGGACGAGTGTTGTCTTGTGAGGGTTTCCAGAGAAGCTACCCACAAACTTCAGTCGAACAGATGTGTATAGTAGAATGCTGTCTAAAGTAAATTAGCATCATGGTCGTTGAGACACCAGATTTTCAACTTTTGACTTATGTCTCACACATCCTTATTTCACAGGAATTCAATCTATGCAAAAATTATCATTTGATACATTGGTATTTGAAATTCTCAATGCAATAGGAATGATCATTCAAGCAATAAAAATTGTTATGTAACAAATACTCCCTTTTATTCACCTTCCATGGATAGTTTCGATTTCACAAACCTCACGTAGTAAACTCTCAGCAAAGGTTCACTCTGATTATAGTGACTTGTTTCTCACAGATCATGTGATCAGAAGATGGCCAGTCGAAAAATCACATGCACTATTTAAGAAAGGAGTGAAATTTTAAATAAGCAACTATTTATGTTTGGCATAATCTCATGAAAGAATATCAACGCAATTAAAAGGAATGATATTTACCATATCCCCATTGTGATTAACAACACATGCATGCAACATACTTGAGATCAATTAGGGCTTTGCATGGGTTGTAGCGTGGCCAGAGGTCAGTGGCTAACGAAACGACGTCAGGGATTTTCAAAAGCTATCTGTTATTTGCGTATCATAGCACACCTCTTTCTAGCTTCTTGATATTTTGCCGAAAGATGACATTTCTTTCTTTCATTTTTCTCATTTTTTTTTTCATTTTTTTGGCAAGTTCTTGCCTTTTCGCTTCTGTTTTGTTTCAATTGTTCCAATCAACTCTTCTTGGATGATAATCTCGAATGCTCCTTTTTCTTTTCCTTTTTCTGTATCATCTTACAAAGAGGATGTAAGAAAATTAGATAGCCAAGGTATGTCAAGGATGTTTTCCTGTGGTTTGGTAATCATGTAGGTTTATCAAAGAAAACTTTAAACATTGATAGCTCAAACGTGGCTAACGAGGGAAATTTTTTTTTTTTCAAAGAAAGGTCTAAGGCTCAATATTATATCAAAGATGGCCTAAGATCATTTCTCAAGCATGTGCACATGTATGTGTCGTATGTGATGGTTCCGTGTGGGATATGTCAATAGATCATTTTTAAGTGCGTTAATCAAAGCAAGGTTAATGAGATCATTCAAAAATTGAGATTTGAAAAGAATTTGCTTGAGTAAACATTGATTGTCTCTCGAAAGTATCGTTAGGTTCGAAACTCACCCTGGTGTTCTTTGTTATCTCCACTGTGTATGTCAGGTTTTCCAGGGAGTATCGGTTATATACCAATTCCATTTGCGAGTCAGATCCTCCTGTACTTTTAAAATAACAAATATCGATGTACAAATGACAATTTAAATATAGAGAGAACATCCATATTTTTCAAGAAATGTGGTTTGAAGTCTTAGTTAATAAATTGAGGTGTCAAACCGATCATGTGCATATTTACTCTAGCAAGCATTCTTATATCCACATTTGTTCCTTCTCCTTTTAATTTCTATGCTAAATCTACAAATGTATAAAACCAAATAAAAGTGATAAATGGAACCATTCATTCCAAAATATCATCCTTTAACATCAACGGTTCATTCATTCACAACCACACAAAAACTTACAACTATAAAAGAAGAAATTCATACAAAGAAGTACTTTAAACAAACATAAAACAAAAACATAGGAACAAGAACAGAAATAGAAGTTCCTCTCTCTCACTCTCCTCCTTGGCCACTAGCACCACCCTGTCCACCCCTCAAATACTGAAGGATCTCGTCCTGCTTAGCTTCGATGCTAAGCAGGACGTCCATAAAAGAGCGTCGGGTGCTGGTGCTAGGTCCTGCCTCCGCTGGCTGATCTCCTTCCCCTCCTACCTCTCTCTCTATCTCTCTCTCCATCTCATCCAACTCTTCCTCCACTTCATCCACTCCTTGGGCCGGGGGCTCTTCTTGCCTTGCCGCTGGGCCGCCACTATGACTTTGGCTCCTCCGGAAGGAAGCCTTGTTCAGTGGCCCCATTGGCTTCTGGATCTCCATCCCAGTCTTTATCCTTACCCCATGCTCCGTGCACATCTGAGTCACTAAAGTCGCAAAAGGGAGTGCATTCCTTTTTACATCACATCCCTTCTTCATTTCACTCAGGATGAGAGATGGGAGGTCAATGCTGTGTCCTTTGCCAATGGCATATAGGAGTTGGGCCATATCAGGTAGAATCTCATTATTTCTTCCCAAGGGGGCAAAGTTCGACACCGCAATTAAATTTACATCTTATACTTGTCGGTGAGCTCCCCTTGCTTAAAACATTTCCCCACCCAAGAAAAGTCAGCTATCCCAGTCAACTCCTTTCCTACCACAGTCATTGCCACATTCTTCTTGGGTGGGTAGGTAGGGTTTTGTACTCGGGGTATCTCGTCCCTTATCTCCACAATGTACGCCTCGTCCACGTCAATGTGGGTACCCCTAACGTATGTGCGTATTGCGCCGTTGATGATCTCGGCGTTGGAGTAAAACTCCCGCACCAATTCAACAACGGCGTCTCCACCATTTCTCAAATACCAAACCCATTCCCTTCTCTCCATTTCTTGTTTTTATCCCAATCTCAGCAAAATCATCAATCACCACATCCCTCTCACAAACAATAACATGTTTATGGTAGAAATTCTCATACCTTTCAGCCTTTAAGGCATTAGGAAATCTGGTTTTGTCGAATTTCTTGGTCCTTTGCCTTCCTCCTCTTTCTTCTATCACTTCTTCCACCATGTTTGGGTCTTGATTTACTGGTGGAGCACGCCTGGCAGGAAGCTTCATCCTTGGCATGGCGTTTGAACGTTCTTTTGATATGGGAGGGTCCTGAAAAGTTCTGGAACTTAGTGTTCTAGGTCTGGGATTGATGATGTTTGATGTGGGAGGGGTTAGGGAAGGTCGAATTTGGATGTTTTTGGGGAATGAAGGTAAGTTGAGGTCTGTGGAGGGGCAGGGAATTCTAGGGTTTTGAAAAAATTGGGGATTTTGGCTGAAAACGACGAACCAGGCTTTTATAGCCTGAGTTGTGACGTTCGAACGTTGGTGACGTTCGAACGTGGGTAGAAGAAATTTAAAAAGATCGTTCGAACGTGGTATGACGTTCGAACGTGATGAGCTCCCAGTACTTTTGTGTTTCTGCAGAGGCCAAAGTACTGTAAGCACTCTTCGTTCGAACAGTCTATTGGCGTTCGAACGTTAATCCAAAAATAAAATTTTTCCTATTGCACTATATACAATCAAAGAAGACAAAACACACAAATTTAATTCAAAAACTAAGGCGTCTCAGGATGAACCCCTACCCACGCTCCAGGTTGGTATTTTGGGGCATTCCTTACTCGGCCCATATTTTCATTTCAATCAAAAAGAAATTTATACAAAAAGGTTTTTACATTTTTTTTTTTTTTTTTAAACATCAAATTCGGACCTTTGGCATTCACTCCCCCACAAAAGTACATATTTCCTATAAAAAATTATCTAATCTGAGTCTCCCTCTGTGTCTGTGTAAAAGGGACAACCAGTAACTCTCCCAACTTCTTCTCTCACAAATCGGTTAAGCACAGTACCGGAATAGCATGGCGTATCAGGGTAATCCTTACTCAGCCCATTCACTATCCAGTCTAATCGATCAAGTGCGCGACCGGAAATTGGTTCAGAACACTGGTTGTACCTTCTTTCGTGAAAGTATCTGCCACACTGTTTACAGGCACCAAGCCTTTTTGCACGACGGCGTTTGGCAAAACTACTTCTGCCACAGAGGGGTTTCGCTTGTTTCTCTTTGATTTCAGCCTTCCTTACTAACCTTGTTTTTTTCATGATCATGGTATGTACATCAAATGGAAAAGTACGTAGGACTCGTAGGCTAAACCAAAACAGATTTACATCCATGATTGCTAAATTTTAAGAATCACTATCTGGTTCTTTTACGTCTGCCAGTCACAAAGACGATTGAAGCTGATTCATAAGCATAATCAATTTATACAATCAATGTTCAAACATGATCAACAACGACAATAAAATTTAAAAAAATTTGCAAAAATTATGAACGAAACTGAACTATAAACGAAAATGAACTGATGAACTGATTATACCCCCCAACCTAAACTGAACATTGTCCCCAATGTTTCGAATTTACCGGTTCATTGAGTGTGGAGACGCGGTTGAATGGAAAAGATCTGTTCACCGCTGAGACCTACAAATAAAAAACACCAAAAATTACTCATCTATACGCAGATCCGGATTTCGGGTAGGCTGAAAATCCTTATGTGTGAGTGCGAACAAGAGAAGAACACCCGTGAGCAAATATAAGATTAAAATGCTAAACAGGAAGCAAAATATCGTGTTTGTGGAGTGTGTGGTCATGGGTGTTTTCTCGGCGACTCGACGACTAACAGAAGACAGAAAAAGGAAGAAGAAGAAGAAGAAGAAGAAGAAGAAGAAGAAAAAGAAAAATGGGGGGGGGGGGGGCCAACTGCGGCGGCTGGGGAACACGTGGGCGCCTTATAAATGCGCCCCAGTGGGTCGGGTTGGAGTTGATATTTCCTGACCCGATCCACAGGAGTGTCGGCAGGCGCGAATTTCGGAGGAGTACTCTGGTTCCATTAAAAGAATGGTTTCCACATTTCTAACAAAATCCTCCAAAAATGGTTTTAACCTCTAACCATTAACAGTAAAATTATTACCGTTTGCTGGGTTTTCCACTTCAACTGCTCCGTGATCAAACACCTTTTTCACAATATAAGGCCCAACCCATCTTGATTTCAACTTACCAGGAAAGAGGCGGAGTCTTGAATTGAATAGCAAGACTTTTTGAGATGGCTCAAAAGACTTCCGCATAATGTGTTTGTCATGAAAAATTTTCATCCTGGTTTTAGCAATCTTAGCATTTTCATATGCTTCATTTCTCAATTCCTCCAATTCATTCATCTGAAGTTTCCTTTTTAGCCCAGCCTTGTCTAAGTCAAAATTCATTGCTTTAATGGCCCAGTATGCCCTATGTTCCAATTCCACAGGCAAGTGACATGGCTTTCCATAGACTAATCGATAAGGAGACATGCCCAAAATTGTTTTAAAAGCAGTTCGGTATGCCCAGAGCGCATCAGTTAGTCTTAATGACCAATCTTTGCGATCTGGGTTCACCGTTTTTTCCAAAATTAATTTGATCTCCCGATTAGCTAACTCAGCTTGTCCACTAGTCTGTGGGTGATAAGGGGTTGCAATTTTGTGAAAAATCAAGTATTTTTTCATTAAATTCCAGAAATGACGATTGCAAAAATGAGCACCCCCATCACTTATGATTGATTTCGGAATTCCAAACCGAGACAAAATATTTTCTTTTAAAAATTTGATCACTGTTTTGTGATCATTGTTTCGGCATGGAATTGCTTCAACCCATTTAGATACATAGTCTACAGCCACTAAAATGTATAGATAGCCAAAGGAAGGGGGAAATGGTCCCATAAAATCGATGCCCCAACAGTCAAAAATTTCAATTACCAAAATGGGGTTTAAGGGCATCATATTTCTTTTAGAAATGTTTCCCAACCTTTGACACCTATCACAAGTTAAACAAAAGGCATGGACATCTTGAAAAAGTGTGGGCCAGTAAAATCCACATTGTAATATTTTTGCAGCGATTTTTCTTGATGAAAAGTGGCCACCACATGCTTCAGAATGACAAAAAGTTATTACCTGGCTACTTTCATGAGCAGGGATGCAACGTCTTATGATTTGATCTTTACAGTACTTAAATACGTAAGGATCCTCCCAAAAGAAGTTACGTACCTCCCTCAGAAATTTCTTTTGGTCCAACATGGTAAAAGATGGAGGGAGTGTACCAGTAGCAAGAAAGTTAGCAATGTCTGCATACCAAGGTGTATTATCAATCATGAATAGTTATTCATCGGGGAATTTCTCATTGATTGGCAGTCCATCCTCATGAAATTCATAGATTAGTCTGGATAGATGATCTACCACCACATTCTCGACGCCTTTCTTGTCTTTAATGACAAGATCAAACTCTTGGAGCAAAAGTATCCATCTCAAGAGTCTCGGTTTGGCGTCCTTCTTTGTGAGCAAAAATTTCAGAGCTGCATGGTCAGTGAATACAGTAACAGAAGAACCAACAAGATAAGAATGGAATTTTTCCAGTGCAAAAACTACAGCAAGCAATTCTTTCTCAGTTGTTGAATAATTCATTTGGGCATCATCCAAAGTTTTGCTTGCATAGTAAATCACATGGGGTTTCTTATCTTTTCTTTGTCCCAATATAGCACCTACAACAAAATCACTTGCATCACACATTAGTTCAAAAGGAAGATTCCAGTCAGGAGATTGCATTATAGGTGCGGAAATTAACATGTCTTTTAGTTTGTCAAAGGCTTTTTGGCATGCTTCATTCCAATCAAATATTACATCCTGACTTAGGAGGTGACACATTGGTTTTGCTATGGTACTGAAATCTTTGATGAATCTCCTGTAGAATCCTGCATGTCCTAGGAATGATCTAACATCTTTTACAGTCTTAGGAGCAGGCAAATTTCCAATCAAATCAATTTTTGTCTTGTCAACTTTCATGCCTTCAGACGACACGATGTGACTGATTGATTGGTAATTACGTCGTTCCTAACCTCGTAACATCACCCTCACCCTCAATGTGTGTATGTGGCTTATAGTGATGGGGGAGTGTCACTCTCCCTCCGGATAATGCAAGAGATATAGGAGCAACAACAAATGTGAATGGAAATGTGGAATGAACAAAATGTATGGAATGAAATGTGGAATGGAATGCGTGTGAACAAAAGTGCTCCCCAATCGTAAGGAGTCTCTTGTTGTCGGTGTTTTACTTGGAAAAGTATTCCAAGGTCGTCTCCTCAGGGAAGGAAAGGGAGTTTTGTGAAAGTGATTTTGCAAAAAGAGAAAAGAAAGTGTAAAATCTTGTATTTGTGTTTTGTTGAGTTTTGTTCAAAATGAAAATGCAAGAAAGCAAGTGTTGGCTAATCCAAGAGGTTCATTCCAATGGGAATATCAAGCCAACTCAAAGCCTTCCTCCAATGGTGCCTAGAAGTACGATTGATTCATGGGAAGCTAGGGATAAAATGGTGAGTATCCAAGCATAAACCGTGACTAGGCCTACGGAATATCAAAGACTCACCAATTTATCCACCCTCAACCCAATCAAACCGAGCCAACATACACCGAGAGAAGGAATGAAAGAGAGTTGGAATGGAATCCCCAAATGGAATTCAACCTTGGACTAACCAACTTAAAAGCTAGCTACTTATGCATAAATGAAAGACAAGCATAATGTAAATAGACATATAAAGGAAATGGAGATTAAAGCATGAAACTTAACTTGAAGGAATAAATCTAAAACTATGAAGAAAAACATTCAATACCCATTTTAAGAAAAGCTTGAAGTGGAAAGACTCATACGACAATGGTGAAAGCTAGAACATGTAACTAAAGTTGCAATGTACTTGAAAGGAATGGGATTAAAGACAATAAATTAAACTTAGAAGATCCTTACAAGAGATTAAAAAAGATTTCTACAACTTGAATGGAGAAGAAAATGCAAAAATGTCACTATTCATCATCTTCCTCCTTGGAGCTCCAAAAAACTAATCCTAAGCTTAGGTAGCCAACTCCAGAAGCAATCGGTTACCGGTAGTAATGCGGTATCTGGCTTCGCTGGACCAGTTTTGGTAGAATCAGCATAACTTTTGATCCAACCGTTGGATTGGGCTGAAATTTGGACACCATATAGAAGACATCCAGATCTACAACTTTAATGTTTTGAAATTTTCCTGATTCTGAGTAGATCATGGCCAAAATGGAGTAAAACCAAGGCAGTGCTTCCAAATGATGTGGCTGCTGATGCCCTTGTTCCCAAGCACCAATGCCTTATTGATTTCTTCACTTTTAAGCCTCGAATTCTTCATGTATTGTGTCTATGCCTTCACCACACATCCATCATAGTTGCAAGGTTATAAAATACATGATTTAAGCAATAAAAACTTGCAACATCAAAATATCAATATTATTCATAATTTCGGCTAACTCTAAGTACTTAAATGCAGAAGTTGAGTTAAAATGCATGTAATGAGCCCTTCAAATATGCAATATTATGTGCTCATCAGTGACCAAGAACAATGCCCTGTGTTACCATGAAATGGCATTTTTCCCAATTGAGCACTAGGTTGGCTTCCTTACATCTGATCAGTACTTTCTTCAGATTGGTTAGACACAAATCGAAAGAATCACCATAGACAGAGAAATCATCCATAAACATTTCCAAAAAATTTTCAACCATATCACTGAACAAGCTTAGCATACATCTTTGGAATGTTGTAGGAGCGTTACAAAGTCCAAATAGCATTCTTTTAAAAGCAAAGGTGCCAAAGGGGCATGTGAAGGTTGTTTTCTCCTGATCATCTAAGGCTATCTCAATTTGGTTATACCCTGAATATCCATCCAAGAAACAATAAAATGCATGGCCTGCAATTCTCTCCAGGACTTGGTCAAGAAATGGAAGAGGAAAATGATCTTTTCTAGTGACCAAATTGAGTTTTCGATAATCAATGCACATTCGCCATCCTGTGACGACTCGAGTTGGCACTAGTTCATTTGCATCATTTTTTACCACTGTGACCCCAGATTTTTTTGGCACAACTTGGGTTGGACTGACCCATTTACTATCTGAGATAGGGAAGATTATTCCTGCATCTAAGAGTTTGAGTACCTCAATTCTCACAACTTCCTTCATGTGAGGGTTCAGTCGTCGCTGCATTTGACGAGAGGGTTTTGAGTCCTCTTCAAGGTATATGTCATGATTGCAGATTAACGGGCTTATACCTTTCAAATCAGCGATGGTCCATCCAATGGCACTTTTATGACTCCGAAGAACTTCAAGCAATTTAGACTCTTGCAAGTCTGTGAGCTTAGATGAGATTACCACTGGGTATGACTCATTCTCTCCTAAAAATGCATATTTGAGGTCAGATGGGAGATGTTGCAATTCAGGCTTTGGTGGGCTAACACTTGATGAGACTGGCTTTGTGCCACTTGGTGAAATTTCTTCAAATTTGAGTGCCCAGGTGTCAACAGTATGATTAGGGTCAACTGGTGGATTTGGGTCATCATCTGTTATTTCTGATGAGATGATTTCTAACAGAGATGATTCAGCAGGATCCTCACAGAATGTATCATCCAGATGCTCTTGTATCAAAGATTTTATGGAGTTTACTTCCCTTTCTTCCTTTTCTTCTTCTGGGTGTTTAACAATATTGAAAACGTTCATTTCGAGAGTCATATTCCCAAAAGTTAATTTCATGACTCCATTCCTGCAATTGATTAAAGCATTGGAAGTTGCTAGGAATGGTCGACCAAGAATGACGGGAATTTGGTTCTCTGAATTTATTGCTGGTTCAGTATCTAGAACAATGAAGTCAACAGGGAAGACAAAACTATCTACTTGGACAAGCACATCTTCAACAATCCCTCTGGGGGTTTTGACAGATCTGTCAGCCAATTGGAGTGTGACACAAGTGGGTTTAAGTTCACCCAAACCCAACTGCTGATAGACAGAGTAGGGTAGCAGATTAACACTGGCCCCAAGGTCTAACAAGGCTTGTTCAATTCTGAAGTTTCCAATGATACATGAGACAGTCGGACATCCTGGGTCTTTGTATTTTGGAAGGGTTTTCTGTTGGAGGAGAGCACTAGCTTATTCCGTTAGGAAAGCTCTTTTTTGGACTTTCTGGCTTCTCTTGACTGTGCACAAGTCTTTTAGAAACTTGGCATAAGGCGGGACTTGTTTGATTGCATCCAGAAGTGGGATGTTGAGATTTACTTGCTTAAAAAACTCGTAAATTTCAGGCTGATTTTTCACTTTTTGTTTGGCTCTGAGTCGATGAGGAAATGGGGCCGGAACAAAATATGAAGGTTCCTTTTTCTCAGAAGGCTCTGACTTTTGTTCAATCACAGGCTCAGGGTCTTTCTCAATTGGTTCAGGTTCAGATGATGGATTGGCTGGGCTTGACTCAGGTCTTGGCTTGGGAATGAGTATGTCCCTGATTGTTTTGTCAATCACTTTGCCACTTCTTAGTGTCGTGACAGCTTGGGCTTGGTCTTGGGTGTTTCCTGTTGTTGAAAGGTTCCCTACATGGAATTGGCCTTGTGGTTGCTTTGGTTGTGCAGGAAACTTTCCTTTTTCGTGTGTGACCATGGATTGAGTCAACTTTTGGATGTGGCTTTTAAGATCTTCAAAAGATTGAGTGGTCTGGGTTTTGAAATCAGTGAAAGTCTGTGCAGAATTATTGTTATAATTCATTTGGCTTTGCATGAACTGATTTAATGTGTCCTCAAGATTCCTCTTTTGTGGTGGTTGGTATGGTTGATATGCAGGAGGTCCTTGAGGTGTTGGGTATGGCCCTTGTTGTTGGTTCATGGGTATTGGTTGTGTGTTCTTCCAACTGAAGTTAGGGTGATTTCGCCACCCTGGATTGTATGTTTCAGAATATGGGTTGGAGTAGGGCTTGTTGAAGTTGGAAACTGCGTGTGTTTGTTCTAACAAGACTTCTTTGAATGCTGGGATGGTGGGACACTCCCCAGTAGGGTGTCCTGTTAGCGCACAGATTCCACACACTTGCTCAGTGGAAGGGCTAACATCAACTTGATGGACTTTCTTCATCTCTAAAGCTTCGAGCTTTCGAGACAATGTGGACATTTTTGCTCTCAAGTCATCATCCTCTCTCAAGACATATTTTCCTCCTTGGGAATTAGATGGTCTGGCTTCTACAGTGGTAGGGGAGGCTGAGTCCCACATCTGAGAACTGTCAGATATGGTGTCAAAGAAATTGAATGCCTCCTCCGGACTTTTTCCCATGAATTCTCCTTGGGCCATCATTTCGACAAACTGACGTAGTCTAGAGGGTAAGGAGTCATAGAAAAATCCTACCAATGTCCAATTTTCAAAAGCATGATGTGGGCAAGATTGGAGTAGATCTTTGAATCTCTCCCAACTTTGATAAAAAGTTTCTCCTTCTTTGACTTCAAAATTCATGATTTGCCTTTTCAATGTATTTGTGCGGTGCAAAGGAAAAAACTTTCTAAAAAATTCATTTTGCAATGCTTGCCAATTGGGTACTGAAAGAGCCTTTAAAGAATTTAGCCATTGTTTGGCTCTATCCCTCAAGGAAAACGAAAACAGTCTCATTTTGGTCAATTCAGAATTGTCTTGAAATGTTCCACACACTTCTTCGAAATCTTTTATATGCAGATATGGATTTTCTGCATCCAATCCATGAAACACGGGCAATAACTGCACTGTCCCCGGCTTTACAGTAAAGAGGGGAGCGTTTTCAGGAAAAATAAAACAAGAGGGGACACTATTTCTTGTGGGATTCAAGTAATCCCGCAAAGTTCGAATGTTAGGGACTTCCTCCTCTCTCATAGGGACTTCTCCATTTCTTTCATTATTTGCCATACTACCCTCACAAGAGTCTGCTACTGATCTAGGTGAATTAGGTTCAGGCTGATTCACGGACTCACACGATTCTGCTGGCAAATTTTGGAAGTGAGGAGTGCCCTCAGTCATAAAGAAAATAAAACAAAGTTATGTACAGTAAGACAAAATATTCACAATGTTGAAGGTCTTTTTACCTTTTACCTTAAAGCACCTTTCAAAAAAAAAAAAAAAATCCCCGGCAACGGCGCCAAAAACTTGACAGCTATCTATCCGATGTACACCCAAGTGCAGGTGGTCAAGCTGTAGTAATAATCCGGTTTGAGTCCGGAGTCGAATCCACAGGGAACTTTTGTTGATATTTCTAAGGTAAGCAGTGGTAGAGACCTTTTGGTGGTAACATTTTTTGATTTGGATTTGCTGTGAGATGTGGGTTTTGCTGGACAGAATATAAGATTCTTTCCAGGAGATTTTCTTAACAAATTAGGAAATGAATGTTAATAAAAAAAAAGAGTCACTCTTTAGTGCAATGATCTGGACATGTAGTTAGTTATCCGGTTTGTCATAATTGTGCTTGATAACTCAATTAACTCCCGTGTCAACAGTAAGTTAATCGGAAGATAAAGATGGATTGTGAGAATTAAGAACATGATTCCGATGTCTTTCTAGAAGTTTACAAGCATTGCCTGTGCCAAGACTTAACCCGTCTACAAACAATCAAGTGTTTCTACAAGACATCCAATCATGATATTAATAGTCCATTCTTTTTAGTGAAGTACAATAAGGGGGGAGATTGAAGGGTAGTCATGAGGATCTAGCCGGGGTACTTGCCTTGAACTGATGAGTCTTTCTATGCAGGAGTCATCCATGTCATAGAAAGGGCTCACAATTATACAAAGTACCTTAGCTTTGCTAGATGCAATCAATCATCCGATAATAGGGGAAAATAAACGTTAAACATAAAAGAGCATTGCACAAATATAATTCCCGGATAACTTATACATGCCCTTCTCCTCTCACTAAAGAGTGAATGAGAAACTACTCACTCTTCATGGCTTGGGTAAAGCTAGAAAAGTAAGTGATGCTCATCCCTCCAAGTGGAGAACTTTAAAAGATAGAGTAACACAAATACGGAGCAAATCTTCCCCAAAGAATGGGTGAATCACGTTCCACCCTTCACGGCTTTGATCAAGCTCTAGAAAAGTGGAAGAGTTTCACTCTTCTAAGAAAGAAGGAAGCTCAAGCAATGGAAGTGAAATGCATGAACAATTAAAGTAGAAGAAAGCTAGTCACATTTGGAGGGTGACTTCCTCAACCAAAGATTGGAGGGTTGCTTCCTCAACCAAGATGGGAGCTATCTCTCTTCTATGCATGAGAATTGAAAGCATAGACATAAACATAAGCATAAAACTACTGCTATAACAAGCAAGAGATGTTGGACTAAAGCCAAACTAATCTCTAAAATAAATACTTCATAAGGAAAATGAACTAACTACAATGAAAGTGGGAGTCTAAGCCTCCATCACTATGCTACTTCCTACAATGCTTGGCTCCTCAAGCTCTCCAACAAAGGGATTATTTATAGGCAAGATGAGGAGGTAGGGGGGGTGAAAGAATAGTGTTTGCCGCCCAAGTCCAAGTGAACAGTCAACAACTCTGCAGCCAGTCTGTGGATGACGTTCGAACGTGAGTTGGCGTTCGAACGTTCTTTCTGTTTTTGCACTGAGGTCGTTCGAACGTTGCTTCTGTTTTGGCACTGAGGGCGTTCGAACGCCAGATCTGCTCTGACCCCTTTCACTCGAGTGATCTGTAGGTCCCCTGTGAAGTGCAGTACCAACTCTCTGCAGTGGTCTGGTCTTCAATCCACTCAAGTGCACGTTCGAACGTGAGTTGGTGTTCGAACGTGACACTCAAGTACTTCAGAGTTCCAGTCTTCTTTCCTAACTGCCACATGCCATCTCTTCAGCATCTGAGTCTGCTACAGTGTCTTGTTTGACGTTCGAACGTGAGTTGTCGTTCGAACGTGGTGACAGTGTTCCAAGCTTCTCTAATTTTGGGCTATAATGTGCTGGCACTGCATCCAAGTGTGGTACTTGTTGTTTTTGGGTCCTTGTTCAGTTTAGGGCCTGAAATGACATCACTTAAACTCCATTAAAGTACAATTAGTCTTAAAATGTCATAATAATATGTCAAGTTTAAGTACTAATCACGAATGACCTTCACACTGGAGGAATTTTGCAGGTTATATATACGGGAGATTGTCCGGTTGCATGGGGTACCCGTATCTATAGTATCGGATCGGGATCCCAGGTTTACGGCTCATTTTTGGGAGAGTTTCCAATGAGCCATGGGGACACAGCTGATGATGAGCACTGCTTTCCATCCCCAGACGGACGGTCAGTCTGAGAGGACCATTCAGACATTAGAGGACATGCTACGGGCATGTGTCCTAGATCTCAAGGGTAGCTGGGAAGATCATTTACCCTTGGTGGAGTTCGCTTATAACAATAGTTATCACGCGAGCATACAGATGACACCCTACGAGGCACTATATGGGAGGCCATGTCGATCTCCGGTCTGTTGGACAGAGGTTGGAGAGAGACCTGCTACGGGTCCGGACTTGGTTAGAGACACCTCAGAGAAGGTGGGCTTGATACGGAAACGTCTTCTCACGGCTCAGAATCGACAGAAGAGTTATGCTGATAGACGACGACGACGACCTCTAGAGTTTGAGGTGGGAGATCATGTCTTCTTGAAGGTTATGCCTAAAAGAGGAGTGGTCCGGTTTGGTAAGCGGGGGAAACTGTCGCCGAGATACATCGGGCCCTTTGAGATACTTGAGAGGGTTGGCACAGTCGCTTACCGGTTGGCATTACCGCCAGATTTATCGAGCGTTCACGCGGTGTTCCATGTCTCTATGCTCCGGAAATACACCCCAGATCCGACTCATGTGGTGGATTGGGGTGAGTTGACTGTTGATGCGGATGGGACCTTCGAGGAGGGACCGATGCGTATCATGGATAGCCGGGATCAGGTTTTGCGAGGCAAGACCGTAAGGCTAGTGAAGGTGCTGTGGCAGCACCGGGGAGTAGAAGAGGCGACATGGGAGCGCGAGGACACCGTACGTGCCAATTATCCTTTCTTGTTTGAGGATAGAGGTACATTTTTTTATAGTCATTTACTATCACATGACTGTAGCATGTGCATGAGACTGCATGTATGTGTGTGTGAATTTCGGGGATGAAATTCTTTTAAGGGGGGAAGAATGTAAAACCCAGGAAATTTGAACTTTTTCCAAAAAGGGCAAAATAATAATTTGCCACTATAATGCGTGTTTAAAATGCTCATGTTCTAGACCTTGGATGAGTAAACGGAGTTCGCCGTTGGATTCGTATCGCGAAAATGAGTCACCTTGTCAAATTTCGTCAAATTCCGAGATAGTCGGATTTTGCACGTCGTTCGAGGCGACTGCGTGGCGAATGACCTCACGAACGTCCCCATAAATAAATTTTATAAAATTGAATTAAAGTTCAAATAAAATAAATTTGAACTTAAGCCGAGATCAAATAAATCGTTTCGGGACGAAATCGGATCCGATTAAACGAAGGACACGTGGCGCGACGTGGGCCAAGTATTTAAAACAATATAAAGGGGTAAATATCTTAGAAAATCAGATTTTTGCCACTTATGTTCTTGTTTGGCCGGCCAAGAGAGAGAGAAGAGAGAAAAGAGAGAAAACTTTGATCTTCAAGCTTTCTCCGTCGATTCCCGGAGTTCCGTCGGTCGGATTCCGTCGAGCCAAGAGTTAAAGTCGATCCTCTCGACGAGGGCTACGCGACCACACCAAGAACGAGAGGTTTCACCGAGGATCCAAAGAAGGAGATTTGGGGGAAATCTAGTCTTGGGCTCGGGAAGACTTCTTGAAGCTTCTTTCGGTTGATTACACTTCAAGAGGTGGGATTCTTCCTACCTTGGATTATTCTTGCCTTTAGGTGTTGATAGTTAAAAGGTTTAATATGTTTATGCATATGATAGACCTTCATATATAGGTTTATGGTTATAGAAATGGAAAAGTGAGCATAGAAATGGTTTAATCTATTTTCTAGCTTGACTTTGGTGTATGAAGTTACATGTGATTTATTATGTAACTTAGTGAAATTTAAGGCATGCTATGTGAATTATAAATTGTGCCTAGAAGGTGTTTGATAAAATGCCTTGCTTGAATGGAAATTGTTGTTTTTAGTGAATTGAAATAACATGCTTAAGTTAACTTGTGGAATCATATGCTATTGATATGATTGAATGTGTTTGTTGATATATGCATGTGTTGATATATTAACATTGAGATGAATGTGGTATTTATATGCTTAGGATATAATTTACCATGGATGTGTTAAAAATGTTCATGTGTTGTTCTTGACATATGAGCATTATGTTGCATGCAATGGAACATGGCATTGCATATGCACGGAAGCATCTCATTACATGGGTGTGTGTGCATGGTTAATGTCAACACCACACTTGGTGATTGACGGTAAGGCTTGGGAAAAGTTGGATCGAAGGCCTAGCTAAGCCGTTTGGTTGCATGATAAATATGGGTCGGGATAAGCAAGAAGAGGCATGACGACCTCTCGGGTGCAAGGCCCGGTGATTTCGGGGGTGCACTCCATTGGTATTAGAGTCCATAAAGTGTACGGGTGTGGAGGACCCTTGGTATGAGTCCATGAAATGTCCGATCCCAAGAAAGACCATAGTTTTTGGAAAATATCATTTGATGTAAACATAAATGATGAAATGAAACACTTTGGCATTGCATCGTGTAGTAGGAGTCGGTGAGGACTCGGGTTGAATTGCATGAGTGAGCGTCATCTCATTTCATGGCATGGTAGTATTGCATTTCAACTTAGAATGCATGTCCTTATGAGAAATGATTGTTTGCAAATGAATGTTGCATGAGCATGAGCATCTAGGGGGAGAGTAGCCCTCGTAGGATTTACTCCACTGGGCATTGGCTCACCCTATATGGGAAACATTTCAGGTGTGGGGTTTGCACCGGCGGATGGCTCACTTGGAGAGCATCAAGCATGAAAGGGGCCGGCTTGTGGCCTTAGTTTGAGTTTTTGTAAAACTTTTATCAAAATTCCATTTTAACGTGTAAATTATGGAATTAATTGTAATGGAACTTGTATAAGTTATGTATTATATGGAAAATCTCATTAAACATGTGTTGGATGAGTTTTGGGAGGTTTGGAATGGATTGAAAACGAGAAATGGTTGAAAAAGGCAATACTGGGCAGACAGTACCGGTACTGTGTACCGGTACGGTATGGTACCGGTACGCCATTTCCAGTAGGTTAACTGTACCGGTATTGTGTACCGGTACGGTAGGGTACCGGTACGATATGGTACCGGTACACTGTACCGGTACACTTTCAGAAATTTTCAGATTTTTAAACTGCTTTGCCCCATTTTCAATCTAGGTTTTTCTTCCCTCCAATGATATAAATGGACTATAATGGAGTACAAATCCTGATATATTGGGTCTGGTTTGAACCCAACGAATAATTGAATTCAGTTATATTTATGAGTTATGATCCCAGCGAAGGGATGCTATCGCCGTGGTGTTGATTTGAGTGGCATCCACGGGTATTTCCGCGGGTTGATGGATGATCAACGGACCCCCGGATTTTGGGGCGTCACAAAGTTACTTAAATTTTGTGATAGTGATTGGGTCGGAAGCATTGACGATATGAGGAGCACTTTGGGCTATGCTTTCTCACTTTGTTTCAGTGTATTTTCATGGGTGTTGATTCAACCTGTTTTATGACCTGCTTTATATCATACACCCAAGTATAAGTAGTCGAATTGTAGTTTACTTGGTATAAGTCCAATATCGATCCCACGAAGAGTTTTAATAATTGAAATTTAAAATAAGAATAGTAAAGTTGTTGTTAAAGTAGCGGAACATAAGATAGCTTATGATGTGAGTTTAGATTGATAACTAGTGTAATTAAATAAAATGCATAGGTAAACTGGTGAGAGTTAATAATATAAAAGGTACCCTTCAGTTTAAGGATATCATATGATTATATTGGTTAAGTGCTGGAAATGCCACCTTACAACAATTAACTTCCAAGTCACTGGAAAGTTAATCTGTTGGTTTGATGTATATTAAACCATAACACAACAACTTCTTAGGTTAGTTGGTAGGTATATGCAATTTAAACCATAACACAACAACTTCTTAGGTTAACTGGTAGGTATATGCAACAATTGACTAATTCAAGTAAACCAGAAGGTCAAGCCATTCAGGAGGAATACTGGAATTACTCAATCGGCAATTTTATGTATCAGTTAAACTACCCTAGTGAATCAAAAGGCCAAGCCATTTAGGAGGATCACTTAGGTTATTCATCTGAAAATTCTATATATCAGTTAAACAACCCTAGTGAACCAGAAGGTCAAGCCATTCAGGAGGATCACTTAGGTTATTCATCTGACAAATTTATATATCAGTTAAACAACCCTAGTGAACCAGAAGGTCAAGCCATTTAGGAGGATCACTTAGGTTATTCATTTGACAATTTTATACCATGCAACAGTTAAATATCCTCAGTGCACCAGAAGGTCAAGCCATTCAGTTGGAACACTTTAGATATTCCACCGACAGGTTGATGATTCACTGATGACATAATTTTGGGCTATGTATTGAACTGAAAGCATTGACTATGCCGAGACTTAACCCATCTATAACCAATCAATTGACTTTTACGTAACACCCAACTACGTACATCACTGTATCATGCATGAAGGACAAAATAGTAGATAGTGTGGTGTAGAATATCAAGTACCGCTCAGTGTTCATAACTATGAACATATTATATATATAACCATCCATCAGTTAAGGGAGGTATATATATCAATAAAGCATAGTTAAACATCGGCATTTCCATAATTTAACCAATATTACACATATGTTCACCCCTCACTGAAGGGTATAAATAAACTACTCACACCCCATTGCTATAAACAAGCAAGAAGTGCGGGTGAGTTTCATTACAATACTACATAAAATACAGACACTGACACTTCTTTCGCAAGGAATATTTGAAATACAACCACCCTTAATATCGATTAAGACACAAAGGTGGCGGAAGTTCAACTCTCCAAGTAGAAAGACATAACAGAAAGGTAGAAATAACATAATTCTGGCTAGAAAGTATGTAACACCCCGCATTTTCTTTTATATATGTATATAGATATATAATAAGTATTTTTTATAAAAATGTGGATATGTGTAATGATGTAAGAATGAACTATATAGATTGTAATAGTAGGAGAAATGCTAGAGATGCATATTGATTGGGAAGTTGGAGTTTCCAAGACGTTTAAACTTGGAAAGGGTGATTAGATGAATTTCTAAATATTTTTAGGTCAAAATAAGGTGTCCATTGAATCCGGAAGGTCGAACAACCTTGGGAGAGGTAATATGAGGTGTATTGGAAGTTAGGAAGTATTTTGGAGTAAAGACACACTTAGAGAGAATTTGGGTAAAAATGAGTTGGGACACCTTCTATTATTTTGGTCATAACTTTTTATCCTTATGTCCAATTGATCTGAAATTTGTACAGTAGATACTAGACATCCAGGGCGACAAAAGTGTATCTCACGAAAATTTTCCAAATCAATCTCTAAATAGGTCAAAACTTCACTGGAAGTTGCAGCAGAAACAGGAATTCCGTTCGAACGTGAATCGACGTTCGAACGTGAATAAACGTTCGAACGAAAGTGCGTTCCAGTACTCTTTGTCTGATGGAAAAAAAAAAGTACTGGGAGTGACGAACGTTCGAACACCAATGACGTTCGAACGTGACTTGCGAATTCTGGGTTTCAGAATCGCGCACAGGAGGCCAGTTCTCACCCTATAAATACATAAGGACGCCTCCATTAGTCCCATTTCAACATTTCAAACCCTAGGAAGACTTAGAGAGGAGGAAAGAAGGGGAAAACACAAGACCAAAGGAGGATTTGCACCTTGAAGAAGATCAAAACTTCAAGTTTTTCAAGAACACTAAGGAAGAAGAAAGTAGGGGTTTTCTCTCACTCTCTTACATTGAGGCTAGGGTATTTATATATGTATGTTTTGGCTATCAATGGTATATATATGCTATGTAATCATCCTCTCTTAGGCTTTTTGGCAAAGATTACATGTTTTGAACAAAGTTAGGGTTTAATACCCATGAAATCTCTTCTCTAGTTTTAAAACCCTCATTTTTTGAGAGTGATGTATTTCCTTCTTAAATGCTTTCTTTATTATGGAGATAAATTTTGGAATTTTATGCTTGGTTGGGTTGGTTGTGATGCACATGAGTGAGAGGTTCCTTGTAAGGATGCTCACCCCTTCCCAAGAGGTTCCTTGTAAGGATGCTTGGGAAACAATGTAGTGATTGGTGGGAGGTTCCTTGTAAGGATGCTCACCCCTTCCCAATAGGTTCCTTGTAAGGATGCTTGGGAAACAATGTAGTGATTGGTGGGAGGTTCCTTGTAAGGATGCTCACTCATTCTCAAGAGGTTCCTGGTAAGGATGCTTGAGAATCAAAGATGACCTAAAAGGGGGTGGAGGTTACCCTAAAGTATGCCACCTACCGAAAGAATCAGAGATGACCTAAAAGGGGGTGGAGGTTACCCTAAAGTATGCCACCTACCGAAAGAATCAAAGGAGACCTAAAGGGGGGTGGAGGTTACTACTAAGTATGCCACCTACCGAAAGAATTGTTGGGAATTGTTTATGGCAATTAATGGTGATTATTTGTATGTGGTGCTCGTTTATTCATTTAAGTAATGTTTTTACATAAACTTGAGATCCGTTGTAAAATGTCCTTGTTTTACTTCAAAGATTACATATGCTATTTGTGAAATGAGACCGGCCGTTTTAAATACTTTTCTAAACCTTGTATGGGTTTGAGAGAATTTTTCTACAGAGCTTCGTACTCACCCCCTACCGCTAACATTTTTCAAATTACCCGCTGGAGGAGGACGTAAGGGTCGAGGAGCCCGCTACTTGGGAGACCCCACTTGACAGGAGTGTGGATCCCGAGGTGGACGCATAGAGCGACCTCCTTTCCTTTTGTACTAGACTAGGACATTCTTTTGGGAACATTGTGTAGTCTAGTTTCTTTTGTTATTCCGCTGTGCTACTTTAATTAATTTTTGAGATGTAATAGCCATAATTTGGGCTTATTCTTTTGGATCACTTTGTAAATATTTGTGGATGAAAAATGGAGTCTCGTTTCTTAAGGAATAATACTAGTGCTCTCATGATATGAATGATTTTAGAATGTAATGCCGTCTAGGGGGTGTTTTGGGGTGTTACAAAGTAGGTCGGACATGATCCTCCTTTTGATTCTTGAATTTCTCTATGACTTTCTTACTTTTTTCTCTCTTTTTCTCTCCTTGGATTCTCCTTGTTCTCCCCAAGATCTCTCTCTCTCCGGTTGAAGAAGATGAGGGGGCATATTTATAGGCAAAATATGGAAGCAGGAGGTGGAGGATAACCTTGAACTGCCTAGAGCAACCGTCCGGACGCCGCCACCACCGTCCGGACGGTGCTAGTGTGCTGAAATGTGGTGGTTGTTCTCCACAATATTCTTGTAAGTTCTATTTTTAAATTTCACTTGCATCCCTTGTTGATTCAAGCTTTGACATATTGCTCCTCTCGATTTCCAGCAATTCCGCACAAAAACCTTGAAATTTCAGACATTGCACACATAAAACCCTAATTTACGCACAAACCCTAATTAACAGTTTTTAACAATTTATCTTACAAATTCACTTATTTAATTATTTTAATTTACATACTAATTAAGGTTTTAACATTCGCCAACCTAAACTTTACTAGTCCCTAGTAAGTAAAAACAAAATTAAATTAAATTAAATTAAATCACTTTAGTAGATTTTCACTATTGCATTTAGCGTATGCAACAACCCGTTAAACCCCTAGGTGATCCCTAGTGGACGAGTTTTGTTTCGTGAAGGTTTTCAATGAAGCTACCTACAAACTTCAATACTTCGGAGTTCATAATTCATACTTTTCACAAATAAAATTAAAGCAATATTCCTCTGCATTGCTAGAATACTTTCTTTTTCTGATCACTATAAGATTAACACACGTTAGTTGTAATATTATCCATATATTTTTATAAAAACTTGTGTGTGTGTGTAATGATTTGTTTATCTCAAAAATCACTCATGAAATATTACCATCTTTCAAGGTAGTCTTGATGTCAATCCTCCATGGGATACATTCAGCAAAGAATACACATATGTTATAGTGATTATTCACTTAGTAATTACATGTGATTAGAATATTGTTAACAAAGTAAATAATATCACATGTAATATAAAAGAAATGTTTTTTGAAAAGAACTGGAATTTGACAAAATCTCATGGAAGGATATTAACACTATATTAGACATATTATCAACATTCTCCCTTTTTTGGATTAATAGGATTAATACACATGCATGATATCTGGAATGAAAAAGGACTTTCTTAGGGTTATAATGTGGCCATTGGTTTAGGGTTTAAGAAACGACGTCAATGGGATTCAAAAGCTATCCTTTATATTGTGGCACACCTCTTCCTAGCTTTCTAAGACTTTACATGTTCATCTTTTTTATTTTTCCATTTTTCACTTTCTTGGCTCTTTTCTACCTTTCTTTCATCTTTTATTTTTTTTTTTCCACAGATTTTTTTTTTCTTTGCTTTCCTTTTCTTTGCTCTTTTCTATATTTTCTTCATCCTGTGCTTTTCCGTATCATACTGATTTAGAAGAGGGTGCAAGAAAATTAGATAGCAAAGGTAGGTTTAATATATATATTCATGTGGCTCGGGTATTTTTCAGGTTTCATGAAAATAATTTATACTCTTTAGGCTCAATCATGGCTAACTAAGGATATAATTTTGTAAAAGAAATGGTCAAGGCTCAAAATTGATCAAAAATGGCCTAAGATCATTTTCCAGAAATCATACACCTGCATAATTCCTAAGTAAAATTTCAAGGATAATGCTAATAATACAATGTAACAAGTGTTAATCAAAACAAAAATAATGAGATTATTCAAAGAAAATTTACCGTTGAATCAAATATTCTTATTTGAGTAGATGTATAATATCTCTCCAAGAAAGATTAGGTCAAATTATGTAATTGGTTTTACGTCTCCACTATATATGTAAAGAGTGTAATATTTCACAAGGTTTCTAAAATAAAGAAATCTATTTGTGCTCAATAGAGTAAGTTTAAACAAAAATATTACGATAATATAAAACTAAAATATAAAAATCCCGCGCGATCAGATTAAGACTATTCTTGCAAAGCATGGGAATAATAACCTAATTAAACTGCGAATTATATGAAATAATCCTCCTAACTTTAAAACATGAGTTCGACATTAACTAACAAAAACAAACTTACTAACACAAACAAGTTCAAAACCAAAAATAAATTCAAAACATAAAGTAAATTCAAGTGCATAATTAAAACATGAGTGAAAGATAGCAAAGCTCTTATAGAATCTCTAGTGTTTAAGAAGTAGATGGGCCTCCACCAAAATGCTCTCTCAGTAGCCTCAATATCTCAGTTTGATTCTGCTCATAATCATCCATACATTGACTGATTTGGGTGATGCTGGTACCGAGTTGGGTAACAGTGGTCTCCAGCCCTAGTAAGATCTGTCTGTCGGTCCTGTCATCCACTGGTATGTAAAGCTGATCCTCTTGTGGGTGAGGATGCACTGGAATTTGCCTTGCAGACTACAGGCTATTGATTCCTAAAATTCTGCCTTCTTCAGTTAGAATCCTGCAATTACAAGATTAATTACAACTTTACACATTCTACATAAATTGCTACTCATTTTTTTTTCTTCAAAAAATGGTTTTATTAATTATTTTATTAATTTATTTTGATTTTATTTATTTACTATTCTCCTAATTAATCTATAGCTATTTACATTTATGTACCATTCCCAAAATTATTCATCATTTGATCACAAATAATCTGAATCAGAATCTTCCAAATCAGCAACACCAGTGACACGGTTAACTTCTCTTTTTACTTATCTTGACAATATAGGAGTAGAATTGGATGGTGTCTCAGGAGAATCCTTACTCTGCCCATACCTAATCCACTGAAGATGATTTAACGCTCGTCCTGAAATTGGTTCCGCACAATGATTATATTGTCTCAAATGCATTAAATGACCACACCTCACACAACCACCTAGACGATTCGCTCATCGGCGTTTAGCAAATGAACTTTTTTCACATAAGGGTTTTGCTTGACTTTCAAAGATTTCTAAATTTCTAACAAATCTAGCTTTTTGCATGATCAACGAATGTATGTCTTTTAGAAAATGGCGTAGTAAAATTAAACTTAACCAAAATAGTTTCTCGTCCATTGTACAATTATTTTTCAGAAAATTTTAAAAATGACTCAAAATCGACTCACTATCCGGTTCTTTAACGTCTGCCAGTCACAAAGACGAATTTAAATAATTTCCTCCCCTCCAACCTAAATTAAACATTGTTCTCGCTATATAAGATGATGAAAATAGAAAATTACTAATTAGGTCTTGAAGCGAGAGATTTTTATAATATAAGATTCTAATATAAAAAGACAAACAAAGAAACTATACAAAAAGAAATGAAAAAACAACAGAAAAAAAATTCTAACTACTATATACAAGAAGTGCATATGGGATAGATCAATCGGGCTTAAGTTCCCAAGTAGAGTTTCTTACATTCCCCGATACTTTATGTGAAGAATTTAACAAATCAGCATAAAATTGCACCTCATGATTTCCACTATCAATAACATAATTAATCAAACAGACTTGTAGAGGGTCAGAATAAGAAGAGGTGTTGACTTTCTTCTCTACAATCTCATCAATTTCATCTACTTCACAAATTTCTTCTTCCTTACCTGGGTGCTTTATCACATTAAAGATGTTCAATTCACATGTCATATTTTCAAATGAAAGTTTCATGAATCCATTCCTACAATTAATCAATGCATTTGATGTAGCTAGGAATGGTCTACCTAGAATGACAAGAATATATGTGGAAGCATTCAAACCTGGCTGAGTGTCTAAGACAATGAAATCTACTGGAAAATAGAATTGATCAACTTGGACAAGAACATCCTCCATAATTCCTCTTGGATTTTTTATAGATCGGTCTGCTAATTGTAGTGTAACATTGGTTGGTTTTAACTCACCTAATCCTAATTGTATATACACCGAATATGGCATTAAATTAACATTGGCTCCAAGATCTAACGAGCTTGTTCAATTCAAAAATTTCCAATGATGCATGAGACTGTAGGACTTCCCGGATCTTTGTACTTAAGAAGAGTGTTATGTTGAATTATAGCACTAACTTGTTCAGTTATAAATGCTTTCTTTGGTACATTAGTTTTTCTTTTTACTGTGCAAAGATCTTTCAAAAACTTGGCGTAAACTGGAACTCGTTTAATTGCATCCAACAAAGGGATGTTAATCTTTAGCTGTTTAAACAGCTCAAGAATTTCAGATTGATCTTTTACAGATGAGAACTTCTTAACCCTTTGAGGAAAAGGTAAAGGAATAGGACTTGGATGATCTTCTTCATGTTGTATTTCTGGTTGTTTTCGGTTGAAGGTTCAGGTTCAAATGGTTCATTTACAGGAATTGACTTACGTATTTTTTTTAGGAATCTTGGGTTTAATGATTTTTTCAATCACCTTACCACTTCTCAGTGTTGTGATTGCTTGTACTTGACTTGGAGAGGGTTCAGAGGACACAGTATTAGCCTAACTTTGACTTTGTGGGGGTTTAGGCTGAGATGAAAATTTTCCTTTCTCTGACATACTTAAGGACTGAGTCAACTTAGCTAGATGACTCTTGATGTCTTCAATACTTTGTGAAGTTTGAGCTTTAAAATCATTAAATGCTTGAGTTGTTTGAGTATTAAAACTCATTTGACTCTGAATAAATTGATTCATAGTATCTTCTAGAGTCCTTCTATGTGGAGGTTGATAAGGTTGATATTGTTGTTGAGTCTGTGGTTGTGTGATTAGCACAAAAACATGACATATTTTGGATGCTAATATGCCGTTTTATACTTGCTTCTGTCATGAAATTGGGGAGAAATTCGTTTAAACTTCGTTTTGATGGAGTTTTGTGTAAATGCAGGAAAAATGATGTAAATAGCTTGAGTTAAGCCCCCATTGAAGTGGTTGAATTCAATGAAGATGAATGCGTAACTTAAAGGAAGGCTTGGAGGGTGAAGAGATCAAGAAAATGCAAATTGGTTGAAAACCTTCCAGAAGGTTTGGGTGAAAACCTTCCGGAAGGTTTTGCCTACTGGAGGGAAACCTTTCAGAAGGTTTTGTCTACTAGAATGAACCTTTCAGAAGGTTTTGCCTGTTGACTGCTTCATTTAACTGTTCATGCACAAACTTTTCGGAAGGTTTCTGTCGACCTTCCGGAAGGTTTTGCCTAGACAGCCTGCAACTCAAGCTCTGCCATTTGGGGGTCCCACTTACACTTCTCCAACAGATCCCCTGACCTCCCCTGCACGTCTAGGAGCCTCCCCTCACCTCTACTTGCACTTGGATGGCTTTTGCATTAATGAGGAGGAGAGAGAAGAGGCATGGCAAGAGAGAAAGGCTAGGCTTGTCCTAGCCTACACCATCCCATCCCTTTCAGCCCCCATGATGGGAATCACATCACACAGCATTGGGGAGGGCTCCATGGACGTTTTTGGGCAAGCTCCACCACCATTGTTCAGGGGAGCTAGGATTAAATTGAATATAGAGAGAGTGAGTGCAAGGAAGAAGATGAATAGTGCTAGAGAGAGAAGTTAATGTTTTTCCATTTTCTTTCCATACATTGCCTTGTAATCCATTGTAAGACCTTTCTAAGCTTTGTTTGAAGTATTGAATGCCATTTATTTCAAGTTGCTTTTAAGTTTAATCTTCTATTCAAGCTTTCACCATTATTGCAGTCATGTTCTTTATTTTCTTAGTTTTAAAATGGGTATTAAATGCATTCTCTTTTAGTTTATGTTTTCTTGCATTAACTTAGCTAAAATCTTCATTGCTCTACAATGTCTTTCCATTACATTAGTGTCTTTCCTTTAAGCATGAGTAGCTAAGTCTTTAAGTTGGCTAATGCAAGGGAGACCTCCTCTTGGGTATGCCATTTTAACTCATCTTCTTTCCTCCCCTCGGTGTACGATGGTTCGGTTTGACTGGGTTGAGTGTGGACACGGTTGTGAGTCTTTGATATCTCGTAGACTTGTCACGGGTTATGCTCGGATCCTCACTTCCATCTCGTCCCGAGCTTCCCATGAATCA
Organism: Ilex aquifolium; assembly: GCA_951799425.1. Classification (NCBI taxonomy): domain Eukaryota; kingdom Viridiplantae; phylum Streptophyta; class Magnoliopsida; order Aquifoliales; family Aquifoliaceae; genus Ilex; species Ilex aquifolium. The sequence goes on along the minus strand of OX637391.1, from coordinate 24,580,078 downwards.
ATCATTCATCTATGCACCATTGGAGGAAGGTCTTGAGTTGACTTGGCATTCCCATTGGAGTGAACCTTTTGGATTAGTCAACACTTGTTTCCCATTTCATTTTCATCACAATGCAACTCACAAACCAAACTTCAACAACAAAAGATTTTACACTTTTCTTTTTTTACAAAATCACCTTCACACAACTTGACCTCCTTCCCTGAGGAGACGACCTTGGAATACTTTTCCAAGTAAAACATGACACTCGAAAGTCTCTCTGTGCTTGGGGAGCACTTTTGTTCACACACGCATTTCATTCCTTTCATCCCACCACATCATTCCGTTTTCCCATCTCTAGCATTGAACCCGAGTGAGAGTGACACTACCCACACACTTAAGCCACATATATACATTGAGGTTTCATGTTCAGAGCTTAGGATATACAACGGAAAATATCAAACATTTTTGGCGCCGTTGCCGGGGAAGGCATGCGTTGAATCAAGAAGGTGATTTCCGGACAACAGAGGTAAGTCCCATGATGTTCATCATGGGCTGAGGTACATTGATCCTTGTATATACTTTTGTTTGTTTGCATTTTCAATTGTAGATAGTTTTGTTATATGTGGGGACGGGACAATCAAAACCGATTAGTTAGACAACCCTTGGGCCCCAATATGAACATTGACCAAGACCCACCTGAGGATGCAGGTGATAATTTTGATAATGTAGGTGCAAATCCAAACATGCAACGGGGTGGGGGAGGACAAGAACCTAGAATGCCCAATCCACGAATGCAATTTCCCCCTCCCGTTAATGAAGGGAACAACATCCACATTGAACCTCCGGCAAGGTCAATGAGGGATTTCCTTCAACCCACACGAAGCACCACACCCTCATGCATCCTCCTCCCGATCCAAGCTCACCTCTTCCTAGTTAAACCAGGGATGTTGCAACTACTTCCCACATTCCACGGAATTGAGAAGGAAAACTCCTACTTGCACATCAAGGATTTCGAGGAGATAGTTGCGACCTTCCTCACCAATCATGGTATGGAAGATATAGCTAGGCTGAAATTGTTCCCCTTTTCCCTGAGAGATAAGGCAAAAACTTGGTTTAATTCCTTGAGACCTCGATCCATAACATCTTGGAACCAAATGCTCTCCGAGTTTTTAAACATTTTTTCTGGTGCATAAAACCACCGCTCTAAAGAAACAAATTCAAAACTTTTTGGAGAAGTCCAATGAGCAATTCTACCAATGTTGGGATCGGTACAAGGAATTGCTACAATCCATTCCACACCATGGCTTTGAACCATGACAATTGGTGAGTTTTCTTCTATGAAGGAATCACACCGGACCATCGACAGTTCATCGATATGATGTGTAACGGAGAGTTTTTGAACAAAGACCCCGATGAGGCCTTAGATTACTTTGACACATTGGCACAAAATGCACAATCATGGGACATTACGGATCCCACCGATGTACCAAGGTCTTCTCCTCAAGGGAGTAGTCAAACTCATGGGGGAGGGCTTTATGACTTGAGGGACCGGGAAGACTTGCTGTCCAAAATTGCCAAATTGTCTAGGAAGGTTGAGAGTCTTGAAGTCAATAGGAGACACGAGGTGTTTAATGTTTCAAAAATAGAGGAGTTTTGCTCAATTTGTGAGAGTGTGGAGCATTCCATATCGGATTGCCCCAACATTCCGGTGCTTAAGAAAGTGTACCACAAGCAAGTTCATGCCTTTAACCAAACAAGGCAATCATTCTCTCCACACTCAAACTCTTACAATGCGGGTTGGAGTATTCACCCGAACTTTAGTTGGAGAAATGAGAATCCCACTCCTCATGGTTCAAATGCCTATTCACCGCCCGTGCCTCCTAGGTAAAATCAATTTCAATCCCAAGGTCAACTGTCTAGTTCCCAATACCCCCGGCCTAGTCCGCAAGGGTACTCACAAAACCTGCCTCCACAAAATTTCTCCTAAGGTCCACCTCCACAAACTTTTAATCAACAAGGATCATCCAATCCATCCACATATCAACCCCCTCACAAAAGAAGTTTGGAGGATTTGGTTCACTCATTCATTCAAAGTCAGACTACCTTCAACCAAAGCCAGACCACCTTTAACAACAACATCTCGGCAACTCACAAAAATCACCAATGGCATGGGGATATCACAACAAGAGAAGGGAAAATTTCTCGCTCAACCCCAAGAGAACGCAAAGGGCCAACATATGATTGAGTCGTCCGAGCCTACCAAAGAGAGTTGTGAGCAACTTAAAGTGATCACCACCCTTCGTAGTGGCAAAAAAATTGATAAGACTGTTGTGTCAAAGGTCTCACCCAAGGCCACATTGCCAAAAGAAAAAGAGACTGAGGGTGACACCGAGGGGGGTGCGGTGAGTGATGAGGTGGTTAAGAAAGAAAACTTGAGTGATGGATATGTGCATGTTTCCCCTATTCTTGCTCCTTTTCCTAATCGTTTGAAGCCACCTATCAAGCTGGCTAATTATGCTGATATACTTGAAATGTTTATGTGACGCCCCAAAATCCGGGGGTCCGTTGATTACCCATCAACCCGCAGAATACCCGTGGACACCGAGTAACTCAATATTGCGCCGTTATGCCCCATTTACCGGGGTCCGTAATTGAACAAAAATTCGGGCAGAGTCTCATTTGTACGGGGAGCTCTACCCAAAAACACAACATGTGCATCATACAATCACAAGACCCATCTGAGGTCCAATATTCAACATTGACCACACCGGGTCCATTTATAAGTAAACATTGACCACGTCGGGTCCATTTATCCATACTCATATAAAAACGTGCAAGGTTATATTAAAAATAGTCCAGAAATATGGAGTTTTGAGAAAACCTACCCAAACTCATACATCATGAAATTTACAGTCCATGTGAGTCCCATTACGACTATTTCCAAATATATACATGCTCAAAATCATAATTTTCACAATGATTTTACAAGAACTCAAAATAAAGCCACATCTCGGCTTTTTTTCCTCCTTAAGTGCCCGAGTGAGTGTCGTCCATCGGCGTATAACCACACCTGAAATGTTTTCCCCTATAGGGTGAGCAACGTTCAATAGAGTATCTCCTACAGAGGCTACTCCCCACCCTAGATGCATATGGAATGTCACATGCAATAATCAATCATTCAAAACATTCCAATCAAGAATATGCATTCAATGATAGGAATCCTATGCCATGCCATGAAATGAGACGAGACTCACTCATGCAACTTCGACCCGAGTTCTCACCGACTCCCACAACACAATGCAATGCACATGTGTAATGAATCCATCAATTGACGAAAATACATCCAATGATTGTTTGAAATAAAAGTTATGTATTTATAAAACCAAATCATTGTGGATGTTACCCATTGAATGGGTGTTTTATAAACAAAATCTTGTGTCTTTGTTGGGCAACAGATTTTGGAATCACAACCGCCGGTTCTGTACACCATCACACTTTTCTGGAATTTCACCTCAGGGGAGTGTGTGAACCAACTAGCCGGGTTTTGCACCCGAGGGAGAGTCTAGCCCTTCTTGCTATACCCGACACGAGTTTTTCATGCATGCAACCGTGTGACTCAGTCGGATCTTCAACCCAACTTTCCCGAGCCCACCATCAACCACCAAGTATGGTGTTTGATTAAACCATGCACCCACACACCCACACTCATGTATAAAGCCATGAATGTGATGCCTCCATACATATGCAATGTAATGAACCATTGCACTACCAACGTCATGTTCCATATGTAATGAGTGTCATATGAGAAAATTTAACCACATATCATGTCCCATATGTAATGAATGACATGGATCAATTTAACCATACATTTCAACATGTATCATGGACAATTATATCATATGCATATAATCTCCAAAAAAATTCATCATAATGTCAATATATTAATACACATATATCAACATTTCATACTTAACACAATCACAAGCATGCTATTTCATAATTATGTCAATAACACACTTTATTACAAGGGCACATATAAGCACATAACAGCCCCCATAACAGCCCAAAACAGCCCACATAACAGCCCCAAAATAGCCCACATAACAGCACACATAACAGCCCATATAACAGCCCAAAACAGCACATATAATAGCCCATATAACATCCCAAAACAGCACACATAACAGCCCAAAACAGCCCACAATTTCATCAAGTTACAAGAGATTATGCAAGTAACTTCTATACATCAAATTCAAGCTAGCTAGAATTTAGCTTAAGTCATTTCAATGCCAAATTTCCTCATTTCCATGACCATCAACACACCTAGGTTAACTTACATATCAACCCCTAATTTTTCAACACCAAAGGATAGGAATAAAACCAAAGTAGGAAGAACCCTACCTCAAATGAAGTGTGGAGACTTCAAAAACACCAACCAAACCTCAAGACCTTGATTTTCCGAAAATCTCCCCTTTGGATCTTCGGTGAAATTCCTTGTTTTTGGTGTGGTTGCGTAGCCCTCGTCGATGTGATCGAATTTAGTTCTTGGCTCGACGGATTCCGACCGACGGAACTCCGAGAATCGACGAAAGAAAATTTGTTTTCTCTCTTTTCTCTCCCCAACGTTGAAGGCTGATCTTCAGTAGAGATATCTCCCAAAATATCTAATTTTAGTCCCTATTTATAATTTTCAAGGCTTGGCTCTCGTTGCGCCAAGTGTCCCCCACTTGTTCGGGTCCGTCGCCCCGAAATGATTAATTTCGTCCCGATTTAAGTTCAAATTATTTTATATGAACTTTATTTAAATTATTTTCCAACTTTCAAAATTTTCTTAAAAATTTCGTTTTTTGGGGGTCACTGGACACCCGTCGCCTCGAAAAACGTGAAAAATTTCACTATCTCGGAATCCGACGAAATTTGCCTGGGTAACTAGATTTTGCGAGACGAATCCAACGGTGAGGTCCGTTTCTTCATCTGAGATCTAGAAAATTTCAGGTTTGCAACCCGTACCGTAGTGACAATTTACTGTTTTACCCCTTTTTGTAAAAAGTTAAAATTTACTTGGTGATGAGCACATAATATTGCATATTTGAAGGGCTCATTACATGCATTTTAACTCAACTTTTGCATTATAGTACTTAGAGTTAGCCGAAATTATGAATAATGTTGATATTTTGATGTTGCAAGTCTTTATTGCTTAAATCATGTATTTTAGGACATTGCAACTATGTTGGATGTGTTGTGAAGGCATGGACACAATACATGAAGAATTGGAGGCTTAAAAGTGAAGAAATCAAGAAGGCATTGGTGCTTGGGAACAAGGGCACCAGCTGCAGCAACAATTGGAAGCACTGCCTCGGAATTCCTCCATTTTGACCATGATCTAATCCGAATTTGGAACAGTTCAAAACATGAAAGTTGTAGATATGGGTGTCTTCTGTTTGGTGTCAAAATTTCAGCCCAATCCAACGGTTAAATCAAGAGTTATGCCGATTCTACCGAAGGTGGTCCAGTGCAGAAAAACAGTACCGGTACTCGGTACCGGTACCAAATGGTACCGGTACCTAGTACCGGTACTCCGGACCTTCTAGTCGCGAAAACAGCCTGTAACTCAACTTTGAGGCTTGGGGGTCCCACCTACACTTCTCCCACACCTATCCCAACATTTCCTTACACATTTGCAGGCCTCCTACACTCAAGTGGAAGACTTTGAAGGCCAATGCATTGATGGAGGATGGGAGAGAAGTGGGCTGCCAGGGCTATGATCTCCTAGTCTGTCAAGCCATCCATTCAGCCCTCTCTTGATGGGAGCTCGTACACACAGCTAGGGGGGAGCCTCTTGGACGTTTTGGCAAGTCTCCACACAGCATATATTCAGCATTACACACACATTGTATTAGAGAGTTGACTACCTAAGCTTAGGAGTAGATGTAGAAAGCTCCAAGGTTGAAGATGATGAATAGTAATTTTATTTTTGCATTTTCTTCATCCATGTCATTGCTGTAAGTTACATTCCTCTTGTAATCTTCATTTCTTACATTGTAATCTCCTTTATTTCAAGTATATTGCAAGTTAATTACATGTTCTTCATTTCACCATTTATGCTTTCAAGTTCTTCATTTTTAGCTTAAAATGGGTATTGAATGTTTTTGTTCATAGCTTTAGATTTCTTGCTTCAAGTTTAGTTTCATGCTTTAAAGCTTCATTTCTATACAATGTCTTTCATTTACATTATGCTTGTCTTTCCTTTATGCATTTTTAATATGAGTAGCTAGGATTTAAGTTGGTTAATCCAAGGGAAAATTCCTCTTGGGAATACCATTTTCAACTCTTCTTCATTCCTCCTTTTAGAGTCAAATGGTTCGGTTTGACGGGGTTGAGAGTGGATGAGTTGGTGAGCCTTTGATATTCCGTAGGCCTAGTCACGGTTTATGCTTAGATACTCACCAATCTCGTCCCTAGCTTCCCCCGAATCAATCGTTCATTCATGCTCAATCGGAGGAAGGCTTTGAGTTGATTTGGTAGTCCCATTGGAATGAACCCTTTGGATTAGCCAACACTTGTTTTTTTGCATTTTCATTTTGAACAAAACTCACCAAAACACAAATACAAGATTTTACACTTTCTTTTCACTTTTGCAAAATCACTTTCACAAAACTCCCTTTCCTTCCCTGAGGAGACGACCTTGGAATATTTTCCAAGTAAAACACACGACCACAAAAGACTCCTTTCGATTGGGGAGCATTTTTGTGCACACCGCATCTCATTCCATCTATTTTGTTCATCACATTTCCATTCACATCCATTTTGTTGTTGTTTCCTATCTTCTTGCATCATCCGGAGGGAGAGTGACACTCCCCCATCATTATAAGCCACATACACACATTGAGGGTGAGGGTGATGTTACGAGGTTAGGAACGACGTAATTTCCAATCAATCACTTGGGTTTTACAGTTTAAGTAGGTGAAGATCAACATTCCACTCCTTGATGCCATAAAGCAAATTTCATCATGTGCAGAGATCTTGAAAGACTTATGCACGGTAAAGAGGAGGCTCAATTTCCACAAGAAGGCATTCCTCACCGAACAGGTGAGCTCAATCTTGAGGACGAACACCCCACCGAAGTTTAAAGACCCCGGCTGCCCCACCATTGCCATAACAATTGGGAATTTTCGGGTGGAGCAATCATTGCTTGATTTGGGTGCTAGTGTGAACCTCCTTCCATACTCGGTGTACCAACAACTTCAGCTCAAAGAATTGAAGCCTACTCCAATCACGCTTCAACTGGCGGACCGTAGTGTCCGAACACTAAGGGGAGTAGTTGATGATGTTTTAGTGCAAGTCGATAAATTTTACTTTTCCGTTGATTTTATTGTGCTTGACACTCACCCGGTTACAAATCTTAGCTCCCAAATCCCTGTAATACTTGGAAGACATTTTCTTGTCACATCTAATGTTGTGATTAATTGCAGGAACAGTCTTATGAAGCTAGCTAATTCACACTATTTTGTGATCTGAATTATATTATACACCAAAGTATAAGTGGTCGAATTGTAGTTTTCTCGGTTTAAGTCCAAGTATCGATCCCATTAAGAGTTTTAGTAATTAGAATTTAAAATAAATAAACAAAAAAATATTAACGTTGTTGTTTAAAGCAGTATAACATTTGATAGCTTGTGATGTGTGATGGCTTGATCCAAATGTATACACCCAAGTGCAGGCGGTCAAGCTGTAGTAATAATCCGGTTTGAGTCCGGAGTCGAATCCACAGGGAACTTTTGTTGATATTTCTAAGGCAAGCAGTGGTAGAGACCTTTTGATTGTAACCTTTTTGATTTGCTGCGAGATATGGGTTTTGCTGGACAGAATATAAGATTCTTTCCAGAAAGATTTTCTTAACAAAATAGGAGATGAATGCTAATTAAAAAGAGTCACCCTTTAGTGCAAGGATCTGGACATGTAGTTAGTTATCCGGTTTGTCATAATTGTGCTTGATAACTCAATTAACTCCCGTGTCAACAGCAAGTTAATCGGAAGATAAAGATGGATTGTGAGAATTAAGAACATGATTCCGATGTCTTTCTAGAAGTTTACAAGAATTGCCTGTGCCGAGACTTAACCCGTCTACAAACAAGCAAGTGTTTCTACAAGACATCCAATCATGATATTAATAGTCCATTCTTTAAATGAAGTACATTAAGGGGGAAGATTGAAGGGTAGTCATGAGGATCTAGCCGGGGTACTTGCCTTGAACTGATGAGTCTTTCTATGCAGGAGTCATCCATGTCATAGAAAGAGCTCACAATTATACAAAGTACCTTAGCTTTGCTAGATGCAATCAATCATCCGATAACAAGAAGAAATAAACGTTAAGCATAAAAGAACATTGCACAAATATGATTCCCGGATAACTTGTACATGCTTTTCTCCTCTCACTAAAGAGTGAATGAGAAACTACTCACTCTTCATGGCTTGGGTAAAGCTAGAAAAGTGAGTGATGCTCATCCCTCCAAGTGGAGAACTTTAAAAGATAAAGTAACAACAAACGCGGAGCGAATCTTCAACAAAGAATGAGTGAATCACGTTCCCCCCTTCACGGCTTTAATCAAGCTCTAGAAAAGTGGAAAAGTTTCACTCTTCTAAGAAAGAAGGAAGCTCAAGCAATGGAAGTGAAATGCATGAACAATAAAAGTAGAAGAAAGCTAGTCACATTTGGAGGGTGGCTTCCTCAACCAAAGATTGGAGGGTTGCTTCCTCAACCAAGATGGGAGCTATTTCTCTTCTATGCATGAGAAATGAAAGCATAAACATAAGCATAAGCATAAAACTACTGTTATAACAAGCAAGAGATGTTGGGCTAAAGCCAAACTAATCTCTAAAATAAAGACTTCATAAGGAAAATGAACTAACTACAATGAGAGTGGGAGTCTAAGCCTCCATCACTATCTACTTCCTACTATGCTCTCTTTTTTTTAGCTCTCCAACAAGGGGAGTATTTATAGGCAAGAGGAGGAGGCAGGGGGGTGAAAGAATAGTGTTTGCCGCCCAAGTCCAAGTGAACAGTCAACAACTCTGCTGCCAGTCTGTGGATAACGTTCGAACGTGAGTTGGCGTTCGAACGTTCTTTCTGTTTTTGCACTGAGGGCGTTCGAATGTTGAATGCCGTTCGAACGTTTCTTCTTGTTTTTGCACTAAGGGCGTTCGAACGCCAGATTTGCTCTGACCCCTTTCACTGTGGTCTTCTGTGAAGTTCAGTTCCAACTCTCTGCAGTGGTCTGGTCTTCCATCAACTCAAGTGCACGTTCGAACGTGAGTTGGCGTTCGAACGTGCACTCAAGTACTTCAGAGCTCCAGTCATCTTTCCTAACTGCAACACGCCTTCTCTTCAGCAGTTGAGTCTGCTACAGTGTATTGTGGACGTTCGAACGTGAGTTGGCGTTCGAACGTTCTGGCTGTGCTCCAAGCTTCTCCAATTTTGGGCTCTAATGTACTGGTGCTGCATCCAAGTGTGGTACTTGTTGTTCTTGGGTCCTTGTTCAGTTTAGGGCCTGAAATGACATCACTTAAACTCCATTAAAGTACCATTAGTCTTAAAATGTCATAATAATATGTCAACTTTAAGTACTAATCACACTCCCCAACCTAAATATTGCTAGTCTCTAGTAATATGAAAAAGAAAATTCTACTCCTAATGCCATTTTCGTAGGTCATCCGGTTGCATTTAGCTTATGCAACAAGCCGTTGAACCACTAGGTTTACCCTAGCAGACGAGTGTTGTCTCGTGAGGGTTTCCAGAGAAGTTACCCACAAACTTCAGTCGAACAGATGTGCATAGGAGAATGCTGTCTCAAGTAAATTAGCATCATGGTCATTGAGACACCAGATTTTCAACTTTGACTTATGTCTCACACGTCGTTATTTCACAGGAATTCATTCTATGCAAAAATTATCATTTGTTACATTGGTATTTGAAATTCTCAATGCAGTAGGAATGATCATTCAAGCAATAGGAATTGTTATGTAACAAATACTCCCTTTTATCACCTTCCATGGATAGTTTCGATTTCACAAACCTCACGTAGTATACTCTCAACAAAGGTTCACTCTGATTATAGTGACTTGTTTCTCACAGATCATGTGATCAGAAGATGGCCAATCGAAAAAATCACATGCACCATTTAAGAAAGGAGTGAAATTTTAAATAAGCAACTACTTATGTTTGGCATGATCTCATGAAAGAATATTAACGCAATTTAAAAGGAACGCTATTTACCATATCTCAATTGTGATTAACAACACATGCATGTAACATATTTGAGATCAATTAGGGCTTTTCATGGGTTGTAGCGTGGCTAGAGGTCAGTGGCTAACGAAATGACGTCAGGGATTTTCAAAAGCTATCTGCTGTTTGTGTAGCACACCTCTTTCTAACTTCTTGATATTTTGCCGAGAGATGACATTTCTCTCTTTCATTTTTCTCATTTTTTCACTTTCTTGGCAAGTTCTTGCCTTTTTGCTTCTGTTTTGTTTCAATTGTTCCAATCAACTCTTCTTGGATGATAATCTCGAATGCTCCTTTTTCTTTTCCCTTTTCTGTATCATCTTACAAAGAGGATGTAAGAAAATTAGATAGCCAAGGTATGTCAAGTATGTTTTCCTGTGGATTGGTAATCATGTAGGTTTATCAAAGAAAACTTTATACATTGATGGCTCAAACATGGCTAACGAGGGATAAATTTTTTTTCCAAAGAAATGTCTAAGGCTCAATATTATATCAAAGATGGCCTAAGATCATTTCTCAAGCATGTGCACCTGTATGTGTCGTATGCGATGATTTCGTGTGGGATATGTCAATAGATCACTTTTAAATGCGTCAATCAAAGCAAGGTTAATGAGATCATTCAAAAATGGAGATTTGAAAAGAATTTACTTGAGTAAACATTGATTGTCTCTCGAAAGCATCGTTAGGTTCGAAACTCACCCTGGTGTTCTTTGTTATCTCCACTGTGTATGTCAGGTTTTCCAGGGGGTATCGGTTATATACCAATTCCATTTGCGAGTCAGATCCTCCTGTACTTTTAAAATAACAAATAGCGATGTACATATGACAATTTAAGTATAGAAAGAACACCTACATTTTCAAGAAATGTGGTTTGAAGTATCGGTTGATAAATGGAGGTGTTAAACCGATCATGTGCGTCTTTACTCTAGCAAGCATTCTTGACATCCACATTTGTTCCTTCACCTTTTAATTTCTATGCTAAATCTACAAATGCCATAAAACAATTAAAATTGATAAATAGAACCATTCATTTCAAAATATCATCTTTTAACATCAACGGTTCAATTCATTCACAACCACACAAAAACTTACAACTATCAAAGAAGAAATTCATACAAAGAAGCACTTTAAACAAACATAAAAACAAGACAAAGAACATAAATAGAAGTCCCTCTCTCTCACTCTCCTCCTTGTCCACTAGCTCCTCCATGTCCACCATGTCCACCCCTCAAAAGCCTAAGGATCTCATCCTGCTTAACTTCAATGCTAAGCATGACGTCCCATAATGAGCGTCGGGTGCTGGTGCTGGTGCTAGGTCCCTCACCTGCTGGCTGATCTCCTTCTCCTCCCATCTCTCTCTCCATCTCATCAAGCTCCTCTTGCACTTCATCTACTCCTTGGGCCGGGGGCTCTTCTTGCCTTGCCGCCGGGACGCCACTATGACTTTGGCTTCTCCGGAATGAAGCCTTGTTCAATGGCCCCATTGGCTTCTGGATTTCCATCTCAGGCTTTACCCTTACCCCATGCTCCGTGCACATTTCAGTTACCAAAGTCGCAAAAGGGAGTGCATTCCTTTTTACATCACATCCCTTCTTCATTTCACTCAAGATGAGAGAGGGAAGGTCAATGCTATGTCCCTTGCCAATGGCATACAGAAGTCGGGCCATATCAGGTAGAATCTCATTCTTTCTTCCTAAGGGAGCGAAGTTGGACACCGCAATCAAATTCAACATCTTATACTTGTCGGTGAGCTCCCCTTACTTAAAAAATTTCCTCCCTACCCATGAAAAGTCAGCTATCCCTGTCAACTCCTTTCCTACCACAGTCATTGCTACATTCTTCTTTGGTGGGTAGGTAGGGTTTTGCACCCGGGGTATTTCTTCCCTTATTTCTGACTTGATCCGAAATGTGTACACCCAAGTGCAGGCGGTCAAGTTGTAGTAATAATCTGGTTTGAGTCCAGAGTCGAATCCTCAGGGAACTATGGTTGGTGTTCTTTGAAGTAAATAATGAGAAAGACTTGTAATTGGAAATATTATGATTTTGAAGTTGTGGGAAGTTTTGGATAGAATGTAAGATTCTTTCCAATGGGTATTTTGCTAGACAAAATATAAGATGATTAAATGTAACAAACACTCTTTGGTTCGGGAATCAGAATATGTAGTTGATTGTCCGGTGCATTATGTTTGTGCTTTATAACTCAATTAACTCCCGTGTCAACGACAAATTAATCGGAAGATAGGAATGAAGTGCAATAATGGTGGACATTGAAAGTTTGTCATGAAGAGTTAGTTAGGGTACTTGCCTTGAATCAATGGATCTTTCCATGTAGGAGTCATCCATTTATCATAGAAAGATCCGTTGATTATACAAAGTACCTTTACTTTGCTAGGTGCATTCAATCACCCAAAAATCAAGTGGAGTATAGAACATTTAAGCATAAAGGTGATACACAAACATAATGTCCGGATTAATCTTTTACATATCTATCATCCCTTCCCAAAGAGTGAATGACGACTACTCACCCTTCATAGCTATGGTAAAGCTAGAATGATGAATGGTACTCATCCCCAAAAGGTGTTACAAAGTAAAATGCTCAAGCACTAGAAGTGAAATGCTTTAAAGTAAAATAGCTAAACAAGGAGCCGATCTTCGACAAAGAATGAGTGAATCACGTTCCACCCTTCACGGCTTTGGTAAAGCTCTAGAAAAGTGGAAGAGTTTCACTCCTCTAAGGGGAAGAAGGAAGCTCCAACAATGGAAGTAAAAGAAAACAATACTTAAATTAAAAGAAAACAATAAATACTTGGTGTTTAATCCACAACCAAGAGATGATAATACATAAAAGAAAACAACAACTTCTTGGTGTTTAATCCACAACCAAGATATAATAAAAACATAAAAGAAAACAATAACTTCTTGGTGTTTAATTCACAACCAAGATCTAATAAAAAGAAAACAACAACTTCTTGGTGTTTAATTCACAACCAAGATCTAATAAAAAGAAAACAACAACTTCTTGGTGTTTAATTCACAACCAAGATCTAATAAAAAGAAAACAACAACTTCTTGGTGTTTAATTCACAACCAAGATCTAATAAAAAGAAAACAATAACTCAAGAAAGTAAATAAAGCAATAATACTTGAAAGATGATTCAAGAAAAAGATTCAAGACCTTTGGAGTGTTTTCCACTAGGAAGAAATGTTCTTTACAAGAAAAATGAAACAAGAGAAGGATGCCCATTACAAGCCCCAAGGGGGGTATTTATAGGCATCCAAGTTACAAATATCCTAAAATATATTTAAATATCTTAAAAGATATTTAAATACAAATATCCTAAAATATATTTAATTACAAATATCCTAAAAGATATTTATCCTAAAATATATTTAATTACAACTATCCTAAAATATATTTAAATATCTTAAAAGATATTTAAATACAAATATCCTAAAAGATATTTATTTACAAATATCAAGAAGATCTTGATTTACACTTTGATCTCCCTTTGTTTTGAGCTTTAATAATTTACACCCTATGCTTTGATAAGTTGCTCTCCATGCTTTGATAATTGGCTCCCGTCGTTTTGACGCATAAAAACCTGAAAAGAACAACATTCAATGCATTATCCTTAATTCACACATTAACCCTAATTAGATTTATTTTGACTAGTTTAACTTTATTTAATTACATAATTGACCTTTTAATTTAATTACATTTTGCATTAATTAGGGTTAATCAATTTCCCCAATGTATGCTTCGTCCACGTCAATGTGGGTACCCCTAACATATGTCCGTATTGCGCCGTTGATGATCTCAGCGTTGGAGTAAAACTCCTGCACCAATTCAACAACGGCGTCTCCACCATTTCTCAAATACCATACCCACTCCCTCCTCTCCATTTCTTGCTTTATACCAATCTCAGCAAAATCATCAATCACAACATCCCTCTCACAGACAATAGCATGCTTACGGTAAAAATTTTCATACCTCTCAGCCTTCAAGGCATTAGGAAATCTGGTTCTATCATACGTCTTGGTCCTTTGCCTTCCTCCCCTTTCTTCAATCACTTCTTCTACCATGTTTGGGTCTTGATTCACTAGTGGAGCACGCCTGGCAGGAAGTTTCATCCTTGGCATGGCGTTCGAACGTGAGTTTGATTTGGGAGGGTCCTGAAAAGTTCTGGAACTTAGGGTTCAAGGTCTGGGATTGATGATTTTGATGTGGGGAGGAGTTAGGGAAGGTCGAATTTGGATATTCTTGGGGAATGAGGGCAAGTTGAGGTCTGTGGGGTGAGAATGAGATCTAGGGTTTTGGAAAAAATTGGGGATTTTGGTTGAAAACGACGAACCAGGCTTTTATAGCCTGAGTTGTAACGTTCGAACGTTGGTGACATTCGAACGTTGGTAGAAGGAATTTAAAAAGATCGTTTGAACGTGGTCTGGCGTTCGAACATGATGAGCTCCCAGTACTTTTGAGTTTCTGTCAGAGGCCAAAGTACTGTAAATACTCTTCGTTCGAACGGTCTATTGGCGTTCGAACGGACTGAGCTCCCAGTACTTTCAAGTTTCTGCAGAAGCTTCATCAGAGGCTGAGTACTGTAAGCAGTCAACGTTCGAATGTTACCTGGCGTTCGAACGTTGATCCAAAAATTAAAATTTTCTCTATTGCACTATATACAATCAAAGAAGACAAAACACACAAATTTAATTCAAAAACTAAGGCGTCTCAGGATGAACCCCTACCCACGCTTCAGGTTGGTATTTTGGGGCATTCCTTACTCGGCCCATATTTTCATTTCAGTCAAAAAGAAATTTATACAAAAAGATTTTTTACAATTTTTACAACAAATTCGGACCTTTGGCATTCACTCCCCCAACAAAAGTACACATTTTCTACAGAAAATTATCTAATATGAGTCTCTCTCTGTGTCTGTGTAAAATGGACAACCAGTAACTCTCCCAACTTCCTCTCTCACAAATCGGTTAAGCACAGTACCAGAATAGCATGGCGTATCAGGGTAATCCTTACTCAGCCCATTCACTATCCAGTCTAATCGATCAAGTGTGCGACCGAAAATTGGTTCAGAACACTAGTTGTACCTTTTTTCGTGAAAGTATCTGCCACGCTGTTTACAGGCACCAAGCCTTTTTGCACGACGGCGTTTGGCAAAGCTACTTCTGCCACAGAGGGGTTTCGCTTGTTTTTCTTTGATTTCAGCCTTCCTTACTAATCTTGCTTTTCTCATGATCATAGTATGTACATCAGATGGAAAAGTACGTAGGACTCCTAGGCTAAACCAAAAAAGATTTACATCCATGATTGCTAAATTTTAAGCCTCACTATCTGGTTCTTTAACGTCTGCCAGTCACAAAGACGATTGAGGCTGATTCATAAGCATAATCAATTTAATCAATGTTCAAACATGATCAACAACGACAATAAAAATTTAAAAAAATTGCGAAAATTATGAACTATGAACGAAAACGAACTAACTGATGAAATAAACTAACTGATGAACTGATCATACCCCCCAACCTAAACTGAACATTGTCCCCAATGTTTCGAATTTACCGGTTCATGGAGTGTGGAGACGAGGTTGAATGGTAGAGATCTGTTCACCACTGAGACCTACAAATAAAAACACCAAAAATTACTCATCTGTGCGCAGATCTGGATTTCGGGTAGGCTGAAAATCCTTATGTGTGAGTGTGAACAAGAGAAGAACACTCGTGAGCAAATATAAGACTAAAATGCTAAACAGGAAGCAAAATATCGTGTTTGTGGAGTGTGTGGTCATGGGTGTTTTCTCGGGTAACAGAGACTCGAAGACTAACAGAAGAAGAAGAAAAGAAGAAGAAGAAGAAGAAGAACAAAAGGGGGAGGGCCAACTGCGGCGGCTGGGGAACACGTGGGCGCCTTATAAAGGCGCCCCAGTGGGTCGGGTTGGAGTAGATATTTCCTGACTCGATCCACTGGAGTGTCGGCAGGCGCGAATTTCGGAGGAGTACTCTGGTTCCATTAAAAGAATGGTTTCCACATTTCTAACAAAATCCTCCAAAAATGGTTTTAACCTCTGACCATTAACAGTAAAATTATTACCGTTTGCTGGGTTTTCCACTTCAACTGCTCCGTGTTCAAACACCTTTTTCACAATGTAAGGCCCAGCCCATCTTGATTTCAACTTACCAGGGAAGAGGCGGAGTCTTGAATTGAATAGCAAGACTTTTTGAGATGGCTCAAAAGATTTCCGCACAATGTGTTTGTCATGAAAGATTTTCATCCTAGTTTTAGCAATCTTAGCATTTTCATATGCTTCATTTCTCAATTCCTCCAATTCATTTATCTGAAGTTTCCTTGTTAGCCCAGCCTTGTCTAAGTCAAAATTCATTGCTTTAATGGCCCAGTATGCCCTATGTTCCAATTCCACAGGCAAGTGACATGACTTTCCATAGACTAATCGATAAGGAGACATGCCCAAAATTGTTTTAAAAGCAGTTCGGTATGCCCAGAGTGCATCAGTCAGTCTTAATGACCAATCTTTGCGATCTGGGTTCACCGTTTTTTCCAAAATTAATTTGATCTCCCGATTAGCTAACTCAGCTTGTCCACTGGTCTGTGGGTGATAAGAGGTTGCAATTTTGTGAAAAATCAAGTATTTTTTCATTAAATTCCAGAAGGGACGATTGCAAAAATGAGCACCCCCATCGCTTATGATTGACTTCGGAATTCCAAATCGGGACAAAATATTTTCTTTTAAAAATTTGATCACTGTTTTGTGATCATTGTTTCGGTATGGAATTGCTTCAACCCATTTGGATACATAGTCTACAGCCACTAAAATGTATAGATAGCCAAAGGAAGGGGGAAATGGTCCCATAAAATCGATGCCCCAACAGTCAAAAATTTCAATTACCAGAATGGGGTTGAAGGGCATCATATTTCTTTTAGAAATGTTTCCCAACCTTTGACACCTATCACAAGTTAAACAAAAGGCATGGACATCTTTGAAAAGTGTGGGCCAGTAAAATCCACACTGCAATATTTTTGCAGCTGTTTTTCTTGATGAAAAGTGGCCACCACATGCTTCAGAATGACAAAAATTTATTACCTGGCTACTCAGGGATGCAACGTCTTATGATTTGATCTTTACAGTATTTGAATACGTAAGGATCCTCCCAAAAGAAGTTACGTACCTCCCTCAGAAATTTCTTTTTGTCCAACATGGTAAAAGATGGAGGGAGTGTATCAGTAGCAAGAAAGTTAGCAATGTCTGCATACCATGGTGTCTTATCAATCATGAACAGTTGGTCATCGGGGAATTTCTCATTGATTGGCAGTCCATCCTCATGAAATTCATAGGTTAGTCTGGATAGATGATCTGCCACCACATTCTCGACGCCTTTCTTGTCCTTAATGACAAGATCAAAATCTTGGAGCAAAAGTATCCATCTCAAGAGTCTCGGTTTGGCGTCCTTCTTTGTGAGCAAAAATTTTAGAGCTGCATGGTCAGTGAATACAGTAACAGAAGAACCAACAAGATAAGAACGGAATTTTTCTAGTGCAAAAACTACAGCAAGCAATTCTTTCTCAGTTGTTGAATAATTCATTTGGGCATCATTCAAAGTTTTTCTTGCATAGTAAATCACATGCGGTTTCTTATCTTTTCTTTGTCCCAATACAGCACCTACAGCAAAATCACTTGCATCACACATTAGTTCAAAAGGAAGATTCCAGTCAGGAGGTTGCATTATTGGTGCAGAAATTAACATGTCTTTTAGTTTGTCAAAAGCTTTTTGGCATGCTTCATTCCAATCAAATATTACATCCTGACTTAGGAGGTGACACATTGGCTTTGCTATGGTACTGAAATCTTTTATGAATCTCCTGTAGAACTCTGCATGACCTATGAATGATCGAACATCTTTTACAGTCTTAGGGGCAGGCAAATTTCCAATGAAATCAATTTTTGTCTTGTCAACTTTCATGCCTTCAGATGACACGATGTGACCAAGAACAATGCCCTGTGTTACCATAAAATGGCATTTTTCCCAATTGAGCACTAGGTTGGCTTCCTTACATCTGATCAGTACTTTCTCCAGATTGGTTAAACACAAGTCGAAGGAATCACCATAGACAGAGAAGTCATCCATAAATACTTCCAAATTTTTTTCAACCATATCACTGAACAAGCTTAGCATACATCTTTGGAATGTTGCAGGAGCGTTACAAAGTCCAAATGGCATCCTTTTGAATGCAAAGGTGCCAAAGGGGCATGTGAAGGTTGTTTTCTCCTGATCATCTAAGGCTATCTCAATTTGGTTATACCCTGAATATCCATCCAAAAAACAGTAAAATGCATGGCCTGCAATTCTCTCCAGGACTTGGTCAAGAAATGGGAGAGGAAAATGATATTTTCTAGTGACCAAATTGAGTTTTCGATAATCAATGCACATTCGCCATCCTGTGACGACTCGAGTTGGCACTAGTTCATTTGCATCATTTTTGACCACTGTGACCCCAGATTTTTTTGGCACAACTTGGGTTGGACTAACCCTTTTACTATCTGAGATAGGGAAGATTATCCCTGCATCCAAGAGTTTGAGTACCTCAATTCTCACAACTTCCTTCATGTGAGGATTCAGTCGTCGCTGCATTTGACGAGAGGGTTTTGAGTCCTCTTCAAGGTATATGGCATGATTGCAGATTAACGGGCTTATACCTTTCAAGTCAGCGATGGTCCATCCAATGGTACTTTTATGACTTCGAAGAACTTCAAGCAATTTAGACTCTTGCAAGTCTGTGAGTTTAGATGAAATTACCACTGGGTATGACTCATTCTTTCCTAAGAATGCATATTTGAGGTAAGATGGGAGAGGTTTCAATTCAGGCTTTGGTGGGCAAACACTTGATGAGACTGGCTTTGTGCCACTTGGTGAAATTTCTTCGAATTTGAGTGCCCAGGTCTCAACAGTATGAGTAGGGTCACTTCGTGGTTTTGGGTCATCATCTGTTATTTCTGATGAGATGAGTTCTAACAGAGATGATTCATCAGGATCCTCACAGAATGTATCATCCAGATGTTCCTGTATCAAAGATTCTATGGAGTGTACTTCCCTTTCTTCCTTTTCCTCTTCTGGATGTTTAGCAATATTGAAAATGTTCATTTCGAGAGTCATATTCCCAAAAGTTAATTTCATGACTCCATTCCTGCAATTGATTAAAGCATTGGAAGTTGCTAGGAATGGTCGACCAAGAATGACAGGAATTTGGTTCTCCGAATTTATTGCTGGTTGAGTATCCAGAACAATGAAGTCAACAGGGAAGACAAAACTATCTACTTGGACAAGCACATCTTCAACAATCCCTCTGGGGGTTTTGACAGATCTATCAGCCAACTGGAGTGTGACACAAGTGGGTTTAAGTTCTCCCAAACCCAACTGTTGATACACAGAGTAGGGTAGCAGATTAACGCTGGCTCCAAGGTCTAACAAGGCTTGTTCAATTCTGAAGTTTCCAATGATACATGAGACAGTCGGACATCCTGGGTCTTTGTATTTTGGAAGGGTTTTCTGTTGGAGAAGAGCACTAGCTTGTTCCGTTAGGAAAGCTCTTTTTTGGACTTTCTGGCTTCTCTTGATTGTGCACAAGTCTTTTAGAAACTTGGTATAAGGTGGGACTTGTTTGATTGCATCCAGAAGTGGGATGTTGATATTTACTTGCTTAAAAAGCTCGTAAATTTCAGGCTGATTTTTCACTTTCTGTTTGGCTCTGAGTCGATGAGGAAATGGAGCCGGAACGGGATACGAAGGTTCCTTTTTCTCAGAAGGTTCTGACTCTTGTTCAATCACAGGCTCAGGGTCTTTTTCAATTGGTTCAGGTTCAGATGATGGATTGACTGGGCTTGACTCAGGTCTTGGCTTGGGAATGAGTATGTCTCTGATTGTTTTGTCAATCACTTTGCCACTTCTTAGGGTCGTGACAGCTTGGGCTTGGTCTTGGGTGTTTCCTGTTGTTGAAGGGTTTCCTACATGGAATTGGCCTTGTGGTTGTTTTGGTTGAGCAGGAAACTTTCCTTTTTCGTGTGTGACCATGGATTGAGTCAACTTTTGGATGTGGCTTTTAAGATCCTCAAAAGATTGAGTGGTCTGGGTTTTGAAATCAGTGAAAGCCTGTGTGGAATTATTGTTATAATTTATTTGGCTTTGCATGAACTGATTTAATGTGTCCTCAAGGTTCCTCTTTTGTGGTGGTTGGTATGGTTGATATGCAGGAGGTCTTTGAGGTGGTGGGTATGGCCCTTGGTGTTGGTTCATGGGTATTGGTTGTGTGTTCTTCCAACTGAAGTTAGGGTGATTTCTCCACCCTGGATTGTATGTTTCAGAATATAGGTTGGAGTAAGGCTTGTTGAAGTTGGAAACTGCATGTGTTTGTTCTAACAAGACTTCTTTGAATGTTGGGATGGTGGGACACTCCCCAGTAGGGTGTCCTGTTAGCGCATAGATTCCACACACTTGCTCAGTGGAAGGGCTAACATCAACTTGATGGACTTTCTTCATCTCTAAAGCTTCGAGCTTTCGAGATAATGTGGACATTTTTGCTCTCAAGTCATCATCCTCTCTCAAGACATATTTTCCTCCTTGAGAATTAGATGGTCTGGCTTCTACAGTGGTAGGGGAGGCTGAGTCCCACATCTGAGAACTGTCAGATATGGTGTCGAAGAAATTGAATGTCTCCTCCGGACTTTTTCCCATGAATTCTCCTTGGGCCATCATTTCGACAAACTGACGTAGTATAGAGGGTAAGGAGTCATAGAAAAATCCTACCAATGTCCAATTTTCAAAAGCATGATGTGGGCAAGATTGGAGTAGATCTTTGAATCTCTCCCAACTTTGATAAAAAGTTTCTCCTTCTTTGACCGCAAAATTCATGATTTGCCTTTTTAATGCATTTGTGCGATGTAAAGGGAAAAACTTTCTAAAAAATTCATTTTGCAATGCTTGCCAATTGGGTATTGAAAAAGCCTTTAAAGAATTCAACCATTGTTTGGCTCTATCCCTCAAAGAGAAAGAAAACAATTTCATTTTTGCCAATTCAGAATTGTCTTGAAATGTTCCACACACTTCTTCGAAATCTTTGATATGCAGATATGGATTTTCTGCATCCAATCCATGAAACACGGGCAATAACTGCACTGTCCCCGGCTTTACAGTAAAGAGGGGAGCATTTTCAGGAAAAATAAAACAAGAGGGGACACTATTTCTTGGGGGATTCAAGTAATCCCGCAAAGTTCGGATGTTAGGGACTTCCTCCTCTCTCATTGGGACTTCTCCATTTCTTTTATTATTTTCCATACTACCCTCACAAGAGTCTGCTACTGATCTAGGTGAATTAGGTTCAGGCTGATTCACGGACTCCCACGATTCTGCCGGCAAATTTTGGAAGTGAGGAGTGCCCTCAGTCATAAAGAAAATAAAACAAAGTTATTTACAGTAAAACAAAATATACACAATGTTGAAGGTCTTTTTACCTTTTACCTTAAAGCACCTTTCAAAGGTTCCCCGGCAACGGCGCCAAAAACTTGATGGCTTGATCTAAATGTATACACCCAAGTGCAGGCGGTCAAGCTGTAGTAATAATCCGGTTTGAGTCCGGATTCGAATCCACAGGGAACTTTTGTTGATATTTCTAAGGCAAGCAGTGGTAGAGACCTTTTGATTGTAACCTTTTTGATTTGCTGCGAGATATGGGTTTTGCTGGACAGAATATAAGATTCTTTCCAGAAAGATTTTCTTAACAAAATAGGAGATGAATGCTAATTAAAAAGAGTCACCCTTTAGTGCAAGGATCTGGACATGTAGTTAGTTATCCGGTTTGTCATAATTGTGCTTGATAACTCAATTAACTCCCGTGTCAACAGCAAGTTAATCGGAAGATAAAGATGGATTGTGAGAATTAAGAACATGATTCCGATGTCTTTCTAGAAGTTTACAAGAATTGCCTGTGCCGAGACTTAACCCGTCTACAAACAAGCAAGTGTTTCTACAAGACATCCAATCATGATATTAATAGTCCATTCTTTAAATGAAGTACATTAAGGGGGAAGATTGAAGGGTAGTCATGAGGATCTAGCCGGGGTACTTGCCTTGAACTGATGAGTCTTTCTATGCAGGAGTCATCCATGTCATAGAAAGAGCTCACAATTATACAAAGTACCTTAGCTTTGCTAGATGCAATCAATCATCCGATAACAAGAAGAAATAAACGTTAAGCATAAAAGAACATTGCACAAATATGATTCCCGGATAACTTGTACATGCCTTTCTCCTCTCACTAAAGAGTGAATGAGAAACTACTCACTCTTCATGGCTTGGGTAAAGCTAGAAAAGTGAGTGATGCTCATCCCTCCAAGTGGAGAACTTTGAAAGATAAAGTAGCAACAAACGCGGAGCGAATCTTCCACAAAGAATGAGTGAATCACGTTCCACCCTTCACGGCTTTAATCAAGCTCTAGAAAAGTGGAAAAGTTTCACTCTTCTAAGAAAGAAGGAAGCTCAAGCAATGGAAGTGAAATGCATGAACAATAAAAGTAGAAGAAAGCTAGTCACATTTGGAGGGTGGCTTCCTCAACCAAAGATTGGAGGGTTGCTTCCTCAACCAAGATGGGAGCTATTTCTCTTCTATGCATGAGAAATGAAAGCATAAACATAAGCATAAGCATAAAACTACTGTTATAACAAGCAAGAGATGTTGGGCTAAAGCCAAACTAATCTCTAAAATAAAGACTTCATAAGGAAAATGAACTAACTACAATGAGAGTGGGAGTCTAAGCCTCCATCACTATCTACTTCCTACTATGCTCTCTTTTTTTTAGCTCTCCAACAAGGGGAGTATTTATAGGCAAGAGGAGGAGGCAGGGGGGTGAAAGAATAGTGTTTGCCGCCCAAGTCCAAGTGAACAGTCAATAACTCTGCTGCCAGTCTGTGGATAACGTTCGAACGTGAGTTGGCGTTCGAACGTTCTTTCTGTTTTTGCACTGAGGGCGTTCGAACGTTGAATGCCGTTCGAACGTTTCTTCTTGTTTTTGCACTAAGGGCGTTCGAACGCCAGATTTGCTCTGACCCCTTTCACTGTGGTCTTCTGTGAAGTTCAGTTCCAACTCTCTGCAGTGGTCTGGTCTTCCATCAACTCAAGTGCACGTTCGAACGTGAGTTGGCGTTCGAACGTGCACTCAAGTACTTCAGAGCTCCAGTCTTCTTTCCTAACTGCAACACGCCTTCTCTTCAGCAGTTGAGTCTGCTACAGTTTATTGTGGACGTTCGAACGTGAGTTGGCGTTCGAACGTTCTGGCAGTGCTCCAAGCTTCTCCAATTTTGGGCTCTAATGTACTGGTGCTGCATCCAAGTGTGGTACTTGTTGTTCTTGGGTCCTTGTTCAGTTTAGGGCCTGAAATGACATCACTTAAACTCCATTAAAGTACCATTAGTCTTAAAATGTCATAATAATATGTCAACTTTAAGTACTAATCAATGTGAGCTTAGATTGATAACTAGTCTACTTTAAATGAAATGCGTAGGTAGCTTCTTAATGACAATAATAGAAAAGATACCCTTCAGTTTAAGGATCTCATATGCTTTATATTGGTTAAATATTGGAAATGTTACCTTACAGCAATTAACTTCCATGTTACTGGCAAGTCAACCGGTAGGTCTGATGTATATGAACCATAACACAGCAACTTCTTAGGTTAGTTGGTTATAGATGTGCCAATTAACTAATCCAAGCAAACCAGAAGGACAAGCCATTCATGATGAATACTTGAATTATGCAATTGATCTCATAATAGTAAGTGCGTACATAATAAACCATAACACAACAACTTCTTAGGCTAGCTGGTGGTATTAAGTCATAACACAGCAACTTCTTAGGTTAGCTAGTTATAGATGTGCCAATTGACTAATCTAAGCAAACCAGAAGGACAAGCCATTCATGAGGAATACTTGAATTACCCAATAGGTCATCTGTAATATATATATACCAGTTAAACATCCTCAGCGTTCCGATGGAGGACAAGCCATACCGGTGGGAACACCGCAGATATTCGACGGGCATTATAATTATATATAGTAGTTAAACAACCCTAATAACCCAGAAGGACAAGCCATTCATGAGGATCATTTAGGTTTTGTACCATGCATCAGTAGAACATCCTTAGCGTTCCGGTGGAGGACAAGCCATACCGGTGGGGACAGCGTAGATATTTAACCGACAGGTTGATGATGCACCGATGACATAATTCCAGGCACAACACTGAAATTACGTACATCGTTGTATCATGCATGAAGCGTATAATATAGATATATATAGGAATAAAACATCAGCATTTCTGTAATCTAACCAATATTATACATATGTTCACCCTTTACTGAAAGGTAGAAGTAACTACTCGCACCCCATTGCTACAGACAAGCAAGGAGTGCGGGTAGATTTCATTACAACAATAAATAAAAGACTGATGCTAAAACTTCTTTCTTAAGGAACAACTGAAACACAACCACTTTTATTATCAGTTAAGATAAAAAAGTGGTGGTAGTTCAACTTTCCAAGTAGAAAGATATACAGAAATGTAGAAATACAGAGTTCAGCTCATGAATAGGACGGACCGGATTGTATATGACTTTCTTTTTCTCTTTTTCTTCTCTTTTTTTCTCTTTTCTCTCTTTGGATTTCTTTAAAGCTCTTGGGTGGCCGGCCTTGTGAAGAATGAAGAAGGCCTCCCCTATTTATAGGCAAACATCAAGCATGAGGTGGGAGATAAGCTTCAACCGCCTGGGCTGGCCGTCCGGACGCCACCACCACCGTCCGGACGGTGGTGCTTAGTTAATGCATTAGTGCGATGCACAGGAAAAAACTTTTTAAAGAACTCAGTTTGTAAATCTTGCCAATTTGTGATAGAATTTGCTCTTAAAGAGTTAAGCCATAGTTTAGCTTTATCTTTTAATGAAAGAGGAAAAAGTCTTACTTTGACCATTTCAAAATTATCTTGCAAAGTTCCACAGACTTCTTCAAATTCTTTCATATGAACATAAGGATTTTCATCTTCTAAACCATGGAACTGTGGTAGTAATTGTATTGTGCTTGGCTTAATATTAATATTTGGAGCGTCTGTTGGAAAAACAAAACATGACGGGACATTAGTTCTTGTAGGATGTAGATATTCTCTTAATGGTCGGACGTTTTGAACTACTTCTTGTTCTCTAGCTTCTTCCTCCCTAGGTACGTTTTGAGTCATACTTAATTCAAATGATTCTTGTGCAGATGCAGATGAAGAAGATGATGAAGACGAAGGAGTTCACTGATTTACAAAACCTACTGATGAATGAACAGACATAGACTATTAAAAGCAAATAAACAAACTATAAACATATAATACATATAAACACATAAATTATATATATATTTTTTCAAATTACCATAACTCCCCGGCAACGGCGCCAAAAACTTGATTCGCACTTTTAGTGGTCTGAATTATATTATTATACACCCAAGTATAAGTGGTCAAATTGTAGTTTTCTCAGTTTAAGTCGAAGTATCGATCCCACGAAGAGTTTAGTAATTTAGTATGTAAAATAAATAAAAACAGTAAAGTTTGTTGTTTGGAGTAGTATGATGTTTGATAGCTTGTGATGTGAGCTTAGATTGATAACTAGTTTAATTTAAATACAATGCGGAAATAAAGTGCGGAGATAATAAAATGCGTAAGTAAAGCATATAAGTGATAACAATATAAAAGATACCCTTCAGTTTAAGGATCCATATACTTTATATTGGTTGATTACTAGAAATGCTACTTCACAACAATTAACTTCCATTTTACTGGAAAGTCAATCGGCAGGTCTGATTTATATAAACTATAACACAGCCGCTTCTTAGGCTAACTGGTGGTAATAAATCATAACGCAGCAACTTCTAGGAAAGCTGGTTATATCCACGTCAATTGATTAACCCAAGCAAACCAGAAGGACAAGCCATTCATGAGGAATACTTGAGTTATTCAATTGATCTCTTGATAGCAAGTGCATACATATTAAACCATAACACAACCACTTCTTAGGTTAATTGGTGGTAATATAGCATAACACAACAACGTCTTAGGAAAGCTGGTTATAGACGTACCAATTAACTAATTCAAGTGAACCAGAAGGACAAGCCATTCATGAGGAATATTTGAATTACCCAATAGGTCATCTGTGATATATATATATGCCAGTTAAACATCCTCAGCATTCCGGTGGAAGACAAGTCATTTCGGTAGGAACACCATGGTTGTTAGACTGTTAATATAGTTATACATAATAAGTAAAGAAACCCTAACAACCCAGAAGGACAAGCCATTCATGAGGATCATTAGGTTTTGTACCACACATCGGTAGAAAATCCTCAGCGTTCCAATGGAGGACAAGCCATACCGGTAGGAACACCATGGATCTTTAACTGGCTGGTTTTATGATATACTGATGACGTAATTCCAGGCACAGCACTGAAATTATGTACATCACCATATCATGCATTAAGCATATAATACATATATATACATAAACATATAAATAAAACATCAGCATTTCCATAATCTAACCAATATTATACATATGTTTACCCTATTTTGAAGGGTATAAACGACTACTCACGCTCCATTGCTACAGACAAACAAGGAGTGTGATTATTCGTCATTACAACTAAAATTAAACGGTAAACTGTAAAACTTCTTTCACAAGGAACAATTGAAACACAACCACCTTTATTATCATTCAAGACACAAAAGTGGCGGTAGTTCAACTATCCGAATAGAAAGATATAATAGAAATGTAGAAATACAGAGTAACAATAAAAGTGTATCACGGATCGGCTATGTATTGAACTTTCTCTTTCTTTTTCTTTCTCTCTTTCTTTCTTTCTTTCTATCTTTGGAAAGCTTTCTTGGCTCAAGTGTGGCCGGCCAAATGAAGGGAGAATTGGTCTTGGAGAGGTGTTGGAAGGCTTCGCAAAGGATGCTTGAAGAATGAAGAGGCCACCCCTATTTATAGGGGGGGGGGGGGGGAACTCTCGGCCAAGGGGGCCATCCCAACACCTAGCACCACCTTCCAAAAGGTGGTGCCTTGCAGTGGTGCTAGGTGTTGGCTTCTTGGGCTGCCACTTGTCAACTTCTCATTGGTCCATGTTTCTTTATTACACTTTGGTCCTTCGTGACTTCAAGATTTGCACATTTTTCTTGTATTCTTCAGTATTTCTGCATTTGACCTTGAACTTTAAACATAAAGTATTTAAAACTTTAATTTAAGCACAAACTATAATTCATAATATTTACTTGTTTTATCTTACAAAATTAATTACTTAATTATCTTAATTTATACACTAATTAGGGTTAATCAGAGACTCCAAATAAATATAGAAAAATAGCTTCATCAACTCCTAATCACATGCCATTGTCAGCTGCTAGAATCCAGCCATCAATCGTCATTAATTGCAGCAGAAATCCCACAAATTGTGATGTGATTTACTGCATGATCTTTTCTTTCCAAATTGCCCTTCCAGATTTTTAGATCGTCCCATAGCAATCCATACCCCCCCCCCCCCAAATAGGTCTTGTCCTCAAGGTCAAAATGTTGGAAAATGCTGCTCGATATCATGCCAATATTCCCAAGTGGTGTCTACAGGGAAGTTGTTGGTCCAATGAATTTGTACTTGTGTGACAGCCTTATTATTCCTCTTAACTAGCCATCAGTCTAATATTGCTAATGGTTCAAGTGTCATCTGACCATCGTCGTCTACTGGGGGTAGCCCCGTTTAGACAAGCAATATTTGTTCCCCAACTTTTTTCTTAAGGCACAAAACATGAAACACGAGATGGATGGAGAATGTCACTGAGAGTTGCAACTGATAGGCGACTGGACCCACTCTTTCTAATACCAGAAAGGTTTGGGGTCAGCTTCTTGTTTTCTCTCCATGCTAAGGATGTTTGTGCTTGAATCGGTTCTCCCTAATCTCCAAACATGACCCCGAATTATATGTATATGGCTTATAGAAATTGGTGAGTGTCATGTTTGATGTTTTATGTTGTTATCCCTAATCCCCGAACATCATCCCGTAATAGGTGTATGACTTATACGGATAGGGCAGTGTCACTCTCCCTCGGAATGATGCAAGAAATGGGGTAAACAGATGTGTGGAATGAAGTGTGTATGTGTGTGTGAACAAAAGTGCTCCCCAAGCGCAGGGAGATTTTTGAGTGTCGTGTTTTACTTGGAAATGGTATTCCTAGGTCATCTCCTCAGGGATGGAGGTGAATCATTTTGAAGGTGATTTTGGTGAAAAATGAAGTGTAAAAGTCTTTGATTTTGAGTTTTTGTGATTGTGTTCTTGGTGAAAATGAAATGGGACAAGTGTTGGCTAATCCGAAGAGGTCATTCCAATGGGAATGTCAAATCAATTCAAGACCTTCCTCCAATGGTGTCTAGATGTTTGATTGATTCATAGGAAGCGTGGGACTAAAATGGAGGTGAGGATTCAAGCATACACCATGACAAGTTTACGGTGTATCAAGAACTCACAACCATGTCCACACTCAACCTAGTCAAACCAAATCAACGTACACTACAAGCAGGAAAGAAAAAGAATTGATTTAGCATACCCAATGGGAGTTCTCCCCTGGATTAGCCAACTTAAAGTTTAGCTACTCATATTTAATGCAAGAACATAAATGAAATGAAGAGACATTGCGAAGAAATGAAGAGTGGAACTTAAATCAATGCAAGAAAACATAAACTACATAAAAGTGCATTTAATACCCATTTGAAGAACTTGAAAATGAAAACTTAAATGCAACAACTATAGAATCTAAGATACTCAACTACAATTGCAATGTACTTAAAGTAAAATGATATTAAAGACAATTAATGAAGCTTACAAGAGTCTTAAGAAATATTACAAGTGAAATGGATGGAAGAAATGTAAAAATCTAAGCTTTCTCTCTCTAACTATGTCTTCTACCTAGAGCTTCTCCCTCTATATCTCCACAAAGCTTGATAATAATGTAAGGAATTAATGCATTTTCGTCCATGGAGAGCTCCTTAGGTGTGTGACAGGCTTCCAATCAAAAGGGGGCTGACTTGTTGGCTTGGGCAGGCTAGGACAAGCCTAGCTTGCAACTCCCCACCCTTGCCTGTTCTCTCTCCTCCTCTTCAATGCTTGAGCCTCCAAAGTACAAAATGAAGTGATGGGAGGCTTGTATGTGTGTAAGAGATATCAGGGGACAAGTGGGAGAAGTGTAGGTGGAGCCCCCAAGTGGTAGAACTTGAGTTGCAGGCTATTTGGGCAAACCTTCCAGAGAGTAGATGCAAACCTTCCGGAAGGTTTTGTGCAGGATCAAGCGAAACAACATTCCAGTGAGCAAAATCTTTCGGAAGGTCGATGCAAACCTTCTGGAAGGTTCATTCCAGTAGACAAAACCTTCCGGAAGATTTTGACAGTGAATAGGCAGGCCAAGTGTAAACCTTCTGGAAGATTTATGGCAAAACCTTCTGGAAGGTTTTCAGCCAAATTGCATTTGTCATGGTTTCTTCACCCTCCAATCCTTCCTTTAAGCCATCCCCTCATCTTCATTGATTTCGAACACTTCAATGGGGGCTTAACTAAAGCCATTTATATCTTTTCACCTACACTTACACAAAACTACATTAAAGAGAAGATTATATGCATTTTTCCCCAAATTCACAACAAAAGCAAGTATAAAAAGGGCATAACATCATATAATATATGCAATATTTTGTGCTAATCACACCCCCCAACTTGAGCTTTGCTAGTCCCTAGAAAACATTATTTCAAACTACAAGCTATAAACTAAAACAGAATTCATACATACAAGTAAATGTCAAAACACTCAAAATCGAAAAATCACATTGCAATTAAAAATAGACTTGGGCAATGATAAAATGTAAAACTGTGGTATTTTCATTGATCATTCTCAAATTTCATTACAATGGGTTCGAGTTCCAAAACAAAACGGCCAAAACCTAAATATGCTTCTACTGCCCGACAAAAGTAACCCTAGCTATGTACAACCAAAAATCAAAACAAAATAAAAAAAGTCCTCCTAATCATCATCCTCATCAAAAGCGTCCATGATGAGCAAAAAATATTGTATATTTGAAGTCCTCATTACATGCATTTTAACTCAACTTTTGCACCTAAGTACTTAGAGTTAGCCGATTTTATGAATAATGTTGAATTTTCGATGTTGCAAGTTTTAATAGCTTAAATGATAGACTTTAGGACCTTGCAACTATGTTGGATGTGTGGTGAAGGCATTGACATATTACATGAAGATTTGGAGGCTTAAAAGTGAAGAAATCAAGGAGGTATTGGTGTTTGGTAACAAAGGCACCAGCAGCCACACCACTAGGTTGTAGAGCCTCGGTTGTCCCAAATTTTGACCATGATCCACCTAGAATCTGAAAAAGTTCAAAACATGAAAGTTGTAGATCTGGGTGTCTTCTGTATTGTGTCAAAATTTCAGCTCAATCCACTGCTGGATCAAAAGTTGTGCCGATTCTACGAAAAGTGGTCCAGAGTAGAAAACAGTACCGGTACACAGTACCGATATGGTACCGTTCCGGAACTGCGTACTAGTACTTCGAACTCCAAAAGGTTTAGAGTACCGGTACACAGTACCGGTACGCTCCCAGAAGCGCCTGCAATCATGCTCCACTTGCTTGGGGGTCCCACCTACACTTCTCCCACACTTAGCCCGACACTTTATCCCTACAACCATGCCTCCTACACCCTACTTGAAGACATTTGGAGGCAATGGCATTAATGAAGAGGGGATTGAAGGGGGCTGCCGGGGGAGTTGCAGGCTAACCTTCTCCTAGCCTGTCCAAGCTTCAACTTAGCCTCCTATTGATGGGAGGCCTGCACACAGGCTAGGGGGACCACCATGCACGAAATTTGAAGGCTCCTTCACCATATACTCAGCATTCACAACCATTTCAAAGGGTGGCTACCTAAGCTTAGAATAGTTAGGAAGAAGATGAATAGTAGAAATGTTTATGTTTTTGCATTTTCTTCCATCTCTTCACTTGTAGTTTAATGTAAGGATCTTGTAATCTTCATTTAATGTCTTTAATGTCATTCACTTCAAGTACATTTCAAGTTTAATGCTACATTTTAGATTGCACCATTGTTGTAGCTAGTCTTTCAATTTCTTGCTGTGAAATGGGTTTTGAATATTTTTCTCCATAGTTCAAGTTTTCTTGCATTGAGTTAAGTTTCATGCTCCATTTCAATTATGTCCATTTACATTATGCAATGTCTTTCCTTTTAGCATGAGTAGTTAGAGTTTTAGTTGGTTAATCCAAGGGAGACCTCCTCTTGGGTTTTCCAATTCAACTCATTTTCTTTCCTCTCTCGGTGTACGATGGTTCGATTTGACTGGGTTGAGGGTGGATAAGTTGGTGAGTCTTTGATATTCCGTAGGTCTAGTCACGGTTTATGCTTAGATAGTGACCCATCTTATCCCTAGCTTCCCACGAATCAATCGTTCATCTATAAACCCTTTGAGGAAGGTTTCGAGTTGATTGGGCATTCCCATTGGAGTGAACCCTTCGGATTAGCCAACACTTGTTTTATTGCATTTTCATTCACAAACACAAACAAAAGATTTTACACTTTTCCCTTTTGTTCACCAAAATCACTTTCACACAACTTGACCTTTCCTTCCATGAGGAGACGACATTGGAATACTTTTCCAAGTAAAACACCGACACACAAAAGACTCTTTGCGATTGGGGAGCGCTTTTGTTCACACACCCACATTTCATTTACATTTCACATTTTGTTCATTCCATTTTCCACCAATCCGTTGTTGCCTAATCTCTTGCATCACCCCGAGGGAGAGTGACACTCCCTTTCACACATAAGACATATACACATGTCAAATGGTGATGTTTAGGGGTTGGAAACAACAAGGTTTCCAATCAATCATTTTGGCGCCGTTGCCGGGGAAGGTTAAGTGATGAGCACAAAATATTGTATATTTCAAGGCCTCATTACATGCATTTTAACTCAACTTTTGCATCTAAGTACTTAGAGTTAGCCGATTTTATGAATAATGTTGAATTTTCATTGTTGCAAGTTTTTATAGCTTAAATGATTGATTTTAGGACCTTGCAACTATGATGGATGTGTGGTGAGGGCATGGACACATTACATGAAGATTTGGAGGCTTAAAAGTGAAGAAATCAAGGAGGTATTGGTGTTTGGGAACAAAAGCACCAGCAGCCACACCATCTGGAAACAGAGCCTCGGTTTTCCTCCATTTTTACCATGATGCACTTCGAATCTGAAAAAGTGCAAAACATGAAAGTTTTAGATCTAGATGTCTTCTGTATTGTGTCAAAATTTCAGCTCAATCGGACAGTTAGATCAAAAGTTATGCCAATTCTACAAAGACTGGTCCGGAGCAGAAAAACAGTACCGGTACTTAGTACCGGTACGCCGAAGCTACTGGTGTTCGAAGTACCGGTACGGTATAGTACCGGTACTCAGTACCGGTACTGTCTTCTGAAAAAGCCCGAAATGCCTCCAAATCACTTCCCACTTGCTTGGGGGTCCCACCAATGCTTCTCCCACTTGCCCCCCAACATTTCCTTACACATTTCCATGCCTCCCTGACACAACTTGAAGATTTTGAAGGCTTGGGCATTAAGGGAAGAGAGAGAGAAGGGGGCTGCCATGTGGGTTGCAGGCTAGCTCTTCCTTAGCCTGTCAAGATCCATAACTCAGCCTCCCATTGATGGGAGGCCTGCACACAGCTAGGGGGGACCACCATGCACGAAAATTGAAGGCTAACTCTCCAATATATTCAGCATTTTACACATTGTATTGGGTGGCTACCTAAGCTTAGTTTTAGTTCCATGTAGAAGATGATGAATAGTGTAATGTAAGTTTATGTTTTTGCATTTTCCTTTCCATTTCAATTGTTGTAAGCTTTAAACCTCTTGTAATCTTCTTGAATACTCTTGTAAGCTTCATTAATTACTTTTAATGTCATTTACTTCAAGTGCTTTGCAAGTTTAGTTGAATATTCTAGATTTCACCATTGTTGTTCAAGTTTTCTTCATTTCATCTTTTAAAATAGGTATTGCATATTTTCCTTCATAGCTTTAGATTTATTGCTTCAAGTTAAGTTTCATGCTTTAAATCTTCATTTATCTACAATGTCTTTCATTTACATTATGCTTGTCTTTCTTTTATGCATGAGTAACTAGCTTTTAAGTTGGTTAATCCAAGAGAGAATTCCTCTTGGGTGTGCCACTTCAACTCATTTTCATTCCTCCTCTCAGAGTACGATGGCTCAGTTTGACTGGGTTGGGGTGAGGACATGGTTGTGAGTTCTTGATACACCGTAGGCATTGTCACGGGGTATGCTTGAATCCTCACCTCCATTTTAGTCCCGAGCTTCCCACGAATCAATCGTACTTCTAGGCTCTATTGGAGGAAGGCTTGAGTTGATTTGGTATTCCCATTGGAATGACCTTTTTGGATTAGCCAACAATTGTTTTCTTGCATTTCCATTCACAAACACAACCACAAAACTCAAACAAAATATTTTTCACTTTCTTTACCTTTTGCAAAATCACCTTCACACAACTTGAACTTTCTTTCCCTGTGGAGACGACCTTGGAATACTTTTCCAAGTAAAACACCGACACACAAAAAACTCTTTGCGATTGGGGAGCACTTTTGTTCACACATTTCATTTCATACATTTTGACCATTTACATTTTCCACCAATCCGTTGTTGCCTAATCTCTTGCATCACCCCGAGGGAGAGTGACACTCCCTTTCACACATAAGCCATATAAACATGTCAAAGGGTGATGTTTAGGGGTCAGGAAACAACAACGTTTTTCATCAATCATTTTGGCGCCATTGCTGGGGAAGGTAAAGCGTTGAGTTCAAATGGTGATTTTGGGCGGCATGGTAAGTCTCGTGATTTTCATCACGGGCCAAGGTATATCGTTTCTTTTGTAAATATTTTGTTTTAGTTTGTGTTTTGTATTATGTCTTATAATTTTTATGAAAATGTATATAATGCCCCATATTATGAAAATGTGTGTGAGATTTGTGATGACTATGGGCACATTACTAGTGAGTGCCCAAGAATGGCCTCTTATTTTGAAAACGTTTGCGAGATTTGTAGTAAGTATGGACACATCACTAACGAGTGCCCAATAAATGCCCCTTATTTTGAAAACGTTTGCGATATTTGTGGCGAGTATGGACACCTCACTAGTGAATGCACAATAAATTATCCGGTTCAAGACTTTGCTTATGAAGGTTCAAATTCATTTTTGGCCTCCGAAAATTTTTACCCCAACCATTATGATACACCGAGTTATTCGAGTTATGGTTGGGAGAATGAACCTTGTAATTTTTCATCCAATCTCACACCACCAAATGAATTTTCCCAATATCCAACATACGGGAACTCAACCGAAGAAGAATTGGAAAATACGTTTTACGAGTTTATGCAAAGCCAAATGGAATGGAATGCCCAAATAACCCAACAACTTGATACATTGACTAATGCTATAATTGTTATGCATGAAGAACAACACCTTGAGCATAGTCAAGGTATTGAGGTTGATCATCCCAATGAAATGCCTATTGATGTTGAATCTCCCACCACTCTTGTTTGTGAAAACTTTAATGAAGTTATTATTGCACAAGAGGCTAATGAGCCCAAGGTCATTTTTCCATATATGAGTGGTGTTGAGATTCACATTTCTCAACTTGGGAAGGGCATTGAAAAGGAGTTAAGTGTAGAAACTTTTAAGGAGAAATTGTATACTCCATTGTTGGGATTGCATAAACTTGCCTACACTTCTATTTGGTTGACATTTCTGACTTCTTATCCTTTGTATTGTTGGATAGATGGGTTAGGAAGGGCATTTATACAACAACAAAATGTTAAAATCAAAAAAATCAATGGGCGCAAGCTCATATCCGAATTGAAGCCGGATTGACATGAGCCCTCTTTGTTTTACTTTCATGTACATAGTAGTTAGATTTCTTTTATTGTTATATCTTTATTTTTATTTTGTTGTAGTGTAGAAGTTGTTTACATCTCCCTAATTTGGATTCATTTCATTTGAGCATCATCGTAGAAAATATCATTCAATATCATGAGCGAGTTTAAGTTGGGGGGCGTAAACAAACTTTTTTGTTTTCCCTTTAATGTGTATACTAAAGAAAAAAAAGAAAAAAAGGGGGGGGGGTATCTCATTCCCCATTTTTACTTTCATTTTTCTCATTGCATGATTCCTTGTGCATTGAGGACAATGCATGGTTCAAGTTGGGGGGTGAGGTGCACCATTTACATTTTCCACCACTTTTTGTATAGAATAATGGAAAATGTGAAATTTTTGAAAACTTTTGGTTCCAATATTGAACTATATTCCCCTATCCTAATGGTTATGGGATTTGTGATTACTTGATCTTCATTTTGAACTTTGAATACATGAGCACATTATAGAAGTTTATCCTATTGCTAAGAGTATCACATACTTGTTTGCTTTTGAACTCAACCATAAGTGCACCATGAACTTGTAATTTTGGCAATTTAGGGATTGAGTTCACCTTTGAGTGCTTGACATGAATAGTGGAGATGAGTAAGAACCCATGTGAGTTTTAATGCCAATCCTTGTTTGGAGGGAACTTACATTTACTCAAGGAACAATTTTTCAAATTCCAAATTTGTTCAATAATCTCATTATGCTTGTTTTGGTTAGGTGCATTTGGGTAGTTAATTGACTTTGTCTTGATATTTACAATGCTCTCCCATGCCTATCTAGAAATGATCTTAGGCCATTTTGAAATGTTTTGAGCCTTTGCCTTTTTCTTGTAAAAAATTTATCCCTAGTGCCACGATTGAGCCTTAATTGTAAATTCGTTTCTATGCCACACATGTAACCAAACCATTGAAAATGATAAATATCTACCTTACCTTGGTTGTTCCTAGTGCTAAGTATGAGTGATGATAAAAGAGAAGGAAGTATGGCGGAAACTCAACAAAAGGGATGAATGATGTTGAAACTCAAAAGAGTTGAAAAAAAAAAAGATTGAAAATCCAAGAAAAGGAGAAAAAAAAGGGTGAGAAGAAGAAAAGAACGACAAAAGAAAAGGAAAATGTTAAGGAAAAGAAAGAAAAGAAACAAAGAGTGTGGTGATGGTGTTAGCCTAGAAATCCCATAAAAAGGGAGATCTTTTTGAAATAAAGGTCATTCACTCGGAACAACCCTCTTTGTTATCCTATATCCTTCGTTTCCCTTGCCTCAATATCACCCCAAGGCCCCATTAGAACCCTTGAAAGTCCTAAATGATCTAGAGAAGCATGGGGATAGCATACTTTTAAAAGAACAAGAGAAGTTGATTTTGCTATCTAATGCCCTAGCATTCATTTCATGAGATTATGCCAAGGTTGTTTCATTTTTTATGCATGAACTTCATTTTTGGATTATATGTGAGCTTATTTCGTTTTGAGCACAAGATTCCATCTCACATATATACATGGAGAGCATGCCAAGATAACCATAGTGTGATTCATTGTGAGAGACACCCTTGGTGAGTTTTTCATCAAAGCTTAATTTGGATAGCCAAAGTGAATGTGAACTCCATTGTGTAAATGTTTAAATTACATGTTCATTTCACACACACACGAGTTCTAAAAGGAAATGTGCAGGTGGATACTCTAGAATAGCATTTAAGGCTATGATGTGCCTCATGTGTGATTAGTTCGGGTGTATTGAGCAAGCTATTTTGACATCCCAGTGCTAATTAAGATAAGGGAATATGCTTTAATATTGGATATTAGGAAAAGAAGTTTGTAGGTACCTTCACTGGAAACCTTCACGAGACAAAACTCGTCCACTAGGGATCACCTAGGGGTTTAAAGGCTTGTTGCATGTGGTAAATGCAATTGCGGAATTAATACATGTTTATTCTGTTTGCTTGCTTTTTACATTTTGTTTGCTAGGGACTAGCAAAAATTAAGTTGGGGGGTGTGATGAGCACAAAATATTGTATATTTGAAGGCCTCATTACATGCATTTTAACTCAACGTTTGCACCTAAGTACTTAGAGTTAGGCGATTTTATGAATAATGTTGAATTTTCGATGTTGCAAGTTTTTATAGCTTAAATGATGGAATTTAGGATCTTGCAACTATGTTGGATGTGTGGTGAAGGCATTGACACATTACATGAAGATTTGGAGGCTTAAAAGTGAAGAAATCAAGGAGGTATTGGTGTTTGGTAACAAAGGCACCAGCAGCCACACCACTGGGTTGCAGAGCCTCGGTTGTCCCCAATTTTTACCATGATCCACTTAGAATCTGAAAAATTTAAAAACATGAAAGTTGTAGATCTGGGTGTCTTCTATATTGTGTCAAAATTTCAGCTCAATCCAACGGCTGTATCAAAAGTTACGCTGATTCTACGAAAAGTGGTCTAGAGCAGAAAACAGTACCGGTACACAGTACCGATATGGTACCATTCCGGAACTGTGTACCGGTACTTCGAACTCCAAAAGGTTTAGAGTACCGGTACACAGTACCGGTACGCTCCCAGAACAGCCCAGAAGTGCCTGCAATCATGCTCCACTTGCTTGGGGGGCCCACCTACACTTCTCCCACACCTAGCCCGACATTTTATCCCTACAACCATGCCTCCTACACCCTACTTGAAGACATTTGGAGGCAATGACATTAATGAAGAGGGTATTGAAAGGGGCTGCCAGGGGAGTTGCAGGCTAACCTTCTCCTAGCCTGTCCAAGCTTCAACTTAGCCTCCTATTGATGGGAGGCCTGCACACAGGCTACGGGGACCACCATGCACGAAATTTGAAGGCTCATTCACCATATACTCAGCATTCACAACCATTTCAAAGGGTGGCTACCTAAGCTTAGAATAGTTAGGAAGAAGATGAATAGTAGAAATATTTATGTTTTTGCATTTTCTTCCATCTCTTCACTTGTAGTTTAATGTAAGGATCTTGTAATCTTCATTTAATGTCTTTAATGTCATTCACTTCAAGTACATTTCAAGTTTAATGCTACATTTTAGATTGCACCATTGTGGTAGCTAGTCTTTCAATTTCTTGCTGTTTAAATGGGTTTTGAATATTTTTCTCCATAGTTCAAGTTTTCTTGCATTGAGTTAAGTTTCATGCTCCATTTCAATTATGTCCATTTACATTATGCAATGTCTTTCCTTTTAGAATGAGTAGTTAGAGTTTTAGTTGGTTAATCCAAGGGAGACCTCCTCTTGGGTTTTCCAATTCAACTCATTTTCTTTCCTCTCTCGGTGTACGATGGTTCGGTTTGACTGGGTTGAGGGTGGATAAGTTGGTGAGTCTTTGATATTCCGTAGGCCTAGTCACGGTTTATGCTTAAATAGTGACCCATCTTATCCCTAGCTTCCCACGAATCAATCGTTCATCTATAAACCCTCGGAGGAAGGTTTCGAGTTGATTGGGCATTCCCATTGGAGTGAACCCTTCGGATTAGCCAACACTTGTTTTATTGCATTTTCATTCACAAACACAAACAAAAGATTTTACACTTTTCCCTTTTGTTCACCAAAATCACTTTCACACAACTTGACCTTTCCTTCCCTGAGGAGACGACCTTGGAATACTTTTCCAAGTAAAACACCGACACACGAAAGACTCTTTGCGATTGGGGAGCACTTTTGTTCACACAACCACATTTCATTTACATTTCACATTTTGTTCATTCCATTTTCCACCAATCCGTTGTTGCCTAATCTCTTGCATCACCCCGATGGAGAGTGACACTCCCTTTCACACATAAGCCATATACACATGTCAAATGGTGATGTTTAGGGGTTGGAAGCAACAAGGTTTCCAATCAATCAGTCCTCCCCCTCAGTCTCAGACTTCTCAAACTCAGACTCTTCATCTTTGTCGTCATCGTCGTCGTCTCCCACCACCACAATCGTAGAAGGTACATGAGCAGTGGTCGAGGGTCCAACAAGAGGTGGTGGAGGTCCACCGAGGATGGGTTCACCCGGGAACGTATGCTGAAAAAGCCGCGTCACCGTGATCGACAGCCCATGCATAGTAGAATCTAGTGTGTCCATACACTGCGACATGGTACGGGCCGGGACAGGTGCAGGTGGAGCTGAAGTAGATGGACCTGTAGCAGGTGGCTCTGGCCTCGAGGCTCTAGGTCTCTCTCCCCCAGTCCTGGCAGCCCTTTTGCTACTGCTTGACTTCCCGATGGCTCCAGTCTCTGGGGGGAACAGTGTATTGTGGGCATAGTGCTTCACATTGGCCTGGTCGCAAAGACGGGTGACAAGGCTGCCAAAGGGGAGGTTCGCCCTTCGACTTTGCAGCCTTGGCGAACTCCCGCATCTCCTCAAAAATCAAATATGCCACATCTATTGCCACCCCCATCACGAATGCGTGGAGGAGGGCCAGCTTCTCGATGTTCGGGTTCTTCTCCGAACCCCGGGGTAGAAGATTGTAATGTAACACTTTGTTCATTACCCCATATGAGTGCTTGAGGCCCCAACCAACGTCATCCCCTTAAACATGGTCAGGTCCTCATAGGTGAGAGCTACATAATCCATGAGAGTCCTACCCCAATCCACGTTGTGTGGGTAGACCGGGGTAGTCGGGGGAGGCCTCTCGTATCCCATCACTATGGCAATCGTGTCGGGGGTCACCTCGAAGGTCTTCCCCCGCACGTTGGTCCTCAACCTACTCCCCTCATCTCCAAACACAGTCAACTTCTTGTAACATTCACAGCATAAACCCAAATTGTAGCCCTTGACCTCTTGAAACCACACATTCAACCCACGCGCCTCAATTATTCTCACAACTTCATCATTGGGTCCGAGGGAGACTTTGTCAATGTATCTCTCGCACGTGACACTTTTCTCCTCTATTCTCTATCTCCGTGCATCGTGCCTCGCTTTGGTGCACCTTTCCTCCCTATCTTGGCTACTAGGGCCCTCCCCGCCCCTTTTGCAGGAGCTTGTGCCCGTAGGTGGTGGGGAGTCTGGGGCCGTCCTCTTTGTGCGGGCCATGAGGGACAACAGTGCCCCTATACCAAGTAGTGTCAAGACCACCCAAATTAGCCTCTCCATAGGCTCAAAAGTGTCCAAGGGTATCCCAATCATACGTGGCATAGCAAAGGAGTGGAGGGATTTGAGAAAGATGAAGATTGACTTGAGAGATTGAGGGAAATGTGAAAATCTAGGGTTTGTGAAGAACACTAAAATTTTCGGCTAAAACACTTAAAAATCAACTTGAATCAAAATAAGAAATGAGAAATTTGAGCTTTGGTGAAGTGTTTTGAAGATTGGAAGAGGTTTGAGGGGGAGGAGAGGGTTTGGAATCTTAAGCTTGAAGGGAAATGTGAAGGGTTTCTAAAAGAAATCGAACTTAAAACCCTCATTTTTAGGTTTCTGGGCAAGACCCTCGGGAAGGTTTTGCTCACTGCTTAAGACAAAATGTCCAATAGGCAAAACCTTCTGGTAGGTCAATCAAAACCTTCTGGAAGGTTTTGCTTACTTCTGGGGCACCACTATCCAGTAAGGAAAACCTTTCCGGAAGGTTTTGCCTTTGCTGCAAAACCATTCCTTTGTTCAAAAATTCACATCCACTCCAACTTCCCTCAACTCCAAAGCATTTCAATACCCTTTCTAGGATATCTAACCTACCAAAAACTTGAATCACACATATGAACCACAATTGGTTGATCATGCCCAAAGTCATTTCCAAAATTGCAACATGATTTATGATTTTGATGTTTTCAAACTACAAAACATGGATTTCTAATTTTAACTACCAAAATGAATACCCAAAATATGAAACATAGATTCAATTAACAAGCGCATTACTAAAATTTATCAAATATCAAAAGTTGAGCAATATTCCCCCATCCTTTAAGCATAGAGCTACCTAACATGTCGTTCAACTGCCCAAACCAAGCACACATTAGCAACATCATGGCTTTAAATGCCAGTCTAGAGCATGCACCTACACATTCATTTTCAAACTCGTGTGTGTGTGCAATTGACATGTAATTTAAGCATTTACACAATGGAATTCACATTCACTTTGGCTATCCAAATTAAGCTTCGATGCAACCTCACCAAAGGTGTCTCTCAACAATGAATCACACTCTAGTTATCCTGGTATGCTCTCCATGTGTATATGTGAGATAGAATCTTTTGCACAAAATGAAATGAATGAAGTAATCCAAAAATGAAGTTCATGCATGAAAATGAAACAACCTTGGCATAATCTTAGGAAAGGAATGCTAGGGCACTATATAGCAAACCAACTTCTCTTTTTCTTTAAAAGTATGCATCTCCCATGCTTCACTAGATCATTTAGGACTTCAAGGGTTATAATGGGGCCTTGGGGCGATATTGAGGCAAAAGAAACGAAGGATATAGGATAACAAAAAGGGTTGTTCCGAGTGAAAGACTTTTATTTCAAAAGCATCTCCCTTTTCATAGGATTTTCTGTCCAAACCCATCACCACACTCTTTGTTTCTTTTCTTTCTTTTCCTTAACGTTTCCCTTTTCTTTTGTCATTCTTTTCTTCTTTCACTCCATTTTTCTCCTTTTCTTGGATTTTCATTATTTTTCCATTCAACTCTTCGAGTTTCAACATCATTCATCCCCTCTTGTTTGAGTTTCCACACCATACTTCCTTCTCTCTTATGATCACTCATTTTCAGCTCTAGGAACAACCAAGGTGAGGTAGATTTTTATCATTTTTCACTGGCTTTGTCAAATGTGTGGTATGGAAACGAATTTACAATTAAGGCTCAATCACGGCACTAGGGATAGAATTTTTACCAAGAAAAAAGGCTAAGACTACAAATAAATCAAAAATGGCCTAAAATCACCTCTAGATAAGCATGCGGGAGCATTATGCATT
Organism: Ilex aquifolium; assembly: GCA_951799425.1. Lineage (NCBI taxonomy): Eukaryota > Viridiplantae > Streptophyta > Magnoliopsida > Aquifoliales > Aquifoliaceae > Ilex > Ilex aquifolium. The sequence continues at coordinate 24,537,778 of OX637391.1, read as the reverse complement.
TCAAGACAAGTCAATCAACTACACAAATGCAACTAGCCAAAACAAACATAATGAGATTATTGACCAAATTTGAAATTTGAAAAATTGTTCCTTGAGTAAATGTAAATTCCCTCCAACAAGGATTTGCACTAAAGCTCTCATGGGTCCTTACTCATCTCCACTGTTCATGTCAAGCTCTAAAATGTGAACTCAATCTGTAAATTGACGAAATTACACATTCAAGGTGTACATATTGGTGAGTTCAAAAACAAACCCATATGTGATACTCAAGCATATGATGGACTTCTATAATGTGCTCATATATTCAGAATTCAACACAAAGATCAACATATCAACAACCCATAACACTCTTAATAAGGGAATACAGATCAACATTCAGATATTTTTTCAAAAATTTTCAAAATTTTCACATAATTTTTAAAATTTTCACATAATTTGTAACTATTGTGAACAAAAATCTGTATGATATGTGAAAGGTGAATTTTCACCACAAAAATTAGTATTATCAACAAAAATTTCCACAAACATTGGTGTATCATACAACTGGTACACCTCACCCCCCAACTTGATTCATGCATTGTCATCAATGCAACAAAAAAGATATGATATGCAATGAAAGACTGTAAAAAGATGAGTAGGGTTAGAGAGCACCTCGCACTTGAGCTTTTGACAAAAACACCAACATCTGTAACTAAGAAAAATAACATTATACGCAAAGATAAAGTAAGTAAAACGACTGTACACTAAAGATTATATGAACAGTTATTCCTCCAACAAGTCCGGGTAAACCGGATCCATCAAATCTTCCTCCACTCCTTATCCTTCAAAACCCTAGAAAAATGGCTTAAATCTTTGGCCATTGACCTTGAATGTCCTACCATCTTCGGGGTTCGTGACTTCCACAACCCCATTGGGGTAGGCCACCTTGACAAGGTAGGGGCCATCCCAACGGGATCGGAGTTTACCTTGAAAGATTGAGAGACGAGATTTGTATAAGAGCACTTTTTGGCCGGGCTCAAATGACTTTCTTACAATGGATTTGTCATGAAAGATCTTAGCCCTCTCTTTTGAAATTTTAGAGCTCTCATACGCACCTCTTCGAATCTCTTTCAATTCATTCATTTCTAACTTCCTATTCTCTCCGGCCATTCTCAAATTGAAGTTTAAAGTCTGTATGGCCCAATAGGCCTTATATTCTATTTCAACCGACAAATGGCAAGCCTTTCCAGACGAGCCGATAGGGAGACATGCCTAGAACTGTCTTATAAGCTGTGCGGTAAGCCCAAAATGCATGGATCAGTCTAAATGACCAATCTTTCCTATTGGGATTCACCGTTTTCTCTAGGATATTTTTAATCTCCCTATTGGCCAACTAGGCTTGGCTATTGGTTTGTGGGTGATATGTGATGGCTTGATCCAAATGTATACACCCAAGTGCAGGCGGTCAAGCTGTAGTAATAATCCGGTTTGAGTCCGGAGTCGAATCCACAGGGAACTTTTGTTGATATTTCTAAGGCAAGCAGTGGTAGAGACCTTTTGATTGTAACCTTTTTGATTTGCTGCGAGATATGGGTTTTGCTGGACAGAATATAAGATTCTTTCCAAAAAGATTTTCTTAACAAAATAGGAGATGAATGCTAATTAAAAAGAGTCACCCTTTATTGCAAGGATCTGGACATGTAGTTAGTTATCCGGTTTGTCATAATTGTGCTTGATAACTCAATTAACTCCCGTGTCAACAGCAAGTTAATCGGAAGATAAAGATGGATTGTGAGAATTAAGAACATGATTCCGATGTCTTTCTAGAAGTTTATAAGAATTGCCTGTGCCAAGACTTAACCCGTCTACAAACAAGCAAGTGTTTCTACAAGACATCCAATCATGATATTAATAGTCCATTCTTTAAATGAAGTACATTAAGGGGGGAGATTGAAGGGTAGTCATGAGGATCTAGCCGGGGTACTTGCCTTGAACTGATGAGTCTTTCTATGCAAGAGTCATCCATGTCATAGAAAGAGCTCACAATTATACAAAGTACCTTAGCTTTGCTAGATGCAATCAATCATCCGATAACAAGAAGAAATAAACGTTAAGCATAAAAGAACATTGCACAAATATGATTCCCGGATAACTTGTACATGTCTTTCTCCTCTCACTAAAGAGTGAATGAGAAACTACTCACTCTTCATGGCTTGGTTAAAGCTAGAAAAGTGAGTGATGCTCATCCCTCCAAGTGGAGAACTTTAAAAGATAAAGTAACAACAAACGCGGAGCGAATCTTCCACAAAGAATGAGTGAATCACGTTCCACCCTTCACGGCTTTAATCAAGCTCTAGAAAAGTGGAAGAGTTTCACTCTTCTAAGAAAGAAGGAAGCTCAAGCAATGGAAGTGAAATGCATGAACAATAAAAGTAGAAGAAAGCTAGTCACATTTGGAGGGTGGCTTCCTCAACCAAAGATTGGAGGGTTGCTTCTTCAACCAAGATGGGAGCTATTTCTCTTCTATGCATGAGAAATGAAAGCATAAACATAAGCATAAGCATAAAACTACTGTTATAACAAGCAAGAGATGTTGGGCTAAAGCCAAACTAATCTCTAAAATAAAGACTTCATAAGGAAAATGAACTAACTACAATGAGAGTGGGAGTCTAAGCCTCCATCACTATCTACTTCCTACTATGCTCTCTTTTTTTTAGCTCTCCAACAAGGGGAGTATTTATAGGCAAGAGGAGGAGGCAGGGGGGTGAAAGAATAGTGTTTGCCGCCCAAGTCCAAGTGAACAGTCAACAACTCTGCTGCCAGTCTGTGGATAACGTTCGAACGTGAGTTGGCGTTCGAACGTTCTTTCTGTTTTTGCACTGAGGGCGTTTGAACGTTGACTGCCGTTCGAACGTTTCTTCTTGTTTTTGCACTAAGGGCGTTCGAACGCCAGATTTGCTCTGACCCCTTTCACTCGAGTGATATGTGGTCTTCTGTGAAGTTCAATTCCAACTCTCTGCAATGGTCTGGTCTTCCATCAACTCAAGTGCACGTTCGAACGTGAGTTGGCGTTCGAACGTGCACTCAAGTACTTCAGAGCTCCAGTCTTCTTTCCTAACTGCAACATTGTAATACCCCGCATTTTCCTTTATATATGTATATAGATATATATTAAATAATAGTTGTAAAAATGTGGATATGTGTAGTGATGGTAGGAATAAAAAAACTAAAGATGCAAATTAATTTGGAAGTTGAAGTTTTGAAGGTGTGTAAGCTTGAGAAGAGGGATTAAGTAAGTTTCTAAATGGATTTAGGTCAAAATAAGGTTTCTATTGAGTCCGGAAGGTCGAAAAACCTTGGGAGAGGTTATATGGGGTGTATTAGAAGTTAGGAAGTATTTTGGAGTTAAAACACATTTTAGAGAAAATTTGGGTATAAAGGATTTTGGACACTGTCTACTATTTCGATCATAACTTTTTATTCCTAACTCCAATTGATCTGAAATTTGGAAAGCAGATATTAGACATCTAGGGCTACAAAAGTGTCTCTCATGAAAATTTTCCAATTCGACCTCTAAATGGGTGAAAATTGCACTTTAAGTTGAAGCAGAAAATCTGGGCAGTGACTACCGGTAGTCAATGGTCCAGTGTGCCCGAGCTACCGGTAGTCAACAGGTAGTCGAGTGTCCAGTGTACCCGAGCTACCGGTAGTCAACAGGTAGTCGAGTGCCAATGTACCCGAGCTACCGGTAGTCGCTGTAAAAATCCGAAATTTTCAACTCGCGAACAGTCGGTCCTAGCTCCACTATAAATACTTAATGTCAACTTTTTTTAGCCTCATTTCACCCATCCAAACCCTAGGCACCCTTAGAGAGCAAAAGAGGGAGAGAAAAACACAAAAATTGGGAGAGATTTACAAGATCAAAGCCCTAGTTTTCAAGATTTCACTTCTCCATCCATTCCCTCTTCTATAATTTCACTTCACGCTCACTCAAACCTCTTAGAACCAAAAGAGAAAGTATCAAGGGAGCAAGAAAAAGGGGAAAAGGGAGTCTTTAAAGCTTGGATTGCTAGAGATACTTGGTTGAGGTAGGGGATTTCTTCCTAATCTCTTACATTGAGGCTAGGGTTTATGTATATATATATGTTTTTCACTCTCATCCTTATATACATGATAAGAAATACATGATTCTTGTTACTCTTGAAATAAATGCCATGTTTTGAACATTGTGATGGTTGGGTAAGTATTAAATTTCTCTTTTTCATCTTCAAACCTTGGTTTTAAAGAGAAATGGACTTTTCCCTATATTTTTCCTTGGTATTGCTTTCAAAACTTTAGTGTTTGATATTGTACACCAAAATGTTACTTATGATGATCTCTTGCTCATTTTCTTCCATCATATTATGAAACATTATATTAGAAATTGTGGAATTTGGTAATTCTTGGAAATGTTGATGAATTGAGAATATTTTGGTTTCCTCAATTGTATGGTTGTTGTGAGGGACTTGGATTGCCTTCGAGAGATGTCGTAGAGTGTTAGAGGTTAGTCTATCCCAGTGGGGGTGATGGTTTCCTAACACTTGTAGTGGGTTGTCATGTGGTAATGCGACCACTATCGTTCACTAGAGTTCGAACAAGGGATGGTATACTTTTCCTGGGAAGGGACTCGTCACTGCCAGTGAGATGGTAGACGCCCTTTCCTAAAGTGCTTGTGATTGTGATTGTAATTGGTGGACTAGGTATAATCGTTGGGTAGATTCATGAGAAGCAATCAACATACATGGTACGGGGATGAACCAATATACATGGGATGATGGGTTGGATCGTCTTGGCCGATGTATTGGTATGGGACAATGCATCGGAAGGCGCCCTTCCTAAATGGCTTAAAGTTGGAAATGGTCATTGTTCATTCTACCATAGACGGTTTCTACAAGAGTCTTGGGGAAGTATGGGATTCCGCGAGAACTTGTGGAAACAGTGTATGGTGGATTGGATTAGATTCGGATATGGTTTGTTAACTGTATAGTGGTTCTACTTAATCATTCAATTACTAATGTTCCTTAAACTTGAGATCTATTTAAATGTCCTAGTTTTACCTCAAAAATTATATATGTTAATTGTGAAATGAGACCTACCGTTTTATATTTTTATAAACCTTGTTTGAGTTGGGAAGATTTTGCTACAGAGCTTCGTGCTCATCCCCTACAAATTACATTTTTCAGATTTGGTGCTAGAGGAGGATCTCGGCATCGACGAGTCAGGGCATTGGGAGACTCCACTCGAGGGGAACCTAGATCCTGAGGTGGATATGTAGAGATGTAGCTTCTTTTGTACTAGACTAGGTTATTCTTTTGGACACTGTAAGGTCTAGTTGATTGATCGAAAAACGTTGTTGTTTCCTAACCTCTAAAAATCATCCCTCAATGTGTGTATGGCTTATAGGACTAAGGGAGTGTCACTCTCCCTCGGAATGATGCAAGAGATAGGAACAACGGAATGGTGGAAAATAGAATGAACAAAATGTGAAATGAAATGCGGGTGTGTGAACAAAAGTGCTCCCCAATCGCAAAGAGTCTTTTGTGTGTCGGTGTTTTACTTGGAAAAGTATTCCAAGGTCGTCTCCTCAGGGAAGGAAAGTTCAAGTTGTGTGAAGGTGATTTTGCAAAAGGAAAAGAAAATGTAAAATCTTTTGTTTGTGTTTTTGTGTTTGGTTTGTGAATGAAAATGCAAATAAAGCAAGTGTTGATTAACCACAAAGGTTCACTCCAATGGGAATGTCAAGCCAACTCAAAGCCTTCCTCCGATTGAGCATGAATGAACGATTGATTCGGGGGAAGCTAGGGACGAGATTGGTGAGTAATCTAAGCATAAACCGTGACTAGGCCTACGGAATATCAAAGGCTCACCAACTCATCCACTCTCAACCCCGTCAAACCGAACCATTTGACTCAAAAGGGAGGAAAGAAGAAGAGTTGAAATGGAATCCCCAAGAGGAATTTTCCCTTGGATTAACCAACTTAAATCCTAGCTAATCATACATAAAAATGAAAGACAAGCATAATGTAAAGACATATAATGAAGACATGAAGCATGAAAATTAACTTACAACAAGAAATCTAAAGCTATGAAGAGAAATATTCAAAACCCATTTTAAGCTAAAAATGAAGAACATGAAAGCATAACAATGGTGAAATGAAGAACATGTAAGTAAACTTGCAATAGACTTGAAAGGAATGAGATTAAAGACAATAGATTAAACTTAGAAGATCCTTACAAGAGATTACATGACAATGGAATGAAGAGAATGCAAAAATGTAAACTTTCGGCACTATTCATTGTCTTCTTCATTGGAACTAAACTAAGCTTAGGTAGCCAACTCAATACAAGCTTGTAATGTTGAATATATGGAGTGTATGCCTCTCATTTTCGTGCATGGTGGTCCCCCCTAGCTGTGTGAACGAGCTCCCATCAAGAGACGGCTGAATGGATGGCTTTGACAGGCTAGGGAGAGCATAGCCTGGCAGCCCACTTCCCTCCCCCTTCCTTCAATGTTCAAGCCTCAAAAGTCTTCCCCAAGGTGTAAGAGAGACATGGTTGTGTAAGGAAATGTTGGGGGAAACGTGGGAGAATCGATGGTGGGACCCCCAAGCAAGTGGGGCTGAGTTGCAGGAGCATCGGGGCTGCTTCAGGGGAGCGTACCGGTACCCCGAACACCAGAAACTTCGGCGTACCGGTACGCGTACCGGTATCCTCTTTTATGCTCTGAACCACTTTTGGTAGAATCGGCATAAATTTTGATCCAACCGTTGGATTGGTCTGAAATGTGGACACAAAATATAAGACACCCAGATCTACAACTTTCATGTTTTGTACTTTTTCAAATTCTGAGTAGATCATGGTCAAAATGGAGAAACTCCGAGGCAGTACTTCCAAACGATGTGGCTGCTGATGCCCTTGTTCCCAAGCACCAATGCCTTCTTGATTTCTTCACTTTTAAGCCTCCAATTCTTCATGTATTGTGTCCATGCCTTCACCACACATCCATCAAGGTTGCAATGTCCTAAAATCAATCATTTAAGCTATAAAAGGTTGCAACATCAAAATATCAACATTATAGACAATTTTGGCTAACACTAAGTATTTAAATGCAAAAGTTGAGTTATAATGCATGTAATGAGCCCTTCAAATATGCAATATTATGCGCTCATCACACCCCCCAACTTAAGCTTTGCTAGTCCCTAGCAAACAAAATGTAAAAGCAAGCAAACAAAAATAAACCTATACTAATTCCGCAATTGCATTTAGCACATGCAACAAGCCTTTAAACCCCTAGGTGATCCCTAGTGGACGAGTTTTGTCTCGTGAAGGTTTCCAGTGAAGGTACCTACAAACTTCTTGCTAATATCCAATATTTAAAGTATATTCCCCTATCTTAACTAGCGATGGGATTTCAATAAAAAAACTATGTTCAAAACATCCTAACTAAAAACACATGCAACACATTATAGCTTTAAATGCTATTCTAGAGTATTCACCTATACATTTCCTTTCAAAACTCGTGTGTGTGTGAACTGAACATGTAATTTAAGCATTTGCACAACGGAATTCACATTCACGTGGCTATCCAAATTAAGCTTTGATGCAAAAACTCACCAAGGGTTTCTCTCAAAAATGAATAACTCAATGATTATCCTAACATGCACTTCATGTGTATATGTGAGATAGAATCTTATTCACAAACCAAAATGCTCACATATAATCCAAAAATGAAGCACATGTATACAAATGAAACAACCTTGGCATAATCTCATGAAAGGAATGCTAGGGCATTAGATAGTAAAATTAACTTCTCTTTTTCTTTAAAAGTATGCATCCCCCATGCTTCTCTAGATCGTTTAGGACTTTCATGGGTTGTAATGAGGCCTTGGGGTGATAATGAGGTAAGTGAAATGAAGGATATAGGATAACAAAGAGGGTTGTTCCGAGTGAATGACCTTTATTTCAAAAAGATCTCCCTTTTTATGGGATTTCTAGGCCAACACCATCACCACACTCTTTTTTTTCTTTTCTTTCTTTTCCTTAACATTTTCCTTTTTTCTATGATCGTTCTTTCTTCTTTCACCCCTTTCTCTTCCTTTTCTTGAGTTTTCATTCTTTTTCATTCAACATTTAAACTCCACAACATCCATCCCTTTTGTTTGAATTTTCACACCATACTTCCTTCGCTTTAACGATCACTCAAATTTAGCTCTAGGAACAACCAAGGTAAGGTAAGTATTTATCATTTTGCATTGGCTTGGTCAAATGTATGGCATAGAAACGAATTCAAGAAAGGCTCAATCATGGCACTAGGGATAAATTTTTCCAAGAAAAAGGCTAAGGCTCAAAGCATTCAAAAATGGCCTAAGATCATCTCTAGATAGGCATAGGGGAGCATTGTACATATCAAGACAAAGTCAATTAACTACCCAAATGCACCTAACCAAAGCAAGCAAAATGAGATTATTGAACAAATGTGGAGTTTGAAAAATTGTTCTTTGAGTAATTGTAAGTTCCCTCAAACAAGGATTGGCACTAAAGCTCACATGGGTTCTTACTCATCTCCACTATTCATGTCAAGCACTAAAATGTGAACTCAATCCGTAAATTGCCAAAATTACAAGTTCATGGTGCACTTATGGTTGAGTTCAAAAATAAACAAGTATGTGATACTCTTGACAATAGGATAAACTTCTATAATGTGCTCATGTATTCAAAGTTCATAATGAAGATCAAGCAATCACAAATTCCACAACAATTAGGATAGGGGAATATAGTTCAATATTAGAACCAAAATTTTCAAAATTTTCACATTTTCCATTATTCTATACAAAAAGTGGTGGAACATGTGAATGGTGCACCTCACCCCCCAACTTAAACCATGCATTGTCCTCAATGCACAAGGAATCATGCAATGAGAACAATGAAAGTAAAATGGGAAATGAGATACCCCCCCTCTCTCTCTCTCTCTTTCTTTTTTTTTTTTTTTTATATATATATACACATTAAAAGGAAAACAACAAAGTTTGGTTACACCCCCCAACTTAAACTCGGACATGATATTCAATAAGATTCGCTATGATGATGCTCAAAATGATATGAGTCCAAATTAGGAAGAGGTAAACAACTTCTACACTACAACATTATGAAAATAAAAATATAACAATATTCAACACTATACTACAATGACAAGAAAAGGAAAATATGACAATTAAAAGAAATCTAACTACTATATACATGGAAATAAAACAACAAGGGCTCATGTTAATCCGGCTTCAATTCGGATATGAGCTTGCGCCCATGGATTTTTTTGGTTTTAAAATTTTTTTGTTGTATAAATGCCCTTCTTAAACCATCTATCCAAACATATAAAGGATGTTGATTCAAAATTCTCAACCAAAAAGATGTGTAGGCAAGTTTATGCAATCCCAACAATGGAGTATACAATTTTTCTTTAAGAATTTCTACACTTGACTCCATCTCAATGCCCTTCCCAAGTTGAGAAATGTGAATCTCAACACCACTCATATATGGAAAAATGACATTGGGCTCATTAGCCTCTTGTGCGATAATAACTTCATTAAAATTTTCACAAACAAGAGTGGTGGGAGATTCAACATCAATAGGCATTTCATTGGGCTGATCAACCTCAATACATTGACTATGCTCCAAATGTTGTTCTTCATCCATAGCAATTATAGCATTAGTCAATGTATCAAGTTGTTGGGTTATTTGGGCATTGAATTCCATTTGGTATTGCATAAAATCGCACAAAATATTTTCCAATTCTTGCTCAGTTGAGTCCTCATACGTTGGATAATGGCAAAATTCATTTGGTGGTGTGAGATTGGATGAAAAATCATGAGGTTCATTCTCCCAACCATAACTCGGTGTAACATAATGATTGGGGTAAAATTTTCGGAGGCCAAAAATGAATTTGAACCTTCGCATGCAAAGTCTTGAACCGGATAATTTCTTGGGCATTCATTAGTGAGGTGTCCATACTCACCACAAATTTTGCAAACGTTTTCAAAATAAGAGGCCATTCTTGGGCACTCACTAGTAATGTGCCCATAGTCATCACAAATCTCACACACTTTTTCATAATATGGGGCATTTGATACATTTTCATAATATGGGGCATTTGATACATTTTCATAATAAGTATAAGACATAATACAAAACACAAACTAAAACAAAATATTTACAAAAGAAACGACATACCTTGGCCCGTGATGAAAATCACGAGACTTACCATGCCGCCCAAAATCACCCTTTGAACTCAACGCTTTACCTTCCCCGGCAACGGCGCCAAAATGATTGATCGGAAAACGTTGTTGTTTCTTAACCTCTAAAAATCATCCCTCAATGTGTGTATGGCTTATAGGACTAAGGGAGTGTCACTCTCCCTCGGAATGATGCAAGATATAGGAACAACGGAATGGTGGAAAATAGAATGAACAAAATGTGAAATGAAATGCGGGTGTGTGAACAAAAGTGCTCCCCAATCGCAAAGAGTCTTTTGTGTGTCGGTGTTTTACTTGGAAAAGTATTCCAAGGTCGTCTCCTCAGGGAAGGAAAGTTCAAGTTGTGTGAAGGTGATTTTGCAAAAGGAAAAGAAAATGTAAAATCTTTTGTTTGTGTTTTTGTGTTTGGTTTGTGAATGAAAATGAAAATAAAGCAAGTGTTGATTAACCACAAAGGTTCACTCCAATGGGAATGTCAAGCCAACTCAAAGCCTTCCTCCGATTGAGCATGAATGAACGATTGATTCGGGGGAAGCTAGGGACGAGATTGGTGAGTAATCTAAGCATAAACCGTGACTAGGCCTACGGAATATCAAAGGCTCACCAACTCATCCACTCTTAACCCCGTCAAACCGAACCATTTGACTCAAAAGGGAGGAAAGAAGAAGAGTTGAAATGGAATCCCCAAGAGGAATTTTCCCTTGGATTAACCAACTTAAATCCTAGCTAATCATACATAAAAATGAAAGACAAGCATAATGTAAAGACATATAATGAAGACATGAAGCATGAAAATTAACTTACAACAAGAAATCTAAAGCTATGAAGAGAAATATTCAAAACCCATTTTAAGCTAAAAATGAAGAACATGAAAGCATAACAATGGTGAAATGAAGAACATGTAAGTAAACTTGCAATAGACTTGAAAGGAATGAGATAAAAGACAATAGATTAAACTTAGAAGATCCTTACAAGAGATTACATGACAATGGAATGAAGAGAATGCAAAAATGTAAACTTTCGGCACTATTCATTGTCTTCTTCATTGGAACTAAACTAAGCTTAGGTAGCCAACTCAATACAAGCTTGTAATGTTGAATATATGGAGTGTATGCCTCTCATTTTCGTGCATGGTGGTCCCCCCTAGCTGTGTGAACGAGCTCCCATCAAGAGAGGGCTGAATGGATGGTTTTGACAGGCTAGGGAGAGCATAGCCTGGCAGCCCACTTCCCTCCCCCTTCCTTCAATGTTCAAGCCTCAAAAGTCTTCCCCAAGGTGTAAGAGAGACATGGTTGTGTAAGGAAATGTTGGGGGAAACGTGGGAGAATCGATGGTGGGACCCCCAAGCAAGTGGGGCTGAGTTGCAGGAGCATCGGAGCTGCTTCAGGGGAGCATACCGGTACACGTACCGGTACCCCGAACACCAGAAACTTCGGCGTACCGGTACGCGTACCGGTACCCTCTTTTTTGCTCTGGACCACTTTTGGTAGAAGCGGCATAACTTTTGATACAACCGTTGGATTGGGCTGAAATTTTGACACAAAATAGAAGACACCCAGATCTACAACTTTCATGTTTTTCAAGTTTTCAAATTATGAGTAGATCATGGTCAAAATGGAGGAACTCCGAGGCAGTACTTCCAAACGATGTGGCTGCTGATGCCCTTGTTCCCAAGCACCAATGCCTTCTTGATTTCTTCACTTTTAAGCCTCCAATTCTTCATGTATTGTGTCCATGCCTTCACCACACATTCATCAAGGTTGCAATGTCCTAAAATCAATCATTTAAGCTATAAAAGGTTGCAACATCAAAATATCAACATTATAGACAATTTTGGCTAACACTAAGTATTTAAATGCAAAAGTTGAGTTATAATGCATGTAATGAGCCCTTCAAATATGCAATATTATGCGCTCATCACTAGTTTCTTTTGCTATTCCGCTGTGCTACTTTAATTAATTTTTGAGATGTAAATGCCATGGTTGGGCATATTCTTTTGGATAATGATGTAAATATTTTATGGATGATGAATGAAGTTTAATTTATTTATGGATGATATTAGTGATCTCATGATGTAAATGGTTTTAGTATGTAATGCCGTCCAGGGTGTGTTTTGGGGCGTTACAAACCCGCCTTCTCTTCAGCAGTTGAGTCTGCTACAGTGTATTGTGGACGTTCGAACGTGAGTTGGCGTTCGAACGTTCTGGCTGTGCTCCAAGCTTCTCCAATTTTGGGCTCTAATGTACTGGTGCTGCATCCAAGTGTGGTACTTGTTGTTCTTGGGTCCTTGTTCAGTTTAGGGCCTGAAATGACATCACTTAAACTCCATTAAAGTACCATTAGTCTTAAAATGTCATAATAATATGTCAACTTTAAGTACTAATCACACTCCCCAACCTAAATATTGCTAGTCTCTAGTAATATGAAAAAGAAAATTCTACTCCTAATGCCATTTTCGTAGGTCATCCGGTTACATTTAGCTTATGCAACAAGTCGTTGAACCACTAGGTTTACACTAGCGGACGAGTGTTGTCTCGTGAGGGTTTCCAGAGAAGTTACCTACAAACTTCAGTCGAACAGATGTGCATAGGAGAATGCTGTCTCAAGTAAATTAGCATCATGGTCGTTAAGACACCAGATTTTCAACTTTGACTTATGTCTCACACGTCCTTATTTCACAGGTATTCATTCTATGCAAAAATTATCATTTGTTACATTGGTATTTGAAATTCTCAATGCAGTAGAAATGATCATTCAAGCAATAGGAATTGTTATGTAACAAATACTCCCTTTTATCACCTTCCATGGATAGTTTCGATTTCACAAACCTCACGTAGTATACTCTCAGCAAAGGTTCACTCTGATTATAGTGACTTGTTTCTCACAGATCATGTGATCAGAAGATGGCCAATCGAAAAAATCACATGCACCATTTAAGAAAGGAGTGAAATTTTAAATAAGCAACTACTTATGTTTGGCATGATCTCATAAAAGAATATTAACGCAATTTAAAAGGAACGTTATTTACCATATCCCAATTGTGATTAACAACACATGCATGTAACATATTTGAGATCAATTAGGGCTTTTCATGGGTTGTAGCGTGGCTAGAGGTCAGTGGCTAACGAAACGACGTTAGGGATTTTCAAAAGCTATCTGCTGTTTGTGTAGCACACCTCTTTCTAACTTCTTGATATTTTGCCGAGAGATGACATTTCTCTCTTTCATTTTTCTCATTTTTTCACTTTCTTGGCAAGTTCTTGCCTTTTTGCTTCGTTTTGTTTCAATTGTTCCAATCAACTCTTCTTGGATGATAATCTCGAATGCTCCTTTTTCTTTTCCCTTTTCTGTATCATCTTACAAAGAGGATGTAAGAAAATTAGATAGCCAAGGTATGTCAAGTATGTTTTCCTGTGGATTGGTAATCATGTAGGTTTATCAAAGAAAACTTTATACATTGATGGCTCAAACATGGCTAACGAGGGATAAATTTTTTTCCAAAGAAAGGTCTAAGGCTCAATATTATATCAAAGATGGCCTAAGATCATTTCTCAAGCATCTGCACCTGTATGTGTCGTATGCGATGATTTCGTGTGAGATATGTCAATAGATCACTTTTAAATGCGTCAATCAAAGCAAGGTTAATGAGATCATTCAAAAATGGAGATTTGAAAAGAATTTACTTGAGTAAACATTGATTGTCTCTCGAAAGCATCGTTAGGTTCGAAACTCACCCTGGTGTTCTTTGTTATCTCCACTGTGTATGTCAGGTTTTCCAGGGGGTATCGGTTATATACCAATTCCATTTGCGAGTCAGATCCTCCTGTACTTTTAAAATAACAAATAGCGATGTACATATGACAATTTAAGTATAGAAAGAACACCCACATTTTCAAGAAATGTGGTTTGAAGTCTCGGTTGATAAATGGAGGTGTTAAATCGATCATGTGCGTATTTACTCTAGCAAGCATTATTGACATCCACATTTGTTCCTTCACCTTTTAATTTCTGTGCTAAATCTACAAATGCATTAAAACAATTAAATTTGATAAATAGAACCATTCATTTCAAAATATCATCTTTTAACATCAACGGTTCAATTCATTCACAACCACACAAAAACCTACAACTATCAAAGAAGAAATTCATACAAAGAAGCACTTTAAACAAACATAAAAACAAGACAAAGAACAGAAATAGAAGTCCCTCTCTCTCACTCTCCTCCTTGTGCACCATCTCCTCCATGTCCACCCCTCAAAAGCCTAAGGATCTCATCCTGCTTAGCTTCAATGCTAAGCATGACGTCCCATAATGAGCGTCGGGTGCTGGTGCTGGTGCTAGGTCCCTCACCTGCTGGCTGATCTCCTTCTCCTCCCATCTCTCTCTCCATCTCATCAAGCTCCTCTTGCACTTCATCTACTCCTTGGGCCGGGGGCTCTTCTTGCCTTGCCGCCGGGACGCCACTATGACTTTGGCTTCTCCGGAATGAAGCCTTGTTCAATGGCCCCATTGGCTTCTGGATTTCCATCTCAGGCTTTACCCTTACCCCATGCTCCGTGCACATTTCAGTCACCAAAGTCACAAAAGGGAGTGCATTCCTTTTTACATCACATCCCTTCTTCATTTCACTCAAGATGAGAGAGGGTAGGTCAATGCTATGTCCCTTGCCAATGGCATACAGAAGTCGGGCCATATCAGGTAGAATCTCATTCTTTCTTCCTAAGGGAGCGAAGTTGGACACCGCAATCAAATTCAACATCTTATACTTGTCGGTGAGCTCCCCTTGCTTAAAAAATTTCCTCCCTACCCATGAAAAGTCAGCTATCCCTGTCAACTCCTTTCCTACCACAGTCATTGCTACATTCTTCTTTGGTGGGTAGGTAGGGTTTTGCACCCGGGGTATTTCTTCCCTTATTTCCCCAATGTATGCTTCGTCCATGTCAATGTGGGTACCCCTAACATATGTCCGTATTGCGCCGTTGATGATCTCAGCGTTGGAGTAAAACTCCTGCACCAATTCAACAACTGCGTCTCCACCATTTCTCAAATACCATACCCACTCCCTCCTCTCCATTTCTTGCATTATACCAATCTCAGCAAAATCATCAATCACAACATCCCTCTCACAGACAATAGCATGCTTACGGTAAAAATTTTCATACCTCTCAGCCTTCAAGGCATTAGGAAATCTGGTTCTGTCATACGTCTTGGTCCTTTGCCTTCCTCCCCTTTCTTCAATCACTTCTTCTACCATGTTTGGGTCTTGATTCACTGGTGGAGCACGCCTGGCAGGAAGTTTCATCCTTGGCATGGCGTTCGAACGTGAGTTTGATTTGGGAGGGTCCTGAAAAGTTCTGGAACTTAGGGTTCAAGGTCTGGGATTGATGATTTTGATGTGGGGAGGAGTTAGGAAAGGTCGAATTTGGATATTCTTGGGGAATGAGGGCAAGTTGAGGTCTGTGGGGTGAGAATGAGATCTAGGGTTTTGGAAAAAATTGGGGATTTTGGCTGAAAACGACGAACCAGGCTTTTATAGCCTGAGTTGTAACGTTTGAACGTTGGTGACGTTCGAACGTTGGTAGAAGGAATTTTAAAAAGATCGTTCGAACGTGGTCTGGCGTTCGAACATGATGAGCTCCCAGTACTTTTGAGTTTCTGTCAGAGGCCAAAGTACTGTAAATACTCTTCGTTCGAACGGTCTATTGGCGTTCGAACGTTAATCTAGTTCGAACGGTCTATTGGCGTTCGAACGGACTGAGCTCCCAGTACTTTCAAGTTTCTGCAGAAGCTTCATCAGAGGCTGAGTACTGTAAGCTTTCAACGTTCGAACGTTACCTGGCGTTCGAACGTTGAACCACAAATTAAAATTTTCTCTATTGCCCTATATACAATCAAAGAAGACAAAACACACCAATTTAATTCAAAAACTACGGCGTCTCAGGATGAACCCCTACCCACGCTTCAGGTTGGTATTTTGGGGCATTCCTTACTCGGCCCATATTTTCATTTCAGTCAAAAAGAAATTTATACAAACAGAATTTTACAACAAATTCGGACCTTTGGCATTCACTCCCCCAACAAAAGTACACATTTCCTACAAAAAATTATCTAATCTGAGTCTCCCTCTGTGTCTGTGTAAAATGGACAACCAGTAACTCTCCCAACTTCCTCTCTCACAAATCGGTTAAGCACAGTACCGGAATAGCATGGCGTATCAGGGTAATCCTTACACAGCCCATTCACTATCCAGTCTAATCGATCAAGTGCGCGACCGGAAATTGGTTCAGAACACTGGTTGTACCTTTTTTCGTGAAAGTATCTGCCACACTGTTTACAGGCACCAAGCCTTTTTGCACGACGGCGTTTAGCAAAGCTACTTCTGCCACAGAGGGGTTTCGCTTGTTTTTCTTTGATTTCAGCCTTCCTTACTAATCTAGCTTTTCTCATGATCATGGTATGTACATCAGATGGAAAAGTACGTAGGACTCCTAGGCTAAACCAAAAAAGATTTACATCCATGATTGCTAAATTTTAAGACTCACTATCTGGTTCTTTAACGTCTGTCAGTCACAAAGACGATTGAGGCTGATTCATAAGCATAATCAATTTATACAATCGATGTTCAAACATGATCAACAACGACAATAAAAATTTAAAAAAATTGCGAAAATTATGAACTATGAACGAAAATGAACTAACTGATGAAATGAACTAACTGATGAACTGATCATACCCCCCAACCTAAGTCAATCATAAGCGATGGGGGTGCTCATTTTTGCAATCGTCCCTTCTGGAATTTAATGAAAAAATACTTGATTTTTCACAAAATTGCAACCCCTTATCACCCACAGACCAGTGGACAAGCTGAGTTAGCTAATCGGGAGATCAAATTAATTTTGGAAAAAACGGTGAACACAGATCGCAAAGATTGGTCATTAAGACTGACTGATGCACTCTGGGCATACCGAACTGCTTTTAAAACAATTTTGGGCATGTCTCCTTATCGATTAGTCTATGGAAAGTCATGTCACTTGCCTGTGGAATTGGAACATAGGGCATACTGGGCCATTAAAGCAATGAATTTTGACTTAGACAAGGCTGGGCTAACAAGGAAACTTCAGATAAATGAATTTGAGGAATTGAGAAATGAAGCATATGAAAATGCTAAGATTGCTAAAACCAGGATGAAAATCTTTCATGACAAACACATTGTGCGGAAATCTTTTGAGCCATCTCAAAAAGTCTTGCTATTCAATTCAAGACTCCGCCTCTTCCCTGGTAAGTTGAAATCAAAATGGGCTGGGCCTTACATTGTGAAAAAGGTGTTTGAACACGGAGCAGTTGAAGTGGAAAACCCAGCAAACGGTAATAATTTTACTGTTAATGGTCAGAGGTTAAAACCATTTTTGGAGGATTTTGTTAGAAATGTGGAAACCATTCTTTTAATGGAACCAGAGTACTCCTCCGAAATTCGCGCCTGCCGACACTCCAGTGGATCGGGTCAGGAAATATCTACTCCAACCCGACCCACTGGGGTGCCTTTATAAGGCGCCCACGTGTTCCCCAGCCGCCGCAGTTGGCCCTCCCCCTTTTGTTTTTCTTTTTCTTCTTCTTCTTCTGTTAGTCTTCGAGTCTCTGTTACCCGAGAAAACACCCATGACCACACACTCCACAAACACGATATTTTGCTTCCTGTTTAGCATTTTAAACTTATATTTTCTCACGGGTGTTCTTCTCTTGTTCGCACTCACACATAAGGATTTTCAGCCTACCCGAAATCCAGATCTGCGCACAGATGAGTAATTTTTTGTGTTTTTATTTGTAGGTCTCAGTGGTGAATAGATCTCTACCATTCAATCTCGTCTCCACACTCCATGAACCGGTAAATTCGAAACATTGGGGACAATGTTCAGTTCGGAATTCCAAATTGGGACAAAATATTTTCTTTTAAAAATTTGATCACTGTTTTGTGATCATTGTTTCGGCATGGAATTGCTTCAACCCATTTGGATACATAGTCTACAGCCACTAAAATGTATAGATAGCCAAAGGAAGGGGGAAATGGTCCCATAAAATCGATGCCCCAACAGTCAAAAATTTCAATTACCAGAATGGGGTTTAAGGGCATCATATTTCTTTTAGAAATGTTTCCCAACCTTTGACACCTATCACAAGTTAAACAAAAGGCATGGACATCTTTGAAAAGTGTGGGCCAGTAAAATCCACACTGCAATATTTTTGCAGCTGTTTTTCTTGATGAAAAGTGGCCACCACATGCTTCAGAATGACAAAAAGTTATTACCTGGCTACTTTCATGAGCAAGGATGCAACGTCTTATGATTTGATCTTTACAGTATTTGAATACGTAAGGATCCTCCCAAAAGAAGTTACGTACCTCCCTCAGAAATTTCTTTTCGTCCAACATGGTAAAAGATGAAGGGAGTGTATCAGTAGCAAGAAAGTTAGCAATGTCTGCATACCATGGTGTCTTATCAATCATAAACAGTTGTTCATCGGGGAATTTCTCATTGATTGGCAGTCCATCCTCATGAAATTCATAGGTTAGTCTGGATAGATGATCTGCCACCACATTCTCGACGCCTTTCTTGTCCTTAATGACAAGATCAAACTCTTGGAGCAAAAGTATCCATCTCAAGAGTCTCGGTTTGGCGTCCTTCTTTGTGAGCAAAAATTTTAGAGCTGCATGGTCAGTAAATACAGTAACAGAAGAACCAACAAGATAAGAACGGAATTTTTCCAGTGCAAAAACTACAGCAATCAATTCTTTCTCAGTTGTTGAATAATTCATTTGGGCATCATTCAAAGTTTTGCTTGCATAGTAAATCACATGGGGTTTCTTATCTTTTCTTTGTCCCAATACAGCACCTATAGCAAAATCACTTGCATCACACATTAGTTCAAAAGGAAGATTCCAGTCAGGAGGTTGCATTATTGGTGCAAAAATTAACATGTCTTTTAGCTTGTCAAAGGCTTTTTGGCATGCTTCATTCCAATCAAATATTACATCCTGACTTAGGAGGTGACACATTGGCTTTGCTATGGTACTGAAATCTTTTATGAATCTCCTGTAGAACCCTGCATGACCTAGGAATGATCGAACATCTTTTACAGTCTTAGGGGCAGACAAATTTCCAATCAAATCAATTTTTGCCTTGTCAACTTTCATGCCTTCAGACGACACGATGTGACTGATTGTTTGGAAATGCGGTGTTGTATCCTAACCTCTAAACATCACCCTCAACTATGTGTATGGCTTATAGGAATGGGGGAGTGTCACTCTCCCTTCGGATGATGCAGGAAGATAGGAAACAACAACAAAATGGATGTGAATGGAAATGTGATGAACAAAATGTGATGAAAATGAAATGCGTGTGTGGTGAACAAAAGTGCTCCCCAATCGAAAGGAGTCTTTTGTGGTCGTGTGTTTTACTTGGAAAATATTCCAAGGTCGTCTCCTCAGGGAAGGAAAGGGAGTTGTGTGAAAGTGATTTTGGTGAACAAAAGAGAAAAATGTAAAATCTTTGTTTGAGTTTTGTGGTTGTGATTGAAAATGAAAATGCAATAAAACAAGTGTTGGCTAATCCAAAGAGGTCATTCTAATGGGAATTCCAACTCAACTCGAAATCTTCTTCCAATGGTGCATAGGTGAACGATTGATTCGGGGGAAGCTAGGGACAAGATTAGTGAGTATCTAAGCATAAACCGTGACTAGGCCTATGGAATATCAAAGGCTCACTAACTCGTCCACTCTCAACCCCGTCAAACCGAACCACCGTACACCGAGAGGAGGAAGGAGAAGAGTTGAAATGGAATCCCCAAGAGAAGGTCTCCCTTGGATTACCCAACTTAAATCTAACTACTCATTCATAAAAGAAAGCCAAGCATAATGTAAATAGACAAGTAAAGGAAAAGAAGATTAAAACTTAACTAGATGCAAGAAATCTTAAAGTAAGAAGAAGGAAATACAATACCCAATTTAAAGCATGAAAATGAAGAACTTGAAAGCATAACAATGGTGAAATGTAAAGTGCAAGACTAAACTTGAAATGTACTTCTAATAAATGGCATTAAAGACAGTAAAGGAAGCTTACAATATCCTTACAAGAGGTTACAAGAGAAATGGATGGAAGAACATGTAAAAATCACAACTTTACTATTCATCTTCTTCCTCACTAAAACTACTCTAAGCTTAGGTAGCCAACAACCCATCCAATGTGTAATGCTGAATATAATGGTGTGTGGGAGACTTGCCAAAACGTCCAAGAGGCTCTCCCCTAGCCGTGTGAATGACCTCCCATCAAGAGAGGGCTGAATGGATGGCCTTGACAGGCTAGGAGATCATAGCCTGGGCAGCCCACTTCCCCCCATTCCTCATTTAATGCATTGGCCTTTAAAGTCTTCCACTTGAGTGTAGCAGGCCTGCAAATGTGTAAGGAAATGTTGGGATAGGCGTGGGAGAAGTGTAGGTGGGACCCCCAAGCCTCAAAGTTGAGTTACAGGCTGTTTTCGCGACCAGAAGGTCCGGAGTACCGGTACTAGGTACCAGTACCATTTGGTACCGGGTACCGAGTACCGGTACTGTTTTTCTGCACTGGACCACCTTCGGTAGAATCGGCATAACTCTTGATATAACCTTTGGATTGAGCTGAAATTTTGACACCATACAAAAGACACCCATATCTACAACTTTCATGTTTTGAACTTTTCCAAATTCTGAGTAGATCATGGTCCAAATGGAGGAATTCCGAGGCAGTGCTTCCAATTGTTGCTGCAGCTGGTGCCCTTGTTCCCAAGCACCAATGCCTTCTTGATTTCTTCACTTTTAAGCCTCCAATTCTTCATGTATTGTGTACATGCCTTCACCACACATCCAACATAGTTGCAATGTCCTAAAATACATGATTTAAGCAATAAAAACTTGCAACATCAAAATATCAACATTATTCATAATTTCGGCTAACTCTAAGTACTTAAATGCAAAAGTTGAGTTAAAATGCATGTAATGAGCCCTTCAAATATGCAATATTATGTGCTCATCAGTGACCAAGAACAATGCCCTGTGTTACCATAAAATGGCATTTTTCCCAATTGAGCACTAGGTTGGCTTCCTTACATCTGATCAGTACTTTCTCCAGATTAGTTAAACACAAGTCGAAGGAATCACCATAGACAGAGAAGTCATCCATAAATACTTCCAAAAAAATTTCAATCATATCACTGAACAAGCTTAGCATACATTTTTGGAATGTTGCAGGAGCGTTACAAAGTCCAAATGGCATCCTTTTGAATGCAAAGGTGCCAAAGGGGCATGTGAAGGTTGTTTTCTCCTGATCATCTAAGGCTATCTCAATTTGGCTATACCCTGAATATCCATCCAAGAAACAGTTAAATGCATGGCCTGCAATTCTCTCCAGAACTTGGTCAAGAAATGGGAGAGGAAAATGATCTTTTCTAGTGACCAAATTGAGTTTTCGATAATCAATGCACATTTGCCATCCTGTGACGACTCGAGTTGGCACTAGTTCATTTGCATCATTTTTTACCACTGTGACCCCAGATTTTTTTGGCACAACTTGGGTTGGACTGACCCATTTACTATCTGAGATAGGGAAGATTATCCCTGCATCCAAGAGTTTGAGTACCTAAATTCTCACAACTTCCTTCATGTGAGGATTCAGTCGTCGCTGCATTTGACGAGAGGGTTTTGAGTCTTCTTCAAGGTATATGGCATGATTGCAGTTTAACGGGCTTATACCTTTCAAGTCAGCGATGGTCCATCCAATGGTACTTTTATGACTTCGAAGAACTTCAAGCAATTTAGACTCTTGCAAGTCTGTGAGTTTAGATGAAATTACCACTGAGTATGACTCATTCTTTCCTAAGAATGCATATTTGAGGTCAGATGGGAGATGTTTCAATTCAGGCTTTGGTGGGCTAACACTTGATGAGACTGGCTTTGTGCCACTTGGTGAAATTTCTTCGAATTTGAGTGCCCAGGTCTCAACAGTATGAGTAGGGTCACTTGGTGGTTTTGGGTCATCATATGTTATTTCTGATGAGATGAGTTCTAACAGAGATGATTCAGCAGGATCCTCACAGAATGTATCATCCAGATGTTCCTGTATCAAAGATTCTATGGAGTGTACTTCCCTTTCTTCCTTTTCCTCTTCTGGATGTTTAGCAATATTGAAAATGTTCATTTCGAGAGTCATATTCCCAAAAGTTAATTTCATGACTCCATTCCTGCAATTGATTAAAGCATTGGAAGTTGCTAGGAATGGTCGACCAAGAATGACGGGAATTTGGTTCTATGAATTTATTGCTGGTTGGGTATCCAGAACAATGAAGTCAACAGGGAAGACAAAACTATCTACTTGGACAAGCACATCTTCAACAATCCCTCTGGGGGTTTTGACAGATCTGTCAGCCAACTGGAGTGTGACACAAGTGGGTTGAAGTTCTCCCAAACCCAACTGTTGATACACAGAGTAGGGTAGCAGATTAACGCTGGCTCCAAGGTCTAACAAGGCTTGTTCAATTCTGAAGTTTCCAATGATACATGAGACAGTCGGACATCCTGGGTCTTTGTATTTTGGAAGGGTTTTCTGTTGGAGAAGAGCACTAGCTTGTTCCGTTAGGAAAGCTCTTTTTTGGACTTTCTGGCTTCTCTTGACTGTGCACAAGTCTTTTAGAAACTTGGCATAAGGCGGGACTTGTTTGATTGCATCCAGAAGTGGGATGTTGATATTTACTTGCTTAAAAAGCTCGTAAATTTCAGGCTGATTTTTCACTTTCTGTTTGGCTCTGAGTCGATGAGGAAATGGAGCCGGAACGGGATACGAAGGTTCTCTTTTCTCAGAAGGTTCTGACTCTTGTTCAATCACAGGCTCAGGGTCTTTCTCAATTGGTTCAGGTTCAGATGATGGATTGACTGGGCTTGACTCAGGTCTTGGCTTGGGAATGAGTATGTCTCTGATTGTTTTGTCAATCACTTTGCCACTTCTTAGGGTCGTGACAGCTTGGGCTTGGTCTTGGGTGTTTCCTGTTGTTGAAGGGTTTCCTACATGGAATTGGCCTTGTGGTTGTTTTGGTTGAGCAGGAAACTTTCTTTTTTCGTGTGTGACCATGGATTGAGTCAACTTTTGGATGTGGCTTTTAAGATCCTCAAAAGATTGAGTGGTCTGGGTTTTGAAATCAGTGAAAGCCTGAGTGGAATTATTGTTATAATTCATTTGGCTTTGCATGAACTGATTTAATGTGTCCTCAAGGTTCCTCTTTTGTGGTGGTTGGTATGGTTGATATGCAGGAGGTCCTTGAGGTGGTGGGTATGGCCCTTGGTGTTGGTTCATGGGTATTGGTTGTGTGTTCTTCCAACTGAATTTAGGGTGATTTCTCCACCCTGGATTGTATGTTTCAGAATATGGGTTGGAGTAAGGCTTGTTGAAGTTGGAAACTGCATGTGTTTGTTCTAACAAGACTTCTTTGAATGCTGGGATGGTGGGACACTCCCCAGTAGGGTGTCCTATTAGCGCACAGATTCCACACACTTGCTCAGTGTAAGGGTTAACATCAACTTGATGGACTTTCTTCATCTCTAAAGTTTCGAGCTTTCGAGACAATGTGGACATTTTTGCTCTCAAGTCATCATCCTCTCTCAAGACATATTTTCCTCCTTGGGAATTAGATGGTCTGGCTTCTACAGTGGTAGGGGAGGCTGAGTCCCACATCTGAGAACTGTCAGATATGGTGTCGAAGAAATTGAATGCCTCCTCCGGACTTTTTCCCATGAATTCTCCTTGGGCCATCATTTCGACAAACTGACGTAGTCTAGAGGGTAAGGAGTCATAGAAAAATCCTACCAATGTCCAATTTTCAAAAGCATGATGTGGGCAAGATTGGAGTAGATCTTTGAATCTCTCCCAACTTTGATAAAAAGTTTCTCCTTCTTTGACCGCAAAATTCATGATTTGCCTTTTTAATGCATTTGTGCGATGTAAAGGAAAAAACTTTCTAAAAAATTCATTTTGCAATGCTTGCCAATTGGGTATTGAAAAAGCCTTTAAAGAATTCAACCATTGTTTGGCTCTATCCCTTAAAGAGAAAGAAAACAATTTCATTTTTGCCAATTCAGAATTGTCTTGAAATGTTCCACACACTTCTTCGAAATCTTTGATATGCAGATATGGATTTTCTGCATCCAATCCATGAAACACGGGCAATAACTGCACTGTCCCCGGCTTTACAGTAAAGAGGGGAGCATTTTCAGGAAAAATAAAACAAGGGGGGACACTATTTCTTGTGGGATTCAAGTAATCCCGCAAAGTTCGGATGTTAGGGACTTCCTCCTCTCTCATTGGGACTTCTCCATTTCTTTCATTATTTGCCATACTACCCTCACAAGAGTCTGCTACTGATCTAGGTGAATTAGGTTCAGGCTGATTCACGGACTCACACGATTCTGCCGGCAAATTTTGGAAGTGAGGAGTGCCCTCAGTCATAAAGAAAATAAAACAAAGTTATTTACAGTAAAACAAAATATACACAATGTTGAAGGTCTTTTTACCTTTTACCTTAAAGCACTTTTCAAAGGTTCCCCGACAACGGCGCCAAAAACTTGATGGCTTGATCCAAATGTATACACCCAAGTGCAGGCGGTCAAGCTGTAGTAATAATCCGGTTTGAGTCCGGAGTCGAATCCACAGGGAACTTTTGTTGATATTTCTAAGGCAAGCAGTGGTAGAGACCTTTTGATTGTAACCTTTTTGATTTGCTGCGAGATATAGGTTTTGCTGGACAGAATATAAGATTCTTTCCAGAAAGATTTTCTTAACAAAATAGGAGATGAATGCTAATTAAAAAGAGTCACCCTTTAGTGCAAGGATCTGGACATGTAGTTAGTTATCCGGTTTGTCATAATTGTGCTTGATAACTCAATTAACTCCCGTGTCAACAACAAGTTAATCGGAAGATAAAGATGGATTGTGAGAATTAAGAACATGATTCCGATGTCTTTCTAGAAGTTTACAAGAATTGCCTGTGCCGAGACTTAACCCGTCTACAAACAAGCAAGTGTTTCTACAAGACATTCAATCATGATATTAATAGTCCATTCTTTAAATGAAGTACATTAAGGGGGAGATTGAAGGGTAGTCATGAGGATCTAGCCGGGGTACTTGCCTTGAACTGATGAGTCTTTCTATGCAGGAGTCATCCATGTCATAGAAAGAGCTCACAATTATACAAAGTACCTTAGCTTTGCTAGATGCAATCAATCATCCGATAACAAGAAGAAATAAACGTTAAGCATAAAAGAACATTGCACAAATATGATTCCCGGATAACTTGTACATGCCTTTCTCCTCTTACTAAAGAGTGAATGAGAAACTACTCACTCTTCATGGCTTGAGTAAATCTAGAAAAGTGAGTGATGCTCATCCCTCCAAGTGGAGAACTTTAAAAGATAAAGTAACAACAAAAGTGGAGCGAATCTTCCACAAAGAATGAGTGAATCACGTTCCACCCTTCACGGCTTTAATCAAGCTCTAGAAAAGTGGAAGAGTTTCACTCTTCTAAGAAAGAAGGAAGCTCAAGCAATGGAAGTGAAATGCATGAACAATAAAAGTAGAAGAAAGCTAGTCACATTTGGAGGGTGGCTTCCTCAACCAAAGATTGGAGGGTTGCTTCCTCAACCAAGATGGGAGCTATTTCTCTTCTATGCATGAGAAATGAAAGCATAAACATAAGCATAAGCATAAAACTACTGTTATAACAAGCAAGAGATGTTGGGCTAAAGCCAAACTAATCTCTAAAATAAAGACTTCATAAGGAAAATGAACTAACTGCAATGAGAGTGGGAGTCTAAGCCTCCATCACTATCTACTTCCTACTATGCTCTCTTTTTTTTAGCTCTCCAACAAGGGGAGTATTTATAGGCAAGAGGAGGAGGCAGGGGGGTGAAAGAATAGTGTTTGCCGCCCAAGTCCAAGTGAACAGTCAACAACTCTGCTGCCAGTCTGTGGATAACGTTCGAACGTGAGTTAGCGTTAGAACGTTCTTTCTGTTTTTGCACTGAGGGCGTTCGAACGTTGACTGCCGTTCGAACGTTTCTTCTTGTTTTTGCACTAAGGGCGTTCGAACGCCAGATTTGCTCTGACCCCTTTCACTCGAGTGATCTGTGGTCTTCTGTGAAGTTCAGTTCCAACTCTCTGCAGTGGTCTGGTCTTCCATCAACTCAAGTGCACGTTCGAACGTGAGTTGGCGTTCGAACGTGCACTCAAGTACTTCAGAGCTCCATTCTTCTTTCCTAACTGCAACACGCCTTCTCTTCAGTAGTTGAGTCTGCTACAGTGTATTGTGGACGTTCGAACGTGAGTTGGCGTTCGAACGTTCTGGCTGTGCTCCAAGCTTCTCCAATTTTGGGCTCTAATGTACTGGTGCTGCATCCAAGTGTGGTACTTGTTGTTCTTGGGTCCTTGTTCAGTTTAGGGCCTGAAATGACATCACTTAAACTCCATTAAAGTACCATTAGTCTTAAAATGTCATAATAATATGTCAACTTTAAGTACTAATCAATATGCGGTGGACACCTTGTGTGTGACGTCATACTTATGCATCAAGGATGCAAATGGCCTATTACAGAAATACGAACCACCGTCGCTTATCATTGCACGAGGCATCCCGAACCTCGAAAATATGTTCTCCTTGAGAAACTTGACCACGACCCGTGGTCATTGGTCTTGGTCGGGATAGCCTCCACCCATTTGGACACGTAGTCCACTGCCAGTAGAATGTATTGGTAGCCAAAAGACACGGGGAAGGGACCCATGAAGTCGATGCCCCAACAATCAAATATCTCAATAACAAGTATAGGGGAGAGGGACATCATGTTCCTTCGGGTCACACTACCCAATCTTTGACACCTATCACACTCTTTATAGAACGAGATACAATCTTTTATCAAAGTGGGCCAATAAAAACCTGACTATAGAATTTTTGCCGAAGTCTTCTTTGCAGAGAAATGGCCACCGCACGCTTCCGAATGACAAAATGCAACGACTTCCCGTTGTTCACTTTCTAGTACGCATCTCCGCATGACTTGGTCAGGACAGTACTTGAACAGGTACGGGTTATCGAAGTAAAAGTACTTCACATCCGCCATGAATCTCCGTCTATCCTCCGGGCTCCAATGCGATGGTATTTGTCCTGTTGCAAGATGATTAGCACAAAACTTTGTATATTTTAAGTGCTAATCATCCAATGTTCAATTGTTTTTGGGGGTTAATAGATTGGAGTTGTTTTATTATTGTGCTTAATGATGATTTTTGGTGTTTGCAGAAGAAGAGCGCTAAATGAGGCTTATTAAAGCTTTCCCAAAGGATTTGAGGCAAATGAGGATGAAAGAATGGCTAAAAAGAATGACTAAAGAGTGGCTCAGGAGTGAAGAAATCAGAAAAATCAGACAAAGCAGCAGAAGAGTACTGGTACGCAGTACCGGTACGGTTTGACCACTGGAACATAGCGTACCGGTACGCAGTACCGGTACGGTCCAGCCTCTGGAGTTCGAGGTACCGGTACTGCCCCAATTTCTGTAACTCAAGCCAGCCGTTTTTGAGGGACCCACCAATCATTCTCCCACATATCCCTGACCCCTCCATCACATTGTACAACCTCTCAGCACCTTCCATCTGACTTTGGAAGCTAGAATGTTAAATGAAGATAGAGAAGAAGAAGCAATTGGGTGTGCAGGCTAGCTCTGCACTACCCTGTCCAGCTTGTCCCCCTTTGACCCCTAAGGATTGAGGCTCACATTAGAGAGCTAGGGAGGAGATTAGGGGACATTTTTGGAGGGAAAGAGCTCTAGAGGATGGGCATTCATCCATTAAGCAGAGATAGATAGATATAGAGAGAGAAAGTCTGGAGAAGATGATGAATAGTGTCTAGAGAGATAAACTTGAGATTTTTCCATGTTCTTCATTACATTGTCTTGTAATTTGTTGTAAGAACTTTTAAAGCTTCATTTAATATCATTAATGTTGTTCTCCTTCAAGTTCATTTCTAGTTAATGCTCTTTCAAGCTTCTACCATTAATGCAACAAAGCTCTTCATTTTCTAGCTGTAAAATGGGTTTTAAATGCATTCTCTTCTAGCTTATGTCTTCTAGCATTTTGTGTACTCAAGAACTTCATCTCTTTGCAATGCTTTCTCATTACATTGTTGATTTCATTTCAAGCATGAGTAGCTAAATCTTTTAGTTGGCAAAACCAAGGGGTACCTCCATTTGGGTATGCCATTTCAACTCATTCCTCTCCCTTTTTCAGAGATCAATGGTTCGGTTTGACTGGGTTGAGGGTGGATAAATTGGTGAGTCTTTGATATTCTGTAGGCCTAGTCACGGTTTATGCTTAAATACTCACCCTTCTTATCCTCAGCTTCCCATGAATCAATCGTTCATTCATGCTCTATTGGAGGAGGGATTCGAGTTGAGATAGCATTCCTATTGGAGTAACCTCTTGGATTTGCCAAAATTTGTTTCTCATTTTATTTTCACCAAAGCACACATCACCAAACAACTTTCAACAAACAAAAGATTTTACACTTTCTTTCACCCAAAATCACCTTCCCCTTGGTTTACTTCCTTCCCCGTGGAAACGACCTTGGAATACCACCAAGTAAAACACGACCCGCGAAAGTCTCCTTGCACTTGGGGAGCACTTTTGTACACACACACAATTTTTGTGCATTCACATTTCACATTTCCACCATCTCATTTTCCTTTCTTGTTGCCCTTTCTTTTGACTCTATCCCAAATGAGAGTGACGCTCCCCTTTACCCATACACTACACATGTTAAGGGATGGTTTTTAGAGGTTAGGAAACAACAACGTTTTTGGTCAAGCACAAGATAATTACAGATGTCAGCATACCAGGGACAAACAGGATGAATCGAAAGTAAATGCTCGTCAGGAAAAGAGTTAGGGATAGGAATAAGCTCATCGGCATCTTGCACCACAAGTCGGGATAAATGGTCCGCCACCACGTTCTCAACTCTCTTTTTATCTTTGATCGTCAAGTTGAATTCTTGTAGGAGGAGTATCCACCCGATGAGTCTCGGTTTTTCATCTTGCTTAGACAACAAATACTTCAAAGCAGAGTGATCGGTATAGACTATTATAGGTGAACCAATGATGTAGGACCAGAATTTATCCAATGCAAATACTATTGCTAGCAACTCCTTTTCTATGGTGGTATAGTTCATTTGAGCTTCATTAAGTGTTTTGCTAGCATAGTATATTACATAAGGTCTCTTGTCCTCCCTTTGACCGAGCACTACGCCGACTGCGTAATCACTCGCGTCGCATATAAGTTTAAATGGTGGGTCCCACTTGGGTGGTCGCATGATCGGAGGTGAAATGAGCATGTTCTTTAATTTTTTAAAGGATACCTCACAATCATCCGACCAAACAGTTGGGACATCTTTTGAAAGCAAGTTGGTCAAAGGTCGGGCCAATGCACTAAAGCCTTTAATAAAACAACGATAAAAGCCGGCATGGCCAAGAAACGACCTAATATCCTTGATGACCTTTGGCGTAGGGAGGTTGGAAATGGCCTCAACCTTTGATTTTTCAACTTCGATCCCCTTTGTCGAGACGATGTGCCCGAGCATAATTCCTTGCGTCTCCATAAAGTGACACTTTTCCCAATTGAGGACCAAGTTTTTCTCCTCACATCTTTTCAAAACTCTCTCCAAGTTCTCCAAACATCCATCGAATGAATCCCCGAACACTGAAAAGTCATCCATAAACACTTCCACGATCTTCTCCACCATATCACTAAAAATCCCCATCATGCAACGTTGAAAGGTTCCTGGGGCATTACACAACCCGAAAGGCATGCGTCGGTAGGCAAAAGTACCGTAGGGGCAAGTGAAGGTGGTCTTCTCTTCATCTTCCAATGCAATCTCAATTTGATTGAAGCCGGAGTATCCGTCCAAGAAATAATAGAACAAGTGTCCGACTACTCTTTCCAATACTTGGTCAAGGAATTGCAAAGGGAAGTGATCCTTTCTTGTGCACCAGTTGAGCTTTCGATAATCAATACACACTCTCCATCCGGTGATTACCTTTTTTGGAATGAGCTCATTCTCCTCATTTGCCACCACGGTGACTCCCAATTTCTTTGGCACTACTTGAGTCGGACTCACCCATTTACTGTCGGTAATCTGGAAGATGATGCCCACATCAAGTAGCTTTAGTACCTTGTCTCTCACCACATCCTTCATGTTGGATTCAACCTTCTTTATGGTTGTCGAGACTGATTAGTACTTAAAAGTAGCATTTTACTATGCCTTTTTTAGACTAATTGTACTTTGATGGAGTTTAAGTGATGTCATTTTAGGTCCTAAAATGAACAAGGACTCAAGAACAACAAGTATCACACTTGAATGTAACACCAGTACATTAGGGAACAAAATGGGAGAAGCTTGGAGCACTGCAAGAACGTTCGAACGCCAACTCACGTTCGAACGTCCACTTGA
The DNA here is from genome assembly GCA_951799425.1 of Ilex aquifolium. NCBI lineage: Eukaryota > Viridiplantae > Streptophyta > Magnoliopsida > Aquifoliales > Aquifoliaceae > Ilex > Ilex aquifolium. The sequence goes on along the minus strand of OX637391.1, from coordinate 24,506,960 downwards.
ACTATGAGCAGACCTGACTGCTGAGAGAAGGCATGTTGCAGCCAAGAAAGAAGACTCTGAGGTTCTGAGGCACTTGAGTACCACGTTCGAACGCCAACTCACGTTCAAATGTCCACTTGAGTTGATTGAGGATCAGACTACTGCATAGAGTGTGGAAATGAACTTCACAGAAGACCACAGGCCACTTGAGTGAGAAGTTCAGACCACATCTGGCGTTCGAACGTTCTCCACAGACTGGCTGCGGAGTAGTTGGCTTTTCACTTGGACTTGGGTGGCATACACTATTCTTTCACCCCCTCTTGTCTCCTCCTCCTTGCCTATAAATACTCCCATTGTTGGAGAGCTTAAGGGGGGGCTTGGTAGAAAGGTTGATGGAGGCTTAGACTCCCACCAATATTATTGTAGAACTAGCTTATATTTCCTTGTATGAAGTAGTTGTTCTAGAGATTGGTTTGGCATTAGTCCAACATCTCTTAGCTTGTTATAAAAGTAGTTTTATGCTGATACTTTCACTTACATGCATAGAGGGAGATAGCTTACCTTTGGTTGTGGATCACCCTCCAAAAGTTACTATCTTTCTTCTACTTTTAATTTGTGTTTCATTCACTTCCATTGCTTGAGCTTCTTTCTTCCCTTAGAGGAGTGAAACTCTTCTACTTTTCTAGAGCTTCGCCAAAGCCGTGAAGGGTGGAACGTGATTCACTCATTCTTTGTCGAAGATCGGCTCCTTGTTTATTATGCTTTGTTTTGTGAACCCTCTACTTGGAGGAATGAGCATCACTCACTTTTCTAGCTTTACCAAAGCCATGAAGAGTGAGTAGTTTCTCATTCACTCTTTAGTAAAAGGAGAAGGGCATGTATAAATTATCCGGATGTTATATTTGTGCAATTTTGATTATGCTTAATGCTTTATATTCCCCATGATTATTGAATGATTGATTGCATCTAGCAAAGCTAAAGTACTTTGTATAACCAAGAGTTCTTTCCATAACATAGATAACTCTTGTATAGAAAGACTCGTTGGTTCAAGGCAAGTACCCCGGCTAGATCTTCATGACTACCATTCAATCTTCACCATTATTGTGCTTAAATTAAAGAATGAAAATGGAACATTAATGTCATGATTGGATGTCTTGTAGAAACACTTGCTTGTTTGTAGACGAGTTAAGTCTCGGCACAGCCAATTCTTGTAAACTTCTAGAAAGACATCGGAATCATGTTCTTAATTCTCATAATCCACCTTTATCTTTCAATTAACCTGCTGTTGACATGGGGGTTAATTGAGTTATCACGCACAAGTATAACAAACCGGATAATTAACTACATGGTCAGATCCTTGAACTAAAAGAGTGACTCTTTTACATTAGAGCTTATCTCATATTTTGTTTAGGAATTCTCTTGGAAATAATCTTATATTATGTCCAAGAAATCTCACACTTCACACAAATCTCAAGGGTTACAATCAATAGGTCTCCACCACTGCTTATCTCAAAAATACCAACAAGAGTTCCCTGTGGATTCGACTCCGGACTCAAACCGGATTATTACTACAGCTTGACCGCCTGTACTTGGGTGTACACATTTTGGATCAAGCCAGAGACGACTTGGAATCTTCTTCAAGGTAGATTTGGTGTGTACAAATGAGGGGGCTTATCCCCTTGATGTCGGCAATTGTCTAACCAATTGCTCCCTTGTGCCTCCTCAACACTTTCAAGATATCCTCTTTTTGTTTTGCCTCCAAGGTTGAGCTAATCACTACCGAAAAGGTCTTTTCATCCCCAAGGTATGCATACTTGAGATTGGATGGTAATGACTTCAACTCCAAGATTGGTTTTTTCTCATTCGATGGAAAGATCTTATTGTATTGATGTGGAAGCTTCTCAAATGTAGGGGTCCATTTTTCTACTATTTTCAAGCTTTCCAACTCCTCTCGCTCATCAACCTCCCCTATATCAACATTCTCCTCCTCCCCCAACTTAAAGGTGCTCATTAGCTCCAAGTGATCATCTACCAATGTGTCGATCCGGTTGATCTCACGTGCCTCTTCATCATCCCCTGATTGTTTAGACAAGTTGAAAACATTGAGGTCCATAGTCATGTTCCCAAATGCAAGCTTCATAAGATTATTTCTATAATTAATCATAGCATTAGAAGTGGCAAGAAAATGTCTACCAAGTATGACAGGGATTTGGGAGCTAAGATTTGCAACCAGGTGAGTGTCAAGCACAATAAAATCAACAGGAAAGTAAAATTTATCAACTTGAACTAAAACATCCTCAACTACTCCCCTCGTTGTTCTGACGCTACGATCCGCCAACTAAAGAGTGATTGGAGTTGGCTTCAACTCTTCAAGTTGGAGTTGTTGATACACCGAGTACGGTAAGAGGTTGACACTTGCCCCCAAGTCAAGAAAAGCTTGCTCCACCCGGTAATTCCAATGGCAATGGTAGGGCATCCGGGGTCCTTGAACTTTGATGGGGTGTTGGTCCTCAAGATTGAGCTCACTTGCTTGGTGAGGAACGCCTTCTTGTGCACATTTAGCCTCCTCTTCATGGTACATAAATCCTTCAAAATCTTGGCACATGAAGGAATTTTCTTTATAGTATCGAGGAGTGGGATGTTGATCTTAACCTGCTTGAACATCTCAATTATATCAAAATAGTTAGCCACCTTGACAGGTGGCTTCAAACGATTAGGAAAAGGGGGAGGAATGGGGGATGCATGCATACTTTCATCAACCAATTTTTCTTTCTCACTCACCTCACCCCCCTTGGAATCATCCTTAGTCTCTTTCTCTATTGGCAATGTGGCCTTGGATGAGACTATAGGCACAATGGTCTTATCAAATTGTTTGTCACTTCGAAGGGTGGTGACTGCTTTGAGTTGCTTACATCTCTCATTAAAGGGTTCAGACGACTCAATGACATGTTGGCCTCTAGGGTTTTCTTGGGGTTGAGCGGGAAATTTCCCCTTCTCTTGTTGTGATGTCCCCATGGAATTTGTCAACTTTGTGAGTTGGGCCCAAATGTCATTAAAAGCTATGGCATTTTGGTTGTTGATAGTAGTCTGGCTTTGAATGAAGGAATGAACCAAATCCTCCAAACTCCTCTTATGGGGAGGTTGATATGTGGATGAGTTGGATGGTCCTTGTTGACCAAAATTTTGTGGAGGTGGACCTTGGGAGAAATTCTGTGGAGGTGTGTTTTGTGAATACCCTTGCGGATTAGACCGAGAGTATTGAGGGCTAGACACTTTCCCTTGACCTTGGTATTGACCTTGCTTAGGAGGCATAGGAGGTGTATATGCATTAGACTAGGAGGAGTGGGATTCTCATTTCTCCAACTAAAGTTCGGGTGATTGCTCCAACCCGGATTATAAGTATTAGAGTGTGGGGAGAATGATTTCCTTGTTTGGTTAAAAGCATTGACTTGCTCCTGGTACACTTCCTTAAGTACTGGAATGTTAGGACACTCCGATATGGAATGCTCCACACTCTCACAAATTGAGCAACCCTTCTCGGTCCTTCAAATATTAGACACCTCGTGTCACCTATTAACTTCTAAACTTTCCACCTTCCATGACAACTTGGCAATTTTTGAGAGCAAATCTTCCCGATCTCTCAAATCATACATCCCTCCCCCATGTGCTTGATTATTACCCGGAGAAGACCTCAGTACATCGGTGGGATCTGTTATATCCCAAGATTAGGTATTTTGTGCCAATGTACTAAAGTAGTCTAGGGCCTCATCGGGGTCCTTGTTTAAGAACTCGTCATTACACATCTTGTCAATGAATTGTCTATGGCCCGGTGTGATCCCTTCGTAGAAGAAACTCACCAATTGCCATGATTCAAAACCATGATGTGGAATGGATTGAAGCAATTCCTTATAGCGATCCCAACAGTTGTAAAATTGCTCATTGGGCTTTTCTGAGAAGTTTTGGATTTACTTTTTAAGAGCGGTGGTTCTAGGCACCGGAAAAAATTTGTTCAAAAACTCGGAAAGCATTTGAGCCCAAGAAGTTATGGATCGAGGCCGCAAGGAATTCAAACATGTTTTTGCTTTGTCCTTAAGGGAAAAGAGAAACAATTTCAAGCGAGCTATGTCTTCCATAGAGTGATTAGTGAGGAAGGTTGCAACTATATCCTCGAATTCCTTAATGTGCAAATAAGGATTTTCCTTTTCAATTCCGTGGAATGTAGGAAGTAGTTGCAACATTCCCGGCTTAACTAGGAAGACATGAGTTTGGACCGGTAAGAGAATGTATGAGGGAGTGGTGCTACGTGTGGGTTGGAGAAAATCCCACATTGACCTCGCCGGAGGATCAATGGAGATATTGTTCCCTTCATTCCTAGGAGGGAAATGCATTCTAGGGTTAGGCATTCTAGGGTTTTGCATTCCCCCACCCCTTTGGACATTAGCCTCCTAATTATCAAAGTCATCACCGGCATCCTCGGGTGGGTCTTGGTCAATATTCATGTTGGGGTCCAAGGGTTGTCTAACCAATCTATTATAGTCGTCCCGTCCCCACATACAATCCAATATCTACAATAAAAACAAGTAAACAAAAGTATATACAAAGAGCAACGTACCTCAGCCCGTGATGAGAATTCACGGGACTTACCTCCGTCGTCCTGAAAATCACCTTCTCAATTCAATGTTTTGCCTTCCCTGACAATGGCGCCAAAAATGCATGATATTTTCCGTTGTTGTCCCTAATCCCCGAACATCATCCCGTAATAGGTGTATGACTTATACGGATAGGGGAGTGTCACTCTCCCTCGGAATGATGCAAGAAATGGGGTAAACGGATGTGTGGAATGAAATATGTGTGTGTGTGTGTGTGTGTGAACAAAAGTGCTCCCCAAGCGCAGGGAGACTTTCGAGTGTCATGTTTTACTTGGAAATCGTATTCCAAGGTCGTTTCCTCAGGGAAGGAGGTGAATCGTTTTGAATGTGATTTTGGTAAAAAAGGAAAAGTGTGAAAATCTTTGAGTTTGAGTTTTTGTGATTGTGTTCTTGGTGAAAATGAAATAGGAGAAGTGTTGGCTAATTTTAAGAGGTCATTCCAATGGGAATGCCAAATCAACTCAAGACCTTCCTCCAATGGTGTCTAGATATTTGATTGATACATAGGAAGCACGAGACTAAAATGGAGGTGAGGATTCAAGCATACACTGTGACAAGTCTACGGTGTATCAAGAACTCACAACCATGTCCACACTCAACCTAGTCAAACCAAATCAACGTACACTATGAGGAGGAAAGAAAAAGAGTTGATTTAGCATACCCAAGAGGAGTTTTCCCTTGGATTAGCCAAATTAAAGCTTAGATACTCATATTTAATGCAAGAACAAATGCAATGAAGAGACATTGCGAAGAAATGAATATTGAAACTTAAATCAGTGCAAGAAAACATAAACTACATAAAAGTGCATTTAATACCCACATGAAGAACTTGAAAATGAAAACTTAAATGCAACAATGGTAGAATCTAAGATACTCAACTAAAATTGCAATGTACTTGAAGTAAAATGACATTAAAGACAATAAATGAAGCTTACACTTGTAAAAATCTAAGCTTTCTCTCTCTAATTATGTCTTCTACCTGGAGCTTCTCCCTCTCTATCTCCACAAAGCTTGATAATAATGTAAGGAATTAATGCATTTTCGTCCATGGAGAGCTCCTTAGGTGTGTGACAGGCTTCCAATCAAAAGGGGGCTGACTTGATGGCTTGGGCAGGCTAGGACAAGCCTAGCCTACAACTCCCCTCCCTTGCCTCTTCTCTCTCCTCCTCTTTAATGCTTGAGCCTCCAAAGTGCAGAATGAAGTGATGGGAGGCTTGTATGTGTGTAACAGATATCAGGGGACAAGTGGGAGAAGTGTAGGTGGGGCCCCCAAGTGGCAGAGCTTGAGTTGCAGGCTGTCTGGGCATTCTGGGCAAAACCTTCCGGAAGGTAAATGCAAACCTTCTGGAAGTTTTGTGTAGGATCAGGTGAAACAGCATTCCAGTGAGCAAAACCTTCCGGAAGGTCGATGTAAACCTTCTGGAAGGTTCATTCCAGTAGACAAAACCTTCCGCAAGGTTTTGGTAGTGAATAGGCAGGCCAAGTGTAAACCTTCCAGAAGGTTTATGGCAAAACCTTCCGGAAGGTTTTTAGCCAAATTGCATTTTTCTTGGTTTCTTCACCCTCCAATCCTTCCTTTTAGCCATCCTCTCATCTTCATTGATTTCGAACACTTCAATGGGGGCTTAACTCGAGGCATTTACATCTTTTCACCTACATTTACACAAAACTCCATTAAAGAGAATATCAAACACATTTTCCCCCAAATTCACAACAAAAGCAAGTATAAAAGGGCATAACATCATACAATATATGCAATGTTTTGTGCTAATCATGTCACTCTCCCTTGGGTTCAATGCAAGAAATGGAGAAAATCGTGTGGATGAACAAAAATGAGTGTGTGTGTGCAAAAATGATCACCAAGCGTAGAGAGACTTGCAATGTCGTGTTTTACTTGGAATGGGTATTCCAAGGTCGTCTCCTCAGGGAAGGAAATGTCAAATGTTTAGGAAGGTGATTTGTGAAAGAAATGAAAATTGAAAAATCTTGTAATTTGTGTTTTGGTGAAAATTCAAGAAAGCAAGGTTGACTAATCCATAGAGGTCATTCCAATGGGAATGCAAAATTGACTCAATTCATTAATCCAATAGTGTATCGGTGTTTGATTGATTCGTAGGAAGTGAGGGATTAATGTGGGTGTGTTGGGCAAAAGCATACCCCGTGACAAGTCTACAGTGTATAAAGAGCCCACAACCATGTCCGCACTCAACCTAGTCAAACCAAACACTTTACACTACGAGGAAGAATGAAAGAGATTTGATTTCACATACCCAAAAGAAAATTCCCCTTAGATTAGCTAACTGAAAGTCTAGCTACTCGTAGTAAAAGTAAGAACAAACATAATGTAAATAGACATGGTAATGAAATGAAGCATGAACTTGTATTGATGTAAGAAAAGATTTAAGCTACAAGAGTGAAGTCATTCATAAGCAAATTACAAAGCTTGAAGAGGAAAATACCCAAATGTAGAAATGAAAATGCTAAAATATTTCACTAAGCTTGATTACAACTTAAATAAAAGAGTTTAGAGTGCAAGAGGGACATATTACAAGTAAAATAAAGCTTACTATAATGAAAATGCTGAAGAAAATGTAAAAATCCAACTTTCTCTCTCTAAAACTTCTTAACGGAATTAACATGAGGTCCATATTAATTATCAAAAATTAGTTAGACATAAACAAGGTTAAAACAAACAGCATAATTAAAACATAAAGTAATTTATAATTTAAGGGCATAAAATAAAAGTGCATAATGTAAAAGATGAGTGAAAGAAAACAAATTGTTTTGTAGAATCTCCAGTCTGTTTAGGAAGCAGAAGATCCTGCTTCGAAAAATTCTCTAAAGAACTGTACTTGATTCTGCTCATATTCCTCCAGGCGTCTGTTGATCTGAGTAATATTGGTCTCTACCTCCAGTAAGATCTGTCTATTAGTTTTGTCGTCCCTTGGTATGTATGGTTGATCTTCTTGTGGTGTCAGTGGTATGAATTCCTCAGGTACTTGGAATGGTTCTTCTTGTGGTTCAGGTGATGCTTCAGGTTGGTTTTCCATTCGTGCTCCATGACTTTTTTTTTTAATGAAGTTTTATCTAATGCTCCAAGAGGTTCCACTATTTTCCATGTCGGATTAGTGCTCACACCTTTGTCCTTGCATAACTCAGAAACTAACATAGCATATGGGAGTGAGAGTTTCTTTCTATTGACTATAAGTAACATTTGGTCCATGATTAAGTTCGGCAAGTTGATGGTGTGTCTCATCCCAATTGTATATAGAAAATAAGCCTGCTCAGTATAAAGTTGATTCTTTTGAGCTCGGGGTAGCAAACTGTATGCTGTTATTAAACTGAGAATTATGTATTTGTCTGTCAGGTCCCCTTGTTTTATGTAATTATTCGGGCATCCCCAAACAAATCTTGGATTTCCTGTCAATTCTCTCCCTACTTCATGCAAATCAGGTAGTTCAGTGTAGGGATATTGTGGGTGGGGTGGTCTTTGCATGGGATGAAAAAATTCGGCTATAATAGCTGGTGTAACTTGAAAAACAACACCTCGGACGAACACACGTAATTGTCTTTTTCCAATTATGTCAGCATTACTACAAAATTCTCGCACTAGGCAGTCATAGGCAGGAACAAATATTCTGACATAATGTAACCATCCTCTTGCATCTAGAATTTGTTTTATTCCTATATTTGTGAAATCTTCATAAATAACCGGTTGTTCAACAATGATGGTTTTGGAGATAAAGTTAGCATCATACAGACTTGTTGTTCAAGATTTTCAAACATCACCTCATCGTAGATATTTCCTGTATGAGGTTGTTGTGGAGATGCCTGAGGTGGTGGAGATTGATCCCTTCGTGCCCGGGTTGAAGACTTTCTTGTTCGTTGTCTTGCATCCATATTTTTGACTGGTTCCTGATTTGTAACTGCAGATTGTTTCTCTGAATTTCTGCAATTCTGCTCCTACAAGTTACAAAATTAAATACCACTCTATATATTCTATAAAACTTTGCTAACCACTCTTTTTTGTTTCAAAGAATTGGTTTTATTATTTCTTTATTTGCTATTTTTTGTATTTATTGATTTTTCTACTTATTCTATAGTTATTTACATTTATTTACAGCTATATATATTTAATCCCAAAATTATACATTAGTTGATCATGTCTAGTCAGTGTCAGAACTATCTGGTTCAACAAAATTATTGACACGGTTAATTTCATTTCTCACGTATCTTGTTAACATCGGGGTAGAATAGGATGGCGCCTCAGGATAATCCTTACTCTGCCCATACCTAATCCACCGTAAACGATCTGACACTCGACCTGAAATTGGTTCTGCACATTTATTATATTGTCTCAAATGTTCTGTACGACCACATCTTACACAAGCACAGAGACGATTTGCTCGTCGGTGTTTAGCATATATACTTTTTCCACACAAGGGTCTTGCCTGACTTTCGAATATTTCTAAATTTCTAACATGTCTAGTTTTTTGCATAATCAACATATGTATATCTTTTAGAAAATGACGTAATATCATTAAACTTAACCAAAATAATTTCTCGTCCATTTCTTTGACTTTTAAGGAAGAAAAGAAAAAAATGACTCAAAAAATTATGAAAAATTGACTCACTATCCGGTTCTTTAACGTCTGCCAGTCACAAAGACGAACAAAATTTTTAAATAAAAATTATTATTCTAAAAAAAATAAGTTAATTCACACTCATATCTCCCCAACTTAAATTAAATTCTATTTGTAATGTTAAAACAGTAAACAACATTGAGAAAAACCAGCAATTTGTTGTCTTTCAGCGATTAGGATATCTAGTTTTCACTTAGGAGATTTAATCTGTCAAACAAATTACAATTAATTAGTGATATTATTTATAATTAAATAACAATTAACACACATAAACTGGATCAAATAGTTGCACAGAAGTTACATCTTGAGTAAATCCATTATAATAAGGTTTAAGTCTTTGCCCATTTACTTTGAAAACATTTCCAGTTAATGGATTTTCAATTTCAATTGCCCCATAGTCAAAAACTTGCTTAACTATATAAGGTCCTGTTCATCTAGATCTTAATTTTCCAGGAAATAAACGAAGTTTAGCATTGTACAGTAGAACTTTTTGAGATGGTTCAAAAGATTTTCTCATGATATTTTTATCATGAAAAACTTTTGTTCTTGATTTAGCAATCTTTGCATTTTCATAGGCTTCATTTCTTAATTCTTCTAATTCATTTATTTGTAATTTATGTGTTATTCCAGCTTCATCTATATCAGGATTCATCATTTTGATTGCCCAATATGCTTTATGTTCTGATTCTACAAGCAAATGACATGGTTTACCATTAGGGCTGTCAAAATTCAACACGACACGATTAACCGACACGAATCGACACGAATTAAACGGGTTTGGGTGAGATCTTAACGGGTTTGGGTGATAAACGGGTTGACACGCTAAACACGTTTAATAAACGGGTCGTGTTCGGGTGAGACCTGTCAAACCGTTTATCACACGTTTACCCGTTTAAATAAAATTAATATATTAATAAATTAATAATTATTTTAAAAAATTAGCAAGAAAAAAAGAAGTAAAGAAATCAATACAAAAAAAAAAAGTAAAATAGTAGTTCAAAAACAAAGGAGGGGAGATGGAGAGAACACTTCAAAGACAAAGGCAAACCAATGCCTTTTGTTTTTGTCCCACATTGGAAAATGAGGGGAGATGGGGAGAGTTGAGTTGCGTATAAAAGACAATGACCTCTTTCATTTTTTTTAAGCCTTCAAGTCTAATTTTTATGAGATTTGACTAAAAATTCCTCTTTTTTGAGGTATGTACAATTGACAATAAAAAAAAGTGGAGTATTAAAATTTGTTGATATAATTTTTTTAAAATTAAACGGGTTAAACGAGTCATGTCGTGTTACTCGTTTATTAAACGAGTCATGTTCGTGTTGCGATTTTTTACCCGTTTATTAAATGTGTCGTGTACGGGTTTACATATTTTTAACCCATCACCCGTTTAACCCGACACATAACCGTTTAACCCGACACGTTTGACACCCCTATTTACCATAAACTAAACGATAAGGAGACATTCCTAGAATAGTCTTATACGCAGTACGGTAAGCCCACAGTGCATCCGTTAATCTTAAAGACCAATCTTTACGATCTGGATTTACTGTTTTTTCTAAAATGTATTTTATCTCCCTATTAGCTAATTCAGCTTGTCCACTTGTCTGCGGATGATATGGAGTGGATATTTTATGAGAAATCAAGTATTTTTTCATCAGGTTTTCAAAAAATTTATTACAAAATTGTAATCCACCATCACTGATGATTGTTCGAGGAATCCCAAATCTGGATAAAATATTTTCTTTTAAAAATTTGATCACTATTTTGTGATCATTATCTCTACATGGAATTGCCTCTACCCATTTAGAAACATAGTCAACTGCAACCAAAATATATAGATATCCAAAGGATGGGGGAAATGGTCCCATAAAATCGATGCCCCATCAATCAAAAATTTCAATAACTAAAATGGGGTTTAAAGGCATTATATTTCTTTTCGAAATATTCCCCATTCTTTGACATCTGTCACAGTTTAAACAAAAGATATAAACATGTAAAACCCGAGAAAAATTCAACCTTTGTGAAAAAGGGCAAAACGGTAAATTGCCACTACAGTACAGGTTGTATGTAACGCCCCAAATACCACCCTGGACGGCATTACCCTATGAAACCATTCATGTCATGAGAGCAACTAAATATATATCCATCAACTAAGAAACATTCTTAATTTTAACAAAATTTGGGCAGAGTCTCCTTTGTACAGGAAGCTCCACCCAAAAATCACAACCTGTACGTTTATAATGCATTGACCACACCGGGTCTATCTAACCATCAAATCCAAAACATTTTATTCACCATATATACTATCCTTAACATTATCCCAAAAGAATAAGCCAAACCATGGCCATTTACATCCCAAAAGAATTATATGTAACTTCGCAGCGGAATAACAAAAGCATAAACCATACATAGTCTCAAAATACATTCTCTAGTCTAAAACGTAAGGAAATATAATCCTACACAACCGTCTCGGGATCTATGTTCCCATCCATCGAAGCCTACCAATGCTCTGACTCGTCAGCTCTGAACTCCTCTCCTAGCACATAATCTGAAAAATATTGTTTGTAGGGGGGTGAGCACTAGGCTCCGTAGCAACATTCCTCCCAAACTCAAACAAGGTTTTGAAAAGCATTTAAAAAGGTCGGTCTCACTTTTCACAAATAGCATATATATAACATTTGAAAGAAAACAGGACATTTTCAAGTAGATCTCAAGTTTAAGGAACAACGGTAATTGAATGAGTAAAAGAAACCACTATACATTTATCAAACCATTTCCAAATATAATCCAGTCCTCCATTCACAATTTCCAACAATTCTTTCGGTGGGTAGCATACTTTAAGGTAACCTCCACCCCCCGTTTAGGTCATCTTTGATTCTCAAGCATCCTTACAAGGAACCTCTTGAGAATGGGTGAGCATCCTTACAAGGAACCTCTCACAAATCATTTCATGGCTTCCCAAGCATCCTTACAAGGAACCTCTTGGGAAGGGGGTGAGCATCCTTACAAGGAACCTCTCACAATTCACTTCATGGCTTCCCAAGCATCCTTACAAGGAACCTCTTGGGAAGGGGTGAGCATCCTTACAAGGAACCTCTCACAATTCACTTCATGGCTTCCCGAGCATCCTTACAAGGAACCTCTTGGGAAGGGGTGAGCATCCTTACAAGGAACCTCTCACTCATGCTCATCCAAACACCATACAAGAAATACCATACCAACAATTTTCTCAAATAACAAACAATTCCACAAATCCCCCAATTCATCACAATTTCCCCAAATCCGCAATTCTGACAAGTGATATTTCGATAGAGCAATTTAAGAAAACATATACGAGAGATCATTCACAATATCATTTTAATTCCCAACACCAAGCACTAGAGTTTTTAAAACCAAGATTGAGGGAATATAGAGAGAAAAATCCATATTTCTCAAAAACTAGGATTGAGAGTAAAAACAAGAGATTTAGTAGTTACCCAACCATAACATTGTTTAAAACATGATAATATTTGCATAGACATCAAGAATCAAAAGGTTTCCTAACATACATCTAGGATTTTAAGTCAAAAGATACATATACACACACATATATATATATATATATAGCCCTAGCCTCAATGAACAAGAGTGAGAGAAAACCCCTACCTCTTCCTTAGTTTGGTGTGAAGACCTTGAGGATTGATCTACTTTGAGGTGAGAATCCCCTTCCTTCTTCCTCCCCCAAGGCTCTCTAGGGTTAGAAATGGGGAAAATGGGTGAAGGAGACGGTTTTGGTGTATTTAGAAGGCAAGAATTGGGGAAAATCGCGAACTGATCTGGGTATATATAAATGGTACCGTCCGGACTGTGCCTTGGGCGTCCGGACGCTGGCAACTCTCTGTCCCAGTTTTCTGTCCCAACTTCCAGAGCAGTTTTCACCTATTTAGATCTCGAATTGGAGAATTTTCATGAGACACACTTTTGTAGCCCTAGATGTCTACTATCTACTGTAAAAATTTCAGATCAATTGGACTTAAGGATAAAAAGTTATGGCCAAATTACTAAGAAGTGTCCAAAATCCTAAATTCCCAAATTTTCTCTAAAATGTGTTTTAACTCCAAAATACTTCCTAACTTCTAATACACCTCATATTACCTCTCTCAAGGTTTTTCGACCTTCCGGACTCAATGAAAACCTTATTTTGACCTAAAAACCTTTAGAAACTTGTCTATTCACCCTTTCCAAGTTTAAACATCTTCGACACGTAAACTTCCCAATCAAATTATCTCCATAGTATGTATTCCTACGGTTTATTCTTATGTCACTACTTATATCCACATTTTTACAACAATTATTTAATATATATCTATATACATATATAAAAGAACATGCGGGGTGTTACATTGTAAACCTGAATTTTTCTAGAACTCGGATGACGAAACGGACCTCACCGTTGGATTCGTCTCGCGAAATCTAGTTACCACGTCAAATTTCGTGGAATTCCGAGATAGTCGGATTTTTCGCGTTTTACGAGACGAACGGGCCCCGGGTGACCCTGTACACGAAATTTTTATAAAGTTTCCAGGTTTGGGGAAATATTAAACACAAGTTAAAATAAAAATAATTCGAACTTGAACCGGAGCGAAATTTAATCGTTTCGGGATTAAAACGGACCCGGAATTAAATAGGACGTGTGGCGAATTGTGGGCCAAGTATTCTAAAATATAAATAGGGGGAAAAATTAGATTTTTCCCCATTGTTCAGCCGGTTTCAGCCGATAGAGAGAAAGAGGGAGAAAAGAGAGAAAAACTCACCTTCTCTCTACGATCTACGGCGCTACGGACCTCGAATCCACGCAAGCCAAGAATTAAAGTCGCTCTACTCATCGAGGGCTACGCGGCTATACCAAAAAGCGCAAGTTTTACCGAAGATTAAGGTACGGGATTTTCGAGAAGTGAGGGTTTTTGGCTTGAATCGGGTCTTGGAACTTCCCTTGGTCGTTCCTCACGCTTCAAGAGGTAGGGTTTCTTCCTACTAAGGTTTATTCCAAGCCTATAATGTTTTTATGGAATGGGTAGGATGATAGCCTATGTGTCTCTTGCCTATTGTTGTGAAATTGGGTGAATTGGGTATTGAAATGGGTAAAGGAAATCCTAACTTGGATGAATATTTAGAAGTTACTAATTGTGATTTCTATGAATTGGATATGTGAAATGAACCCAATGTAAATTCATGTGTTATATGAAATTGTGGGCGTGTTATGTGTTTATATATATGCCATGAAATTTTAGTATGTTGATAACATGCTTGAGATTTGTATTATGGGAATTATATGCTTTTGATATGATTTTGCCATAGAATATGAGAAATGTGTTGAGAATGTTCATATGTCACTCATATCATATCGAACATTGTATTGGTGTTGCAATGGAGCACCACATTTCATATGCACGGGAACATCGCATTTTAGGAGGTGTGTGTGCATGGTTATTTGTCTTCACCACACATGGTGGATGACGAGTGAGCTCGGGTAATATGGGTCGATGACCTAGACGAGTCGAATGGTTTATATGTTGATAGGGTTGGGGTAGCAAGAAGGGCTAGAAAATCCCTCGGGTGAGAGACCCGGTGATTGGATACGCACTCCGTTGGTATAAGAGCCCATAAAGTGTGTCGGTGTACGCGGAACCGTTGGTGGAAGTCCATGAATTCCGTGTAGGTTGGGTGACCTTTGGTGTGAGTCCATGAACATCCACCCCTTACAAAGACCCTAGAATGAAATGTCATTTGATGTGGAACATAAATGACGGATTGGTACACATTGGCACTTGCATGTATAGAGGAGCCGGGAAGGGCTCGGTTGATGTGCATGAGTGAGTCTCACCTCATTTCATAGCATGACATTACATGTTTCAACATGGAATATATTCTTGTTGTGGATTGTTGATTGATAGCATGTGACATTTCATATGCATTTAGGTTGGGGAGTAGCCTCTCTAGGAGATATCCTATTGAGCGTGGCTCACCCTTTATGGGAAAAACATTTCAGGTGTGGGTTTTGCTCCGGCGGATGGCTCATTTGGAGAGCATCAAGCATGAAGGGGGCCGGCTTGTGGCCTTAGTTTAAGTTTTGTAAAACCTTTAACAAAATTCCATTTTGATGTATATATATTATGGAATGAATTGTAATAGAGATTGTATGAGTTGGGTATTATATGGAAAATCTCATTAAACATGTATTGAATGAGTTTGGAGTGTATGGGGTAGCTTTAAGGATGGTTTGGAGGGGAAAGAAATCCATTTTTATGCTCACAGTCTGAAAACCTACCGGAAGGTGTGTGTCGGCCTTCCGGAAGGTTTTGCTAAAAACCCCAGCTTGCCTTGCTCACAGCTAATACCTTCCGGAAGGTTTTGCCCACTGGAATGAACCTTCCGGAAGATTTTAGCTACTGGAGTAAAACCTACCGGAAGGACTTGTCTACTGGAGTGGACCTTCCGGAAGGTTTTGCCTTGGGTTTCTTTTTGACTGCCGAGTTCTTCCGGAAGGTTTTGTTTTCTGGAATGAACCTTCCGGAAGGTTTTGGCTACTGGAATGGACCTTCCGGAAGGTTTTTGCTACTGATGTCGACCTTCCGGAAGTTCTTGAAATTGATCTTTTTCATGTAACAGTTCCTTCAGCGACCTTCCGGTAGGTGTATGTCGACCTTCCGGAAGGTTTTTCCAAAAACTTGAAATTTTCAAAATGCTTAGCCATGCTTTTGGGCTTTGTTTTCTTTGGTTTCTATGACATAAATGGACATAAATGAAGGTATAATTGACCTTGTGGATGGTAAATCCGATTAAAAGCATGTGAGTGACGTGGTGTCGGGTTATACGACTATCACGAGTATTTCCGCGGGTTGACGGATGGTCAACGGTTAATAAAGGACCCCCGGAAATTTGGGGCGTCACAAACATCTTTAAAAAGAGTTGCCCAATAAAATCCACACTGCAAAATTTTAGCAGCGGTTTTCTTTAACGCAAAATGACCTCTGCAAGCTTCAGAGTGACAAAACTGAATAACCTGACTGATTTCATGATTAGGTACACAACGTCTTATTATTTGATTTTTACAGTATTTAAACACATAAGGATCTTCCCAAAAAAAATTACGTACCTGTAAACCCCCACATGTAATAGAACTTGTACCAGCTATGTTTGATATACAAATGTATGTTGTATAAGTTTGGGTTGGTGTTGGAAGGGTTTGGAATGGAGTGGAAATGTGAAATGTGAATGCGCAGAGCATTTGGGCAGATTAGGCAAAGCGTACCGGTACGCCGAACTCCAGTAGCCTTAGCGTACCGGTATGCGTACCAGTACAGTTTGGCTAACTTCCTGATTTTCTGATCTCCTCCTCTCCTGAGCTATCCCCAAGCTACCTTTTTATCCTTATTTGTCTCAAATAGTTTGGGAGGATGTTGCTACAGAGCTTAGTGCTCACCCCCTACAAATAATATATTTTCAGATTATGATTTAGAGGAAAGGCTCGGAGTTGCCGAGCAGGTGCCTTTGGAAGCTCAAGCTGATAGGCATGTAGATCCGGAGGGAACTGTATAGGATCGTTCTTATTATGTTCTAGACGAGGAGATTCCTTTTGAGAATATTGTTCATATTAATATTTTTGTTATTCCGCTGCAAATTAATAGTTGATTTTTGGAATGTAATTGCCATAGTTAGGCATATTCTTTTGGATGTATTGGCCATGGTTTGGTCTATTCTTTTGGATGATGAATGAAAGTTTCTTTGTTTATGAAATTTATTAGTTGCTCTCATGATGTGAATGGTTTTAGATAGTAATGTCGTCCAAGGGAGATTTTGGGGCGTTACAAATTTTGGTATTAGAGCCTAGGAATTAGGTCTTACATGAGAGCTGTAGGTTAGGGATTACCACCAGAGATGTAGGATTAGGTTGAAGGAAATTATTGATTTAAATTTTTATGCAAGCATCATGCTTTAGATTAAGGTGATAGTTAGGATGTCTTGTACATCAAGGAACTAAACTGTGAATTGATGTGCAGGATGGACGGTAGACGTGGACGTGGACGAGGACGTGGTGGCCAAGCACACCCACCACCACCACCTCCAGACGCCATGAATGGTATTTATCAATGCTTAAGGGAGCTAACCACTCTGGTACAACACCAGAATGGAAACAACAACCACAATGGTGGGGTTCATCCCTTAGCTCAAGTGTCGGGCAACGGAGATGAAAATCGAAGGATGGTAGTTCTTCGAGAATTCTTACGCCAACACCCACCTACCTTCCAAGGAAGCTCTAACCCTGTGGATGCGGATAGATGGATTCGCCGGGTGAAGAAGATGTGTGATGGCATGGGAGTTGCCGAGGATCTTCGGGTCGGATTAGCTATATATCTATTAGAGGGGGAGGCAGATCATTGGTGGGACTCAGTGAAGAGAAGGAGGAGCACGAATACTCTTACTTGGGAGGAGTTTGATCAAATCTTCCAAGACAAGTATTTCCCTGAATCGGTCCGAGACAAGATGAGTGCAGATTTTCTCGCTCTATGACAGGGTAGCATGACGGTGACGGAGTATGAGGGAAATTTTGATGAGCTATCCCGTTATGCCACGGAGTTCATATCTACCGAAGCCAGGAGGGCCAAACACTTTTAGCAGGGCTTGAGGCCTGCCATCAGGGAGAAGCTTGTGGCTCTCAAGATCCGGGACTATGGCGATCTTGTTGACAGAGCTGCACTGGTGAAAGAGACACAGAGGACAACCAGAGGCGACAAAACTTCATGAGGGGAGGTCTGATCCGGACGGGTGCTAGTGGCAATGGAGTGTAAAGGGTGGCACCATACCGTCGCCCAAACCAGGCGGTTGGACAGAGACTTCAGATAGCTCGAGGAGTTGGAGGCGTACCAGAGAGAGTAGGCACTGATCCACGTCAATGCTTCGCATGTTTAGGTTTCGGGCACTTCAAAAATAACTGGCCATTTTTTCAACAAAGACCAATCAAGCAGCAGGACAAGTAAATGCAAACAAGCCACTCCTACAGAAGCCGCTACAACAGAGACCGTTAGGAGCTCCAGTCCCAGTCGGTGCAAATCAGGGAAGAGTGTTTGCTTTGACCCAACCGTAGGAAGACGTTTCCGATGCAGTTGTGGAAGGTATCGTTCTTCTTTATAATTCTTGGGCCCGAATTTTATTTGATCCTGGTGCGACTCATTCATTCATACGCACTACCTATGCTCTTAATTTGGGATTGGAATTTAAGAAGTTAGAACATGTTTTGAGTATTGTCATGCCTACGGGAGAACTGTTGGATACAAAAAGGGTGTGTAGAGGTTGCGTGCTTCGAATTGGGGAGCAAGAATTGATTGTAGATTTGGTTGCATTAGACATGAAGGGGTATGACGTAATATTTGGGATGGACTTGTTGTCCACTTTCCGTGCGGTAATGGATTGTTTTCGCAAGCGGATTTCATTTCAATTACCAGGAGGGGTAGTTTTTAGTTTCAGGAATGATCAAAATTCTTTCCATCCATTCCCTACTACAGGTAGTAGATTCTTATAAGCTAAGGCGGGGAGCCACTTGAGTTTCTTAGCTAGCTTGATGGGAGATGATTGGGATAGATCCCAACCAGACGTGGTATTGATAGTGTCGGATTTTCCAGATGTCTTTCCAGATGAACTACTTGGGTTACCCCCACACAGAGAGATCGAGTTTGCCATCGATCTATATCCAGGAACCGAACCCATATCCATTGCTCCTTATAGGATGGCACCCTTGGAGTTAAAGGAGCTAAGGAAGCAGTTGGACCATCTGTTGACTATTGGGTTTATCTGTTTAAGCACTTCACCTTGGGGAGCCCCGGTCCTCTTTGTGAAGAAGCATGACGAGACACTTCGACTATGCACGGATTACTAAAGGTTAAATCAGGTGACAGTGAAGAATAAATATCTGTTGCCATGAATCGATGATTTATTCGATCAATTGAGGGGTTCTAAGTATTACTCCAAGATTGATCTTCGCACAGGATATCATCAACTACAGATCAAGGAGGAGGATATTCCTAAGAAAGCTTTTCGTACCAGGTATGGTCATTTCGAATATACGGTAATGCCGTTCGGACTGACTAATACTCCTGCAGCCTTTATGGATTTGATGCACAGGGTATTCCGGCCGTATCTAGATTAGTTTGTTATCGTGTTTATTGATGACATATTGATTTATTCACGGACACAAGGGGAACATGAACGCCATCTCTCGATTGTGCTACAAACATTGAGAGAGCATAAGTTGTATGCTAAGATGAGCAAATGCGAGTTCTGGATGGAGGAAATGAAATTCCTTGGCCATGTCGTGTCGGAACAAGGCGTAGCTGTTGACCCCGCAAAGATTGAAGCCGTGAGGAAATGGGAACCACCAAGGAATGTGACCGAAGTACGTAGTTTCCTGGGATTAGCAGGCTACTACTGGAGGTTTGTGGAAGGGTTCTCAAAGCTCGCGATGCCAATAACCCACCTCACCAAGAAGGGGGAAGGATTCTTGTGGACTCAAGCGTGTGAACAAGCCTTTCGCGCCTTGAAGGAGAGGTTGACAACAGCCCATGTCCTCATTATTCCTAGCAGTGGGGAAGGATACAAGGTTTACACCAATGCTTCGTTACGAGGGTTAGGATGTGTGCTAATGCAGGGAGGCAGGGTAGTCGCGTATGGATCGAGACAACTAAAGATTCATGAGCAGAACTATCCCACTCACGACTTAGAGCTCGCCGCTGTGGTCTTTGCTCTTAAATTGTGGAGGTGTTACCTGTATGGAGAAAAGTTTCAAGTGTTTTCTGATCATAATAGTCTCATAAGAGTCTCAAGTATATATTCACAGAGAAAGATTTGAATATCCGACAAAGAAGGTGGATCGAATATTTGGAAGATTACGATTTCACGCTCAACTACCATCCGGGGAAGGCTAATGTAGTAGCAGATGCACTGAGTAGGAAGTCTCGGGGAGAAATCAATGTTCTTATGGTTAATAGGCAGAAGATGATTGATGCTTTGGAGGACTTTGATCTATTGGTGGATAGGTAGGGGGATCGACCATGCTTAGTCAATCTTGTAGCTCAACCAATTCTCCGACAACGGATTGTAGAGTTGCAACGATTAGACACAGAGTTGGAAACTATCCGGGATAGATTGAAGAGGAATGAGGTTGTTGAGAACTGGTCCATACACGATGACGAGTTAAAGTTTCGTGGAAGACTATGTGTACCAAACAATGACCAAGTAAGGGAAGAAGTGTTGGGTGAGTGTCATCATTCAAAATTCTCCATACATAGAGACATGAAACGTCAATATTGGTGGAAAGGGATGAAGCAAGACATGGCTAAGTACATTGCAAAGTGCGCGGTGTGTCAGCAGGTGAAGATTGAGCATCAGAAACCCGGAGGATTACTACAGTCCTTACCTATCCCAGAGTGGAAGTGGGATCACATCACCATGGATTTCGTGTCTGGCTTTCCACGGACTTCACGTGGGCATAATGTTGTATGGGTCATCCTTGATAGACTCACCAAGTCCGCTCATTTCTTGAGTATGAAGACCACTGACACTTTAGAGACCTTGAGCAAGCTTTATAGTCGCGAAATTGTTAGATTGCATGGAGTTCCACTCTCTATTGTGTCGGATCGTGATTCTCGTTTTGTGGCACAATTTTGGCAAACTCTACAACGAGCTATGGGGACAGAGTTACACTTTAGCACCGCCTTTCATCCCCAAACGGATGGCCAATCCGAGAGGGCGATACAAATTTTGGAAGACATGCTACGAGCTTGTGTGTTGGACTTCAAGGGAAGTTGGAGTGATCATTTTCCGCTGGTGGAGTTCGCATATAACAACAGCTATCAGGCAAGTATTGGAATGGCTCCTTATGAGGCATTGTATGGAAGACCATGTAGGTCCCCGACTTGTTGGTTGGAAGCTGGAGAAAGTAGTTTGTTTGGGCCAGAGATTGTTCGGGAGACTACAGAGAAAATTCAACTTATCCGAGAGAGACTACGCACGACACAAAGTAGACAGAAAAGCTATGCGGATAGAAGACGAAGACCTTTGGAATTCCAAGAGGGGGACTATGTGTTCCTCAAAGTGTCACCCAAGAAGGGAGTGTTGAGATTCGGCAAGAAGGGAAAATTAGCTCCAAGGTATATCGGACCATTCGAAGTGATCAAAGCGGTGGGCAAAGTGGCGTATCAACTTCGATTACCAGCTCAGTTGTCAGGAGTACATGACGTGCTCCACGTGTCAATGTTGAGAAAATGTCAATCGGATACAACACACGTCGTAGATTTAGAGGATATTGAAGTTCAAGATGGAGCAACATATGAAGAACAACCGGTGAAGATTCTGGATACCAAAGAGAAGGTGCTCCGCAATAAAGTCATTCAATTGGTGAAAGTTTTGTGGCAACATCATGGGGTGGAGAAAGCTACTTGGGAACCAGAGCTGGAGATGCGAGAGAAATATCCTCAATTGTTCGCTACTTGAGGTAACTTTCGAGGACGAAACTCTCTTTAAGGGGGGTGGATTGTAAACCCCCACATGTAATAGAACTTGTACCAGCTATGTTTGATATACAAATGTATGTTGTATAAGTTTGGGTTGGTGTTGGAAGGGTTTGGAATGGAGTGGAAATGTGAAATGTGAATGCGCAGAGCATTTGAGCAGATCAGGCAAAGCGTACCGGTACGCCGAACTCCAGTAGCCTTAGCGTACCGGTATGCGTATCGGTACGGTTTGGCTGACTTCCTAATTTTCTGATCTCCTTCTCTCCTAAGCTATCCCCAAGCTACCTTTTTATCCTTATTTGTCTCAAATAGTTTGGGATGATGTTATAGATACTATAGGTGGTGGTATGTTGGGCCTAGAAGGGGTCAATCAATTAAAAAAATACATAGGCCTTGTATTTTAAAATTTTGGTAAATTTACTTTAGTAGTATGATAAATCATAAAACTAAATGTTTTTAGGATAAACTAACATTAAAAATGAATTCGGAACGTCTAAAAACCTTAGGGTGGTCATAGAGATCAAAATGGAGATAGTTAGTGGCAAAATTGTAATTTCAAGGAAAAATGTAATTTTTGGCCCTGTGAACAGTAAAAATCGGGAATGGGCAGGTTTAAAACACCATTCTCATTCCATTTTTCTCTTATTCTTTCACTCCACTCTCAACCCACACCTCTTAGAACCCTAAAGGAAGACTAAGGGAGAAAGAAAAAGGAGGAAGGAGGTCTATAGAGCTTGGGTTTAGCTTGGAAATCTTGATTCAAGGTATGGGTTTTCTTCCTATTATCTTACATTGAGGATAGGGCTTATATATATGTATTCTTTTGACTCTAAATCCTATATGTATGCTATGAAATCTTTGATTCTTGATATTCTTGTAAATATTACCATGTCTTGAACAATGCTATGGTGGAATAGCTACTAAATCTCTTTTCTTGATTTAAAACCCTAATTTTTAAGAGAAATGGATTTTTCTCTTGATTTTTCTTTTGTCCTTTATTTCAAAACTTTAGTGCTTTGTATTGAATAACAAAATGGTATTGTTGATGATCTCTTGCATATTTTTCTTGAAATTGCTTCGTTAGAAGAACACCTATGGAATTGGGGTTTTTGATTTACTTGGGAAATTGAGAAATTTGTTGGGGATTGTATCTCTTATGGATGTTTGGATGACCGTGGGTGGCTGTTGACTGGGTATCGTAGAGTGGGTAGATGCGTTTCTTACTCCGTGCGGGTTTGAATTTTTCCTATCACTCATAGTGGGGTTGGTGCCTTGCAAGGACCAAACCACTATTCGCTCATGGGTACCGAGGCTGAGGGTTAGTATACTATTCCTGGGTTGGATTCGTCACTGCCGATGCGTCGGTATACGCCCTTCCTAAAGTTGAATATCCTTGAGAGGATTGGGTGTGTGTGTGTGTGGGCCAGGATATTCTCGATGTGTTTATTCATGCGATATCATACATCATACTTGAGATACATATTGTTGTTGAGATACAAGTTGTGGTTTGAATTACATTGTGAGCTATGGTTTATATTGAATTGTTGAAATTGTTCATTTTGGAAATTGGTTTTACTTCTCAATTTACTTCATTGATATTGCTTACACTTGAGATCGGATAAATTATCACAATTTCCTTTCGAAATTTATATATGATATTTGTGAAATGAGACCGACTTGTTTTACATGTTTTCTAAACCTTGTTTGAGTTTGGGAGGATGTTGCTACAGAGCTTAGTGCCCACCCCCTACAAATAATATATTTTCAGATTATGATTTAGAGGAAGGGCTCGGAGTTGCCGAGCAGGTGCCTTGGGAAGCTCAAGCTGATGGGCATGTACATCCGGAGGGAACTGTATAGGATCGTTCTTATTACGTTCTAGACGAGGAGATTCCTTTTGAGAATATTGTTCATATTAATATTTTTGTTATTCCGCTGCAAATTAATAGTTGATTTTTGGAATGTAATTGCCATAGTTGGGCATATTCTTTTGGATGTAATGGCTATGGTTTGGTTTATTCTTTTGGATGATGAATGAAAGTTTCTTTGTTTATGAAATTTATTAGTTGCTCTCATGATGTGAATAGTTTTAGATAGTAATGTCGTCCAAGGATTTTGGGGCGTTACAAATTTTGGTATTAGAGCCTAGGAATTAGGTCTTACATGGGAGCTGTAGGTTAGGGACGTGCATGTGGGGCCCTACAGTCACGTGTATGTGGGCGGGCAGGTAGCTGGCGAGCTACTGCACGGGGACGTGCAACCCTTAAGGAGGGTGGATTGTGAGATCCTGGAATCCCACATTGGTTAGGGAGAGGAAAGTTGTTGGGCTTATAAGTAAGCCCCTCGCCTTACTTGGCATAAGGCCTTTTCCCAGGGGTACTGGGAGGAACAAAACCGTGAGGGCCAGTGAGCCCACCCTCCACATCGCATAATATTGTCCGTTTTGGGCCCACTGGCCCTCACAATTTTGTTCCTTCCAGTACCCCTGGGAAAAGGTCTTATGTCATGTAAGGCGAGGGGCTTACTTATAAGCCCAACAACTTTCCCCTCCCTAACCGATGTCGGACACCAGGATCTCACAATCCACCCCCCTCAGGGCTGCACGTCCCTGTGCAGCAGCTCGCCAGCTACCTGCCCGCCCACTATACGCGAGCACGGCAGGGGCCCACACTCGGTCCAGGTGAGAGTCGGCTCTGATACCAACTTGTAACACCCCACCCTCCACATGGCATAATATTGTCCGCTTTGGGCCCACTGGCCCTCACGGTTTTGTTCCTCCCAGTACCCCTGGGAAAATGCCTTATGCCATGTAAGACGAGGGGCTTACTTATAAGCCCAACAACTTTCCTCTCCCTAACCGATGTGGGATTCCAGGATCTCACAATACCACCCCCCTTAAGGGCTGCACGTCCCCGTGCAGCAGCTCGCCAGCTACCTGCCCGCCCACATACACGTGACTGCAGGGCCCCACACTTGATCCAGGCGAGAGTCGGCTCTGATACCAACTTGTAACACCCCACCCTCCACATGGCATAATATTGTCCGCTTTGGGCCCACTGGCCCTCACGGTTTTGTTCCTCCCAGTACCCTTGGGAAAAGGTCTTATGCCATGTAAGGCGAGGGGCTTACTTATAAGCCCAGTAAATTTCCTCTCCCTAACCGATGTGGGATTCCAGGATCTCACAATCCACCCCCCTTAAGGGCTGCACATCCCCGTGCAGTAGCTCGCCAGCTACCTACCCGCCCACATACACGTGACTGCAGGGCCCCGCCCAACAACTTTCCTCTCCCTAACCGATGTGGGATTCTAGGATCTCACAGTACCTCACTTAGGAACTTATTTTTATCAGTCCAGGTATAATTAGAAGGAATAGTACCAGTAGCTAAATAATTGGCTATATCAGCATACCTTGGTACTTCGGTTATTGCAAATAGTTGTTCATCTGGAAAGGTTTCTCTAATTGGAGTTGGTTCTTTCTTTATATCATAATCTAACCTTGACAAGTGATCTGCTACCACATTTTCTACTCCCTTCTTATCTTTAATTATAAGATCAAATTCTTGAAGTAACAAAATCCAACGCAAGAGACGTGGCTTCGCATCTTTTTTTGTAAGTAAATATTTTAAAGCTGCATGATCTGTAAATACAACAATTGACGATCCAACCAAATATGATCAAAATTTATCTAATGCGAATACAACAACAAGTAATTTTTTTCTGTGGTTGAATAGTTCATTTGTGCATCATTTAGAGTTTTGTTTGCATAGTAAATAACATATGGTTTTTTATTCTTTCTTTGACCTAATACAGCTCCTACCGCGTAATCACTTGCATCACACATTAACTCGAAGGGTAAAGACCAGTCAGGAGGTTGAATGATAGGTGCAGAAATAAGCATATTTTTTAATTTATCAAATGCTAATTGACATGCATCATTCCATTCAAATATTATATCTTGGCATAGAAGATTACAAATTGGTCTAGATATTGAACTAAAATTTTTAATGAATCTTCTATAAAAACCAGCGTGACCTAAAAAAGATCTAACATCTTTTACAGTTTTAAGTGAAGGAAGATTAGCTATTAAGTCAATTTTGGATTTATCGACTTCAATTCCTTTTTTAGAAACTGTGTGACCTAAAACAATACCTTGTGTCACCATGAAATGACATTTTTCCCAATTTAAGACAAGGTTTGTTTCTTTACATCTAATCAGTACTATTTCCAGATTTTCTAAACATAAGTGAAATGAATCACCATATACTGAAAAGTCGTCCATAAAAACTTCTAGGTGTCGTTCTACCATATCACTGAATATACTTAACATGCAACGCTGAAAAGTAGCTGGAGCATTACATAACCCAAAAGGCATCCTTGTATAAGCAAAAGTTCCAAACGGACATGTGAATGTAGTTTTTTCTTGATCATCTATTGCAATTTCAATCTGATTATAACCAGAATATCCATCTAGAAAACAATAATATGCATGACCAGCTATTCTTTCAAGTACTTGATCTAGGAATGGTAACGAAAAGTGATCCTTTCTGGTGAGAGAATTTAGTTTTCGATAGTCAATACATACACGCCAACTTGTGACTGTACGCATTGGGACTAATTCGTTTTCTTGATTTTTTATTACAGTAACACCAGACTTCTTTGGAACTACTTGTGTAGGACTGACCCATTTACTATCAGATATAGGATAAATAATATTAGCATCAAGTAGTTTAAGTACTTCTTTGAGAACTACCTCTTTCAAATGGGGATTTAATCTTCTTTCCATTTGACGAGATGGTTTAGCATTTTCTTCTAAGTAAATACAATGAGTACATAGAAGTGGACTTATACCTTTAATATCTACTATTGTCCATCCAATAACAGTTTGGTGATTTTGCAAGACTTTTGTCAGTTCTTTTTCCTAAGTTTCAGATAATTTTGATGATATTATAACTAGATTGATTTCATTTTCTCCTAGAAAAACATATTTTAGATTGGTTGGAAGAGGTTTTAATTCCGGCTTAAAAACTTTGACAGTAGATTCTACAAGTTTTGGTAACAATTCTTCATATTGAAGATTATTTCTGGATATTTTTTCAGATTCGACTTCAGGTATTGATTCTAATGCAAATAATTTCTTTTCTAAAAAGTTCTTTTCAAAAAAACTTTGAGTTAAAGTCTCCACATAATTTACTTCTTGTATTTCTTCTTCTTCTTCTCTAGGCCGTTTTGCACTTTTAAAAACATTTAATTCCAAAGTCATATTTCTGAATGATAGTTTCATGACTCCATTCCTACAATTTATCAATGCATTTGATGTAGCTAGGAATGGTCGACCCAAAATCAGAGGTATGTATTCAGATGCACATGACTAACAACATGTCTCTGTGTCTATAACAATAAAATCTGCTGGGAAATAGAATTGATCAACTTGAACAATAACATCTTCCACAATTCCTCGTGGAGTTTTTACTGATCGGTCTGCTAACTGTAATTTAATACTAGAAGGTTTTAATTCACTTAATCCTAATTGTGTATATACTGAATATGACATTAAATTACAACTAGATCCAAGATCTAGTAGGGCTCGTTTTATTTGAAAATTTCCAATGAAACATGTGACTGTAGGACTACCCGGATCTTTGTACTTAAGAAGCATATCATGTTGTATTATAGTATTAACTTGTTCAGTTAAAAATGCATTCTTTGGTACATTAGTTCTTCTTTTTATGGTGCAAAGATCTTTTAAAAATTTAGCATAAACAGGAACTCGTTTTGTGGCATCTAACAAAGGAATATTAATCTTTACCTGTTTAAATAACTCAAGAATATCAGACTGATCTTTTTCAGATGATAGTTTCTTGACCCTTTGAGGAAAAGGTAAAGGAATAAGACATGGAGGATCTTTTTCACTTTGTACTTCTTCTTGCTTTTTAACTAAAGGTTCAAGTTCAAGTGGTTCGTTTACAGGAATTGACTTACGTATGTTCTTCGGAATCTTAGGTTTAATAGTTTTATCAATTACCTTACCACTTCTTAGTGTTGTAATTGCTTGTACTTGACTTGGCGAGACTTCAGATGATACAGAATTAGTTTGATTCTGACTTTGTGGAGGTTTAGGTTGAGATGGAAACTTCCCTTTTTCTGTAGTACTTAATGATTGAGTCAACTTAGCAAGATGACTCTTGATATCTTCAATACTCTGCGAAGTTTGAGCTTTAAAATCATTGAATGCTTGATTTGTTTGAGTATTAAAATTCATTTGACTCTGAATAAATTGATTCATAGTATCTTCCAAAGTTCTTTTCTGAGGAGGTAAATATGGTTGATATTGTTGTTGATTTGGTAGCTGCGGTGGACCTTGTGTTTGATTTGTAGGTTGTGTATTTCTCCAACTAAAATTTGGATGATTTCTCCATCTTGGATTGTAGGTTTCAGAATATGGATTTGAATATGGTTTAGTATAAGTTGGAACAACATTAGATTGTTCAATTAAGACTTCTTTAAATGCAGGTATAGTTGGACATTCCCCAGCAGGATGTCCTGACAACGCACAAATTTCACATACTTGATCAATAGAAGAAACAACAGATACTTGTTTAACTTTTTTCATTTCCAAGGCTTCTAATTTTCGAGATCGATTAGTCATTTTAGCTTTTAAATCATCATCGTCTTTCAAAATATATTTTCCTCTTTCAGATGTGATGGCTTATTTTCCAAAGTATTTGAAGAAGTCGAGTCCCACATCTGGGAACTCTCTGAAATAGTATCAAAAAATTGAAACGCTTCTTCAGGGTTTTTATTCATAAATTCTCCTTGAGCCATCATTTCAATAAATTGTCGCATTGCGGATGGAAGAGCATCATAAAAGAAACAAACTAAGGTCCAGTTTTCAAAAGCATGATGTGGACAAGCTTGGAGAAGATCTTTAAATCTTTCCCAACATTGATAAAAAGTTTCACCTTCTTTTACAGAAAAATTCATTATTTTACGTCTTAATGCATTAGTACGATGCACAGGAAAAAACTTTTTAAAGAACTCAGTTTGTAAAGCTTGCCAATTTGTAATAGAATTTGCTCTTAAAGAGTTAAGCCATAGTTTAGCTTTATCTTTTAATGAAAATGGAAAAAAGTTGTACTTTGACCATTTCAGAATTATCTTGCAAAGTTCCACAGACTTCTTCAAATTCTTTCATATGAACATAAGGATTTTCATCTTCTAAACCATGGAACTGTGGTAGTAATTGTATTGTGCCTGGCTTAATATTAATATTTGGAGCGTCTGTTGGAAAAGCAAAACATGACGGGACATTAGTTCTTGTAGGATTTAGATATTCTCTTAATGGTCTGACATTTTGAACTACTTCTTGTTCTCTAGCTTCTTCCTCCCTAGGTATGTTTTGAGCCATACTTAAGTCAAATGATTCTTGTGTAGATGCAGATAAAGAAGATGATGAAGACGAAAGAGTTGACTGATTTACAGAACCTACTGATGAATGAACAGACATAGACTATTAAAAACAAACAAACAAACTATAAACATATAATACATATAAACACATAAATTATATTATTATTTTTTTCTTTTTTCAAATTACCATAACTCCCCGGCAACGGCGCCAAAAACTTGATTCACACTTTTAGTGGTCTGAATTATATTATTATAAAGTGCGGAGATAATAAAATGCGTAAGTAAAACGTATAAGTGATAACAATATAAAAGATACCCTTCAGTTTAGGGATCCATATGCTTTATATTGGTTGATTACTGGAAATGCTACCTCACAACAATTAACTTCCATTTTACTGGAAAGTCAATCGGCAGGTGTGATGTATATAGTCCATAACACAGCCGCTTCTTAGGCTAACTGGTGGTAATAATTTATAATACAGCAACTTCTTAGGAAAGCTGGTTATATTTACGTCAATTGATTAACCCAAGCAAACCAGAAGGACAAGCCATTCATGAGGAATACTTGAGTTATTCAATTGATCTCTTGATAGCAAGTACATAAAGATTAAACCATAACACAGCCACTTCTTAGGTTAACTGGTGGTAATATAGCATAACATAGCAACTTCTTAGGAAAGCTGGTTATAGACGTACCAATTAATTAATTCAAGTGAACCAGAAGGACAAGCCATTCATGAGGAATACTTGAATTACCCAATAGGTCATCTGTGATATATATATATATATATATATATATATATATATATATATATATATATATATATATATATATATATATTCATGTCAGTTAAACATCCTCAGTATTCCAATGGAGGACAAGCCATACCGGTAGGAACACCATGGTTGTTAGACTGTCAGTATAGTTAGATATCTATATATATGCCAGTTAAACATCCTCAGCATTCCGGTGGAAGACAAGCCATTCCGGTAGGAACACCGTGGTTGTTAGACTGTTAGTATAGTTAGATATATAGTAAGTAAAGAAACCCTAATAACCCAGAACGACAAGCCATTCATGAGGATCATTTAGGTTATGTACCACACATCAGTAGAAAATATTCAACGTTCCAATGGAGGACAAGCCATACTGGTAGGAACACCGTGAATCTTTAACTGGCTGGTCTTATGATATACTGATGACATAATTCTAGGCACAGCACCAGAATTACGTACATCACTATATCACGCATTAAGCATATAATACATATATAAATAAACATATAAAAAAAAAAAAGCATTTCCATAATCTAACCAATATTATACATATGTTTACCCTAGTTTGAAGGGTATAAACGACTACTCACGCTCCATTGCTACAGACAAACAAGGAGTGTGACTATTCGTCATTACAACTAAAATTAAACGGTAAATTGTAAAACTTCTTTCACAAGGAACAATTGAAACACAACCACCTTTATTATCATTTAAGACACAAAAGTGGCGGTAGTTCAACTATCCGAATAGAAAGATACAATAGAAATGTAGATGTATAGAGTAACAGTAAAAGTGTATCACGGACCGGCTATGTATTGAACTTTCTCTTTCTTTTTCTTTCTCTCTTTCTTTCTTTCTTTCTAGCTTTGGAAAGCTTTCTTGGCTCAAGTATGGTCGGCCAAATGAAGGGGGAATTGCTCTTGGGGAAGTCTTGAAAGGCTTGGAAAAGGATGACTTGAAGAATGAACAAGGCACCCCTATTTATAGAGGGGGGGAAGCATTCGGCCAAGGGGACCATCCCAATGCCTAGCACAACCTTCCGAAAGGTTGGTGTCTTGCAGTGGTGCTAGGTGTTGGCTTCTTGGGCTGCCACTTGTCATCTTCTTATT
The DNA here is from genome assembly GCA_951799425.1 of Ilex aquifolium. Taxonomy (NCBI): domain Eukaryota; kingdom Viridiplantae; phylum Streptophyta; class Magnoliopsida; order Aquifoliales; family Aquifoliaceae; genus Ilex; species Ilex aquifolium. The sequence goes on along the minus strand of OX637391.1, from coordinate 24,475,850 downwards.
GGTTCATGTTTCTTTATTGCACCTTGGTCCTTCGTGACTTCAAGCTTTGCACATTTGTCCTGTATTCTTCAGTATTTCTGCATTTGACCCTGAACTTTCAACATAAAGTATTTAAAACTTTAATTTAAGCACAAACTATAATTCATAATATTTAATTGTTCTATCTTACAAAACTAAGTACTTAATCATCTTAATTTCTACACTAATTAGGGTTAATCACTGTTGTTACATTTGATTCCCCATGCACATAGCGGGAGTAAGTAGGGGGTGGGGTACAATAAATAACTTCAAAAGGAGTTTGTCTTGGTGGAAGTGTGAAAATTTGTATTAAACCACTACTCGACGATAGGTAACCATTTAGCCCATTCCTTGGGACGGTCCCCTGTCATGCAACAAAGATACTGCTCCAAACAATGATTTACAACCTCAGTTTGCCCGTCAATTTGCGGGTAATAGGCAATACAAATGTATAATTAGGTTCCATATATCTTAAACAATCCTTACCCGAAGTTACTAGTGAATACTAGATCGCAATCACTCACAATGGTACTTGGGAGTCCATGCAGCTTGAATATATTTTCCATGAAGGTTTGAGCAACATCTAAGGCAGCATATGGATGATGACGTTCCATGAAAGGGAGTACTTAGTTAGCCGATCTAGCACCACAAAAATCACATCCTTCCCGTGTGAACGAGGAAGGCCCTCGATGAAATCCATAGATATGTCACTCCAAGGTCAATCCGGGATAGGGAGTGGCTGTAGGAGTCTGGGAGTTGCTATGTTCTCTGACTTATTGTGTTGGCACACATCACACTATGCCACATGTTTACGTACATCACCACGGAGGTCCTTCTATTAATAGTGTCTTTTTATCCTATGTACCATCTTTTGAACACCTGAATGCTCCCCACAAGTCCCATCATAAGCTTTCTTGAATAATGGCTGATTTTAAGGGTAAATTTGACCCAAGCCACAATCGTCCTTTATATAGTAACCTATTATGTCGCTAGTGGAAATTCGGCTGCCATGTTAGGTCGACTTGTACATCCTGGATAATAGTTTTTGAATGTTTGGATCATCTTTCCACTCATATCGCAATTGATCAAGTCAATTTGGCACCTAGTCTGTCATCGCCATTAAATGGACATAATCTTCCAATTGTCTTGAGAGTGCATCTGCCACCTTATTTTCACATCCACTCCTATAGGATATTTCAAAGTCATACCCTAGAAATTTAGTTAACCATTTGTGTTGCATAGGTGTGGTTATGTGTTGCTCCAATAAATACTTTAGGCTGAAATGATCTGTCTTTATTTTAATGTGTTGACCAATGAGATAAGGTCTCCATTTTCCGACTGCAAAGACAACAACCATCATCTCCTTTTCGTATGTAGAGAGTCCCAAGGTTCGATCTAACAAAACCTTGCTTGCAAATGCTATGGGCCTCCCTTCTTGCATTAGTACTGCCCCAACCCTATTCTTGATGCATCACATTCCACAACAACGCTCTTTGAAAAGTCCGACATCGCTATTACTAGGGTTGTTGACATGGCCACCTTAAGTTTTCTAAATGAATCACCTGTTTCGATATAGACCATAGAAAGTTAATGTTATGTTCAAATAGTTATGAGCTCTAACACCCCATAAGTCCTAGGGATTTTGGAACAACAATTGAGTTCATAACAATTGGTATCAGAGTAGATACCATACGTTATGAGTTCGAGTCATAAAAGGGGTGACTTATAGGCTGGATTAAAATGTCTTAACATTATGTATGGATATAGTGCTATCGCGTTGAATACTGGTAGGTAAGTGGAGCCACCAAAGAGAAAGGGCAACCGTTGGGCCAGTGTCGATAGAGTGGACCACCATAGACATCAGCTCTAAGTGTGATGGAATATTATGTTCAAATAGTTATGAATTTTAACCTCCCATAAGTCCTGGGACTTTTTCAACAACGTTGGGTTTATAACATTCTTTTTTTGTAAAAAGAGGTTTCGTTGTATATTTTCTTTCTGAGAATGTATTGGTGGATATCTCGATCTCCAACAGTTTCACTCTAGAAATTAAATTAGAAGAGAGACAATTGTAGAGAGAAACCTGAAATAATTGTTTAACTCTATAGATTCATATAAAGACAACCCAGATCAAGATATAACTACTAATCCGGATATGTGAGACCTTACTGTGAATAGGGCACAGAGTTACTTGTGCCACTTTTGATCCTACATGTCTACCCCAAAATGTGCTAAAAGAGAAAAAAGTACCAAAACATCAAACTCAGTTGTTCTTAAAGACCTCTCTGGTCTTGAATTTCAAAAAGGTAGTGTACATTTCAAGGGTCATGTCCAACAAAAATCCATCTTTAAGTTGAATTATTTAACGGAATGTGCAAATTTCAAATAATATGATTAATCTACGGTACTTTTGAACTTATTCATCCAACTACGACAGTTTTTAAAAGTGGTCAACAAATCCTTTTTTACATGAAAAACGAAGTAGACGATTTCTTCAAACAACGAGGGGAACAATACCATTTTCATGAAAATCATATTTTTTAATAATATGTGTCATAGTTATAGAAAGCGGTGTTACTGACCATGTTTTCTCAAGAAAGCAGTGTTACTGACCACGTTTTCTCAAGAAAGCAGGGTTGTTGAATCCGATTTTATGACCCCATTTTTTTTAGCCTGGTTTCTCATTGTATTTTTTTTAGTCAAACTTTTCTTTCCCTTTTTCAAATTTCCCTCATTTCTACACCCACTTTTTCATATAAGGTCCTTTTTACAATTTTTTCTCCTTTCTGTACCCACTTTTTCTTGCATCCAATATAAACATTTCACAGAAAAAATAAACATTTTCTTTGAGCTTAAATAAAAAAACACTGGTATTGAATTAAACATTAAAGTGGTACAAGAAACAAAGATGCAATGATCAGATAAACTTTATCTTCAATAGAACATGAAGACTGATGAAAACCAGTGGCACTAAAGGAAATAGAGTTGTCCACCAAACATGACAATGCCCTTAAAAAATTTAAGGGCCACATATATTGCTCTAAGTTGCAATCTTATTTAGGAACCATAATGATAACAACATAAACATTTTCCACACACACGTGAACTATCAGGGAGATACTATTAATGTGGATAGCAGTTGACCACACACACATAAACTAGCGAGGAGATATTTTTTGAAATTATCACTTGAATCAGCAAATTCATAGAGTTTAGGGTCAGAAACAAGTAACGACTTCTCTAAAATTTCAATAATAGCACTATCAATATCTAAATGCTAAGTTTTTGCCTATTTGATTGCATGAAATCGATCCATCCAATGCCACATCTGATCAATTTCACATTCAAGCCTTGCTATGATCTCGTCACAGTTGGTTGAGTTCCATGAATGGTATAATATCAGTTCATCGTGCCTTTGGTACTGATATTCCATGCCAACGATAATATACTTCAAAGTCATAACGTTTGTCATAGAACTCTCACTACCTTAGTGTCCGTTCGATATAAATGTCTAGAAGTGGATTATAGGTTGCATGCCCAATAATTACATGGCTAATGTGTGCTAAATGATTTGTGAGTGTTGATGGGCTTATTACGGAACTCACGCCTTGGGCCATACAACGCTAAACCACCATAATCTGTATATGATCCATAAGAAGGCACAATGTTTGACAATGAACTTTGTTGACTGTTCGATCGTTGACGCCGATTGCAAGTCGACAAACTATGACATTGATTATGTGAGGAAGAATCTTCGTTGATTTGGTTGGAATGCCTATGTGAGGTGTCTCTACTCATTTTATTCTTTGTTTGACACGGGTAGAAATGATGATTTATATAGGTGCAGTTGAGCATCTAGGATAACAATGAAATTGTTAAATATTTAAAATGACTTGACGTTGTGAAATGAATTGACACTGATAAAGTCACGATATAACCAAACATTGATAAAGGCAGGATATGACTAAACACTACCAAAGTCAGGATATGACACTGATAACATTGAAAAATAGATATTTCACTGAAACATTTATAGCACTGATAAAAGGCATGAGATTAGGTAGACATGGCAATGGTGACAACAACAAAAAAAACACACGATAAAATAAGGATATGAAATAAACATATATAACACTGAAAAAACAGATAAGACTAAACACACCTGATACATATGACAATACGTATTGTGCATTACACTTGTTACTCTTCATCTGACATATACTAATCTAATAAGTATTGTTCACAATTCAAGACATCAATACGCTCAGCAGATGTTAACTCTCGTCCATATGCAGTTCCTACCATGTTTGTTGCAAGTTGGAGCATATAATATTGAAACCTATGCACCAACATCCTATTATTCTCCTTTCAGACTTGACTAACTGCTGATTCGTAGTATTTTTTATTCATTCTTCACATCGTTAGTGAACGTCGATGTGGCACTAGTATACCAAGTGCTCATAGCTTAGTGTATAATGCGTCTGATTCATTAACATGAAATGACCACTCTTGTCGTACTCTAGCATAATTCTCTTATGGATCTATAAATTTCTCACTTTTAAAATCATCATACCACTCTTTCAACAACCAGACCATTTAACGTGTGCGATTATTCGAAACTACTGATACTCTTGATGTAAACATAATTTAGTATATGGATATCAAAATTGTATAAGGTGTTTATACAATGGTATTCGGTTTCGTAATGCAGGACAAATACAGAGTCATGCATTAGTGGGACTTGGGAGGGCCATAAATTCACCATTATGTAGTCACAGAGTGTTTAGTTAATTCACCACTATCTAATCATGTCTCACCATAGTGTTGAGTCAATTCATCGGTATGTACTCACACTATTCAGTGTTATTGAGATAGACCATAATTATAATATGAAAACAAATCATGATTGGACACAATCAGGTTTGAGTCACTTCATCTCATGTCTTGCAGAAAAGCTGAGCAAATACGTAGTCATTCATTAGTGTGACTAAGAGGGCTATAACTTCACCAATCTCTACTCCTACAATGTTTAGTCTATTCAGCAGTCTCTAGTCACAGATTCATGCTTCAGTGTGACTGACAGGGCAATAAATACAATCTGAAGACAATGAATTATCTTACACAATCAGGGTTGAGTAACTTCATCATACGTCTTGCAAAAAAAGCTGGGCAAATACACAAGTATCCATTGCCTTAGTCACATGCCTCGCTACAGTGTTGAGTCATTTCGCCAGTTAGTAATCACACACTTTCAGTTCAATTGAGATGGACCATAATTGCAGTATGAAGACAACGCATGATCGTACACAAGCTGAGTTGAGTCACTCCATCACATGTCTTGCAAAAAAGACGAACAAATATGTAGTCGTTCATCAGTGCGACTGAGAAGGCCATAACTTTGGCAGTCTTTACTCACACAGTGTTTAATCAATTCATCAGTCTCTAGTCACACAGTCATGTTTTAGTGTGCCTCTACCTCGAGGACCATAAATGCAATCTGAATACAATGAATGATCTTACAAAATCAGGGTTAAGTCGCTTCATCACATGGCTTGTAGAAAAGCTGGCCAAACAATGTTGCATGACCACCACTGTATCACAATGTTACTATTTATTTAATGTGTAAAACTCGGGAAAATTTTAATTTTTATGAAAAAGGGCAAAACGGTAATTAACTGCTACGGTACTGTTTGAAAAAACAAATTTTTCTAGAACTCAGATGATGAAACCGACCTCACCGTTAGATTCTTCTCGCGAAATCTAGTTACCCAAAGGAATAAATCTTCCAAAAGATTTGCATCGACCTTCCGGAAGGTTTGGGTCACTGGACAACTTTTTCTCCTTGCCCTGCATAAACCTTCCAGAAGTTTTACATCGACCTTCCATAAGGTTTTGCCTAGAAATGCTAGACAGCCTGCAACTCAAGTTCTGCCACTTGGGGGTCCCACCTATGATCCTCCCACTTGTCCCCTGACATCTCTTACACACATATATGCCTCCCTTCACTTCAAGATGGACTTTGGAGGCCATTGCATTAATGAAGAAGAGAGAAGCCTGGGGAGATGCAGGCTAGGCTTGTCCTACCCTGTCCAATGCATCAACTCAGCCCCCCATTGATGGGAAGCCTGTCACACATGCTAGAGGACCTCCATGGACGAAAATGCAAGCTACACTTCAGATTATTCAGCATTTTAGAGCATTGTAGAGAGAGAAGCTCAAGGAGGAAGACATAGTTTTAGAGAGAGAAGTTAGATTTTTGCATTTCCTTTACCCATTTCACTTGTAATCTTCTGCAAGACTATTGTAAGCTTCATTTATTGCACTTAATGTCATTTATTTCAAGTGTATTGCAAGTTTAGTCAAGTATCTTTCAATCTACCATTGTTACATTAAAGTTTTTCACTTCAAGCTTTTAAAATGGGTATTAAATGCACTTCTTCATAGTTCAACTTTTCTTACATTAATTCAAGTTTCAATCTTCATTTCTTCACAATGCCTCTTTACTTTATGTATGGTCTTGCATTAAATATGAGTAGCTAAGCTTTAAGTTGGCTAATCCAAGGGAGAATTCTTCTTGGGTATGCTAAATCAACTCTTGTTCATTCCTCCTCGTAATATAAGACGGTTTGGTTTGACTAGGTTGAGTGTGGACATGGTTATGAGTTCTGGATACACTGTAGACTTATCACGGGGTATGCTTGAATCCTCACCTCCGTTTTAGTCACTCGCTTCCTACGAATCAATCCAACACCTATGCACCATTGGAAGAATGTCTTGAGTTGATTTGGTATTCCCATTGGAATGACCTCTTTGGATTAGCCAACACTTGTTCCCATTTCTTTTCATCAAGAACGCAAATCACCCAAACACATATTCAAAAGATTTTTACATTTTTCTATTTTCACAAAATCACCTTCAACACAATTCACCTTCCTTCCCTAAGGATACGACTTTGGAATACCAATTCCAAGTAAAACACGACACTCAAAAGTCTTTCTACGCTTGTGGATCACTTTTGTACACACACACACACACACATTTCATTCACACACCCATTTTCCCATTTCTTGCATGATATCCGAGGGAGAGTGACACTCACCTAAGCGTATAAGCCACATACACATTACCGAAATCATGGTCAAAATTAGGAACAATGGAATAACTCAACCATGGACCGTTAGTGCAAGTCCAGGAAATCACCTACCCAAAAAAGACACATGGTCATTTTATAAAATAGTCATTGGATGTGCAACATCAATAGCGGGGGCTTGGAATGCCTGGGTACATATGCATGGCATTGTATGTATTATGGGAGCCGGTGAAGGCTCGGGTTGCGTTGCATGTGTGAGTCTCACCTCGTACCATGGCATATCATTGTGACATTCAATCTTTAAATTGTTTGTTCTTGGATGAATGCTTGTTTGATTGTTGAATTTCATGTAAGCATTTCATATGCATCTAGGTTGGGGAGTAGCCTTTTTAGGAGATACCCTATTGAGCGTGGTTCACCCTTTATGAGAACAACATTTCAGGTGCGGGACAAGTGCCAGTGGAAGGCTCTCACTTGGACCCTCGTTGATGAAGAAAGCCGAGTTGTGGCTTTAGATTAAGTTTTTTATAAAACAATCATGTAATTGGTTTTGGGTATGTAACGTTGTATAAAGAGTTGTAAAACGGACTCATATGAACTATATTTTGTGTAAAATTTGATGTTATATGAGTGTAGGTGAATGTTGTATGAGATTGAGTGAGTGAAAATTGAAAAAATTATTGAATTTGGGGAAAACTGGGCTCATCTACCGGTAGAAAGTCTTCACCTACCGGTAGAAAACTTTCAGAGGACTCATCTACCGGTAGTTCTTCCAAAATTTTCAAAAATTTAAAATAACATTGTTAAGCCTTCGGGCCTTGATTCCTTTTGTTGAAAGGAGGTAAATGGAGTAATATTAGAGACAAATGGATGTGTATTGGACCTTAGGGAGGTCAAGTGAATGAAATGTATATAAGTAATGCGTTTGGGAGTGCCCAGTACAAGAAATACTTTGCCTAAACTCAATGTTGGTTACGATCCTGGTGAAGGGGATGTAATGATGTGGTGTCGGGTTATGCGGCATTCACGGCTACTTCTGCCGGTTGATGGGTGATCAACGGGTCGACAAAGGACCCCCGATTTTAGAGGCGTCACACAATGTGTGTAATTGCCTCATTGTATACTTTTCATTTTGAACCATGAATTATAGTCCACGCTCGGTGTTTGAATGTCATCATTGGGCATTAGAGTATGTGTTCTTCTATCCACTGAATCCTCATTTTCGTTACTCATAGAGGGCCATAAATACAATGATGGAGGAATGACAATATCGTTTGAGACAAAAGAAGTTCTAAGTGAAGATTTGCACACTTGCAATATACGTAGGCCTCGCCAAATTGCCATTAATATGTCGATTGACACTCCTCAACAATTGGAATGAGCATTGTTAATTTTTCGAGCAGAAAACAATTGTATGACAATACGTTTAAATAGGTACAACCTTTGTCGCATCGACCGTGCTGAAGGAGGTTTGATAGAAGAAGCACGTTTATGCTTCCAGTAAGTGGAAAAGTAGGATGTATTTATGATATTGAGATGTCAGACGAAAAATGGTTGCTCATGATAGAAAATAATTGATCAATTACAATTATGTTGTAACATGTGGACGTTATTATAATTGTTGTGTGTAAACTTTCTTGATTTATATATTTCTAGTAATGTGGGTTTATATCTGTAATGGTGTGTTTGTACTTTCAGTTGCAATTTAAATAACATGTATTTTTTACTTTCATATGTTAACAAATTTGTTTAATAGGAGTTTCTTGCACAACAGAAAAAGAAAAACAACAGAATTTGAACTTTGGAATAGAATGTCTACCTCTGAGGAATGAAAAAACTCAAGCGAGTTTCGAATAAATTTAAAAAAATTTGGGCAGAGTTTTCCCTAAAAATTGAATCCCACAAAAAATTTAACCTTTATACACAATATCACCAATAACATACGCCCATGCAAATAACCTATAAAGTACATCCAAACAACCTCAATCCATAACCACAACCACAACCACAACCACAACCACAATGAACACCCTACTAAACTATATAAGTACTATTAAAGTTAAAGAGAAGATGATAAAACTATTTTATTACATAAAAATGAATAAAGTGATAAAGTGAAAAGTCATGATAAAAATACGTGCCGCAAGCTGGTTTCTTGTGCTTTCGTTTAGCACGTCAAACCTCCAACTCCGAGAGCTTCCCCTAAATGACTTGTGAGACATTCTCTCTAACCTCAAACACTGTGGTCCTACCTAGACCTCGACCTCGAAGATGAGACATAAGCTGAGCAAGTGGAGTCATATCAACATGTGTCTCACTCTTCTAAGTGATACAATGTGTAGAGGCGATGTCAAGTGTGAATCCTCAACTATAGGCTTTCTAGACGGTATAACTAGAGAGGCATCTTATGTGGATGTGCCTGCCTCATGAATGGAACATCAGCGACGGTGTCACTCTCCTGAGTGACATTCTCTGTTGGTGTTTGATGGGGTCCACTAGGGGTGGGGGGTATGCGGAGGTTCACTAGTGGATGGTGTCAGACAAGGTACACTCAGGGGTGTTGTATGTTGAGGTCTAATAGGGGATGCTACCTCATGAGGTACACTAGGGGCTGGTGTTTGACAAGGTATACTCGGCCCCGGTACCCGCTCAGCTACAATCAGGGCTGGTGTTGTGTCGGCATCCTAATCTACTTGAGTGTCTATGAGGTGACGATGAGGTCTCAGTCATCGTACCACAACCCTATGAGGTCTAGTATGTATAGGGGAGGTCAATAAGGTGCAAGTTGTAGGATGGGTGCAGGTTCTGATGAAGACGGTGGTCCTCTCGAATAGCCTGAAGTTAGGTGGAACTAAGAGATCGTACATCATGTAGTGCCATGTGAATGTGTTGTGTCCGTACCAGCCTCAAGAATGTCATGTGTGATCTGCGGAATCTACACAAGGTTACGCTCTTGCGAACATGACAATGAAATACATATGCAACCATAAGTAATTTTATTGATATTGATTAGTGTACATATGTATTAGCTTGTCAATATCTTAACGATGGTACCCATAGGTTGGAATTCTACAAGTGGCCTATCTAACAGAGTTTGATAAGTTGTCGTGTGATACGGCTATGCCAAACCATGTATGAGTCAGGGAAGTCGATCACCCCTTAGTGTGTCTCTCCTGTACTAATAAGCTCCTGGTGATGCCCCCATACTTCAACAAAGGACTGATGCACAGCTCTCCAATCATAACCTACTCTACCGTGTCGATCTATAGCATGAAGTGCTCTCCCAATGTCAAATTCCTCCGATATAACTTGCTTCAATCCAAACTGTCGCATGACACAATTAGCGAAATACCACTTTACTACCAAGCAGTAGATAAGTGGTGCTCACATCATCCATAAGTCTCGCCTACTCATGTTGTATGATAATAACTCTGCGAGTACCTCTGGAGTATATGGCTACCACACCATCTAAAATCATTCAAAAATTCAAATTAAATGTTAGCCATTATTGAAAATTAGTGACTTTGAAAATTATGAAAAAGAAATAGTGCACAACCTAATCATTATGCATTTGGTCTAACTAATCTCTATAATTCCTAAGCACGTGCCTCAACTTGTGCACGTCGTATATGCCACCTACAACGCAAAGGATATTAGACTTATGCATACTTAATCTTTAAAGTAAACAAAATGTTTATATTTGCACCCCAATGGTCCCCCAGGCAATGGCTCATGATGCTCCACCATGGCATGTGCAAGGCCCACCACAATAGGTACTAGAACATGAACGTCTACCTCATCGGGTGCATTGCCAGGTACTACTGTTGCTGCTATTGCTACTACAACAGACTTTTGTGGGGCACTCTGTCTAGATGGGTGTGAGTAAACTGCTCCTAGGCTCATAACTGTTCAGTGCATCCATATCATAAAGTTATGTAAATGCTAAAACACATTGTATTTTGACTTAACACTATTACTTCAAATTGGCTAGACCACGTAAGTAGTACCTATAATACAACAAGTAGTCCTCCATTGTCAAATGCGTCTGGAGCATGGCATGACACATTTCCTGATATAGGCACACTAGTGTAGCAGTGCAAGAAGCCACACCTTGTTTTGTGACTTTTCTGTAAATAGAAATGCCCCAAGGAGAAGTAGAATTTAGGCACGGGCATACCAATCATTGGTAATGACATCAACATCCTGATGGAGTGGATCAACAAATAGAGCACTCCACACAATCATCTTAAGTCTAGAGCCATCAAAGGCAGTCTCTAGTGGTCTAATGCATAGATGCTACTCGTAGTAATCCTGCCACTCAGACATTGTATTTTATGTGTCCATTCCTGTCACTTGAGCATTGTCAATGGTGAGTGACTCACATTTAGCCTGAATAGTGGTATACACCCAAGTATAAATGGTCAAATTACAATATAATACTCATTTTAAGTCCGAGGTCGAACCCACAAGGAGTTTGACTTTGGAAATCAAAATAGAAACGATGAAGTTGTCACGGGTATAAAATGTAATAAAAGAGCTTGTGGTGCGAGCTTAGAACAATTAAAATAACTAAATTAAAACTGCGGTAGTTAAAAGATATGATATGCAATAATTAAAAGATACCCTTTAGTTCGGGGATTCCATATGCATTATATTGGCTAAGTACTGGAAATGCCACCTTACAGCAATTAACCCCCATTTCACTGATAAGTTAACCGCTAGGTATGATGTATATTAAATCCTATCCAGCAATTGATTAGGTTAACCGGAAGGTATATTCTCATGCACAATCAAATAATCCGAGTAAACTAGAAGGCAAGCCATTAAGGTGGAATACTTGAATTACTCAATCGGCATATCTATTCCAAGCAACAGTTAAACTCAACCGACAGGTTGATGATTCACTAATGACAAGATTTTGGTTTACGCATTAAATCAAAAGCATTGGCTACGCCGAGACTTAACCCTTCTATAACCAATCAATCAATTTTTACGTAAAACCCAATCACATACATCACTGTATCAGGCACGAAGTACATAACTAGTAGATAGTATGATATATAGCATTAGGTACCACTCGGTGTTCATAACCATGAGCATATTATAAATGTAACCATCCATCAATATGGGAGGTATATATAACAATAAAGCATAGTTAAGACATCGGCATTTCCATAACTCAAACAATATCTTACATATATTCACCCTTCACCAAAGGGTAAAAGTGGACTACTTACACCCCATTGCTATAGACGAGCATGAGGTGCGAGATAGTTCCATTACTGTGACGCCCCAAAAACCGGGTGTCCGTAATTAACGCATGATCACCCATCATCCCGCGAAAATACCCGTGGATGCCGGTTAACCAGACACCGCGGCACCACATCCCCTTTACCAGGATTTAAGAAAAATACAAAGTCTAAATACTTTTGATTGATTTACCAATCCGAGGTCCGATATACCACCATTGGTACTCTATTATTGTTCATTTATAACATTGGAGGGAAGGAACTCATAGCCCAAAAGTTTGGCAAAACAGTTTTAAAATTTCTGATTTTTGGAAAGTGTACCGGTACGGCGTACCGGTACGCTATACTCACTGGACCACGCCGTATCGGTACGCTGTACCGGCGTACCGATACACTGAGCCTACTGGACCACGTTGTACCGGTACGCTGTGCCTAGTTTTGCCTGTTTCACCTGTTTTCATTTTCAATCCATTCCAAACCTTTCTACAATCATCCCAAACTTATACAACATGTATTTATACATCAAACATAGTTGGTACAGGTTCTATTGCAATCATTTGCATATATTTACATGTCAAGGACTAAGTTTTTATAATTGGTTTACAAAAACCCAAAATAAGCCACATATCGGCCTCTCTTCATCCTTGGGGCCCCGAGTAAGCGTCATCCACCGGTGTGTACCCCGCACCTGAAATGTTTTCTCGTATAGGGTGAGCTACGCTCAATAGAGTATCTCCTACAGAGGCTACTCCTCAATCTAGATGCACATGGAATGTTCACATGCAACAATTTACGAGCAACATTCTTTTCAATCAAGAAATGCAATCCCATGATAGGAACTTCCATGTCATGCTATGAATTGAGATGAAACTCACTCATGCAATTTCAACCCCGAGTCCTTATCGACTCCCACAACACAATGCAATGTACATGTGAAGTAAATTCGTCATTGACGAAAATCCATCCAATGATTGTTTTAATTAAAAATCATTTGTTAATAAACCAAATCATTGTTGGATGATTCCCATTGAATGGGTATTTTATAAAACAAAATCAAGTGTCTTTGTTGGGTATCGGATTCTCGGAGTCTCACCGCCGGTTCCGTACACGGTTACACTTTTCTGGAATTTCACTGCCGGCAAGTGTATGAACCATGTGGCCGGGTCTTGCACCCGAGGGGGGATCTATCCCTTCTTGCTATACCCGACACAAGTTTTCCATGCAACCATGTGACTCTAAGGGATCTTCGATCCAACCTTACCGAGACCACTTATCAATCACCAAGTATGGTGTTGATCAACCATGCATACACACACCCACACTCATGACTCATGCCCATGAATGTGATGCCAATTTTATGCCCAAATTGCAATGCATGCCAAGTGAGCAATTCCACATATCAACATGTACCATGGCAATTTATTTCATATGCATATAATTACCATTATCCATCACATTGTCAACATATCAATGAACATATATCAACAATCATAACAAGTATGTTATTACACAATTTATGCCCAAAGCACACTTCACTCACAAGAGCACAATATAAACACATAGCATGCCCATGTAATACCAAATTCCAAGAAATTACCCAAGTAACTTCCACACCTCAAATTCAAGCTAGAAATTGATTCAAGCCATTTCTATGCCCATTTCCTCTTTTCCATAACAGTGGACCATTTTCCATAACAAAAGACAAGGCATAGGTCATTCTATACACCCACCCCATTCCTATGGACACCATAGGATGGAAATAAACCAAAGTAGGAGGGAACCCTACCTCTTGGAGCATGAGATGAAGTGTAGAACTTCAAGAACACCTCCCAAGCCCCAAAGCTCTTGATTTCCCCAAAGTCTCCTCTTGGATCTTCAGTGAAATCCTTCGTTCTTGGTATGGTTGCGTCGCCCTCGTCAATGTGATCGACTTTAACTCTTGGTCCGAAAGATTCCGAGCGACGGAACTCCGTGAATCGCCGAGAGAAGCCTTGAAATTTTTGTTTTTCTTCTCCTCTCTCCCTCACACGTTTACACACTGGAGAATGCAGAGAATTCTGCCTAAAATTCAGATATTTGCTCATATTTATAACCCTTAACACTTGGTCCATGTCGCGCCACACACCTCCCCTTGTCCGGGTCCGTTTTCACCCCGAAACGATTAATTTCATCCCGGTTTAAGTTCAAATTAATTTTATTTGAACTTTAATTCAATTATAAGGAAATTTTATAATTTCCGTTTTTGGGGACGTTTGTGAGGTCATTCGACACAGTCGTCACGTAAAACGTGAAAAATTATGACTATCTCAGAATTTGACGAAAATTGACAGGGCAACTAGATTTCGCGAGACGAATACAACGGTGAGGTCCGTTTCGTCATCCGAGCTCTAGAGAAATATTTATTTTAAATGCGCGTTATAGTGACAAATTATCATTTTGCCCTTTTTCATAAAAAGTTCAAATTTACCCGGGTTTTACATTCTTCCCTCCTTAAAAGAATTTTGTTCCCGAAATTCACACACACATGCACATTCAACCACATGCATATGCGACAAGTATATCATACTCATAACTACAAAAATGTACCTCCATCCTCGAATAAGAAAGGATAACTGGTACGGATAGTGTCCTCGCACTCCCATGTCGCCTCCTCCACTCCTCGGTGCTGCCACAGCACCTTCACTAACCTCACGGCTTTGCCTCGCAAAACCTGATTCCGGCTATCAATGATACGCACCGGTCCCTCCTCGAAGGTCCCATCCACATCAACAATCAACTCACCCCAATCCATCACATGTGTTGGATCTGGAGTATACTTTCGGAGCATAGAGACATGGAATACCGCGTGAACGCTCGATAGATTTGGCGGTAACGCCAACCGGTATGCAACTGTACCAACCCTCTCAAGTACTTCGAAGGGCCCGATATACCTCGGCAACAGCTTTCCCCACTTGCCGAACCTGATCACTCCTCTTTTAGGCATCACCTTCAAGAAGACATGATCTCCCACCTCAAACTCTAGAGGTCGCTGCCGTCTGTCAGCGTAGCTCTTCTGTGAGCCGCGAGAAGACGCTTCCGTATCAAGTCCACCTTTTCCGAGGTGTCTCTAACCAATTCCGGACCCGTAGAGGGTCTCTCTCCTACCTCCGTCCAACAAACCGAAGAACGACAAGGCCTCCCATATAGTGCCTCATAGGGTGCCATCTGTATTCTCGCCTGATAACTGTTGTTATAGGCGAACTCCACTAAGGGTAAGTGTTCTTCCCAGCTACCCTTGAGATCTAGGACGCATGCCCGTAGCATGTCCTCTAAAGTCTGGATGGTTCTCTCCGACTGACCATCCGTCTGGGGATGAAAAACAGTGCTCATCATCAACTGTGTCCCCATGGCTCGCTGGAAACTCTCCCAAAAATGAGCCGTAAACCTGGGATCCCGATCCGATACTATAGATACGAGCACCCCATGCAATCAGACAATCTCCCGTATATACAACCTGCAGAATTTCTCCAGTGTGAAGGTCATCTGCACCGCCAAAAAGTGTGTCGACTTCGTAAGTCGGTCCACTATCACCCATACCGCGTCATGTCCTCGCGATGTCCGTGGCAAGTGGGTCACAAAATCCATCGTGACATGCTCCCACTTCCACTCAGCTACCTCCAAGGGCTGGAGTAACCCTGCTAGTCTCTGGTGTTCAGCCTTCACCTGCTGACACGTGAGACATCGTCTAACAAAATCCCCAACGTGTTTCTTCATTCCACTCCAATAATACTGGCGATGAAGATCATGATACATCTTCGTGCCACCTGGATGCACAGCAAAACGAGAGCAATGGAATTCCCTAAGGATCTCCTCTCTTAGCTCCGCAGACTGGGGAACCACAATCCTTCCCCTAAACCGAAGACTACCATCCGTATGAATGGTCCAGCCCTCATCACCTGTACCCAACCGTACTCGGTCCCTAATGGAAAAAATATATGTGTCCTGCCCCTGGAACTTGATCACTCTGCTCAGTAGGGAAGGCGTAGCCACCAAACTCCCGCAAGTGCCCTGTGCCTGACCCATGTAGCGTAGCCCGAACTGTCCCGCAGTCTCGAGCATCTGTCACTCCCGGGAAGCCACACTAGCCAAGACTCCCTGTGACTTCCGGTTGAGTGCATCAGCCACCACATTTGTCTTACCGGGATGGTAATGCAAAGTGAAGTCATAGTCCTCCAGATACTCCATCCACCGGCGTTGCCTCATGTTGAGGTCCCGCTGTGTAAAGATGTACTTCAGAATTTTGTGGTCCGAAAACACCTCGACCTGCTCACCGTATAGATAGTGGCGTCAGGCCTTCAAGGCAAAGACTATGGCCGCCAACTCCATGTCATGTGTGGGGTAATTCTGCTCTCGGTTCTTTAACTGTCGAGAACCATAAGCCACCACCTTTCCCGATTGCATCAAAACGCAACCAAGTACATCCTTCGAGGCATCACAATACACTGTGTACCTTTGTCCCCTTTCCAGGACTATCAAAATAGGGGCGGAAGTAAGCCTCCTCTTTAATTCCTAGAATGTCTTCTCACACGAATCATTCCACTCAAACTTGACCTCTTTTCGGGTCAATTTTGTCATAGGTGCGGCTAGTCGGGAGAAGTCCTCGATGAACCTCCGGTAGTACCCTGCCAATCCCAAGAAATTGCGTATCTCGAAGACTGACTTTGGCCTCTCCCAACTCATAACTGCCTCAACCTTTTCCGGGTCCACGGATACACCCGAAGTTGACAACACGTGTCCCAAAAACTTTACTTCCATAAGCCAAAATTCACATTTGCTGAACTTGGCGTACAACTGGTGGTCTCTCAAGGTCTAGAGTGTAAAACCCGGTTGAATTTGAACTTTTTCTGAAAAAGGGCAAAATAGTAATTTGTCACCGCTATGCGGATTTGAAATAAGTATTTCTCTAGACCTTGGATGAGGAAACGGACTCCGCCATTGGATTCGTATCGTGAAATCTAGTTATCTTGTCAAATTTTGCTGAATTTCGAGATAGTCAGATTTTTCACGTTTTTCGAGGCAACGGGTGTCCGGTGACCCCCAAAAACGAATTTTTAATAAAATTTTAATATTTAGAAAATAATTTAAAGAAATTTGAAATAAAAATATTTGAGCTTGAACCGGAGCGAAATTTAATCGTTTCGGGGCGAAAACGGACCCGGACAAGTAGGAGACACGTGGCGCGACTTAGGCCAAGCTTTAAAATTATAAATAAGGGTTAAAAATCTGATTTTTTCAAATATTCTTCAGCTGAAAACCAGTGGGTTTTAACGTGTGAGCTGAAGGGAGAGCAAAGAGAAAAATCAAGGCTTTCTTCTACGATCTACGGAGTTCCGTCAGTCGGAATCATTCGGGCCAAGAGTCAAAGTTGATCTCCTCGACGAGGGCTACGCCTAAGTACCAAAAAGAGTTGATTTCACCGAAAATCCAAGGAGGAGATTTTGGAGAAATCAAAGGTTTGGGCTTGAATCTTGTTCTTGAAGCTTCCTGATTAGTACTTAAAGTTGACATATTATTATGACATTTTAAGACTAATGGTACTTTAATGGAGTTTAAGTGATGTCATTTCAGGCTCTAAACTGAACAAGGACTCAAGAACAACAAGTACCACACTTGGATGCAGCACCAGTACATTAGAGCCCAAAATTGGAGAAGCTTGAAGCACAGCCAGAACGTTCGAACGCCAACTCACGTTCGAACGTCCACAATACACTGTAGCAGACTCAACTACTGAAGAGAAGGCGTGTTGCAGTTAGGAAAGAAGACTGGAGCTCTGAAGTACTTGAGTGCACGTTCGAACGTGCACTTGAGTTGATGGAAGACCAGACCACTGCAGAGAGTTGGAACTGAACTTCACAAAAGACCACAGTGAAAGGGGTCAGAGCAAATCTGGCGTTCGAGTGCAAAAACAAGAAGAAACGTTCGAACGGCAGTCAACGTTCGAACGCCCTCAGTGCAAAAACAGAAAGAACGTTCGAACGCCAACTCACGTTCGAACGTTATCCACAGACTGGCAGCAGAGTTGTTGACTGTTCACTTGGACTTGGGCGGCAAACACTATTCTTTCACCCCCCCTGCCTCCTCCTCTTGCCTATAAATACTCCCCTTGTTGGAGAGCTAAAGAGGAGAGCATAGTAGGAAGTAGATAGTGATGGAGGCTTAGACTCCCACTCTCATTGTAGTTAGTTCATTTTCCTTATGAAGTCTTTATTTTAGAGATTAGTTTGGCTTTAGCCCAACATCTCTTGCTTGTTATAACAGTAGTTTTATGCCTATGTTTATGTTTATGCTTTCATTTCTCATGCATAGAAGAGAAATAGCTCCCATCTTTGTTGAGGAAGCAACCCTCCAATCTTTGGTTGAGGAAGCCACCCTCCAAATGTGACTAGTTTTCTCCTACTTTTATTGTTCATGCATTTCACTTCCATTGCTTGAGCTTCCTTCTTTCTTAGAAGAGTGAAACTCTTCCACTTTTCTAGAGCTTGATTAAAGCCGTGAAGGGTGGAACGTGATTCACTCATTCTTTGTGGAAGATTCGCTCCGCGTTTGTTGTTACTTTATCTTTTAAAGTTCTCCACTTGGAGGGATGAGCATCACTCACTTTTCTAGCTTTACCCAAGCCATGAAGAGTGAGTAGTTTCTCATTCACTCTTTAGTGAGAGGAGAAAGGCATGTACAAGTTATCCGGGAATCATATTTGTGCAATGTTCTTTTATGCTTAACGTTTATTTCTTCTTGTTATCGGATTATTGATTGCATCTAGCAAAGCTAAGGTACTTTGTATAATTGTGAGCTCTTTCTATGACATGGATGACTCCTGCATAGAAAGACTCATCAGTTCAAGGCAAGTACCCCGGCTAGATCCTCATGACTACCCTTCAATCTCCCCCCTTAATGTACTTCATTTAAAGAATGGACTATTAATATCATGATTGGATGTCTTGTAGAAACACTTGCTTGTTTGTAGACGGGTTAAGTCTCGGCACAGACAATTCTTGTAAACTTCTAGAAAGACATCGGAATCATGTTCTTAATTCTCACAATCCATCTTTATCTTCCGATTAACTTGCTGTTGACACGGGAGTTAATTGAGTTATCAAGCACAATTATGACAAACCGGATAACTAACTACATGTCCAGATCCTTGCACTAAAGGGTGACTCTTTTTAATTAGCATTCATCTCCTATTTTGTTAAGAAAATCTTTCTGGAAAGAATCTTATATTCTGTCCAGCAAAACCCATATCTTGCAGCAAATCAAAAAGGTTACAATCAAAAGGTCTCTACCACTGCTTGCCTTAGAGATATCAACAAAAGTTCCCTGTGGATTCGACTCCGGACTCAAACCGGATTATTACTACAGCTTGACCGTCTGCACTTGGGTGTATACATTTGGATCAAGCCATCAAGTTTTTGGCGCCGTTGCCGAGGAACCTTTGAAAGGTGCTTTAAGGTAAAAGGTAAAAAAAGACCTTCAACATTGTGTATATTTTGTTTTACTATAAATAACTTTGTTTTATTTTCTTTATGACTGAGGGCACTCCTCACTTCCAAAATTTGTCGGCAGAATCGTGTGAGTCCGTGAATCAGCCTGAACCTAATTCACCTAGATCAGTAGCAGACTCTTGTGAGGGTAGTATGGCAAATAATGAAAGAAATGGAGAAGTCCCAATGAGAGAGGAGGAAGTCCCTAACATCCGAACTTTGCGGGATTACTTGAATCCCACAAGAAATAGTGTCCCCTCTTGTTTTATTTTTCCTGAAAATGCTCCCCTCTTTACTGTAAAGCCGGGGACAGTGCAGTTATTGCTCGTGTTTCATGGATTGGATGCAGAAAATCCATATCTGCATATCAAAGATTTCGAAGAAGTGTGTGGAACATTTCAAGACAATTCTGAATTGGCAAAAATGAAATTGTTTTCTTTCTCTTTGAGGGATAGAGCCAAACAATGGTTAAATTCTTTAAAGGCTTTTTCAATACCCAATTAGCAAGCATTGCAAAATGAATTTTTTAGAAAGTTTTTTCCTTTACATCGCACAAATGCATTAAAAAGGCAAATCATGAATTTCGCGGTCAAAGAAGGAGAAACTTTTTATCAAAGTTGGGAGAGATTCAAAGATCTACTCCAATCTTGCCCACATCATGCTTTTGAAAATTGGACATTGGTAGGATTTTTCTATGACTCCTTACCCTCTAGACTACGTCAGTTTGTCGAAATGATGGCCCAAGGAGAATTCATGGGAAAAAGTCCGGAGGAGGCATTCAATTTTTTCGACACCATATCTGACAGTTCTCAGATGTGGGACTCAGCCTCCCCTACCACTGTAGAAGCCAGACCATCTCATTCCCAAGGAGGAAAATATGTCTTGAGAGAGGATGATGACTTGAGAGCAAAAATGTCCACATTGTCTCGAAAGCTCGAAGCTTTAGAGATGAAGAAAGTCCATCAAGTTGATGTTAGCCCTTCCACTGAGCAAGTGTGTGGAATCTGTGCGCTAACAGGACACCCTACTGGGGAGTGTCCCACCATCCCAGCATTCAAAGAAGTCTTGTTAGAACAAACACATGCAGTTTCCAACTTCAACAAGCCTTACTCCAACCCATATTCTGAAACATACAATCCAGGGTGGCGAAATCACCCTAACTTCAGTTGGAAAAACACACAACCAATACCCATGAACCAACAACAAGGGCCATACCCACCACCTCAAGGGCCTCCTGCATATCAACCATACCAACCACCACAAAAGAGGAACCTTGAGGACACATTAAATCAGTTCATGCAAAGCCAAATGAATTATAACAATAATTCCACACAGGCTTTCACTGATTTCCAAACTCAGACCACTCAATCTTTTGAGGATCTTAAAAGCCACATCCAAAAGTTGACTCAATCCATGGTCACACACGAAAAAAGAAAGTTTCCTGCTCAACCAAAACAACCACAAGGCCAATTCCATGTAGGAAACCCTTCAACAACAGGAAACACCCAAGACCAAGCCCAAGCTGTCACGACCCTAAGAAGTGGCAAAGTGATTGACAAAACAATCAGAGACATACTCATTCCCAAGCCAAGACCTGAGTCAAGCCCAGTCAATCCATCATCTGAACCTGAACCAATTGAGAAAGACCCTGAGCCTGTGATTGAACAAGAGTCAGAACCTTCTGAGAAAAAGGAACCTTCGTATCCCGTTCCGGCTCCATTTCCTCATCGACTTAGAGCCAAACAGAAAGTGAAAAATCAGCCTGAAATTTACGAGCTTTTTAAGCAAGTAAATATCAACATCCCACTTCTGGATACAATCAAACAAGTCCCGCCTTATGCCAAGTTTCTAAAAGACTTGTGCACAGTCAAGAGAAGCCAGAAAGTCCAAAAAAGAGCTTTCCTAACGGAACAAGCTAGTGCTCTTCTCCAACAGAAAACCCTTCCAAAATACAAAGACCCAGGATGTCCGATTGTCTCATGTATCATTGGAAACTTCAGAATTGAACAAGCCTTGTTAGACCTTGGAGCCAGCGTTAATCTGCTACCCTACTCTGTGTATCAACAGTTGGGTTTGGGAGAACTTAAACCCACTTGTGTCACACTCCAGTTGGCTGACAGATCTGTCAAAACCCCCAGAGGGATTGTTGAAGATGTGCTTGTCCAAGTAGATAGTTTTGTCTTCCCTGTTGACTTCATTGTTCTGGATACTCAACCAGCAATAAATTCGGAGAACCAAATTCCTGTCATTCTTGGTCGACCATTCCTAGCAACTTCCAATGCTTTAATCAATTGCAGGAATGGAGTCATGAAATTAACTTTTGGGAATATGACTCTCGAAATGAACATTTTCAATATTGCTAAACATCCAGAAGAGGAAAAGGAAGAAATGGAAGTACACTCCATAGAATCTTTGATACAGGAACATCTGGATGATACATTCTGTGAGGATCCTGCTGAATCATCTCTGTTAGAACTCATCTCATCAGAAATAACAGATGATGAACCAAAACCACCAAGTGACCCTACTCATACTGTTGAGACCTGGGCACTCAAATTCGAAGAAATTTCACCAAGTGGCACAAAGCCAGTCTCATCAAGTGTTAGCCCACCAAAGCCTAAATTGAAACCTCTCCCATCTCACCTCAAATATGCATTCTTAGGAAACAATGAGTCGTACCCAGTGGTAATTTCATCTAAACTCACAGACTTGCAAGAGTCTAAATTGCTTGAAGTTCTCCGAAGTCATAAAAGTACCATTGGATGGACCATCGCTGACTTGAAAGGTATAAGCCCGTTAATCTGCAATCATGCCATATACCTTGAAGAAGACTCAAAACCCTCTCGTCAAATGCAGCGACGACTAAATCCTCACATGAAGGAAGTTGTGAGAATTGAGGTACTCAAACTCCTAGATGCAGGGATAATCTTCCCTATCTCAGATAGTAAATAGGTCAGTCCAACCCAAGTTGTGCCAAAAAAATCTGGGGTCACAGTGGTAAAAAATGATGCAAATGAACTAGTGCCAACTCGAGTCGTCACAGGATGGCGAATGTGCATTGATTATCGAAAACTCAATTTGGTCACTAGAAAAGATCATTTTCCTCTCCCATTTCTTGACCAAGTCCTGGAGAGAATTGCAGGCCATGCATTTTACTGTTTCTTGGATGGATATTCAGGGTATAACCAAATTGAGATAGCCTTAGATGATCAGCAGAAAACAACCTTCACATGCCCCTTTGGTACATTTGTATTCAAAAGGATGCCATTTGGACTTTGTAATGCTCCTGCAACATTCCAAAGATGTATGCTAAGCTTGTTCAGTGATATGGTTGAAAAATTTTTGGAAGTATTTATGGATGACTTCTCTGTCTATGGTGATTCCTTCGACTTGTGTTTAACCAATCTGGAGAAAGTACTGATCAGATGTAAGGAAGCCAACCTAGTGCTCAATTGGGAAAAATGCCATTTTATGGTAACACAGGGCATTGTTCTTGGTCACATCGTGTCGTCTGAAGGCATGAAAGTTGACAAGGCAAAAATTGATTTGATTGGAAATTTGCCTGCCCCTAAGACTGTAAAAGATGTTCGATCATTCCTAGGTCATGCAGGGTTCTACAGGAGATTCATAAAAGATTTCAGTACCATAGCAAAACCGATGTGTCACCTCCTAAGTCAGGATGTAATATTTGATTGGAATGAAGCATGCCAAAAAGCCTTTGACAAGCTAAAAGACATGTTAATTTCTGCACCAATAATGCAACCTCCTGACTGGAATCTTCCTTTTGAACTAATGTGTGATGCAAGTGATTTTGATGTAGGTGCTGTATTGGGACAAAGAAAAGATAAGAAACCCCATGTGATTTACTATGCAAGCAAAACTTTGAATGATGCCCAAATGAATTATTCAACAACTGAGAAAGAATTGCTTGCTGTAGTTTTTGCACTGGAAAAATTTCGTTCTTATCTTGTTGGTTCTTCTGTTACTGTATTCACTGACCATGCAGCTCTAAAATTTTTGCTCACAAAGAAGGATGCCAAACCGAGACTCTTGAGATGGATATTTTTGCTCCAAGAGTTTGATCTTGTCATTAAGGACAAGAAAGGCGTCGAGAATGTGGTGGCAGATCATCTATCTAGACTAACCTATGAATTTCATGAGGATGGACTGCCAATCAATGAGAAATTCCCCGATGAACAACTGTTCATGATTGATAAGACACCATGGTATGCAGACATTGCTAACTTTCTTGCTACTGATACACTCCCTCCATCTTTTACCATGTTGGACAAAAAGAAATTTATGAGGGAGGTACGTAACTTCTTTTGGGAGGATCCTTACGTATTCAAATACTGTAAAGATCAAATCATAAGACGTTGCATCCCTGCTCATGAAAGTAGTCGGGTAATAACTTTTTGTCATTCTGAAGCATGTGGTGGCCACTTTTCATCAAGAAAAATAGCTGCAAAAATATTGCAGTGTGGATTTTACTGGCCCACACTTTTCAAAGATGTCCATGCCTTTTGTTTAACTTGTGATAGGTGTCAAAGGTTGGGAAACATTTCTAAAAGAAATATGATGCCCTTAAACCCCATTCTGGTAATTGAAATTTTTGACTGTTGGGGCATCGATTTTATGGGACCATTTCCCCCTTCCTTTGGCTATCTATACATTTTAGTGGCTGTAGACTATGTATCCAAATGGGTTGAAGCAATTCCATGCCGAAACAATGATCACAAAACAGTGATCAAATTTTTAAAAGAAAATATTTTGTCCCGATTTGGAATTCCGAAGTCAATCATAATCGATGGGGGTGCTCATTTTTGCAATCGTCCCTTCTGGAATTTAATGAAAAAATACTTGATTTTTCACAAAATTGCAACCCCTTATCACCCACAGACCAGTGGACAAGCTGAGTTAGCTAATCGGGAGATCAAATTAATTTTGGAAAAAACGGTGAACCCAGATCGCAAAGATTGGTCATTAAGACTGACTGATGCACTCTGGGCATACCGAACTGCTTTTAAAACAATTTTGGGCATGTCTCCTTATCGATTAGTCTATGGAAAGTCATGTCACTTGCCTGTGGAATTGGAACATAGGGCATACTGGGCCATTAAAGCAATGAATTTTGACTTAGACAAGGCTGGGCTAACAAGGAAACTTCAGATAAATGAATTGGAGGAATTGAGAAATGAAGCATATGAAAATGCTAAGATTGCTAAAACCAGGATGAAAATCTTTCATGACAAACACATTGTGCGGAAATCTTTTGAGCCATCTCAAAAAGTCTTGCTATTTAATTCAAGACTCCGCCTCTTCCCTGCTAAGTTGAAATCAAGATGGGCTGGACCTTACATTGTGAAAAAGGTGTTTGAACACGGAGCAGTTGAAGTGGAAAACCCAGCAAATGGTAATAATTTTACTGTTAATGGTCAGAGGTTAAAACCATTTTTGGAGGATTTTGTTAGAAATGTGAAAACCATTCTTTTAATGGAACCAGAGTACTCCTCCGAAATTCGCGCCTGCCGACACTCCAGTGGATCGGGTCAGGAAATATCTACTCCAACCCGACCCACTGGGGCGCCTTTATAAGGCGCCCACGTGTTCCCCAGCCGCCGCAGTTGGCCCTCCCCCTTTTCTTCTTCTTCTTCTTCTTCTTCTCTTCTTCTTCTTCTGTTAGTCTTCGAGTCTCTGTTACCCGAGAAAACACCCATGACCACACACTCCACAAACACGATATTTTGCTTCATGTTTAGCATTTTAATCTTATATTTGCTCACGGGTGTTCTTCTCTTGTTCGTACTCACACATAAGGATTTTCAGCCTACCCGAAATCCAGATCTGCGCACAGATGAGTAATTTTTGGTATTTTTATTTGTAGGTCTCAGTGGTGAACAGATCTCTACCATTCAACCTCGTCTCCACACTCCATGAACCGGTAAATTCGAAACATTGGGGACAATGTTCAGTTTAGGTTGGGGGGTATGATCATTTCATCAGTTAGTTCATTTTCGTTCATAGTTCATAATTTTCGCAATTTTTTTTTTCTCGTTGTTGATCATGTTTGAACATTGATTAAATTGATTATGCTTATGAATCAGCCTCAATCGTCTTTGTGACTGGCAGACGTTAAAGAACCAGATAGTGAGTCTTAAAATTTAGCAATCATGGATGTAAATCTTTTTTGGTTTAGCCTAGGAGTCCTACGTACTTTTCCATCTGATGTACATACCATGATCATGAGAAAAGCAAGATTAGTAAGGAAGGCTGAAATCAAAGAAAAACAAGCGAAACCCCTCTGTGGCAGAAGTAGCTTTGCCAAACGCCGTCGTGCAAAAAGGCTCGGTGCCTGTAAACAGTGTGGCAGATACTTTCACGAAAAAAGGTACAACCAGTGTTCTGAACCAATTTTCGGTCGCGCACTTGATCGATTAGACTGGATAGTGAATGGGCTGAGTAAGGATTACCCTGATACGCCATGCTATTCCGGTATTGTGCTTAACCGATTTGTGAGAGAGGAAGTTGGGAGAGTTACTGGTTGTCCATTTTACACAGACACAGAGGGAGACTCAGATTAGATAATTTTCTGTAGGAAATGTGTACTTTTGTTGGGGGAGTGAATGCCAAAGGTCCGAATTTGTTGTAAAAATTGTAAAAATCTTTTTGTATAAATTTCTTTTTGACTGAAATGAAAATATGGACCGAGTAAGGAATGCCCCAAAATACCAACCTGAAGCGTGGGTAGGGGTTCATCCTGAGACGCCTTAGTTTTTGAATTATATTTGTGTGTTTTGTCTTCTTTGATTGTATATAGGGCAATAGAGAAAATTTTAATTTGTGGTTCAACGTTCGAACGCCAGGTAACGTTCGAACGTTGAAAGCTTACAGTACTCAGCCTCTGATGAAGCTTCTGCAGAAACTTGAAAGTACTGGGAGCTCAGTCCGTTCGAACGCCAATAGACCGTTCGAACTAGATTAACGTTCAAACGCCAATAGACCGTTCGAACGAAGAATATTTACAGTACTTTGGCCTCTGACGATCTTTTTAAATTCCTTCTACCAACGTTCGAACGTCACCAACGTTCGAACGTTACAACTCAGGCTATAAAAGCCTGGTTCGTCGTTTTCACCCAAAATCCCCAAATTTTTCAAAACCCTAGAATCCATTCTCACCCCACAGACCTCAATTTGCCCTCATTCCCCAAGAATATCCAAAGTCGACCCTCCCTAACTCCTCCCCACGTCAAAATCATCAATCCCAGACCTAGAACCCTAAGTTCCAGAACTTTTCAGGACCCCCCCCAGATCAAACTCACGTTCGAACGCCATGCCAAGGATGAAACTTCCTGCCAGGCGTGCTCCACCAGTGAATCAAGACCCAAACATGGTAGAAGAAATGATTGAAGAAAGGGGAGGAAGGCAAAGGACCAAGACGTATGATAGAACCAGATTTCCTAATGCCTTGAAGGCTGAGAGGTATGAAAATTTTTACCGTAAGCATGCTATTGTCTGTGAGAGGGATGTTGTGATTGATGATTTTGCTGAGATTGGTATAAAGCAAGAAATGGAGAGGAGGGAGTGGGTATGGTATTTGAGAAATGGTGGAGACGCCGTTGTTGAATTGGTGCAGGAGTTTTACTCCAACGCTGAGATCATCAACGGCGCAATACGGACATATGTTAGGGGTACCCACATTGACGTGGACGAAGCATACATTGGGGAAATAAGGGAAGAAATACTCCGGGTGCAAAACCCTACCTACCCACCAAAGAAGAATGTAGCAATGACTGTGGTAGGAAAGGAGTTGACTGGGATAGCTGACTTTTCATGGGTAGGGAGGAATTTTTTTAAGCAAGGGGAGCTCACCGACAAGTATAAGATGTTGAATTTGATTGCGGTATCCAACTTCGCTCCCTTAGGAAGAAAGAATGAGATCCTACCTGATATGGCCCGACTTCTGTATGCCATTGGCAAGGGACATAGCATTGACCTTCCCTCTCTCATCTTGAGTGAAATGAAGAAGGGATGTGATGTAAAAAGGAATGCACTCCCTTTTGCGACTTTGGTGACTGAAATGTGCACGGAGCATGGGGTAAGGGTAAAGCCTGAGATGGAAATCCAGAAGCCAATGGGGCCATTGAACAAGGCTTCATTCCGAAGAAGCCAAAGTCATAGTGGCGTCCCGGCGGCAAGGCAAGAAGAGCCCCCGGCCCAAGGAGTAGATGAAGTGCAAGAGGAGCTTGATGAGATGGAGAGAGAGATGGGAGGAGAAGGAGATCAGCCAGCAGGTGAGGGACCTAGCACCAGCACTAGCACCCGACGCTCTTTGATGGACGTCATGCTTAGCATCGAAGCTAAGCAGGACGAGATCCTTAGGTATTTGAGGGGTGGACATGGTGGGCATGGTGGAGCTAGTGGGCAAGGAGGAGAGTGAGAGAGAGGGACTTCTATTTCTGTTCTTTGTCTTGTTTTTATGTTTGTTTAAAGTGCTTCTTTGTATGAATTTCTTCTTTAATAGTTGTAAGTTTTTGTGTGGTTGTGAATGAATTGAACCGTTGATGTTAAAAGATGATATTTTGAAATGAATGGTTCTATTTATCAATTTTAATTGTTTTAATGCATTTGTAGATTTAGCATAGAAATTAAAAGGTGAAGGAACAAATGTGGATGTCAAGAATGCTTGCTAGAGTAAATACGCACATGATCGGTTTAACACCTCCATTTATCAACCGAGACTGCAAACCACATTTCTTGAAAATGTGGGTGTTTTTTCTATACTTAAATTGTCATATGTACATCGCTATTTTTTATTTTAAAAGTACAGGAGGATTTGACTCGCAAATGGAATTGGTATATAACCGATACCCCCTGGAAAACCTGACATACACAGTGGAGATAACAAAGAACACCAGGGTGAGTTTCGAACCTAACGATGCTTTTGAGAGACAATCAATGTTTACTCAAGTAAATTCTTTTCAAATCTCCATTTTTTTAATGATCTCATTAACCTTGCTTTGATTGACGCATTTAAAAGTGATCTATTGACATATCCCACACGAAATCATCGCATACGACACATACAGGTGCACATGCTTGAGAAATGATCTTAGGCCATCTTTGATATAATATTGAGCCTTAGACATTTCTTTGGAAAAAAAAAAAATTTATCCCTCGTTAGCCATGTTTGAGTCATCAATGTATAAAGTTTTCTTTCATAAACCTACATGATTACCAATCCACAGGAAAACATACTTGACATACCTTGGCTATCTAATTTTCTTACATCCTCTTTGTAAGATGTTAAAGGGAAAAGAAAAAGGAGCATTCGAGATTATCATCCAAGAAGAGTTGATTGGAACAATTGAAACAAAACAGAAGCAAAAAGGCAAGAACTTGCCAAGAAAGTGAAAAAAATGAGAAAAATGAAAGAGAGAAATGTCATCTCTCGGCAAAATATCAAGAAGTTAGAAAGAGGTGTGCTACACAAACAGCAGATAGCTTTTGAAAATCCCTGACGTCATTTCGTTAGCCACTGACCTCTAGCCACGCTACAACCCATGAAAAGCCTTAATTGATCTCAAATATGTTACATGCATGTGTTGTTAATCACAATTGGGATATGGTAAATAGCGTTCCTTTTAAATTGCGTTAATATTCTTTCATGAGATCATGCCAAACATAAGTAGTTGCTTATTTAAAATTTCACTCCTTTCTTAAATGGTGCATGTGATTTTTTCGATTGGCCATCTTCTGATCACATGATCTGTGAGAAACAAGTCACTATAATCAGAGTAAACCTTTGCTGAGAGTATACTACGTGAGGTTTGTGAAATCGAAACTATCCATGGAAGGTGATAAAAGGGAGTATTTGTTACATAACAATTCCTATTGCTTGAATGATCATTCCTACTGCATTGAGAATTTCAAATACCAATGTAACAAATGATAATTTTTGCATAGAATGAATACCTGTGAAATAAGGACGTGTGAGACATAAGTCAAAGTTGAAAATCTGGTGTCTCAACGACCATGATGCTAATTTACTTGAGACAGCATTCTCCTATACACATTTGTTCGACTGAAGTTTGTGGGTAACTTCTCTGGAAACCCTCGTCCGCTAGGGTAAACCTAGTGGTTCAACGGCTTGTTGCATAAGCTAAATGCAACCGGATGACCTACGAAAATGGCATTAGGAGTAGAATTTTCTTTTTTCATATTACTAGAGACTAGCAATATTTAGGTTGGGGAGTGTGATTAGTACTTAAAGTTGACATATTATTATGACATTTTAAGACTAATGGTACTTTAATGGAGTTTAAGTGATGTCATTTCAGGCCCTAAACTGAACAAGGACTCAAGAACAACAAGTACCACACTTGGATGCAGCACCAGTACATTAGAGCCCAAAATTGGAGAAGCTTGGAGCACAGCCAGAACGTTCGAACGCCAACTCACGTTCGAACATCCACAATACACTGTAGCAGACTCAACTGCTGAAAAGAAGGCGTGTTGTAGTTAGGAAAGAAGACTGGAGCTCTGAAGTACTTGAGTGCACGTTCGAATGCCAACTCACATTCGAACGTGCACTTGAGTTGATGGAAGACCAGACCACTGCAGAGAGTTGGAACTGAACTTCACAGAAGACCACAGTGAAAGGGGTCAGAGCAAATCTGGCGTTCGAGTGCAAAAACAAGAAGAAACGTTCGAACGGCAGTCAACGTTCGAACGCCCTCAGTGCAAAAACAGAAAGAACGTTCGAACGCCAACTCACGTTCGAACGTTATCCACAGACTGGCAGCAGAGTTGTTGACTGTTCACTTGGACTTGGGCGGCAAACACTATTCTTTCACCCCCCCCCCCCCTGCCTCCTCCTCTTGCCTATAAATACTCCCCTTGTTGGAGAGCTAAAGAGGAGAGCATAGTAGGAAGTAGATAGTGATGGAGGCTTAGACTCCCACTCTCATTGTAGTTAGTTCATTTTCCTTATGAAGTCTTTATTTTAGAGATTAGTTTGGCTTTAGCCCAACATCTCTTGCTTGTTATAACAGTAGTTTTATGCCTATGTTTATGTTTATGCTTTCATTTCTCATGCATAGAAGAGAAATAGCTCCCATCTTTGTTGAGGAAGCAACCCTCCAATCTTTGGTTGAGGAAGCAACCCTCCAATCTTTGGTTGAGGAAGCCACCCTCCAAATGTGACTAGCTTTCTCCTACTTTTATTGTTCATGCATTTCACTTCCATTGCTTGAGCTTCCTTCTTTCTTAGAAGAGTGAAACTTTTCCACTTTTCTAGAGCTTGATTAAAGCCGTGAAGGGTGGAACGTGATTCACTCATTCTTTGTGGAAGATTCGCTCCGCGTTTGTTGTTACTTTATCTTTTAAAGTTCTCCACTTGGAGGGATGAGCATCACTCACTTTTCTAGCTTTACCCAAGCCATGAAGAGTGAGTAGTTTCTCATTCATTCTTTAGTGAGAGGAGAAAGGCATGTACAAGTTATCCGGGAATCATATTTGTGCAATGTTCTTTTATGCTTAACGTTTATTTCTTCTTGTTATCGGATGATTGATTGCATCTGGCAAAGCTAAGGTACTTTGTATAATTGTGAGCTCTTTCTATGACATGGATGACTCCTGCATAGAAAGACTCATCAGTTCAAGGCAAGTACCCCGGCTAGATCCTCATGACTACTGATGAGTGCGTAATTTTGCATATTTCATGGCCTCATTGCAAGCATTTCAACTCAACTTTTGCATATAAGTGCTTAGAAGTTAGCCGTTTTGAACTATAATGTTGATATTTTGATGTTGCAACCTTTTATAGCTTAAATGATTGATTTTAGGACATTGCAACCTTGATGGATGTGTGGTGAAGGCATGGACACAATACATGAAGAATTGGAGGCTTAAAAGTGAAGAAATCAAGAAGGCATTGGTGCTTGGGAACAAGGGCATCAGCAGCCACATCGTTTGGAAGTACTGCATCGGAGTTCCTCCATTTTGACCATGATCTACTCAGAATTTGAAAAAGTTTAAAACATAAAAGTTGTAGATCTGGGTGTCTTATATTTTGTGTCAAAATTTCAGCCCAATCCAACTGTTGGATCAAAAGTTATGCTGATTCTACCAAAAGTGGTCCAGAGCAGAAAAGAGGGTACCGGTACGCGTACCGGTACGCCGAAGTTTCTGGTGTTCGGGGTACCGGTACGCGTACCGGTACGCTCCCCTGAAACAGCCCCGATGCTCCTGCAACTCAGCCCCACTTGCTTGGGGGTCCCACCATCGATTCTCCCACGTTTCCCCCAACATTTCCTTACACAACCATGTCTCTCTTACACCTTGGGGGAAGACTTTTGAGGCTTGAACATTGAAGGAAGGGGGAGGGAAGTGGGCTGCCAGGCTATGCTCTCCCTAGCCTGTCAAAGCCATCCATTCAGCCCTCTCTTGATGGGAGCTCGTTCACACAGCTAGGGGGGACCACCATGCATGAAAATGAGAGGCATACACTCCATATATTCAACATTACAAGCTTGTATTGAGTTGGCTACCTAAGCTTAGGATTAGATATAGAAAGCTCCAAGGGGGAAGATGATGAATAGTGCTCAAAGTGAGGTTTTTGCATTTTTCTTCCACTCTTTCACTTGTAGTTTAATGTAAGAACCTTGTAAGCTTCATTTATTGTCTTTAATGTCATTCCTTTCAAGTTTATTGCAAGTTTACTTTCATGTTCTTCATTTCACCATTGTTATTTAAGTTTTCTTCATTTCAAGCTTTTATATTGGGTATTGCATATTTTTCCTTCATAGCTTTAGATTTCTTGTTGTAAGTTAAGTTCCATGCTCCATTTCCCTTCCATGTCCATTTCCTTTATGCTTGTCTTGCATTGTTAATATGAGTAGCTAGGATTTAAGTTGGTTAATCCAAGGGAAAATTCCTCTTGGGAATACCATTTTCAACTCTTCTTCATTCCTCCCTTTAGAGTCAAATGGTTCGGTTTGACGGGGTTGAGAGTGGATGAGTTGGTGAGCCTTTGATATTCCGTAGGCCTAGTCACGGTTTATGCTTAGATACTCACCAATCTCGTCCTTAGCTTCCCCCGAATCAATCGTTCATTCATGTTCAATCGGAGGAAGGCTTTGAGTTGATTTGGTATTCCCATTGGAATGAACCCTTTGGATTAGCCAACACTTGCTTTATTTGCATTTTCATTTACAAACCAAACACAAAACTCAAACAAAAGATTTTACATTTTCTTTTCACTTTTGCAAAATCACTTTCACAAAACTCCATTTCCTTCCCTGAGGAGACGACCTTGGAATACTCTTCCAAGTAAAACACCGACAACGAAAGACTCCTTGCGATTGGGGAGCACTTTTGTTCACCACACACGCATTCCATTTCATAACATTTTGTTCATCACATTTCCATTCACATCCATTTTGTTGTTGTTTCCTATCTTCTTGCATCATCCGGAGGGAGAGTGACACTCCCCCATTCCTATAAGCCATACACATAGTTGAGGGTGATGTTAAGAGGTTAGGAAACAACAACGTTTTTCAATCAATCAACTACACTTCAATCTCCCCCCTTAATGTACTTCATTTAAAGAATGGACTATTAATATCATGATTGGATGTCTTTTAGAAACACTTGCTTGTTTGTAGACGGGTTAAGTCTCGGCACAGGCAATTCTTGTAAACTTCTAGAAAGACATCGGAATCATGTTCGTAATTCTCACAATCCATCTTTATCTTCCGATTAACTTGCTGTTGACACGGGAGTTAATTGAGTTATCAAGCACAATTATGACAAACCGGATAACTAACTACATGTCCAGATCCTTGCACTAAAGGGTGACTCTTTTTAATTAGCATTCATCTCCTATTTTGTTAAGAAAATCTTTCTGGAAAGAATCTTATATTCTGTCCAGCAAAACCCATATCTTGCAGCAAATCAAAAAGGTTACAATCAAAAGGTCTCTACCACTGCTTGCCTTAGAGATATCAACAAAAGTTCCCTGTGGATTCGACTCCAGACTCAAACCGGATTATTACTACAGCTTGACCGCCTGCACTTGGGTGTATACATTTGGATCAAGCCATCACTTCCTACGGGTGTTTTACACTTCAAGAGGTAGGGTTCCCTCCTACTTTGGTTTATTTACATCCTATGGTGTCCATAGGAAATGGATGGGCTGTTTTGAGTGTTTTAACACTTACCTATTAGAGTTGGCTTAATGGAAATGGGTAGGCTCAATTCTTGTGTGAATTGGTAGTTAGAAATTGCTAGTTTGTGATTTCTATGATGTTTTGATAATTGGGTATGTAAAAATCATATATTCTGATTTTTTTTAGAGTTATGTGATAAATTTAGGTATGTTATGTGATTACATGATTTGGTGCCTTGAAGGTGTTTGATAAAATGCCTATATGAAATAAAGTGTGTTAATTGCATGAGATTTGTGATAACATGCTTGAATGGTATGGTAAAGAGAAATCATATGCTTAAGATATGAATTACAATGGGAAATGAAATGTTGATATGTGTTTATGATATTTTGACATTGTGACAAAGTTTGGTAGTTATATGCATAAGATATAAATTGCCATAGAACATGTGGACATGTGGTTAAATTGCTCATTTGGCATTAATGCATATTGGGCATGACATGGGCATCACATTCATGGGCATAAGTCATGAGTGTGGGTGTGTGGGTGCATGGTTTAATCAAACAATATACTTGGTGGTTGATGGTGGGCTCGAGAAAGTTGGGTTGAAGATCCGACTGAGTCGCACGGTTGCATGCATGGAAAAACTTGTGTCAGGTAAAGCAAGAAGGGCTAGAAGATCCCTCGGGTGCAAGACCCGATTATTGGTTTATTCACTTCCGTCGGTGCAAGTCCAAAAAAGTGAATTAGGCTTACGGAGCCGGCGGTGCAATTCCAAAATCCGTTGCCCAACAAAGACACAAGATTTTGTTTTATAAACATACTCTTGGATGTGTAACGTCCAACAATGCTTGATTTTATAAACGCATGAATTTTATTTCAAACAAGCATGAGATGTTTTTCATCAATGATGAATGTTTTACACACATGAATTGCATTTGTGTTGTGGGAGCCGGTGAGGGCTCGGGTCAAAGTGCATGAATGAATGTCATCTCATATCGTGGCATGGCATGGTAGAATTTCAACCTTGAATCACATATTCATGTTTGAAATGGATAAATGTTGATAAATGTTGCATGTAAATATTGCATATGCATCTAGGATGTGGAGTAGCCTCTGTAGGAGATACTCTATTGAGCGTTGCTCACCCTATACGGAAAAACATTTCAGGTGCGGGTTTTACGCCGACGGACGGCACTCACTCGGGCACTTGAGGAGGAAGAAAAGCCGACTTGTGGCTTTCAATCCACTTTTTGTGTAAAACTAGACTTGTAATTAAATTTTGGCATGTAATGTACGAAAAAGGGTTGGAACTTAAACTTATATTAACTATGTTTGATGCATAGGTGTGATGTCTTTATAGGTCACACTTTTACAGGCCATGTTACACTTTTACATGGCAATGTTACACTTTTACAGGCCACGTTACACTTTTACAACTAAATGTCACACTTTATATATCAACATAGGAACCCCAGTTTTAGGGGCATCAAAAGTATGGATAAATGGACCTGGTGTGGTCATTATTTTATTTTGGACCTCGGATGGGTCATGTGAATGTATATTGCACAGGTTGTGTTTTGGGTAGAGCTCCCCGTACAAAGGAGACTCTGTCCGAATTTTTGTTAAATTAAGGACCCCGGTAACTGGGGCATAACGGCGTGATATCGAGTTCCTCGGTATCCACGGGTATTCCGCGGGTTGATGGATAATCAATGGACCCCCGGATTTTGGGGCGTCACATAGAGAACAACCTTTAAGTGACCCTCATGCTCCTCCTCAGACTTGGAGTAGATCAAAATTTTGTCAACAAAGACCACGACGAACTAATCTAGGTAGGATTGGAACACCCTATGCATGAGATCCATGAATGCCACCGGGGCATTCGTCAATCCAAAGGGCATCACGGTGAACTCAAAATGCCCATACCACGTTCTGAACGTCGTCTTAGGGAAATCTTCCTCTCTAACCCTCAGCTGATGGTAGCCCGTGCGGAGATCTATCTTGGAGTAGACCCGTGCTTCCCTCAGCTGATCAAACAAGTCATCAATCCTCGACAAAGGATACCTATTCTTGATAGTAACCCTATTTAACTGTCGGTAGTCTATACATAGTCGAAGGGTCTTGTCCTTCTTCTTGACAAACAATACCGGAGCGCCCCAAGGTGAAGTGCTCGGTCTAATAAAACCCCTGTCCAACAATTCTTGTAATTGGACCTTGAGTTCTTACAACTCAGCTGGCGCCATTCTATGTGGAGTCATAGAAATGGGCTATGTTCCGGGGTGTAACTCAATAGTGAAGTCTACATCCCTATGTGGAGGTAATCCTGGTAGTTCGTCCGAAAAAACGTCCTCATACTCACACACCACCCGAGGTAGACCAAACTCCTGTCTCGCCTCGTCCTCCAGGGTAAGGCTTGCTAGCCAACCCATCAACTGCCCGTGCCAACGGGAGTCATACACTACTTGGGCTAACGCGTCCTTCTTTTCCCCTTGGAACTTGAAACAAACACCCTCCGGTGTGTAGGCAGTGACTCTCTTACGATCACAATCAATGACGACTCGGTGTGCCGCCAACCAATCCATCCCAAGGATGACATCAAACTCCGACATGTCCATGACCCTAAGGTCCACGGTGAGTAGAATCCCCGAGATCTTTAACTCACAACCCCGACATATCTGATCAACACTCACCCTAGCTCCTAGGGGAGAACTTACATGCAATGGCTCTTCCAAGCTTTCAACCTCTATGCCCAAATCTTTCACACATGATGCAGCAATAAAAGAATGAGATGCACCAGAGTCAAATAATACTCTTACCCATAAGCGAGAGAGTAGAAATGTACCCTGAATAACCGACTGATCTGTTGTCTCAGTCTGAGGCATAATGGCGTAGACATGCCCTTGGGTCCCTGAAGTCCCGGCTTGTGAGCCCTGTCCTCGACCTCGACCCATGCTCTAGCCCATCTGGCCTGACTGCGGGATCCCCGCACGTGAATTAGTAGGGCCCTGTGCAGCACCCTGGAACTGGTATTGGCTTCCCTGGCCCATGGTGGGGTAGGGAGGAACAAAGTGAGTTTGTGAGTGCCCCACCGATGACTGGGACTGAGACGCCCCATAACTCTGGGATCCCTGCCACTAAGGACAATCCCGCTTCATATTCCCCGGTTGGTTGCAATGATAGCAAGTCCTTTGGCCTGCCTGGTAAGAAAGCCTCTGATTTCTCCCGCCTTGGGAGGACTGACCTTGGCCTTGATAGCCGCGACCCTGTGGAGTCGAAGTCCTTTGCTTCTTCCCCGAACTTGAAGAAAAAGATTGGCCCTCCTTCTTCTTGTCTTTAACACCCGCTTCCCGGATGTTCCATGCGTCATCTATCTCTCTCTCAATGGCTATAGATGCATCGACCATCGAGTCCAAGTCTTGCAAGCAGAGGCCCACAATTTTACCCCAGATGGACAATTTCAGGCCATCCTCAAACTTCCTCACCTTGGCCATCTCTGTGGCCACATAATCGTCGGCAAAATGGGAAAATTTTGTGAACTTAGCCACGTATTCTAATACTACCATAGTCCCTTGCCTCAAGTCCAGGAACTCTAGAGCCTTAGCTTGCCAGACAGACGCCGGGAAATATTTGCCCATGAAGAGCTCTCGGAACTCTCCCCATATCTTCGCCTCCAAGTTCTTGGAGTCCTTTACCCAATCCCACCATAATTGGGATTGTCCCTCTAGCTGGAATGTAGCTAGCGTTATCTTAGTGGCATCGGATGTGATCTCCATAGCCCCTAAGATCTTGTCGACTTGTCGGAACCAATAGTTAGCCACCATCGGATCCACCCCTCCCATGAAGGTCAGAGGCTTATGTGCCTTGAAATTCTGGAGGTTACTTGAGCCCCCTTGGCCCACATTTGCACTAGCATGTGCAATGGTCGCAGCCACAGCACTAGCCTGAGCAATGGTTGTAGCTGCAACACCAATAGCCTCCACGAAGGCTTGTTGGTCAAAGGCTGGTGGTGGTTGGTCATTGTTCTGCCCACCGCCTCGGCGTCCTCTTCCTCTATTTGCCATCTACACACATGTAAGATAACAATAGAGCCTCACATAGTATCCCAAGATAGGGATCTAGGTCGTAACATTGAGATTTCTCTCATTGTCTCACTAGTAGTGCTTGTGCCACCTACCAGTAGACATCTAGACATTGAACTATACCGTTCATCCTTTTCTCCGAACAACCTTAGGGTTTTGTTTTCTAACCCTAGTGTTTCTCCTTTCCATACACATTTCACCATGCATAATTCATATAGCACATAGCACATAACATGTAACAATTTGAGCACATAACATGAGATGCACAATGAATGCAATGGTCTAGACCCATGCCTATCAAGCCCTAGGTAAATCGTATACCTATGGTCTGATACCAAGCTGTGACGCCCCAAAAACCGGGTGTCCGTAATTAACCATGATCACTCATCATCCCGCGAAAATACCCGTGGATGCCGGTTAACCCGACACCGCGGCACCACATCCCCTTTACCGGGATTTAAGAAAAATACAAAGTCTAAATACGTTTGATTGATTTACCCATCCGAGGTCCGATATACCACCATTGGTACTCTATTATTGTCCATTTATAACATTGGAGGGAAGGAACTCATAGCCCAAAAGTTTGGCAAAACAGTTTTAAAATTTCTAATTTTAGGAAAGTGTACAGATACGGCGTACCGGTACGCTATACTCACTGGACCATGTCGTACCGGTACGCTGGGCCTACTGGACCACGCTGTACCGGTACGCCGTGCCCAGTTTTGCCTGTTTCACCTGTTTTTCATTTCCAATCCATTCCAAACCTTTCTACAATCATCCCAAACTTATACAACATGTATTTATACATCAAACATAGTTGATACAAGTTCTATTGCAATCAATTGCATATATTTACATATCAAGGACTAAGTTTTTATAATTGGTTTACAAAAACCCAAAATAAGCCACATATCGGCCTCTCTTCATCCTTGGGGCCCCGAGTAAGCGTCATCCACCGGTGTGTACCTCGCACCTGAAATGTTTTCCCGTATAGGGTAAGCTACGTTCAATAGAGTATATCCTACAGAGGCTACTCCTCAATCTAGATGCACATGGAATGTTCACATGCAACAATTAACGAGCAACATTCTTTTCAATCAAGAAATGCAATCCCATGATAGGAACTTCCATGTCATGCTATGAATTGAGATGAAACTCACTCATGCAACTTCAACCCTGAGTCCATACCGACTCCCACAACACAATGCAATGTACTTGTGAAGTAAATCCGTCATTGATGAAAATCCATCCAATGATTGTTTTAAGTAAAAATCATTTGTTAATAAACCAAATCATTGTTGGATGATTCCCATTGAATGGGTATTTTATAAAACAAAATCAAGTGTCTTTGTTGGGTATCGGATTCTCGGAGTCTCACCGCCGGTTCCGTACACGGTTACACTTTTCTGGAATTTCACCGCTGGCAAGTGTATGAACCATGTGGCCGGGTCTTGCACCCGAGGGGGGATCTATCCCTTCTTGCTATACCCGACACAAGTTTTCCATGCAACCATGTGACTCTAAGGGATCTTCGATCCAACCTTACCGAGACCACTTATCAATCACCAAGTATGGTGTTGATCAACCATGCAAACACACACCCACACTCATGACTCATGCCCATGAATGTGATGCCAATTTTATGCCCAAATTGCAATGCATGCCAAGTGAGCAATTTCCACATATCAACATGTACCATGGCAATTTATGTCATATGCATATAATTACCATTATCCATCACATTGTCAACATATCAATGAACATATATCAACAATCATAACAAGCATGTTATTACACAATTTATGCCCAAAGCACACTTCACTCACAAGAGCACAATATAAACACATAGCATGCCCATGTAATACCAAATTCCAAGAAATTACCCAAGTAACTTCCACACCTCAAATTCAAGCTAGAAATTGATTCAAGCCATTTCTATGCCCATTTCCTCTTTTCCATAACAGTGGACCATTTTCCATAACAAAAGACAAGGCATAGGTCATTCTATATACCCACCCCATTCCTATGGACACCATAAGATGGAAATAAACCAAAGTAGGAGGGAACCCTACCTCTTGCAGCGTGAGATGAAGTGTAGAACTTCAAGAACACCTCCCAAGCCCCAAAGCTCTTGATTTCCCCAAAGTCTCCTCTTAGATCTTCGGTGAAATCCTTCGTTCTTGGTATGGTTGCGTCGCCCTCGTCAATGTGATCGACTTTAACTCTTGGTCCGAAAGATTCTAAGCGACGGAACTCCGTGAATCGCCGAGAGAAGCCTTGAAATTTTTGTTTTTCTTCTCCTCTCTCCCTCACATGTTTACACACTGGAAAATGCAGAGAATTCTGCATAAAATTCAGATATTTGCTCCTATTTATAACCCTTAACACTTGGTCCACATCGCACCACACGCCTCCCCCTTGTCCGGGTCCGTTTTTGCCCCGAAATGATTAATTTCATTCCAGTTTAAGTTCAAATTAATTTTATTTGAACTTTAATTCAATTATAAGGAAATTTTATAATTTCTGTTTTTGGGGACGTTTTTGAGGTCATTCGACACAGTCGTCTCGTAAAACGTGAAAAATTCGACTATCTCAGAATTTGATGAAAATTGACAGGGCAACTAGATTTCGCGAGACGAATACAACGGTAAAGTCCGTTTCATCATCCGAGCTCTAGAGAAATACGTATTTTAAATGTGCGTTATAGTGACAAATTACCATTTTGCCCTTTTTCATAAAAAGTTCAAATTTACCCGGATTTTACAATTACAATAAAAAATAAAATACAGACGCTCCTTCCCCGAGGAATAGCTAAAACACGACCACTCTTAATATCGATTAGGGCACAAAAGTGGGAGAGGTTCAACCCTCCAAGTAGAAAGAAATAACAGAAATGTAGAAGAAAGAAAACTTCGGTTGGAAAGTAGGCTAGAAAGCTGGTTGGAAGTGGTTCGGCAGGGCTTCGCTGCACTGTTTCTGACTCTCTCTTTAACTTAGTCGCTGTATCTGACTCTTTGGCGAACACTCTGACTCTCCAGACTTCCCTCCACTATCTCTGGCTTTCTCTCTAACTGAAGTTCTGAACTAATAACTGACAGAAGCTGAATGCTGGACACAGAAAGCTGGAGGGCCTATTTATAGGAGGCCAAGGAGACTGCTTAAGGCAGCAGAAGAAAGGACTGGCCAATCAGGTGCTTGTTTTGCAAAAATCAACCAATGGGAGGGCAAGGAGCTTAAGGCGGTTTAGCTGGCCGTTCGGACGCCACCACCACCGGCCGGACGCCACTAAGCCTCTGGATTTTGTTGTGGTGTTGTTCCTTGCTGAACTTCATATAATTATGCTTTGATCCCCCTCTGTTTTGACTTTGACAGTTGGCTCCCCTATACTTTGTAGCATTTATGCACAAAAACACTGAAAAATACAACACTTCACGCATTAACCCTAATTTACGCACTAACCCTAATTTCATCTATTTTGACTCTTTTAACTAACATAATTAACCTATTAATCTATTTCAATTACGCACTAATTAGGGTTAATCACACCCCCAACCTAAACATTACTAGTCCTTAGTAATAAAAAAAAATAACAAAACAAAATCACTTTCGTAGAATTCATGATTGCATTTAGCTTATGCAACAAGCCGTTAAACCCCTAGGTGATTCCTAGTGGACGAGTTTGTTAGAATACAATAATTCATATTTTTCACAAATAAAATTAAATCAGTATTATATTTTATTTGTCGGGATACCTCCTTTCTCTGATCACTATAAGAGTAACACACATTAGCTGTGACATTATCCATCTATTTTCAAAAAAAAAAAACTTGTGTGTGTGCAATGGTTCCGTTATTTCAAAAATCACTAAAGAAATATCACCACCCTTCACTTTGTTGTACAAGACTTAGCCTCGATGTCAATCCTTTCCTAAAAATCACTCATCAAAGAACACACTCGTTATAGTGACTTTCACTCAAAAATTACATGTGATAGGAATATTGTTAACCAAAGCAAATAATTTCACATGAAATATCAAAAAAATGGTTATTTGAACAAACTAGAATTCGGCATAATCTCATGAAGGAATATTAACACAGCATCAAACACATAATCAACATTTTTCCTTCCTCATGAATAAATGGAAATAATACACATCCATGACTTCTGGAATAAAAAATGACTTTATTAAGGTTGTAACGTGGCCATGGGTTTAGGATTTAAGAAATGATGTCAAGGGTATTCAAAAGCTAGCCTTTCTTGTATATTGTGGCAAACCTCTTTCTAATTTCTTCAAGAATTACACATACATGGTATTTCCTTCTTTCATTTTCTTTCACATTTTTCACTTTTTTGGG
Organism: Ilex aquifolium; assembly: GCA_951799425.1. NCBI lineage: Eukaryota > Viridiplantae > Streptophyta > Magnoliopsida > Aquifoliales > Aquifoliaceae > Ilex > Ilex aquifolium. Next base: position 24,433,368 of record OX637391.1, on the reverse strand, counting down.
TCTTTTCTTTCTTTCTTTCGACAATAATCACCATCTTCCTTTCTTTGCTCTTTTCTTCCTTTTCTTAGCCTTGGAAATGAAAAAAGTTAAACAAGTAGCTGTTGTTTCTTCTACTGATCAAGTATGTGAAATTTGTGCGTTGTCAGGACATCCTGCTGGGAATGTCCAACTATACCTGCATTTAAAGAAGTCTTAATTGAACAATCTAATATTGTTCCAACTTATACTAAACCATATTCAAATCCATATTCTGAAACCTACAATCCAGGATGGAGAAATCATCCAAATTTTAGTTGGAGAAATACACAACCTACAAATCAAGCACAAGGTCCACCGCTGTAAAACCCGAGAAAATTTCAACCTTTGTGAAAAAGGGCAAAACGGTAAATTGCCACTACAGTACAGGTTGTAAACCTGAATTTTTCTAGAACTCGGATGACGAAACGGACCTCACCGTTGGATTCGTCTCGCGAAATCTAGTTACCACGTCAAATTTCGTGGAATTCCGAGATAGTCGGATTTTTCGCGTTTTACGAGACGAACGGGCCCCGGGTGACCCTGTACACGAAATTTTTATAAAGTTTCCAGGTTTGGGGAAATATTAAACACAAGTTAAAACAAAAATAATTCGAACTTGAACCGGAGCGAAATTTAATCGTTTCGGGATTAAAACGGACCCGGAATTAAATAGGACGTGTGGCGAATTGTGGGCCAAGTATTCTAAAATATAAATAGGGGGAAAAATTAGATTTTTCCCCATTGTTCAGCCGGTTTCAGCCGATAGAGAGAAAGAGGGAGAAAAGAGAGAAAAACTCACCTTCTCTCTACGATCTACGGCGCTACGGACCTCGAATCCACGCAAGCCAAGAATTAAAGTCGCTCTACTCATCGAGGGCTACGCGGCTATACCAAAAAGCGTAAGTTTTACCGAAGATTAAGGTACGGGATTTTCGAGAAGTGAGGGTTTTTGGCTTGAATCGGGTCTTGGAACTTCCCTTGGTCGTTCCTCACGCTTCAAGAGGTAGGGTTTCTTCCTACTAAGGTTTATTCCAAGCCTATAATGTTTTTATGGAATGGGTAGGATGATAGCCTATGTGTCTCTTGCCTATTGTTGTGAAATTGGGTGAATTGGGTATTGAAATGGGTAAAGGAAATCCTAACTTGGATGAATATTTAGAAGTTACTAATTGTAATTTCTATGAATTGGATATGTGAAATGAACCCAATGTAAATTCATGTGTTATATGAAATTGTGGACGTGTTATGTGTTTATATATATGCCATGAAATTTTAGTATGTTGATAACATGCTTGGAATTTGTATTATGGGAATTATATGCTTTTGATATGATTTTGCCATGGAATATGAGAAATGTGTTGAGAATGTTCATATGTCACTCATATCATATCGAACATTGTATTGGTGTTGCAATGGAGCACCACATTTCATATGCACGGGAACATCGCATTTTAGGAGGTGTGTGTGCATGGTTATTTGTCTTCACCACACATGGTGGATGACGAGTGAGCTCGGGTAATATGGGTCGATGACCTAGACGAGTCGAATGGTTTATATGTTGATAGGGTTGGGGTAGCAAGAAGGGCTAGAAAATCCCTCGGGTGAGAGACCCGGTGATTGGATACGCACTCCGTTGGTATAAGAGCCCATAAAGTGTGTCGGTGTACGCGGAACCGTTGGTGGAAGTCCATGAATTTCGTGTAGGTTGGGTGACCTTTGGTGTGAGTCCATGAACATCCACCCCTTACAAAGACCCTAGAATGAAATGTCATTTGATGTGGAACATAAATGACGGATTGGTACACATTGGCACTTGCATGTGTAGAGGAGCCGGGAAGGGCTCGGTTGATGTGCATGAGTGAGTCTCACCTCATTTCATAGCATGACATTACATGTTTCAACATGGAATATATTCTTGTTGTGGATTGTTGATTGATAGCATGTGACATTTCATATGCATTTAGGTTGGGGAGTAGCCTCTCTAGGAGATACCCTATTGAGCGTGGCTCACCCTTTATGGGAAAAACATTTCAGGTGTGGGTTTTGCTCCGGCGGATGGCTCATTTGGAGAGCATCAAGCATGAAGGGGGCCGGCTTGTGGCCTTAGTTTAAGTTTTGTAAAACCTTTAACAAAATTCCATTTTGATGTATATATATTATGGAATGAATTGTAATAGAGATTGTATGAGTTGGGTATTATATGGAAAATCTCATTAAACATGTATTGAATGAGTTTGGAGTGTATGGGGTAGCTTTAAGGATGGTTTGGAGGGGAAAGAAATCCATTTTTATGCTCACAGTCTGAAAACCTACCGGAAGGTGTGTGTCGGCCTTCCGGAAGGTTTTGCTAAAAACCCCAGCTTGCCTTGCTCACGGCTAATACCTTCCGGAAGGTTTTGCCCACTGGAATGAACCTTCCGGAAGATTTTAGCTACTGGAGTAAAACCTACCGGAAGGACTTGTCTACTGGAGTGGACCTTCCGGAAGGTTTTGCCTTGGGTTTCTTTTTGACTGCCGAGTTCTTCCGGAAGGTTTTGTTTTCTGGAATGAACCTTCCGGAAGGTTTTGGCTACTGGAATGGACCTTCCGGAAGGTTTTTGCTACTGATGTCGACCTTCCGGAAGTTCTTGAAATTGATCCTTTTCATGTAACAGTTCCTTCAGCGACCTTCCGGTAGGTGTATATCGACCTTCTGGAAGGTTTTTCCAAAAACTTGAAATTTTCAAAATGCTTAGCCATGCTTTTGGGCTTTGTTTTCTTTGGTTTCTATGACATAAATGGACATAAATGAAGGTATAATTGACCTTGTGGATGGTAAATCCGATTAAAAGCATGTGAGTGACGTGGTGTCGGGTTATACGACTATCACGAGTATTTCCGCGGGTTGACGGATGGTCAACGGTTAATAAAGGACCCCCGGAAATTTGGGGCGTCACAGCTTGGTATCAGAGCATAGGTATGCGATTTACCTAGGGCTTGATGGGGCATGGGTTTAGACCATTGCATTCATTGTACATTACATGTTATGTGCTTAAATTGCTACATGTTATGTGATATGTGGTATGTGTATTATATGCATGGTAAAATGTGTATGGAAATGGACACACTAGGGTTAGAGAACTTAACCTTGGGAGTGGGAAAGCAAATGAACGGGAAGGTTCAAAGCGAAAGGGTCCACTATTGGAGGCATACGCTCTACTAGTGAGACAAGGAGAAAGATTTGAGCGTTTTAACTTTGATCCCTATCTAGGGATACTAAGTTGTTGTGCCATTGCCATTTGACTTGTGTGTAGATGGCAAGTGGAAGAAGAGGACGTCGAGGCGGTGGGTGGAACAATAACCAACCACCACCGGTCTTCGATCAACGAGCGTTTACGGAAACCATGGGCCTAATGGCGGCTACTGTTGCACAAGCTAGTGCAAATGCCGGACATGGAGGCGCGAGTAACCTCCAACAGTTTAAAGCACACAAACCTCCAGTCTTCATGGGAGGGGCGGACCCGATGGTGGCCGACCATTGGTTCCGGCAAGTCAACAAGATCTTAGGGGCGATGGAGGTCACCTCAGACGCTACTAAGATAAGGCTAGCTGCATTCCAGCTAGAAGGAGAAGCCCAATTGTGGTGGGATTGGGTGACGGCCTCGAAGAACTTAGAGGCCATGACATGGGGAGAGTTCAAGGAGCTCTTCATGGGTAAATATTTCCCAACGGCCGTTCGACATGCAAAGGCCCGCGAGTTTCTAGATTTGAAGCAAGGGTCAATGACAGTGATGGAGTATGTGGCTAAGTTCACCGAATTAGCCCGATTTGCTGATGATTACGTGGCCACGGATATGGCCAAGGTAAGAAGGTTTGAGGATGGGTTGAAGCTATCCATCCGGGGAAAGATTGTGGGCCTCCGCCTGCAAGACTTGGACTCTATGGTCGAGACAGCTATGGCCATTGAGAGGGAGGTGGACGATGCTCGAAACATCCGTGAGGCGGGTGCTAAGGATAAGAAGAAGGAGGGCCAATCCTCTTCTTCTAGTTCGGGGAAGAAACAGAGGACCTCTGCTCCTCAGGGACAGGGCCGCGGCTATCAAGGCCAAGGCCAAGGTCAGCTTTCCCAAGGCGGGAGAAACTTCAGGACTACCTACCAGGCGGGCCAGAAGACATGTTTCCATTGCCACCAACCGGGGCATATGAAGCGGGATTGTCCGCAGAGGCAAGGATCCCAGAGCTATGGGACACCTCAGTCCCAGTCATCAGTGGGACAGTCGCAGACACGCCTTGTTCCTCCCTACCCCACCACGGGCCAGGGAAACCAGTATCAGTTCCAGGGCGCTACTCAGGCCCCTACCACCTTTCGAGCGGGGACTCCGCAGTCGGGCCAGATGAGCCAAGGCATGGGTCGAGGCCGAGGACAGGGCATGCAGGCCGGGACTTCGGGGACCCAGGGGCGTGTCTACGCCATTACACCTCAGGCTGAGCCAGTGGACCAGTCAGTCATTCAGGATACATTTCTACTTTCTCGCCTATGGACTAAAGTGTTATTTGATTCTGGTGCATCACATTCATTCATTTCTGCATCATGTGTGAGGGATTTGGGCTTAGAGGTTGATACCTTGGAGGAGCCGTTATATGTGAATTCACCCCTAGGAGCTAGGGTGTGTGTGAATCAGATATGTCGGGGTTGTGAGCTAGAGATCTCGGGGATTCTACTCACCGTGGACCTTAGGGTTATGGACATGTCGGAATTCGATGTCATCCTTGGGATGGACTGGTTGGCGGCGTATCGGGTCGTTATTGATTGTGACAGGAAGAGGGTCACCGCCTATACACCGGACGGTGTTTGTTTCAAGTTTCAGGGGGAAAAGCATGATGCTCTACCTCAAGTCGTGTATGATTCACGATGGCATGGGCAATTGATGGGTTGGCTTGCGAGCCTTACCCTGGAGGACGAGGCGAGACAAGAATTGGGTCTACCTCGGGTGGTGTGTGAATATGAGGACGTTTTTCCGGACGAGTTACCGGGATTACCTCCCCATAGGGATGTGGACTTTAGCGTTGAGTTGCATCCGGGTACTTCACCCATTTCTATGACTCCACATAGGATGGCGCCAGCTGAGTTGCAAGAACTCAAGGTTCAATTACAAGAATTATTGGACAAGGGCTTTATTAGACCGAGTACCTCACCTTGGGGCGCTCCGGTGTTGTTTGCCAAGAAGAAGGATAAGACCCTTCGATTGTGTATAGACTATCGGCAGTTGAACCGGGTCACCATCAAGAATAGGTACCCTTTGCCGAGGATCGATGATCTGTTTGATCAGCTGAGGGGAGCGCGGGTCTATTCAAAAATAGATCTCCGCACGGGCTACCATCAGTTGAGGATTAGGGAGTCAGATATCCCTAAGACGGCGTTCAGAACGCGGTACGGGCATTTCGAGTTCACGGTGATGCCATTTGGGTTGACGAATGCCCCGGCGGCATTTATGGATCTCATACATAGGGTGTTCCAGCCCTATTTAGATCAGTTTGTCGTAGTGTTTGTTGATGACATCCTGATCTACTCCAAGACAGAGGAGGAGCATGAGGGTCACTTAAGGATTGTTCTCCAGACCTTGAGGGACCACCAGTTGTACGCCAAGTTCAGCAAGTGTGAATTTTGGCTTACGGAGGTGAAATTTTTGGGACACGTGGTGTCGGCTTCGGGGGTATCAGTTGATCCGGAGAAAGTCGAGGCAGTTATGAGCTGGGAGAGGCCAAGGTCAGTCTTCGAGATACGTAGTTTCTTGGGATTGGCAGGGTATTACCGGAGGTTCATCGAGGACTTCTCCCGACTAGCCGCACCTATGACTAGATTGACCCGGAAGGAGGTCAAGTTCGAGTGGAATGATTCGTGTGAGAAGGCATTCCAAGAACTAAAGAGGAGACTCACTTCAGCTCCTATCTTGATTGTTCCAGAAAGGGGACAAAACTACACGATATATTGCGATGCCTCTAAAGACGGACTGGGTTGTGTCTTGATGCAGTCCGGGAGAGTGGTGGCTTATGGTTCTCGACAGTTGAAGAATCACGAGCAGAATTACCCCACGCATGACATGGAGTTGGCGGCCGTTGTCTTTGCCTTAAAGGCTTGGCGCCACTATTTGTATGGTGAACGATTTGAAGTGTTTTCGGACCACAAAAGTCTGAAGTACATCTTCACTCAACGGGACCTCAACATGAGGCAGCGTAGGTGGATGGAGTACCTAGAAGACTATGACTTCACTTTGCATTACCACCCCGGTAAGGCAAATGTGGTGGCTGACGCACTTAGTCGGAAGTCACGGGGTGTCTTAGCTAGTGTGGCTTCCCGGGAGTGGCGGATGCTTGAGGCCGTGGGCCAATTTGGGCTGCATTATCGGGGTCGGACTCAGGGTGTTTTAGGGAGTTTGGTGGCTACGCCTTCCCTACTGAGCAGAGTGACCGAGTCACAGAGACAGGACTCAGAGTTATCATCCATCAGGGACTGAGTGCAGGCGGGTACTGGTGACGAGGGCTGGGCCATTCACTCGGATGACAGTCTTCGGTTTAGGGGAAGGGTAGTGGTTCCCCAGTCGGCGGAGCTGAGAGAGGAAATCCTCAGGGAGTTCCATTGCTCTCGTTTTGCGGTGCACCCAGGCGGCACGAAGATGTATCATGATCTTCGTCGCCAGTATTACTGGAGCGGAATGAAGAGGCAAATTGGCGACTTTGTCAGTAGATGCCTCACATGTCAGCAGATTAAAGCCGAGCACCAGAGGCCAGCAGGGTTGCTCCAGCCCTTGGAAGTGGCTGAGTGGAAGTGGGAGCACATCACAATGGACTTTGTGACCCACTTGCCACGGACATCACGGGGACATGATGCGGTGTGGGTGATAGTGGACCGGCTTACGAAGTCGGCACACTTTTTGGCGGTGCGGATGACCTTCACTCTGGAGGAATTCTGCAGGTTGTACATAAGGGAGATAGTCCGGTTGCATGGGGTACCCGTATCTATAGTGTCGGATCGGGATCCCAGGTTTACGGCTCACTTTTGGGAGAGTTTCCAGCGAGCCATGGGGACTCAGTTGAGGATGAGCACAGCCTACCATCCCCAAACGGACGGTCAGTCGGAGAGGACCATCCAGACATTAGAGGACATGCTACGGGCATGCGTCCTAGATCTCAAGGGTAGCTGGGAAGAGCATTTGCCCTTAGTGGAATTCGCCTACAATAACAGTTATCAGGTGAGCATACGGATGGCACCCTATGAGGCGCTTTATGGGAGGCCTTGTCGTTCTCCGGTTTGTTGGACTGAAGTTGGGGAAAGACCCTCTACGGGTCCAGACTTGATTAGAGACACCTCGGAGAAGGTGAACCTGATAAGGAAGCGTCTTCTCACGGCTCAGAGCCGGCAGAAGAGTTACGCCGATAGGCGGCGGCGGCCTCTGGAATTTGAGGTGGGAGACCACGTCTTCTTAAAGGTGATGCCTAAGAGAGAGGTGATCAGATTCGGCAAGCGGGGAAAACTGTCGCCTAGGTATATTGGGCCCTTTGAGGTGCTTGAGAGAGTTGGCACTGTGGCTTACAGATTGGTGTTACCGCCAACTTTATCGGGTGTTCACGCCGTATTCCATGTCTCCATGCTCCGGAAGTATACTCCAGATCCGTCGCATGTTGTGGATTGGGGCGAGCTCATAGTTGATGCGGATGGGACCTTCGAGGAGGGACCAATGCGTGTCATGGATAGCCGAGAGCAGGTTTTGCGAGGCAAGACCGTGAGGCTAGTGAAGGTGTTGTGGCAGCACCGAGGAGTGGAGGAGGCAACATGGGAGCGTGAGGACACCATACGTGCCAACTATCCTTTCTTATTTGAGGATGGAGGTACATTCTTATAGTCATTTAGTATTATATGACCGTTGCATATGCGTGTAATTGTGTGTGCATGAGTGTGTGAATTTCGGGGACGAAATTCTTTTAAGGGGGGAAGAATGTAAAACCCGAGAAAATTTCAACCTTTGTGAAAAAGGGCAAAACGGTAAATTGCCACTACAGTACAGGTTGTAAACCTGAATTTTTCTAGAACTCGGATGACGAAACGGACATCACCGTTGAATTCGTCTCGCGAAATCTAGTTACCACGTCAAATTTCGTGGAATTCCGAGATAGTCGGATTTTTCGCGTTTTACGAGACGAACGGGCCCCGGGTGACCCTGTACACGAAATTTTTATGAAGTTTCCAGGTTTGGGGAAATATTAAACACAAGTTAAAACAAAAATAATTCGAACTTGAACCGGAGCGAAATTTAATCGTTTCGGGATTAAAACGGACCCGGAATTAAATAGGACGTGTGGCGAATTGTGGGCCAAGTATTCTAAAATATAAATAGGGGGAAAAATTAGATTTTTCCCCATTGTTCAGCCGGTTTCAGCCGATAGAGAGAAAGAGGGAGAAAAGAGAGAAAAACTCACCTTCTCTCTACGATCTACGGCGCTACGGACCTCGAATCCACGCAAGCCAAGAATTAAAGTCGCTCTACTCATCGAGGGCTACGCGGCTATACCAAAAAGCGCAAGTTTTACCGAAGATTAAGGTACGGGATTTTCGAGAAGTGAGGGTTTTTGGCTTGAATCGGGTCTTGGAACTTCCCTTGGTCGTTCCTCACGCTTCAAGAGGTAGGGTTTCTTCCTACTAAGGTTTATTCCAAGCCTATAATGTTTTTATGGAATGGGTAGGATGATAGCCTATGTGTCTCTTGCCTATTGTTGTGAAATTGGGTGAATTGGGTATTGAAATGGGTAAAGGAAATCCTAACTTGGATGAATATTTAGAAGTTACTAATTGTGATTTCTATGAATTGGATATGTGAAATGAACCCAATGTAAATTCATGTGTTATATGAAATTGTGGACGTGTTATGTGTTTATATATATGCCATGAAATTTTAGTATGTTGATAACATGCTTGGAATTTGTATTATGGGAATTATATGCTTTTGATATGATTTTGCCATGGAATATGAGAAATGTGTTGAGAATGTTCATATGTCACTCATATCATATCGAACATTGTATTGGTGTTGCAATGGAGCACCACATTTCATATGCACGGGAACATCGCATTTTAGGAGGTGTGTGTGCATGGTTATTTGTCTTCACCACACATGGTGGATGACGAGTGAGCTCGGGTAATATGGGTCGATGACCTAGACGAGTCGAATGGTTTATATGTTGATAGGGTTGGGGTAGCAAGAAGGGCTAGAAAATCCCTCGGGTGAGAGACCCGGTGATTGGATACGCACTCCGTTGGTATAAGAGCCCATAAAGTGTGTCGGTGTACGCGGAACCGTTGGTGGAAGTCCATGAATTCCGTGTAGGTTGGGTGACCTTTGGTGTGAGTCCATGAACATCCACCCCTTACAAAGACCCTAGAATGAAATGTCATTTGATGTGGAACATAAATGACGGATTGGTACACATTGGCACTTGCATGTGTAGAGGAGCCGGGAAGGGCTCGGTTGATGTGCATGAGTGAGTCTCACCTCATTTCATAGCATGACATTACATGTTTCAACATGGAATATATTCTTGTTGTGGATTGTTGATTGATAGCATGTGACATTTCATATGCATTTAGGTTGGGGAGTAGCCTCTCTAGGAGATACCCTATTGAGCGTGGCTCACCCTTTATGGGAAAAACATTTCAGGTGTGGGTTTTGCTCCGGCGGATGGCTCATTTGGAGAGCATCAAGCATGAAGGGGGCCGGCTTGTGGCCTTAGTTTAAGTTTTGTAAAACCTTTAACAAAATTCCATTTTGATGTATATATATTATGGAATGAATTGTAATAGAGATTGTATGAGTTGGGTATTATATGGAAAATCTCATTAAACATGTATTGAATGAGTTTGGAGTGTATGGGGTAGCTTTAAGGATGGTTTGGAGGGGAAAGAAATCCATTTTTATGCTCACAGTCTGAAAACCTACCGGAAGGTGTGTGTCGGCCTTCCGGAAGGTTTTGCTAAAAACCCCAGCTTGCCTTGCTCACGGCTAATACCTTCCGGAAGGTTTTGCCCACTGGAATGAACCTTCCGGAAGATTTTAGCTACTGGAGTAAAACCTACCGGAAGGACTTGTCTACTGGAGTGGACCTTCCGGAAGGTTTTGCCTTGGGTTTCTTTTTGACTGCCGAGTTCTTCCGGAAGGTTTTGTTTTCTGGAATGAACCTTCCGGAAGGTTTTGGCTACTGGAATGGACCTTCCGGAAGGTTTTTGCTACTGATGTCGACCTTCCGGAAGTTCTTGAAATTGATCCTTTTCATGTAACAGTTCCTTCAGCGACCTTCCGGTAGGTGTATATCGACCTTCCGGAAGGTTTTTCCAAAAACTTGAAATTTTCAAAATGCTTAGCCATGCTTTTGGGCTTTGTTTTCTTTGGTTTCTATGACATAAATGGACATAAATGAAGGTATAATTGACCTTGTGGATGGTAAATCCGATTAAAAGCATGTGAGTGACGTGGTGTCGGGTTATACGACTATCACGAGTATTTCCGCGGGTTGACGGATGGTCAACGGTTAATAAAGGACCCCCGGAAATTTGGGGCGTCACAACCGCAGCTACAAAATCAACAACAATATCAACTGTATTTACTTCCTCAGAAAAGAACTCTGGAAGACACTATGAATCAATTTATTCAGAGTCAAATGAATTTTAATACTCAAACAAATCAAGCATTCAATGATTTTAAAGCTCAAACTTCGTGGTGTATTGAAGATATCAAGAGCCATCTTGCTAAGTGATTAAGGCCGAATAATCACATTTATTAATAGGAAAGATTGATTATTTAATTGTAAAAGTGTGATAAATATAAAATTTTATCCAAGTTTGGGTGTTATGCTATTAAATGTTGATTTGTGTTAAATTGTAGGACAAAAGCATAATTTTGAAGTTAAATTATGGGAAGACGAAGCATAGCTCAAAGGGAAACACACTGGATAACGCGTCCGGACGGAAGAAGGATACGCGTCCGGACGCAAGTGGCAGAAAGGCGATCAGAGAAGAACGAACTCACTGGAAGTTGCGTCCGGACGGAAGATAAACACGCGTCCGGACACGTGTCGAAGATCTGCTGATGCCAGATTTAGAATTCTGACGAGAATCAATCTCTTTCCTAGGGGGTTATAAATACAAATTGAAGACTTTGTAAGGGGATCTTTTTTTTCATTCTTTCTACTCACGAATTCTTCAGTGTATTTGGAATTCTTTTACTATGTCCGGCTAGAAGGCTAAGCTAGGGCTAGGGAAAACCTCTCAGTGAAGTACGGTATTTTTATAGACTTTGTAATTAATGATTTATGTTATTGTGTTAATTTAGTTTCTAATCTTTTAGCAAAGTCTTTATTCTGTAAAAACTCCTGAGTTGTTGCACCACGTACATCGATTGCTTGAGTTTCCCTGCGAATAAATGACTGGTTATTCCACGCTTGAAGTGTTAGCAGTGTTTCATAAAATAATATGATTAATGTATTATTCAGGTTTCTGAATAGCCTTTTGATCATAGCTTTTGGCTTCATGACTTGATTTGTTATTTGGGTTAACCGACATTTAATTCCTGTTTCAAATTAAGCTTCAAGTCTTTTATTGTTACCGTATGGAATTGAGAGGGAGTACCTGATGCTCTAGTATTTTTATTACCGATTTTTAATCATCAAAGTCAACTGTTTTCAACCAAAACTCCTCAAACAAACTTTCTCTTTTTATTTTTAGTATTTGTGTGATTGTTTACTTGTTACAATTCCTCGTGGATTCGACCTCGGACTTCCGAGAATATATTATTCTGCTCAACCTACGCTTGGGTTTACACTTTTAAAGTTGAAGCACTAAGTTGACTCAATCCTTAAGTACTACAGAAAAAGGGAAGTTTCCATCTCAACCTAAACCTCCACAAAGTCAGAATCAAACTAATTTTGTATCATCTGAAGCCTCGCCAAATCAAGTACAAGCAGTCACAACATTGAGAAGTGGTAAGGTAATTGATAAAACTATTAAACCGAAGATTCCAAAGAACATACGTAAGTCAATTCCTGTAAACGAACCACTTGAAGCTGAACCTTTAATTGAAAGCAAGAAGAAGTACAAAGTGAAAAAGATATTTCATGTCCTATTCCTTTACCTTTTCCTCAAAGGGTCAAGAAAATCTCATCTGAAAAAGATCAGTCTGATATTCTTGAGTTATTTAAATAGGTAAAGATTAATATTCCTTTGTTAGATGCAATAAAATGAGTTCCTGTTTATGCTAAATTTTTAAAAGATCTTTGCACCATAAAAAGAAGAACTAATGTACCAAAAAAAGCATTTTTAACTGAACAAGTAGACACAGCCGTTTTTCTTCAAATTTCTTCCGATTAATCACTTACCCGTGCCATTTTCTAGGTTCTTACTGATCGAAATCTGTTAAAAGCAGAAGTTTAGAGAGAAATCAAGAAAAATATGGATCCAAGACTTGGAATACGAGGATCTTCGAGTCGGGCAACAAGAGGTCAATCTTCGCAACCCGAAGCACCTCCGCAACTCGAAGCACCTCCGCAGCAACCCCAGGCACAAAATATCTTTAATACTGCGATGTTTCAGAACATTGAACAACAAGTTTGGTATGATACTCATTTTCTCTCTAAGACTGTAATTCCTGAACGGCCTGTAATTTACGAGGATTTTGAGCATATTGGAGTTAGACAGAATCTTGCTGTGCGAGGTTGGTTAAACTATGTTAAATCTTAAGTACAAAGATCCGGGTAGTCCTACAGTCGCATGTTTCATTGGAAATTTTCAAATTAAACGAGCCCTACTAGATCTTGGATCTAGTTGTAATTTAATGTCATATTCAGTACATACACAATTAGGATTAAGTGAGCTAAAATCTTCTAGTATTAAATTACAATTAGCAGACCGATCAATAAAAACTCCACGAGGAGTTGTGAAAGATGTTATTGTTCAAGTTGATCAATTCTATTTTCCAGCAGATTTTATTGTCATAGACACAGAGACATGTTGTCAGGCATGTGCATCTGAATACATACCTCTGATTTTGGGTCGACCATTCCTAGCTACATCAAATGCATTGATAAATTGTAGGAATGGAGTCATGAAACTATCATTCAGAAATATGACTTTGGAATTAAATGTTTTTAAAAGTGCAAAACGGCCTAGAGAAGAAGAAGAAGAAATACAAGAAGTAAATTATGTGGAGACTTTAAGTCAAAGTTTTTTTGAAAAGAACTTTCTGAAAAAAGAGTTATTGGCATTAGAATCAATACCTGAAGTCGAATCTGAAAAAACACCCACAAAGAATCTTAAATGTGAAGAATTGTCCCCAACAATTGTGGAATCTACTGTCAAAGTTTTTAAGCCGGAATTAAAACCTATTCCAACTAATCTAAAATATATTTTTCTAGGAGAAAATGAAATCAATCCAGTAATAATATCATCAAAATTATCTGAAACTCAGGAAAAAGAACTGATAAAAGTTTTGTAAAATCACCAAACTGTTATTGGATGGACAATATCAGATATAAAAGGTATAAATCCACTTCTATGTACTCATTGTATTTACTTAGAAGAAAATGCTAAACCATCTCGTCAAATGCAAAGGAGATTAAATCCCCATTTGAAAGAGGTAGTTCGCAAAGAAGTGCTTAAACTACTTGATGCTAATATTATTTATCCTATATCTGATAGTAAATGGGTCAGTCCTACACAAGTAGTTCCAAAGAAGTCTGGTGTTACTGTTAAAAAACCAAGAAAACGAATTAGTCCCAATGCGTACAATCACAGGTTGGCGTGTATGTATTGACTATCGAAAGCTAAATTCTCTCACCAGAAAGGATCACTTTCCGTTACCATTCCTAGATCAAGTTTTGGAAATAATAGCTGGTCATGCATATTATTGTTTTCTAGATGGATATTCTGGTTATAATCAGATTGAAATTGCAATAGATGATCAAGAAAAAACTACATTTACATGTCCGTTTGGAACTTTTGCTTATAAAAGAATGTCTTTTGGGTTATGTAATGTTCCAGCTACTTTTCAGCGTTGCATGTTAAGTATATTCAGTGATATGGTAGAACGACACCTAGAAGTTTTTATGGACGACTATTCAGTATATGGTGATTCATTTCACTTATGTTTAGAAAATCTGGAAAGAGTACTGATTAGATGCGAAGAAACAAACCTTGTCTTAAATTGGGAAAAATGTCATTTCATGGTTACACAAGGTATTGTTTTAAGTCACATAGTCTCTGAAAAAGGGATTGAAGTTGATAAATCCAAAATTGACTTAATAGCTAATCTTCCTTCACCTAAAACTGTAAAAGATGTTAGATCTTTTTTAGGTCACGCTGGTTTTTATAGAAGATTCATTTAAAACTTTAGTTCAATAACTAGACCAATTTGTAATCTTCTATGCCAAGATATAATATTTGAATGGAATGATGCATGTCAATTAGCATTTGATAAATTAAAAAACATGCTTATGTCTGCACCTATCATGCAACCTCATGACTAGTCTTTACCTTTTGAATTAATGTGTGATGCAAGTGATTATGCAGTAGGAGTTGTATTAGGTCAAAGAAAAGATAAAAAATCATATGTTATTTACTACGCAAGCAAAACTCTAAATGATGCACAAATGAACTATTCAACCACAGAAAAAGAATTACTTGCTGTTGTGCTCGCATTAGATAAATTTCGATCATATTTGGTTGGATCGTCAATTGTTGTATTTACAGATCATGCAGCTTTAACATACTTACTTACTAAAAAAGATGCGAAGCCACGTCTCCTGCGTTGGATTTTGTTACTTCAAGAATTTGATCTTATAATTAAAGATAAGAAGGGAGTAGAAAATGTGGTAGCAGATCACTTGTCAAGGTTAGATTATGATATAAAGGAAGAACCAACTCCAATTAGAGAAACATTTCCAGATGAACAACTATTTACAATAACCGAAGTACCATGGTATGCTAATATAGCTTATTATTTAGCTACTGGTACTATTCCTTCTAATTATACCTGGACTGATAAAAATAAGTTCCTAAGTGAGGTACGTAATTTTTTTCTGGGAAGATCCTTATGTGTTTAAATACTATAAAGATCAAATAATAAGACGTTGTGTACCTAATTATGAAATCAGTCAGGTAATTCAGTTTTGTCACTCTGAAGCTTGCTGAGGTCATTTTGCTTCAAAGAAAACCGCTGCTAAAATTTTGCAGTGTGAATTTTATTGGCCAACTCTTTTTAAAGATGTTCATATCTTTTGTTCAAATTGTGACAGATGTCAAAGAATGGGGAATATTTCAAAAAGAAATATGATGCCTTTAAACCCTATTTTAATTATTGAAATTTTTGATTGTTGGGGCATTGATTTTATGGGACCATTTCCCCCATCCTTTGGATATCTGTATATTTTGGTTGCAGTTGACTATGTTTCTAAATGGGTAAAGGCAGTTCCATGTAGAAATAATGATCACAGAATAGTGATCAAATTTTTAAAAGAAAATATTTTATCCAGATTTGGGATTCCTCGAACAATCATCAGTGATGATGGATTACATTTCTGTAATAAAGTTTTTGAAAACCTGATGAAAAAATACTTGATTTCTCATAAAATATCCACTTCGTATCATCCGCAGACAAGTGGACAAGCTGAATTAGCTAATAAGGAGATAAAATACATTTTAGAAAAAACAGTAAATCCAGATCGTAAAGATTGGTCTTTAAGATTAACGGATGCACTGTGGGCTTACCGTACTGCGTATAAGAATATTCTAGGAATGTCTCCTTATCGGTTAGTTTATGGTAAACCATGTCATTTGCCTGTAGAATTAGAACATAAAGCATATTGGACAATCAAAATGATGAATCTTGATATAGATGAAGCTGGAATATCACGTAAATTGCAAATAAATGAATTAGAAGAATTAAGAAATGAAGCCTATGAAAACGCAAAGATTACTAAATCAAGAACAAAAGTTTTTCATGATAAAAATATCATGAGAAAATATTTTGAACCATCTCAAAAAGTTCTACTGTACAATGCAAAACTTTGTTTATTCCCTGGAAAATTAAGATCTAGATGGAAAGGACCTTATATAGTTAAGCAAGTTTTTGACTATGGGGCAATTGAAATTAAAAATCCATTAACTGGGAATGTGTTCAAAGTAAACAGGCAAAAGCTTAAACCTTATTACAATGGATTTACTCAATATGTAACTTCTGTGCAACTTTTTGATCCAGTTTATATGTGTTAATTGTTATTTGATTATAAATAATATAACTAATTATTTGTAATTTGTTTGACAGATTAAATCTCGTAAGTGAAAGCCAGACATCCTAATCGCTGAAAGACAACAAATTGCTGGTTTTTCTCAATGCTGTTTATTACTGTTTTAACATTACAAATAGAATTTAATTTAAGTTGGGGAGATGTGAGTGTGAATTTACTTTTTGTTTCTAGCATAATAATTTTTATTTAAAAATTCTATTCGTCTTTGTGACTGGCAGACGTTAAAGAACCGGATAGTGAGTCAACTTTCAATAATTTTTGAGTCATTTTCTTTCTTAAAAGTTGAAAAATGGACGAAAAATTATTTTGGTTAAGTTTAATTTTACTACGTCACTTTCCAAAAGATATACATATGTTGATCATGCAAAAAGCTAGGCATGTGAGAAATTTAGAAATATTCGAAAGTCAGGCAAGACCCTTATGTGGAAAAAGTACATATGCTAAACACCGACGAGCAAATCGTGTCTATGCTTGTGTAAGATGTGGTCGTATAGAACATCTGAGACAATATAATAAGTGTGCGGAACCAATTTCAGGTCGAGCGTCAGATCGTTTACGGTGGATTAGGTATGGGCAGAGTAAGGATTATCCTGAGGCGCCATCCTATTCCACCCCGATGTTAACAAGATACGTGAGAAATGAAGTTAACCGTGTCAATAATGTTATTGAATCAGATAGTTCTGACACTGACTAGAAATGATCAACTAATGTATAGTTTTGAGAATAAATATGTATAGTTGTAAATAAATGTAAATAACTATAGAATAAGTAGAAAAATCAGTAAATAAGAAAATAGCAAATAAAGAAATAATAAAACCAATTCTTTGAAACAAAAAAGAGTAGTTAGCAATGTTTTGTAGAATATATAAAATGATATTTAATTTTGTAACTTGCAAGAACAGAATTGCAGAAATCCAGAGAAACAATCTGCAGTTACAAATCAGGAACCAGTCAAAAATATGGATGCAAGACAACGAACAACAAGGTCTTCCACCCGAGCACGAAGGGATCATTCTCCACCACCTCAGGCATCTCCACAACAACCTCATCCAGGAAATATCTACGATGAGGTGATGTTTGAAAATCTTGAACAACAGGTCTGCTATGATGCTAACTTTATCTCCAAAACCATCATTGTTGAACAGCCGGTTATTTATGAAGATTTTAAACATATGGGAATACAACAAATTCTTGATGCAAGAGGATGTTACATTATGTCAGAATATATGTTCCTGCCTATGACTGCCTAGTGCGAGAATTTTATAGTAATGCTGACATAATGGGAAAAAGACAATTACGTGTGTTCGTACGAGGTGTTGTTTTTCAAGTTACACCGACCACTATAGCCGAATTTTTTCACCCCATGCAAAGACCACCCCACCCACAATATCCCTACACTGAACTACCTGATTTGCATGAAGTAGGGAGAGAATTGACAGGAAATCCAAGATTTGTTTGGGGACGCCCGAATAATTACATAAAATAAGGGGACTTGACAGACAAATACAGAATTCTCAGTTTAGTAACAGCATACAATTTGCTACCCCGAGCCCAAAAGAATCAACTTTATACTGAACAGGCTTATTTTCTATATGCACTTGGGATGAGACACACCGTCGACCTGCCGAACTTAATCATGGACCAAATGTTACTTACAGTCAATAGAAAGAAACTCTCACTCCCATATGCTATGTTAGTTTCTCAGCTATGCAGGGACAAAGGTGTGATCATTAATCCGACATGGAAAACAGTGGAACCTCTTGGAGCATTGGATAAAACTTCATTAAAAAAAAGTCATGGAGCACGAATGGAAAACCAACCTGAAGCATCACCTGAACCACAAGAAGAACCGTTTCAAGTACCTGAGGAATTCATACCACTGACACCACAAGAAGATCAACCATACATATCAATGGACGACAGAACTGATAGACAGATCTTACTGGAGATAGAGACCAATATTACTCAGATCAACAGACGCCTAGAGGAATATGAGCAGAATCAAGAACAGTTCTTTAGAGAATGTTTCGAAGCAGGATCTTCTGCTTCCTAAACAGACTGGAGATTCTACAAAACAATTTGTTTTCTTTCACTCATCTTTTACATTATGCACTTTTATTTTATGTACTTAAATTATAAGTTACTTTATGTTTTAATTATGCTGTTTGTTTTAAACTTGTTTATGTTTAACTAGTTTTTGATAATTAATATGGACCTCATGTTAATTCCATTAGGAGAATTATTTTATATAATTTACAGTTGAATTAGGTTAATATTCCTATGTTTTGTGAAAATAACCTTAATCTGATCACGTGGGATTTTCATATTTTAGTTATATATTATCTTAATATTTTCGTTTAAACTTATTCTGTTACAGCACGAATAGATTTCTTTATTCCAAAAACCTTGTGAAATATTACACTCTTTACATATTTAGTGTAGATGTATGACCAATTGAAGAATTTGAGTCAATCCTCATTGGAGAAATATTCTACATCTACTCAAATAAACATCTTCGATTCTACGGTAAACTTTCTTTCAATAATCTCATTAATTTTGTCTTGATTAGCATTTGTTAGATTATATTATTAGCATTATCCTTGAAATTCTCTTATGTGGGATTAATACAGATAAATAATTTCTGGAAAATGATCTTAGGCCATTTTTCATTATCTTTTAGCCTTGACCATTTCTTTTACAAAATTATAGCCTTAGTCAACCATGATTGAGCCTAAAAGAGTATAAATTCTTTTCATGATACCCGAAAAACACATCCGAGCCACATGAAAATATATTAAACCTACATTGGCTACATAATTTTCTTGCACCCTCTCTTAAATCAGTACGATATAGAAAGAAGACAATGTGGAAAAAGAGAAAAGAAAATGGTATTGGCTATTCAAAGAAAAGAAAAAAGTGAAAAAAAAATAGCCAATAAAGTGAAAAATGGAAAGAATGAACATGCAAAATTTGAAAAGCAGGGAAGAGGTGTGCCACAATATAAAAAGTAGCTTTTGAAATCGCACTGACGTCGTTTCTTAAACCTTAACCCAATGGTCACGTTATAACCCAAAGAAAGTCCTTTTTGATTCCAGAAATCTTATCTCTGTATTAATCCTATATATCCATAGAGGGAGAATGTTAATAATATGTCTGATATAATGTTAATATCCGATCATGAGATTATGTCAAATTTCGATTCTATTCAAATACCCATTCTTCAGAAATGTTACATGTGATATTATTTGCTTCGTTAACAATATCCCAATCACATGTAACTATTGAGAGAATAGTCACTATAACAAATATGTATTATTTGCTCAGTGTATTTCAGGAAAGGATTGACATCAAGGCTACCATGAAAGATGGTAATATTTCTGGAGTGATTTTTGAAACAAAAGAAATCATCACACACACAAGTTTTTATAGAAATATTTAAATAATATTACAACTAGCATGTGTTACTCTTAGAGTGATCAGAAAAATGAAGTATTTTAGCAATGCACATGAATACTGATTTAATTTTGATTGTGAAAAATATGAGTTATAAACTCCTAACTACTGAAGTTTGTAGGTAGCTTCACTGAAAACCTTCACGAGACAACACTCGTCCACTAGGGATCACCTAGAGGTTTAACGGCTTGTTGCATATGCTAAATGCAATCGTGAAAAAATCTACGAAAATGATTTTACCTCTGTTATGTTATTTTTATTTTGTGAAATAATTTCTATAATTTGTGTTTACTAGGGACTAGTAAAGTTTAAGTTGGGGGGTGTGATTAACCCTAATTAGTGTATAAATTAAGATAATTAAGTAATTAATTTTTTTAGATAAAACAAGTAAATATTATGAATTATAGTTTGTGCTTAAATTAAAGTTTTAAATACTTTATGTTTAAAGTTCAGGATCAAATGCAGAAATACTGAAGAATACAAGACAAATGTGCAAATCTTGAAGTCTCGAAGGACCAAAGTGTAATAAAGAAACATGGACTAATGAGAAGTTGACAAGTGGCAGCCCAAGAAGCCAACACCTAGCACCACTGCAAGGCACCACCTTTTGGAAGGTGGTGCTAGGCGTTGGGATGGCCCCCTTGACCGAGAGTCCCCCCCCTATAAATAGGAGTGGCCTCTTCATCCTTCAAGCATCATTTGCCAAGCCTTCCAACACCTCTCCAAGACCAATTCTCCCTTCATTTGGCCGGCCACACTTGAGCCAAGAAAGCTTTCCAAAGATAGAAAGAAAGAAAGAAAGAGAGAAAGAAAAAGAAAGAGAAAATTCAATACATAGCTGGTCTGTGATACACTTTTATTGTTACTCTGTATTTCTACATTTCTATTATATATTTCTATTCGGATAGTTGAACTACCGCCACTTTTGTGTCTTGAATGATAACAAAGGTGGTTGTGTTTCAATTGTTCCTTGTGAAAGAAGTTTTACAGTTTACCGTTTAATTTTAGTTGTAATGACGAATAATCACACTCCTTGTTTGTCTGTAGCAATGGAGCGTGAGTAGTCGTTTATACCCTTCAAAATAGGGTAAACATATGTATAATATTGGTTAGATTATGGAAATGTTGATGTTTTATTTATATGTTTATGTATATATATGTATTATATGCTTAATGCATCATATGGTGATGTACGTAATTTCGGTGCTGTGCCTGGAATTACGTCATCAGTATATCATAAGACCAGCCAGTTAAAGATCCATGGTGTTCCTACCGGAATGGCTTGTCCTCCATTGGAACGCTGAGGATTTTCTACTGATGTGTGGTACAAAACCTAAATGATCCTCATGAATGGCTTGTCCTTCTGGGTTATTAGGGTTTCTTTACTTATTATGTATAACTATATTGACAGTCTAACAACCACGGTGTTCCTACCGGAATGACTTGTCTTCCAGCGGAACGCTGAGGATGTTTAACTGGCATATATATCACAGATGACCTATTGGCATATTCCTCATGAATGGCTTGTCCTTCTGGTTTACTTGAATTAGTTAATTGGTACGTCTATAACCAGCTTTTCTAAGAAGTTGTTGTGTTATGCTATATTACCACCAGTTAACCTAAGAAGTGGTTGTGTTATGGTTTAATATGTATGCACTTGCTATCAAGAGATCAATTGAATAACTCAAGTATTCCTCATGAATGACTTGTCCTTCTGGTTTGCTTGGGTTAATCAATTGACGTGGATATAACCAGCTTTCCTAAGAAGTTGCTGCGTTATGATTTATTACCACCAGTTAGCCTAAGAAGCGGATGTGTTATAGTTTATATAAATCAGACCTGCCGATTGACTTTCCAGTAAAATGGAAGTTAATTGTTGTGAGGTAGCATTTCCAGTAATCAACCAATATAAAACATATGGATCCTTAAACTGAAGGGTATCTTTTATATTGTTATCACTTATACGCTTTACTTACGCATTTTATTATCTCCGCACTTTATTTCTGCATTGTATTTAAATTAAACTAGTTGTTATCAATCTAAGCTCACATCACAAGCTATCAAACATCATACTACTCCAAACAACAAACTTTACTGTTTTTATTTATTTTACATAATAAATTACTAAACTCTTCGTGAGATCGATACTTGGACTTAAACCGAGAAAACTACAATTTGACCACTTATATTTGGGTGTATAATAATATAATTCAGACCACTAAAAGTGCGAATCAGTCTCTGTGGGTAGGTGATCACAGCAAAAATTTGTATTCTTTTGAGTTTCAATAACAGAGGACTTCCCCCTAAAAGTGGGAATTTTGCTTATTCTTCTACATTTTTCTTCCTGGTCTTATCAATTAGGATCAGAGCTAGCCACCATGTTGAGTATGGTATCGAACGTAGTGTAAGCTGCGGGCTCTCTATGGTCAACTCACGGAAGGGTCGACCTATAGACTGGCTTAAAATGACTTGGTATTATGTATGAGTATAATGTTATCTCATTAAATACTGATAGATGAGTGAAGCCGTCAAAAGAAAAGACTACCTTTGAGTCAGTGTCAATAGAATGAGCCGCCGTGGACGTCAGCTACGGAAACGTGGTGAAATGTTATAATTCCACATTAGTTAAAAATAAGACTAGATGTGTATATATGAATTCTTGGGCACCCTTCCCTTGCAAGCCAATTTTCAATGACAAGTTCTACCCGTCAGTTCATAACAAAAAATCAATAACTGTTCCTTTTGCATCCCTGGCAAAACTGTTCTGCAGAGTCAGTGCTATACATATTTGCCTTGCCATTTTTCATGGCCGAAAATATACATACAAAAGAACCAGACAAAACAAACGCATAAAGAAATGAATGATTAAATGGCCACGTTCATACATTGATGTTTTGTGTACATTCCATGGGGATCACGGATCTCGTTTATCATGCTCAACAGATTGCAAGACCTCTTTAGCCATAGAGGAGAATGATTGAGCAGTGTCTTGCATCTCTGTAGTTCTTAAGCTCATGCCCTGTCCAATCAAGAAAAAACCTCAAGATATATATAAAACCAACAATATGAACACATATCTACAACTCCATTCACAACCATACACACTAGCAACATCCAAAAAGATCACTTAAGTAAATAAGGGGATCATCTAAAATTCTTAAGAGACTCTAATCATTCTGCAAACAGAATCTTTCATGACTCAGTTCAGTGGTATTAAATGATCCCCTTATTGCGTAAATTAAAAGACTAAAAAGAAACAATTCTTAGGAAATATAAAGAAAAAGAAACGAAGAATATGTAGAAAACTTAAAGAACAAAACCCTAGTTTCTAAGGTTGGAGAAGAACGGTGGAAGAGTAGTAACCGATCAATCCCTCCTCCTTTGCTTAGCTTTGGTATTTATAGAAAATATTGTTTCACCATTGAATCTGGTCATTCTCGGTGCAATTAAGATTGGCATGGGAAGTTTAAAGTGAAGATCTTCAAAGATACCTTTAGCTTCTTCAAATTCTCATTCAGCTTGCTTTGTGTCATTTTGGCAATGCCTGATTCCTGCACCCAAAAATGGAAAAGAAATATTTATAGTGAGGTCCACATTCCTGTTTATGACAAAGACCCTATCCTCGTTTTGTGGTTTCATAAATTCATAAAGGCAATTGGGTTTTGAAGTCATAACAGCAGCTCATATAGAGGAATAACTTCAGATATATGAATATAAACTCAACAGAGCAGCACCTTCTACTGACACCTTCACCTACCAATAATATTAACTCACATTATATTTTTGTTTTACACTCTTAATAATCAGATATAACAAATTTACGACAACAATTACAATACATGATGACCGTCATGGCAAGTAAAACATTAAATATTGGCTTGAGCCTTCGCAATCATGGTAAATCTTTCACTCTAACCTGAACCATAAGCATGTACATATACATGAAAAAAAAATTAAGTTCATCATCATACTTTGCTCCTGCTAGGTGCACGAGTTCATCAGCTGAATAATTCATGTCATTATCGTGCATGCATGTTATATGAAGCAGTCTTTATTTTGATCATATTGGTATAGCGCATCTTGTTAGTCAGGTTGAAGTTGAGCTATACAAGAGCAAAAACATTCAGGTTAAACCTCATTCAAGTTTGAAAATTCGTGTCTTGGTCAGTAATAATTTCAAAGGTTAGTGCTTGCAACCACATTCTGAAAAAACAGATGAACAATTCTAATTCTAGGTAAAGTGGTAAATCATTTGCATTCTAAGAAGCATAGATAATCCTTGCCTGTCGTAGATGCCTACTCCAGTAGATAGGACTAAAAAATTGGTCTATTAGATGCATACTTACACCAGACAAAGTGTGCCCATATTTTTTCTTGATCTGATCGACTGCACCAGCCTTCTCATCCACTGGCTCTTCCTTCACGGGAGACTTCTCATTTTTGACCTTCATCTGTTTCAATTTACCTGAAAAATGAATATATTATCTAGTTCAGTATCTATATTATTTTTTCATCAACGTACTCAAGCACTTAGCCCTCCCTAGCAGACTGGGGTTCCTATAAGATGCTCAGACAGTGACACATATGCCCCCATCACCTCACTAACACATCCTTGAACAGGAAAAATATAGAAAGATTTCCTGTTAAAAGAACGGGTCAAGTGAATATAGGAAATTAATATTAGGTGATTAGATAAAATCATCTTCACTTTCTGCAAGTTGAAGTGATCGGGTGAGTGTTCACTCATTTATTTCATAGGATACCAAAAGTAGTGTAAGATGGGGTTGCTACTTCAAGCTTACGTCGTCTCGCATCTAGAACAGGAAATGGTTAACCACCACGAATCAGAATTTCGTTTCAATGAAAAGTTTTGGTCACCTTGAAAACGAAACCGTTTCATAAATGTTTCGAAAACATAATGGAAATAGAGGACAAATTTGGACATATGTTTTCAAAACATTGGTCAAAACTTACTGAAACATTCCGAAACACCTTAAAACATAGAAATCTTGATATTCATTCACCAGTTCCATGGTAATTGAACCATGTTTGTCGTTTCAGTGGAAACTCTTGAAGTATAAATACTTAAATTACACCATCTCCAACAGCTTAAGCCTTTAAAGTAGATGATTGTTTAACATGGTATCAAAGCTGGTCCTATGTTTGAATCTCGCCGCTATCTTAATTATTAAAAGATTTTCACGTACTAAGCCCAAAATTTAGCCTATACGTGAGGGGGCGTATTAAAATATAAATACTTAAGTTACACGCTCACCCACAACTTAAGCTTTTGGAGAAGATGGTTGTTTAATAGAAACGAAACCAAACTTTCATCCCTGTTGACTACTCCCAGGTAATTAGCAACTTTTTATTGTATAAATCTGGATCTAGCTCAATTGGTATTGAATTGTTTGATATTTCCAACCAGCTAAGCCAACTTTAATCACTCCATACCAGCTGACTCGTATTTGCATGTGCAGGCTCTTCTGGTGGCAAGTTCTAAAAATTGGACTGTAAATAAATATATATTCTCATTGATAATTGCTGAGCAGAAATTTTCTTCTAATAATGACCTCGTTGACATTTTGAACTACTTTTCATGAGACATAAGTTCAAAGTCATAGCACATTTGGTGACTACTTAGGTGCCACATTTTCTGTGATCTTGGCATTCCCCATACAGCCTTTCAGCTCACTAAGGTTAAGTCACATGCAATGATCAAAATTTTATTTCGAAACAGCAGAAACATTTGTATTTTCAATGATATTGAAACGAATCAATGATCGAATAAACATTACAATGCTTCGAGTTATTTCGACACGTTTCCACCAATGTTTCGGAATGTTTCGAGATGTTTTAGAATGTTTCGGCATATTTCGACAAATGTTTCAAAATATTTGAAAATAGATTCTCAAATTTTTATCAGTTTCTATTGTGTTTCCGAAATGTTTCCATTTCCTAAATGACCGAAATAATTCACTGAAACTAAATTTTGATCCTTGATCACATCGTCAATTGTCCTCGGAGCAAAGTGGCCCACTGCCTAAAATACCTGCTCAATCTCTATTTGCATGTTTATGTGATGTTTACAACACCTGCTCGACCCCGATTTCATGTTCTGCCTTATTTCTTAAAATTAACCTTGGGTTTAGTTACACATACTGGAAGCAGAAAACCAAAAATGGGAAAAATATAAATATACAAGAAGGCAGGACCACCTCCATATAGTCTGGACTAAATCCTCCTACCTGGACTTCTTCAGCCAAAAAAAAATGTTCATAACATACAAGTATCTTAAACATCAAGACCAGTGCAGAAGTAGGCCTTTACAATGTGAATTCAATAGTCAAAGCAGGTTTACTTGAACTAGGAAAATCAAAAGGCTGGTCCTGATCACTAAAATTTGAAAACTAAAGTTCATATCCACTTCTGTTTTCTATCTGGTGCAGTGTTGTTTCCTAAGATTAGCGGATCCATCAGTTCATTGAAATCTAGACATCTCATTTTGCTGACAAGTTATATGCTCAAGCCAGGATTGAAAATAGTGATGTCTGTTCCCAATCTGCACATAACTTAGCTAATGCTAAGGCATTAAATTGTTCATGTCTCAAAGGAAGACATCTTGGAACAAGTTTGTGTTACTTCGAGTCAATAATTTTCACAAACCGCAGTTGATAGGAAAATTTCTTAGCCAAATTAAAGAATAAGAAGAAGCTGTTGATTCACATATTTACCCAACCATACAATAAAATGGAAAGAGGTCTCAAAACAAGCTGGTAAAGTAAGAAATAAGATAGAGAAGGATTCTATTCTTGCAGATGATATTGTTTAATGTTTATCAAGGTTTAAACTGACCTTTAAATGCCTGAAATGTACTTGTGAGTTTCTGCTTGTTTAAAGCTGCCATCATAGTCTTTCCTTTTTGTTTCTCTCCAGGATCTTCGATGTCAATATCATCTGGAGAAAAATAAAAATAATTTAAATGTGATTGGCTGTCCTAACAATCTATTCAGCATAATGCCTCAAATGAAGAAACTAGAGTAGGTAAGGCATGTGCAGTCAGGCTTCATGACTAGGGCTAAACATCCAAGAATTGTTCTGAAAGACCATAGCTTCTCTGAAGTTAGAAGGGATATATAGTATATGAAGCAAAAGGCACCTTCATTTTTTTCACGAAACATGATTGAACAAGAAATGAGAGCAAATTTTCATCATATTTTTTCCTTAGAAAGGGAAAAAAGAATGGTTGGAAATGGGCATGATGAGACACCTATATCCAGTTCAACATTATCTTCATCCGTGGAAAGGTTCTCCCTGCTTTCCACATACAATGGGAAGTTAGCGACCGAAAAGATTGTAGACAGTTCTTCAATGCTTTCTCTTGCATCTTCAGCTTCGGTATCAGGATCATACTTTGCTTTAGATCCTTTTAAATCTTTGATAACCGAGCTAAATAGACCCTGTTGTTCCAGATCAGTTAATAGAACCATGTCAGGACAAATATGTAGTCAGGAAGTTAAGAAATTCAATGCACCATATACCTTTTTCTTTTCTTTATGGATGATAGGTTCCTGGTTAAGCCCTAGTGAAACCATCAAATCTTTCATATAAACTTGACAAACTGAGTCCAGATGCCTAGGATGGAGGAAAACACAGGCAATGCGACAAAATCATAAAAATAAGTAAAAAATTTACTTCCACCAGTTAGATACAGTTCTCCTAATGTAAAAAAAAACCAGACAACCCAGACTGTGCACATACAAACTATAAAAAGGACTGCCAGAAAATGGTGAAAGAAAACTCACAAAAATATGTGCCATGCATTAACGCAGGAATATGAGGGTGGTTCCATAGTTATGAGAAAGACCAAGAAAAGAAATGCATCATCTAATTTGTCATTTACCTATATATCCCCTTTTCGAGCAAAACTGAGACAAAAAAGACTTCCTGATCGCCATTCACCTGCACCCCAAGGATTTTGCAGTTCATATCAGCATTCCAGTAAAGTAATCCTGGAAAGCAGACTTAAAATTACTACATTGCCATTTTACCATAATAATTTCTCCATTCAGGGAAGAGCATATTGAACTATCAGGATTTGAGTTCGGTTTTGTACTCAAAAATGAGAGGCCTCTTATTGAAGTTTCTTTCAAAAGGGACAATTCTGGCAAGGATCTGAAAATTAACAAACTGGTATTAGGAAGGATGCCCATTAAATCAGCCTCTTGGTGCACAACTAACTACATAACAGCTACTAAGCAAATAGAATTCTGCAAACATAGTTTTCATCCTTGACATTAAATGCTTTGGTTCCTTCTTTGTTCACTGAACATTGGCAAGTACTTGCATAAGGAAAAAGCACTTCAAATAAGGAAAAAGAACTTCAAATAATACATATAATTCTGCTTCATCATCTAACACCTAAAAATTTCTTCAGTCCAAGAACACAACTGAGAATTATTTTCTTGCAGTCAAAGCCACTTGAAGAATTCTTATCGTGATTGAGGCTCTGTATTATTTCATCAAATGGTGGACCTAACATGGATATGATGCTTTCATAAATTAAGGGAAGTTGTAAAACATGAAATAGAACATGATACAGGTGATGATGAGGAGATTGTACCTGCCTCTAGAACACAGTAATGTACTGAGAACAAACTTCCCAGAACAATTATAACCAATATTGGGAACGGTGCCCTATATTGCTCTGAAACATAAAAGGCTATATATGTGACAGCCAGATGATAAGTTAAGGGTGCGTTTGGTAACGTTTTCGTTTTTATGTTTTTTTTTATAAAAAAAATAGAACTAAGTTTTGCTTTTTTTGTGATAAAAATTAAAAATCTAAAACATGTTTGGTAGTCATTTATATTTAAAAAATTGTGAAAACAAAAATAAAAAACATATTTGGTATTATATCAAAAAATCACCACCCAAACCCCACCACCTTACCTCAATAACCACCCAAAACCACCACCTAACCCCACTGACCACCCAACCCCCACCACCGAAACCCACCCCCTACCCCACTGACCACCCAATCCCACGCCCAACCCCACCACCGAAACCCACAACCCACCCCCACCATCGAAAACCAGCCACCCAGCCACCACTGAAAACCAGCCACCCAGCCACCACCGAAAACCAGCCACCCAACCCACCCCCCAACCCCGAAACCCATAACCACCCAACCCCCACCCCCATCCCCGAAACCCACAACCACCCAACCCACCCCCCAACCCCGAAACCCACAGCCACCCAACCCCACCCCATCCCCGAAATCCACATCCATCCAATCCACCCCCCATCCCCGAAAACCCACCACCACCCAAACCCACCACCACCAACCAACCCCACCACCACTAGCGAAACCCACCACCACTCTCCAAAATCCATCACCACCACTAAAATAAAGAAGGTTGAGAGAGAGAGTGAGAGCGACAGAGGGAGAGGGGGGGGCTGGAGATGGCGTCTGGCTTCTCTTCGTCTTCCTTCGGCTTCGTCTTCAGCAGAGAGAGAGAGATAACAGAGATCTGAGAGATGAGCGATGAAAAGAGAGATGTCTTTTATATACTCAAGAAAAAAATTCATATTTTGTTGCTAAGGAAGATCGAAGCCCAGACCTCTTTAATTGACTCGCGCGTGTTTGTTTTTTTAATGTTTTCAAAAACATCATTTTAGGTGTTTCTATATGTGGACCTTGTTTTTGAAACAGAGCAATTAAAAAAAAAAATAAAAACATTCACCAAACATGTTTTTATTTTTTTTTGGGCCATAAAATAAAAACAAAAACAAAAAAAAACGAAAACATGAAGTTACCAAACGGGCCCTAAGTAACTCGTTTTGTTTATCTGTGAAACATACAGTTTCAACAATCAAGGTGCAGTCCTTCTTATGATTACAGTTCGTCATTAATCAGAAAGCATATAAACCTGACCTTATCTGTATTTTTCCAGTCGAGAAGAGGAGTATAAGGCCAACATCAGGAGTATAGAATGTCGATGCCCAGCAACAAGAAGATGAGTTAAACTTCTTTTTATAGTACACCTTCTTAACACCCTGAGCAAAAAGAAAGGAATGCATTGATATCAATCATAGCAGTTCTGCTTATGTCCAAATGGCACTTTTTTGTTTTTTTTTTTTTTTTTATGCCAGAGAACCGTCCCCACCATGAGCCCTTTAGAGTAAGGCTATAACGTAAACTCTGGATACACCTAATCACCGAAAACTACACACATCGGATAAACCAGGTGCTACATTTACCTGAACTACATGCGGCAAGGAATAGACATAAGCAGCTTTTTCAGAACATAGTAGTAGCAATGATTGCTTTGGAATGGCAGTGTCAACACAGTTACCCTTGATCAAGTCCAGGCTGTCTGACACATTAGATCCACTACCTGATGTATCCTGTCCATCTGTAAAGTGCAACCAAATCAGATGTTTCTCTCTGTTAGCTTCTATTTATACCACAACTAGTATCCTCCAAGACATCAATATAAAAGAACCTTAAAAAGGGGTTTATTACCAAGAATCTGCAAGAATAATGCTCTAGAGGGTTTCTTAGGGCAGACCATGCTAGAACTTAGTGTGTTTCCTGTATCAGTCTCAAGTGCCAAAACTGATGAATCCTTGGTCGCGACCAGTAAAACATTCTTCTCAAAACCATGGAAGCTGCAGGTTTCAAAATGCATAGAGATGATGCCTGTACACAGTTCACTAGATATATGCTTTTGATATACTAGAGTGAGTCCCTCCATATCGATTACTGAAACCTGTATGCAAAAAGAGCTCACACATGTTAATTATGGGACTAAACTTTTTATTACAACCTGAATATCAAACCAAAACTAGTTATTTGACCAAGTCAAAATAATCTGATGGCACTCTCAATTGATGATATAATTTTACAAACATGTCTAAGTGTTTCTCCTGACTTTTAGATGAGACATTAAACTGTGATTGTTTGATCTTAGTGTAGGTAAAATATGGTTTCCAAAAAGAATATTTACTAGAGCATTCACTCTGAACTCCATTTCTTGATTAAAAAACCTTACTGCTACTATTCAAGATCAACCCTGGAAAGCTTCTGTAAACAATGTTCTTAGGTGGTTCAATGTCCTTTCAGCTCTAATATATTAACTATCCTCCCTTATTTAAGAAAATGAATACTTCAGTGAGTGTGTGATGTTCTTCTAGTGGCTACTATATTAGATTGTATTTTAAACCAGTGAAAGTGTCCAAGTTCCATAGGTTTTGAAATCTGAACCAGTCAATAAAATAGTTAAGTTTCAGTATGAAACAAGGAGAAAAAGAAGAAAATATTACATATCCTTGATCAGACCCAACAGCAAGATGTTTTGCATTGTGGCAAATATTTATAGAAAGTACAGCTCCATTAACTTTCGCAAGCTTCATGCTATTAATGATGTGATTGCTTCCTTTCCTCGAACTACCTAGCAATAACAAAATAACAATATTCAAGTCACAGAAAATTTTCTCAGGTGAGAGATTGTATAAAGAAAGTTCAGTGCAGTGTAAGAAAAGTGCTATAGTACTATATAGTTTCAGTCATGGGTCCTTAACACAGCCTCAGTGATGGAACCACGATTCTATCCTAAAGGGGCTTGGGGGGGGGGGGGGCAAATAATGTTATATTTAAGAATTATTTAACAAGTTATTATTAATGATAATTTATAGTATTACAAAATCTATCATAATTAGCTTTCATAGAATACAATTTTAAAATTTAGTTTTAGTCATAAAATTGAAAAATTAGTTCCTAATATTGTGAGTGATGTTCTTACAATAAAAAATACTTGATTATCCAAGTTTGATGACCAAAGGAAATTAAAAACAAGTGAAATTTTTGAAAAATCAAATTACAAACAAGACTTACATCAAACCAATGCGTTGACTCATGACTCACTTGTACTATGATATTATGTGAAACTATTATTGTGAAATAATTTATTCATAGTCATTACATCATATCATAATGAATACAATTTTAAAATTTAGTTTTAGTCATAAAATTGAAAAATTAGTTCCTAATATTGTAAAATAAATTAGTTTGTGACAACACAAGATCCTTTTAAAATTTAGTTTTAGTCATAAAATTGAAAAATTAGTTCCTAATATTGTGAAATAAATTAGTTTGTGACAACACAAGATCCTCGTATTCCCTCATTATGATATGATGTAATGACTATGAATAAATTATTTCACAATAATAGTTTCACATAATATCATAGTAAAAGTGAGTCATGAGTCAACGCATTGGTTTGATGGAAGTCTTGTTTGTAATTTCAAATTACCAGATAATTATTATGTTTCGTGCAACAAGATTCTATCAGATCCCTCCAACCATATACTGAAAAGATATGCATCATGATGTAAAGCAAAATTCAACTGAAAAATTTGTGGCTACTTTACATATTTTATACCTTTTAAGGACAAAATACTGCTTTCGGTGGTGAATGGATTGGGTTTAAGTTTACAAATGCGAACCTGCATAAAATGTACATAGTAAAACGCTACATCACTGAAAAAACTACTCAGCATATTTCCCTAGATTCATCAAGAAAGATACTTTACCATTCCACTTTGATCTCCGGAAATGAGGAGTCGTGATTCACTATCAAAATACAATGATGTCACAGATATACCACTTAAAGAAAAATCATCCTCACTCTGCATGATTGAAGAAAAGAATAAGCACGACTCCGGAAATAACAATTTTCCAATATTCAAAATAGAAGAGACGAAAAATATTATGTGGACTTAGTAATTTTTCTACAACATTCTTGCTTGCTTTCTGTTGAAGTATAAATACTCAAGTTACACCCAACTTAAGCTTTTAGAATATACTATATTCGAATCTTACCGCCACCCTGATAATTAAAGGATTTTCAAGTGCTAGGCCCAAAGGGGGCGTGTTGAATTACAAATTCTTAAGTTACATCCTTCTAACAACTTAAACTTTTACCCAGCATCTACCCAAATCAAGGCCAAATTGTAGTCCAAGAGATTTGGTGGTCTTTTGTAGAAAGATTGAGAGGAAGGATTTAAAGCCAAAAAGAAATATGAAAGTCCAAAACTTTGAATCCACTTGTTTAGGATAAAAGACGGGAAAATTAACTATCCTACAAAAAATTTTAATAGTTAGTTACAACTTACAATGTGTCCAACACTCTATTGCCATTACCATCACCATCCTACCATCTACAATGCTATTGTTATCATCCTAACCA
This sequence comes from Ilex aquifolium, assembly GCA_951799425.1. NCBI lineage: Eukaryota > Viridiplantae > Streptophyta > Magnoliopsida > Aquifoliales > Aquifoliaceae > Ilex > Ilex aquifolium. Next base: position 24,400,321 of record OX637391.1, on the reverse strand, counting down.
TTACAGGCAATATTGCCACTAAGATCACCACTTGACATTCTCTTTGACAGTGCCTCGGGTATAACCTTCACTAAACTTCAACCCTGTCACGAAGATTACCACCATCACTGCCACATTGAAATTTCCACAATGCCGGTGCCACCACCACCTTACTTTTGCCACTGCCACATTCGTTGACATAGTATTCTCAGCATTGTAATTGCCACTTTTGCGCAATCAAAAGTCCCACCAAAATAACGCAAGCGTAATCAACTCATCCAAGCAACAAACTTTGCAATGAAGATATTTTCACTCCCTTTCATCTAAAATTCCCTTATCCAAAATGTCCTCAACTATCACAAATTCTTCGTCCGATCACACTAATATTTCCTGCATGTTTCAAGGATGCCCCCTTCAATTGTTCTATTCATATGTTCCTATTCATTGATTTATACAACAGAAAATAAAACGAGAAAGAGTTCTAGGTGAAGTATTATTTTGAAGAAATAAAATGAAATAACATTGAGGATAAGAGTAAGGAAATTGCATGAAAGAAGTATCGGTTATTCAACCTGTTCAAGGACTATCTACCTGTAACCAAAAGTTAAATGAAGCAATTCCCATGCATTACCTGCTGAGTTAACGATGCAAGTGGCAGCAAGAGTGGGCATGATACATCCCAAAAGTTTATTGCTCCATTATTGTGTCCTGTTACATACAAGTTCTTGATCTTTGAATACCCACTAAATTGATTTGTGTTTGAGTGAGATCCGTCTTTTTTCCTCGTAGAAAATTGAAAAAGTGGTGGGATATTTTTTGCCAGCAAAACATTGTCCTACATAACCAAGCAAATTGTAAAGCTCCATAACCATTGAGAGATGACATAATGGTCAAAGATAATGACAGGACGAATAACAGTACCACATTTACCTCATCGACAGAACCTGATAAATAGGAAGTGTCTGTTATGAATTTTGCTACAGTGATGCTTGAATCCGCAAAAGGAAGCTTCACCCTGATCTCCCTTGGGAGTGATGATGGGGATCTAGATTGGCTCTGTAATAGGTATTTTTCAATTGCACAATCATCATAGGCATAAATATGACCTGATTTTCCAAGCAGCAGGAAAGTATCTTGTTTACATTTTCCTTGTTCATTGAATCCTGAAATGATCTCAATGTCAACACAAGGCTCCGGCGGAGTAAGCCCCAACTTAACGGTGCGAGAGTCAGTGTGCTCATTCAGCAAAATTACCTGCCACATCAGTATGAACTTTTCTATGAAACAAGAGTTGAAATATTTTTGAATGTTATTAAAATCCAAAAGGCAATAAACTTCTCAAATAGGAGCAATGTTCTAGACAGATCTGCCTAGAGATATATCTATGTGTCTTGAAGCTCATTCGTTTCTGATATTTTCAAAACAAAGGATGCAATTCTAATTAAGAAATTCCACTGCCAAATCATTTTGATTGGAAGTTGTTCACAAAATTGAAGACTTTTATACTTCAAACATAGTCTCCCAGTATGATGTTAGACTTTGGCATAATAGGTTCGATACCCCATAGTGTTCCAGCAAGGAGTAGGTCACAACAAAAAATATGAAGCAGCTATCAAGAAGGATTGAAATTTATGGTAGAGAATGTTAACAAAAACTAACGAGCAATTGAAAGCTAAGCATATAAGTTACATTGTAGAAAATATGATAAACCACAACATTCCGAATACCTGTGCCAAGTTTGCAGATGCAATATCAGATGAACCCAAGACATATAATCGATTTGCTTTCCCATCAACACAAATCCACTTCAATGTAGCTATAGGCATCTTGTCCAATTTATATCCAAGATTCAGCTTACAAATAGGACCACTTTGAGTGCTAAATAACTCTGTATTTGTTGCTAGTTCAGTTTTTGAATTTGAGGTTGATGGAATACTCCAGATGAAAATCTCTCCATTGCTGTATCCAACAACCACTTTACTTCCGAAAGGGCAAACCCAACATGCAGCTGTTACTTTCTTTGACTCAAGAGAGAGTGATAGCAACATAGTTCCACCAGTTGTGAAAATTGCTTTGCTTTCTTGAATTGCCCATAATGCAATAAAACCATCTCTATATATTATAACAACCCTGCACCAATACAAAAATCACACCAGAGATAAGAATTCATAACTATGAAATATTAGAAGAACACTAACCGCACTGCAAAGATATTTTCTTGGAAATTGTGGAAGACAAGCACAGCACAAGACCAGCTCCATTTACCAAAAGGGATGAAACAAACGCAAAAGGACCGATTCAAGCAAAGAACACTAACCGCACTGCAAAGATATTTTCTGGGAAATTGTGGAAGACAAGCACAGCAAAAGACCCGCTCCATTTACCAAAAGGGATGAAACAAACGCAAAAGGACTGATTCAAGCAATCTCAAAATCCTTGTTTCCATTGTGCCTTTAGTCATGTTGTTAGAGTATTTATATTATGGGTAGTTTAGGTATTTTACATTATTTTATTGCCCTAATATATAAGGACCTACATTGTGTATTCTAGGTTAAGGTTATATTACTGATTGAATTAGTCTTAATAATATTCTTTACTTCTCTCTCTTCTTCTCCCCTTCTTTTCTTGCATTTGATCAATGTTAACATGGTATCATAACTTTGTTCAATCCTAGCATACTTAAAAAAAATTTGAAGAACACAGCAGAAAAAAAAAAAAATCTTCTGGCCAAAAACGAGGGCTAACGTCATTGCTAATGTCATCAGTCTGCAGTCGGGGAGAGCACTACCATACTTGATTCTTCATGGGCTTTCCAATAGTATGTTTCGTTTTTTATTTTGAGGCCATAGGATAGGGTTTTCCAATTTTTGAATGTTTTTTAAAAATTTCGGCTCTATTTTTCAATCTGTGATTTGGGGTTGTTTTTCTCGAATTTTTTGCTTCCAATCGAGTCTAAAGGGTGCGATTAAGAGTGTAGGCTGGCTAGTTGTGTGATTGGAAGGCATTTGGTTGAGTTTTGGTTGGATTTTGGCTGCTTGGGACCATCAGCCTACTGTTCACAATAAGAACAGTAGCCGAATTCTTTATTTTGGGCTCTTGTTTCTGTTCTTAGCCCTTGTTTCCGGTTGGTTTCTGTTCTTGGCTCCTGTTACTGGTTGGTTTCTATTCTGGGGAGGCCTCTCTTGGCTTCGCTGGTGGCTTCACTGGTTCTGTATCACTTTTGCTTTGCAGGTTGGCCTCACTGGTGGTGTATCACATTTGTTCTCTTGGACAGCTTGCTTTCTTGTTTGGTTGGTAGACTCCCACTGTTCTGACTTGGTTTGGATATTGTTTTGTTATGAGCATTGACCCTTTGTTTAACATTATGACAAGTGAAAATTGTGATTCTCTTCAGGCTATTAGTGTAAGATTAAATGGTGCAAATTATTCTTATTGGGCTTATGTTATGAAGAATTTTTTGTTGGGTAAGGAGATGAGGTGTTATGCTACTGGTGATGTGCAGGCTCCCAACAGATCCGAAGGCAGAGAAAAATGCTGACTTAAAGAATACTTAGGAAATCAACAATGCTAAAATCATCACTTGGATTAACAACTCAGTTGATCAGACAATTGTATTCATTTGACTAAGTTTAACACAGCCAAGGAGATTTTAGATTATTTAGCTACATTATTTGTTTAGTCCAATTTTGCAAAGAGATATCAGCTTGAGCATGACATTCGAGCTGCATGTCAGGGTGATAAGACCATACAGGAGTTTTACTCAGTTATGACTGGATATTAGGATCAATTAGCATTTGTTGAACCTACTAAACTGAGTACTCATATAGTTTATCGCACATTTAGGGAGGAGTAGTGGTTGGCGCAGTTTTTTATGGCTTTTACAGATCACTTCGAGAGACTTCATGATTCTATTCTTCATCGTCTTCCCTTTTCCCATAGTTGATGCAGTAGTGAATGAGCTTCTGGCTGAATAAGTCCGTCTTAAGACTCTTTCTGGGAAGGGTCTTCTTCAATTGCCTAATCAGACTGTATTGGCTGTACCACCCAAGGTGACTTCTCATTCACATAATAAATATCGGGGTCAAGCTGTTTCAGATGAGTATAGTTTTTGTCATGAGAAGGGCCACTGGAAGGCCCAGTATCCTAAATTGGTGAACAAGAATGCTAAGGGAGTATTAAATCAGCCATTTAAGTCCAAAGACCATCATACAGCAACAATCAGTGAATGAGTCACTCCCATCCGCTCCCAGCATGACTATCATAGTTAATCAGTTGCAGAAGCTTCTATCTCTTCATCAACCAGGTGTCTTATCAGTTTTTCCTTAGCAGGTTCATTCCCTTCGGGTCCTTTAGGTATATCTCGAACTGCCTAGATCATTGACTCAAGAGCCACCCATCACATGACTAGTAATTCTTCCTTATTTGCTTCTATTGTTTCTCCTCCCTCTATATTTGTTCTTGCAGCTAATGGCACCCAAATGTCTTTGGCTGGTGTTGGAACAATTTTATCCTCCCAACTTACACTTCCTATGTCTATTATATTCCTCAGCTTACTTTAAATTTAATCTCAGTTAGTCAGTTGTTTGATTCAAAATTTGTAGTTCACTTTTCCTCTACTAGTTGTGTTGTGTAGGATCTACGGTCCAAGAAACTGATTGGGACAGGCCATAGAAATGGAGGGTTGTATGTGTTTGACAACCTTCATGTTCCCGAAGTTGTTGCATCTACTGTTGATTTATCTTCTTTTTAATTAAGTCCACAATCGTTTAATTTTTATTTATGGCATTCTCGCTTGGGTCATGTTTTTCATTCTCGTTTAAAATGTTTAGCTTCTACTGATAGTTTGGGTAATTTAGAGTGTCATGATATTTTCGATTGTAGTGGATGTAAATTGGCAAAATTTATTGTATTACTTTTCAATAAAAGTACTTATAGTTCTTTTGTTCTTTTTGATTTTGTGTATTCTGATATTTGGGGACCAGCTCCTACTGTTACTAAAGGGAGGTCTAAATATTATATCTCTTTTATTGATGATCATACTAGATACTGTCGGGTCTATCTGATGAAACGTAGGTCTGAATTCTTTTCTATCTTCACTACTTTTCGTGTTATGGTGCATACCCAATATTCTTCTATCATTAAATACTTCCGATGTGATCAAGGTGGAGAATATTCCTTTAATTCTTTTCTTGATTTGTTGAAATCTGATGGTACTATTTATCAGTCCTCTTGTACTGACAACCCTGAGCAGAATGGAGTAACCAAACGGAGACATCGCCATATTATTGAGACTGCTCGTTCTCTTTTATTGTTAGCCAGGGTTCCTAGCTCTTTTTGGGGTGAAGCAATCCTTATATCAATTCACTTGATTAATTGCATTCCCACAATCCTCAATTTTGGTATCTGACCATTTGAAAAATTATATGATAAGACACCTAATTATTTCTCTTTCCGTGTGTTTGACTGTACATATTTTGTTTTGTTACCTAGTGCTAATTGTACCAAACTCTCTTCTCGCACAACCTTATGTGTTTTTCTTAGATACGGTGAGGGACAAAAGGGATATCGTTGTTATAATCCTAGTACACAAAAACTCTATGTTTCTTGCCATGTTATTTTGATGGAGCATATTCTCTTTTTCTCTATTCCATCTAGTCCTTTGTCTCTGCATAAATCTGATCAAATCTATCTTGATCCCTTTCCATCTAATGTTCCCTCTGATATATATGTTGGTGATATGACTGTGTCTGATCTTCCCTCCACTTCTTCTTCTTCTTCTCCCTCTTTGCCTGGTTTGCTGTTACCTGCCCCCAATTTTGGATACTTATGTTCGCAGGACTCCTATTGTCTCCTCCATAAATGATATGCCTTCTTCCGAATCTGCTATCTCCCAATCAAATTCTGACACTGTGGATCACACTCCCCGCTACCCTCAGCGCACTCGGGAGTGTCCTGACAGGTTTGGTTGGTCCAACTCTTATTACTCTTCTAATTTTTGTTCTTTCCTAACTTCTATACACTCTCTGTCTGAACCAACCTCCTATAAGGACGCTATACTTGATTCTCTTTGGCAACTGGCTATAGATGAGGACCTTTCTGCTTTACCTAAGACTAGAATTTGGGAGTTGGTGCCTTTACCTCTTGATAAACGCACAATTGGTTGTAAATGGGTTTACAAAATCAAAACTCAATCTAATGATTCTGTGAAAAGGTACAAGGCTAGATTAGTAGCTAAGGGATTTGCTCAAGAGTATGGGCTTGACTACGATAAGACCTTTGCTCCAGTGGCTAAGATGAGCACGATTCGTATAGTAATTGTTGTGACAGCTGTTCGTCAATGGATCTTCTCTCAAATGGATGTGAAAAACGCTTTTCTTCATGGTGATTTATTTGAAGACGCCTATATGACTCCTCTTCCTGGGTTGCCTCATAGTCCTGGTCATGTTTGCAGACTTCACATGGCTTTATATAGCCTTAAATAGGCCCCGAGGGCATGGTTTGCAAAATTTTCTTCAGTCATATGTGACTTAGGCTTTTGTGCTAATGATTATGATTCTGCTCTTTTCCTTCGATCTCCTTCTTCTGGTTTCATTCTTCTATTACTTTATGTGGATGACATGATTATTATGTAATGACAATGCTAGAATTCAGCTGTTAAAAACTCAGTTAAAGGATTATTTTGAGATGAAAATTTTGAGTCAACTTCGATATTTCTTAGGGATTGAGGTTGCTTCATCTCCCAAGGGTTATCTTCTTTATCAGTGAAAAATATGTCTCAAATGTTATTCAGCGAGTGCGGATACTCGAACGGTTGACACACCCTTAGAGCTCAACGTTCGTAATACTTCCTCTTATGGTTCTCTTCTACCTGATCCTACATTATATCGTACTATTGTTGGGATTTTGGTATATCTTACTGTTACTCGTCTAGATATTACTAATGCGGTTCATGTGGTTAGTCAGTTTGTTGCTGCTCTTACTACACTTCACTGGTCTGTCGTTCTTCGGATTCTTCGATATCTGCAGGATACGTTGTAGAACTCCGTGCTTACTATGATGCGGACTGGGCTAGTGACTCTATGGATCGCAAGTCCACTACTGGTTTTTGTCTCTTTTTTAGTGATTCTCTTATTTCGTGGAAAAGTAAGAAACAAACTGTTGTGGCTCAATCCTTTGCTGAAACTGAGTATTGTGCTATGGCCTCCACATCAACAAAGATTGTTTGGTTGCGTTGGCTACTTGCTGATCTTGGCATTTCCTTGTCTACTCCTACTCCTATGTATTGTGATAACACCAGTGCCATTCAGATTGCCCATAGCTCGGTGTTTCATGAGTGCACAAAACATATTGAGATTAATTGTTACTTTGTGCGTCACCATTTTCAGTTGGGCACAATATCTCTCCCCTTTCTTTCTTCTACTATACAGTTGGCAGATTTCTTTACGAAATCTCACACCATCGGGTGCTTCCGTTTCCTTCTTAGCAAACTCTTGATGTTTGATGCTACCACATCATGAGTTTGAGGGGGGATGTTAGAGAATTTATATTATGGGTAGTTTAGGCATTTTACATTATTTTGTTGCCCTAATATATAAGGGCCTACATTGTGTATTCTAGGTTAAGGTTGTATTACTGATTGGATTAGTCTTAATAATATTTTTTACTTGTCTCTCTTCTTCTCCTCTTCTTTTCTTGCCTTTGATCAATGTTAACAGCTCACACATTGGCAAGGCTATGCCCATGACATATCTGACAATAATTATGGTCTGCCAAAAGCCCTAGGCAAAAATAGATTTCATTACAGTTAAATGATCATGTCAGTTAGTGAGCTGTATCCAGAAATTATGTCGAAACACAACATTGCCATATCTTATTAGTAATTTATCTTCTGATGGACGGTCCAGACACTGCACTCCATATTTAACTGCTCAGTGCAAGAATTCATCAACGTAGCAGGTAGTTTTTCTATCTATGTCAGGAACATGGTAGTTCTTATAAAACTTCTCAACCAGAATATGACAGAAACAATTTTGGAGGTACCTCAGGCGATTTACACATGACAGTGCATATCATGTAATTGTGTGGTGAAGCATTTTGTAAGTTTCATATTGGGAGAACTTGAAGCGAAGCATAACTGAAAAACAATACAGCTTCCTACCATGTAGTAGTCAGCAAGCAAGGATAGTTAGTATTGACCACTGCAATGAAAGGATTAAAATAAAAAGGTCATTACCCAATTTGGTCCCTGTTAATCGAGTGTGCTAAGAGGGGTGGACTAAGTGCAATTTGATCTTTAGCACTATGTGCACAAAGTGGCTGCCCTCATAACAACATTAAGGGGATGAAAAAAAACAAATGGTTCCTTGGTTTTCTGTATACACCAATGGTTTTATCATAGTAAAAAAGAGCAACTACAGGATGCTTATATCCGGGAAAACACACCAAAACGAATCAGGCAAGCAACCGTTCGTAGGACAGCAATCCTTACATTCTGGAGTGTAAAAAAGAACAAGAAAAGGAAATGTCAATATGAGGAGAGACTACCTCTTACTTTCAGCTGTTGGCTGAGGCAGTATGTGCATGACAGCATTATCTCCAGCAACTTTGCTTGCATTCCCTGGGTGAAAATAACTTATCAACTCAAAAATGTGCAAGAGAAAAAAAGTAAAAAGCAAAGGATGGGTGAAAAAAATGACTTTGTCTACAATGAATAACTAAAGGATAATTTTCTAGAGACAGCTGAAGTACTTATTCAAAGTTAAAATAACCCTTGATAATTAATGTTTTTTTAAGTAGTATTTTTCTTTTTCAAGTATTTTTTGCAAGTAGCATTTGTTTTTCAATTTTTATTTTTTTTTGCTTGTTATGATTCGCTCCTTTTCTCCAACCTGGTCGCATGTATAACAGTACACATATGCTCATACAGAAATGCATTACTAATATACTCAAATGCAGATAGATCACTTTTCCAAATAGTAATCAAACAGTAGACAGTGATCTCTAGTGTTCATCCAGGCCACTTCAAGCTTATATACCACGATATCGTTCATTATAATAAGTAGTTAATCCACTTTTTTCGGTCAACAACACTTCGAAAATACCAAAAAGAACATAGGTTGGCATATTAAACTTATTTTTCTTGTGGTCATGGCATATTAAACTAATGGATAACACAATACGTATATAGACAATAACGATTAGGACTAAAAACAAGAGTATTTGAGAATCAGTTCAGTTTCAAACTTTATAGGTAAGACATACCACCAAACGTCTTTCTTGTGTAAGTGATGGGTAAAAATCTGGTGTGAAGAAGAGAAATGTGGTTTACAGGAGCAAAAAAAGGATAAGGCTAAAAATGAAGTAGGTTAGAGCTGTAAGAATGGAATAAATTAGCTCAATTATTATCATGATAAACTGTATTTGAAATACAGCCAGATGATGGAAAGGAACTTGTGGCTGACCTTGAAATGTGGGTGATATTGTGTCAAATTAAGTTGCATTGTGTACTATCTCAGATGGGAATTAAATAAATGTATCTTTTATTTGGGAACTTCACAGCTCAATTTGGTTTCATAAGTGTGAATAAGTTACAGAATACAAACCCCACACCCACCCAAAAAAAAAAGTAGATGAAGCATACAATAATAACAGCTCATTAAAACTGAGATATCTCTCACCGTGAGATGCTGAAAGAGGAATACGGTATTGCATTTTCACTATAATGCATGGTTCTTGATCAAGCTTCAGAACTGAAATATTACCAATAGAGTCTCCAACAAACCTGTTGACATATATATCAACCATTATTCAAAGCCTTTTATCCACCATGTGTATATGCACCTGTAAAAGTTAAGAAACACTTACATGTAGAAGGTACGTTGCATGACTGTAAAACAGGTTATTTCTTCCTCAAAACCATGCACATGGGACAACAACTTCCTATCTATGTCCCAAACCTACAGATTAGTTACCTTAAGCAAATTACTTCCCTGAAAATTACAAAACAAAAATGACAAATGTATTCTGATATCTGCTCCTATGAGTATAACATCACAGATAGACAGTCTTTCATCCTATGAAGATGTGACCAGGAAAAAAAAAAAGAGAGAGAGTCGCTGGGGTTAAATTTTAAACATCAGCAATTAGTCTTCTCGGATGACTTACCTCAATATGGTTAATGGCATTTATTTTCAAAAGGATGCCTTGGTTCTCAATAAACTGCAAAGAACAAAAGCCAATAGCATCTGTTTTCATTTGACACTAACAAACAAGGGTACAAAGTAGAGAAAACTGGAAATAAAGTAACGTCTTGGAGAGAAATACCTGCAAAAACTTGCTAGGTTCTGCAGCAGGAGACTCAAGTACAGCTTGAGTGTTATCTTTCCCAAATAATTTGATTCGTCCATCTCTTGAAAAACAAACAAACTAGTGTCATCAGAGTTTACGAAATTACTCTTTTAATTAGGAGATACATTATTTTATGAATGCCTTGATCATTTAGCACCACAGCAAAAAATTTGTGAAAGGGGCAGGCCCACTATACACAACAAAGTAAACAAATGTATTAGATTTGCAACTCCAGGCCGGGGTGAAATGTGATATATTGTGTCATCATGTAAATTGATAATAATAGATATAATAGACAGCGGAAATGTAAAGACGAATCTGAGAAAGTTCTTTACCAAAGAAATGCCATTCTGGACTGCCATATTAAAGTTCAGCCATTTTAATAAAAATAAAAAAAGACAGATTGCAGTAGGGAAGGTATGAAATGTGATGAACCAAGATCAAACTGTATGAGCCAGTGGCTCCCCTAAAATGATAAAATAATACCCTTTTAAAACATCACATACAAAGATTGAAATGCATCCACAACTTTGAGCAGAAAAGGCTTAATTAGTTGCTTGAATAACGCTATTTGACTTGAAGAAATGAGAAACCTACCTAGTAGAAACAGCAAAAATCTTTTGAATGGTGTCACAGGCCAACAACATAGATCCTAATGGGATGCCATAGTGGAATACCAGCCGCGTATTTATGTCATCCGGCTTCAAACCATCTGAATTCCATCCAGGCTGCAACACAAGTTTTAACAACTGTAAATTAGAGGGAGTAGTACGCTCTTGCTGGAAACTTATGACGAGAATTGATAGCATTAAAAGTAGTCAACTTTTGCCAGATAGTCCGCTTTCATGAGGCAGCTTTGCTAATGTTGTTGATTGAGGTAATGGTCCTGTCACTCCTCATGATGGTCTCACCAAAGTCAAATTCTGAAGATTATTCTTTGCGGATAGAAACTTAATATTGAATAAGCAAATTATCAATACACAGTGCACTACTAATTTAAAAGCCACCTCTTCTCCACATTCCCAAAACACCAAAAAAAAAAGGGACTCATCATGCAACAATCCAATGTGAAAGGTGTACACTCCTCTGTTTGAAAGTACGGTCTAGGTGTTTCAATTTGAAGCCGTAGAATAGATTTGGTAAGTGTTGAAGTACAAATACTTAAGTTACACCCTCTCTAGTAGTTTAAGCTTTTGGAGTAGATGGTTGTTTAATATAGTATCAGAGCAGGAGGTATTATGTTTGAATCTCACCGCCACTCTAATGATTAAAATAATTTTACATGCTAGGCCCAAAAAATTAACCGCACATGAGGGGGCATGTTGAAGTATAAAACCTTAAGTTACACCCTCTCTAATATCTTAAGTTTTTAGAGTAGATGGTTATTTAACAGTAAGAACGTCATAGACTAGACCCTTAAAGTTCTGTGGTAGCTTGAATTTAAGGTATTGAAATTGACTAGAAGGTCTTACCAAATCATTCTTCATACGTACCTCCAATCCCTGAAGTAAGCCAGACTGCCAAGGAATGGTCTCCCACCAGATACACAATCTGAATTCCAACATATGACTTGCTTACGGCGAACTTGGAATAACTAGAAATTATGATTGCATCCAGTAGTCCAACATATGTCTGGGGAGGGTAAGTATTCACGCAGTGGTGAAGTTGCTTCGATGTCATTTAGACATCAATAGTTTGAATCACAAAAATAACTTTTCTCAAGCGTGAACTAAGTCTGACATGTGACCTTCTATCAAATCCTGTTGTGTTGTGACCCTCTTAGATTCCGTTGTAACTGGAGTCTTGTTTACTAGACTGTTTTTTTTTTCAATCCAAACCAATCTTACTCACACGGTGCTTTCATTTGAAATCCATGCAAATCTCTACTAGTATGTTCTCTTTAATTTATAAGTCATGATCTTCCTTGCCCAATGTTGGAGATATTTCCTAGTTTATTAGGATTTTCCTATTTCCTAGTTTATTAGGGTTTTCCTATTTCCTAGTTTATTAGGGTTTTCCTATTTCCTTATTGTACATTTATTATTTGACTATATATATGGGGGCTCTATACTTAGTTTGTATCCCTTTCTTTCTTCTAAATATTTCAAGTTGGTATCAGAGCCTAACTTTAATCCTAGCCCCTCCTCCACGTTGCACCCACCAACCACCACACTGCTTCTAGACTTTTTGGTGGATTGTTATTTTTTTTTTGCGGTTCCAAAGGGCTGTGAACAGTGCCGAAGTTACTGTTCACGCGCTGTGAACTGTGCCGAATTTGACTGTTATGGGTATTTGATTTGCAAAGTTATTGAGTTGATTTGTGACGAACTTTAGAGTTGTCTTTCTGGGCACCGTGATCTAATTATTTGGGAGCTTTCTGGACCTTCTTTATTTGTCGCTATTGGTCGACTGGAGGTATATTGTTCTCCTTTATTTTATCTCTCTATTTATTTTAGAGTTATTTTTTTGTCACGGGTGCCCTAGTATTATTGATGATATGACTACTACTGAGGGAGTTGCGACCCCTACCGTTGAGACATCTGTTAGAACTTCCACCGGGTATAGGGGTCAACAGCGGTCGGTCCAGCGCCGTCAGAGTACCTCACATCAGCGTAGACATGAGGATTCTCGTCAGTGTGACTATTGTGGCCGACTCAGACATCTCAGGACTACTTATTGGAAGCTCCATCCGGAGCTTAAGCCGCCTCATCGCAATCGTACTGCTACCATTGCTGAGGCACCACCACCTACAGTCATTGCTCCTGCTATTGCTCCTCATTGGCAGAGTGATATGGATGCTATCACTTCTCGCTTGGATATACTTATATCAACCTTGACTTCTCAAGGTTCGACTACTACTGCTGCGACTACTACAGGTATTTCTCGTGCCTTTCATACTTGCACCAGTCCGTCTCCCCTTTGGATGCTGGACTCGGGTGCGAATGGTCATATGACAGGTGAGGCCCATCATTTCACCTCTTTTGACGAGCAGTTACATACTCAAGTTCAGTTAGCAGATGGTACACATGCTCCTATTGTTAGTAGGGGTACAGTCTGTCTCCCAAATGGCTTTACATTACGTTCGGTGTTTCATGTGCCAAAGCTGGCCATGAATCTATTATCTGTACATCAGTTAGCCAGAGATTTTCACTGTGCGGTTGTGTTCTTATCTGATTCGTGTTATTTGCAGGACCTGAGTACCAGGAGGATTATTATCAGGGGACATGAGAGAGATGGATTGTATTATCTAGGCGATCCACCTCCGGTTTCACCAGTTTCTCCACCTCCACCTTCATCACCTGCTTTGTCTTTATCTGTTCCTAGCTTACATGCTAGTATTTTACCTAGTACTTGTCATTATGATTTTTCATCACAAACTGTTCAGTTGTGGCATGACCGTTTGGGGCATACAAATTTTAAATATTTATGTATGTTATTTCCTACTTTGAGCAAAGCTTGTGTTAGTGGTAAACTTGACTGTGTTATTTGTTCCCTATCAAAACATGTTCGGACCAGTTATATTCCTCGCATGCACCAGTCACCCAAACCATTTGACTTAATACACTCTGATATTTGGGGACCCTCTCCTGTTACTGCTCTGACAGGTGCTCGATATTATGTGACATTTATAGATGACCATACCTGTTGTACTTGGGTCTATCTTTTGCATAGGAAATCCGATGTACTCCCAATCATCACTCAGTTTCTCCAGATGATTAAGACACAATTCGATGTCATTGGTCGTGCTCTTCGTTCGGATAATGCCAAAGAATATGTGTCTGATGCCTTAGTGTCTCACCTTTCTTCCCAGGGTATCCTTCAGCAGCTCACTTGTCCATATACTCCTGAGCAAAATGGAGTTGCTGAAAGGAAAAATAGGAGTCTGATAGGGATGGTACGTTGTATGCTTAGAGGTATGGGGGTACCAAAATCTTATTGGCATTTTGTTGTTTTGACTTCTACCTTTCTATGTAATCGTACACCGAATCGTGTTCTTCAGCATAGAGCTCCCTTACAGGTCTTATTCCCTGAACGGACACTTTTTCTGATTCCCCCTCGTGTTTTTGGCTGCACATGTTTTGTTCAGGATCGGTCTCCTACTCGCCATAAGCTTGATGATAAAGCGATTCGTTGTGTTTTTGTGGGCTATTGTCATCAGTCTAAGGGGTATCGGTGTTATGATCCTATTAGGCGTCGTATGTATCATAGTCTAGATGTTACTTTTCTTGAGCATATTCCTTATTTTTCTTCTAGTCCTGTGTCTTCTCCTCCAAGTGATGATACTCCCTTTGATTTTCCATTACCACAGGAGCCAGAGCCTTTGGTCACTATCACTACAGAGTCATCAGTCTCTCCTCCTCTAAAGCCACTCATCCCTGTTAGTCCAGAATCACCAGTCCCTCTTCCTTTGCAGGTTTATGTTCGTCGCTCTCGCTCTCATCCCCCTGCTGATGTTCCCTCTACCTCAGGCGATGCAGGTAATACTTCTCAGTTCGTTGAACATATTGATGCACCTGTTGTTAGTACTGATGAGATTGCAGGTACTGAGCCAGTTACTTTATCTGATGAGACATTATCAGTGGAGGATGATGATTTAGGGCGTCGGTATCCGCAGCGTGATCGCCGTCTAGTTGTTCGTTATGGTTGGACCGCCAGGATTTTATATCTGATCTCTACTTATATTTCTTATTGTGATCTGTCTCCTACATTTCGAGCTTATAGCATGGCCTTATCAGATACGCCGGTTTCTCGCTCTGTTTCAGAGGCTATGCGGGAGCCCCAGTGGGTTCTTGCCATGCAGACAGAGATGGACGCTCTTCAGCGTAATCATACATGGGATCTTGTCTCTTTACCTTCAGGGGTGAAGACTGTTGGTTGTCGCTGGGTTTACACCCTGAAGTTTCTGGCAGATGGTACTATTGATCGTCACAAGGCTAGGCTTGTGGCGAAGGATTTTACTCAGGTACCAGGTCGTGATTTTGGTGCTACATTTGCCCCCGTGGCAAAATTGACTACTGTTCGATTGATTATTTCTCTAGCTGCGGAGTACTATTGGCCTCTTCATCAGTTGGATGTGAAGAATGCATTTCTTCACGGTGATCTGGACGAGATTATTTATATGGATGCACCACCGGGCTTTCGTGGTGAGGGGGAGTATGCTGGAAAGGTATGTCGACTGCGTAAGTCTCTTTATGGACTGAAACAGTCACCACGAGCCTGGTTCTCTCGCTTTAGTGGTGTAGTTGTACGTTTAGGATTCACCAGATGTCATTCTGATCATACATGCTTCATTCGACGGAATACTTCTGGACAGTATGTCATCCTGTTGGTATATGTTGATGATATTATTATTACTGGAGATGATATTTCTGGGACTGCGCAGGTCAAGGTAGACCTTGGGAAGGCCTTCGATGTGAAGGACCTTGGATTTCTACGATACTTTCTTGGGATTGAGGTTGCCCGTAGTAGCAGGGGTATTGTTCTTTCTCAGAGAAAGTATGTCCTGGATCTTCTCTCAGACACTGGGATGCTGGGGTGCAAACCGGCATCATCACCTATGATTCCAAACTTGAAGCTTACTGCTGAAGGTGAGGAGTTGAGAGATCCGACTGTTTATCAGAGGTTGGTAGGTAGACTTATCTACTTAGCCAACACTAGGCCAGACATTTCATTCGTTGTCAGCCGAGTTAGTCAGTTCATGCACAGGCCGTGTCAGCCTCATCTTGATGCAGTTTATCATATTCTTCGGTACCTCAAGTCTTGTCCTGGACTTGGGTTGTTCTATGCATCAGGATCTCAGACTGGTCCTCTAGCCTGTTATTCAGATTCAGATTATGGGGGAGCGTGTGACGGTCGATCTACTACTGGTTTGTGCTTTTCGAGGGACTCATCTTATCTCTTGGAAGAGCAAGAAGCAGGCGGTTGTCTCCCGCTCTTCAGCAGAGGCAGAGTATCGGGCACTGGCACTTGGCACGTGTGAGATTATCTGGTTACAATCGATTCTTGGCGAGTTGGGATTTCCAGTGACTTCTCCATCCACATTATATTGTGATAATCGATCTTCTATTCAGCTCGCTTCTGACTCTGTACTACACGAGAGGACGAAGCATATAGAGATCGATGTTCACTTTCTTCGGGAGAAGGTTAGCTGTGGTATTGTCACTCCATTGTTTGTGGGGACCAGTGATCAGGTTGCTGATGTTTTCACAAAACCTGTCACTCTATCCATTCTTCAGGACTCAGTTGTCAAGCTTGGCTTAGTTGATATTTTTGCGCCTAGCTTGAGGGGGAGTGTTGGAGATATTTCCTAGTTTATTAGGGTTTTCCTATTTCCTAGTTTATTAGGGTTTTCCTATTTCCTTATTGTACATTTATTATTTGACTATATATATGGGGGCTCTACACTTAGTTTGTATCCCTTTCTTTCTTCTAAATATTTCAAGTACCAACTCAGTACACACTGACAAGATGATAGGATCCAGGGATCCTGTGATAATTTGATTCACTTCAAGGGGAATCGTCCTCCAAGTTTTATTGATTTTTCTTCCTGCCAAAATACAGGTTTACAAGCTAATTTAAAGAAAAAGACTTCATAGACTAGACTCCTTTGCCAATCATAACTCTTGGCTACTGTTAAGAATATTGGGGTAGTATGTGTAAATATTAGAGGGTGTATATGTCTTTTGTATTCTTATAAGTTAACTATAAATACAAGTGGTTTGTGAGAGGTAGTTTAAGTTTTTACCTCTCCGTTTCTCTCAATATAATATTGTGTTAATTCTCTCAACTTAACATGGTATCAGAGCCTAACAATTCTAAATCCAAATATTAACTCAAGTTGTCGCCGTTCGTCTTCGTTGTGCCTACTGTCGAAATCCCTCGTCTAGTGTTGGTGGTAGTGGGTGGTTGGGTGTGAGGCGCTGTCGACGTTGGTGGTTTCTTGTTCAATCGCAGTTGTGTGGTGATCCCTCGTCTAGTGGTGGTGGTAGTCGTTGGTTGGGTGCGAGGCGTCATCGACTATTGTGGTTGAGGTTGGTGGCTTCTGGTCCTGCTACGTGGTGGTGTGGCTGACATTTGTGGCTGCTAGTCATCGACATCGGTGACTTCATTTGGTGGTGGTAGTTCCTGGACATCGGCGTCATCGACTGGTGTGGTCGACGTTGGTGGTTTCCCTTGGCACCTTCGACAGTGAAGGTAGAATTAGAGTTTGTTGGTGAAGAAGACGACCTACTCGAGCTGGGTCAGTTGCGGGTTTGGTGACATATCCAAATCCAGATCTAAATTCAGACCCGGATTCGGACCCGAATCCAGGAAACTCAGCCCAGATCCAGTAGCTTGCAGACCATACCAGTCCAAGTCCGGTTCAACCCCAGTTCAGTCCCGGTTCAATAAGGTTTACACCGGTTTAGTAAGGGTTACACCGGTTCAGACCGGTTCCATCTTTTTTTTCTCCAGTTCAGTGGTCCAGTGAACCTCCCTTGTCCAATTTAGCGGTCCAGTGGACCTCCCTTGTCCGGTTTAGCGGTCCAATGGACTTCTCTTGTCCGGTTCAGTGGTCCAGTGGACTTCTCTTGTTCGATTCAGCGGGCCAGCGAACACTCCCTGTTCGGTTCAACAGTCCAGTGGATTCCTCTTGCTTAGTTCAGTCATCCAACAGCCCAACCAACCAGTAAGACTCTCTTGTTTGCTATTTGCTGCACTGTTATGG
Source organism: Ilex aquifolium (assembly GCA_951799425.1). NCBI lineage: Eukaryota > Viridiplantae > Streptophyta > Magnoliopsida > Aquifoliales > Aquifoliaceae > Ilex > Ilex aquifolium. The sequence goes on along the minus strand of OX637391.1, from coordinate 24,382,287 downwards.
AACCCAAGCAAGATGGTAACGCCCTTGCTCCATCTTTGCCACCTACCTCTGCTTCTTCGATTCTTCTTAATGGTCTCATGACTTCCGTTAATCTCAATGGGACCAATTATACTTTGTGGTCTCGCTCCGTTCAAGTCTTCCTTCGAGGCAAAGGTTTTAGGAAATATTTGATTAATCCTAAACCCAAGGAAAATACTTCTGGATATAATCAGTGAGAACAAGAGGACGCCCAGATTATCTCTTTACTATTGAATAGCATTGAGCCTAATATTAGCTCTACTCTGCTCTATCTTGACACTGCCAAAGAGATATGGGTTCACTTGGCCACTATGTATTCTGGTATAGGTAATTTTACCCGTGCTTATGAGGTGTGCAAGCAGTACTTCTGGCTGGAGCAGGGTACTCTAAGCCTTGAGGATTATTACTCTCACGCTCGAGGAGTCTGTGAGGAGTTGAAACTCTATCATCCGTTCACTACTGATGCAGCAGTTTGATAGAAACAACATGAGAATTTAAATGTTGTTAGGTTTTTGGTAAGATTGAAACCTGAATATAAGGCTATTCGTTCTCAAATTTTGGGTGGTTTTAGTCTTCCCTCTCTACTTGAGGTTTTCTCTCGTTTACAGCATGCTACTTTGTCTACTCCTTCAGGCATCGATCATGGTGTCTCCACCGATCGCTCAGCTTTTATGGTTCCTAGTAGCTACAGTGATGGTCATCGAGGCGGACGTAGTAATCGTGGTGGTCGTGGAGGTCGGGGAGGCCGTATAGGAGGTCGTACGAGTGGTCGTGGGGGCCGTAGTGGACCTCGTTCCTCTATTCACTGTGGTCGTGGAGGGCACATTGTTGATTTCTGTTGGAATTTATATGGAAAACCTTCTGGTGCTGCTAATCAGGTTTTCTATTAGGATGACACCTCGGTTGTTGCTTCCATACCTCGATCAGCTCCACCAGACTCTGGGTCGGTTACTATTACACGGGAGGTGTATGCTCAGTTCTTGTCCCAGCAACAGGTTGTTCCATCTTCCTCTACTGTTACTTTTGCCCAGTCAGGTACCTTTTCCGCTTGTTTATTGTCCTCCACTCCCAATCCCTATATCATAGACTCTAGCGCTTCTAACCACATGACTGGTGCGTCTGGTATTTTTTCTACTTATCAATCCGCTACTTCCACACATAGTGTTACTCTTGCTAATGGTACTTGCTCTAAAGTTTCAGGTTTGGGGACTACTCACTTGAGGCCTTCTATGTCCCTATCCTCCGTGTTATTTGTTCCTCAGTTTCCTTTTAGTTTACTTTCTATTAGCAAGATTACCCGTTCTCTCAATTATTCCATAACCTTTTATCTCTCTTATTGTGTATTTCAGGATCTCAAGACGAAGAGGAAGATTGGTACGGGGCATGAAGTCGGTGGCCTATATTACTTTAACTTTTGTTCACCTACTCGGGCTCTACAGACCTCGTTGTCTCCTTTTCAATGGCATTGTCATCTTGGACATCCCTCTCTCCAAAATCTGAAGCGTCAAGTTCCCAGCCTTAGTTATGTGTCATCTGTGTCTTGTGAAGCTTGTCAACTTAGTAAGCATCACCGTGTGTCCTTTTAGTCTAGAGTCAATAATCGTGTGTCTAGTCCATTTGAGTTGGTACATTCTGATGTATAGGATCCAATAAAGAATATTTCATCTAATAAATATCCTTATTTTGTGTCATTTGTAGATGATTATTCTCGTGTGACATGGTTGTTTCTCATGAAAGCTCGTTCTGAATTATTCTCTATATTTGAGACCTTTTGCGAGGAAATAAAAAATCAGTATGGTTGTCGTATACGTATTTTACGTTCTGATAATGCTCGAGAATATGAATCTGATCATTTTCAGCTTATCTTAGTAAAACTAGCATTATTCATCAGATTTCCTGTTCTTACACCTCTCCTCATAATGGTGTTGCTAAACGCAAGAACCGTCATTTGTTGGAAGTCACCCGTGCGCTGTTATTCCAGATGAATATTCCTCAATGTTTTTGGAGTGATGTTGTTCTCACTGCTTGTCATCTTATTAATCGAATGTCATCCTCTGTGTTAAATGGGCAAAGTCCGTATTGTCATTTTCCCTGGTAAGCCCTTATTTTCCTTAACTCCCAAGGTTTTTGGGTGTGTCTGTTATGTTCACAACTTGGGCCCTGTGTTTGATAAACTTGACCCTCGGACTACCAAATGTGCATTTCTTGGATACTCCCGCACACAGAAGGGGTATCGTTGCTATAGTCCTTCCCTGCGACGATACTTTACTAGTGTTGATGTCATGTTTGAGGAATCTGTTCTATATTTTTTGGCACCTGCTCAGCCTTTGGATATGGACTTTGGGTTGTCTCTTGTACCACCATCTCTTCCCTCACCGTCAGATATTCTGCTGCCTACTGTGTTACCGTCTACTTTACCTTTTCGTGTATACTCTCGTCGCCCTCGCCCATCGACTGAGGTGTTCGTACCGTCTTCCTTGCCGTATGCTGATCCTGGTACATCAGGTAATTTAGACTATTTACCTATTGCTCTTTGAAAAGATACTCGTTCGTGTGTTACTAATCATCTCATTGCTCATTTTGTTTCATATAATGTCTTGTCTCCTGTCTTCACATCTTAGAGTGGAAGGTTTCTCAGATGTTGATTGGGTCGGCTCTCTTTCTGATCGGAGATCAACCACTGGTTATTGTACTTTCTTAGAAGGTAACGTTGTGTCATAGAAACAACCTGTGGTAGCAAGATCTAGTGTTGAGGCTGAGTATAGGGCAATGGCGCATACGACAAGTGAGTTGACTTGGCTACTACACTTCCTCCAGGAAATTGGATTTCCAGTTCAACCTCTTTTACAGTTGTTCTGTGACAACCAGAAAGCTATCCATATCACTGTCAATCCAGTGTTTCACGAGAGAACCAAACGTATTGAGGTTGATTGTCACTTTATTCGAGACAAGATAGTAGCTGGAGAGATTATGACTGCATTTATAAAATATGAATATCAGCTTGCAGATATGTTTACCAAAGCATTGAGTCGTACACGTCCTACAGCAATTTGTTTCAAACTTGGATTATATGATATATATAATCCAACTTAAAGGGGAGTGTTAAGAGTATTGGGGTAGTATATGTAAATATTAGAGGGTGTATATGTCTTTTGTATTCTTATAAGTTAACTATAAATACAAGTGGTTTGTGAGAGGTAGGTTAAGTTTTTACCACTCTCCGTTTCTCTCAATATAATATTATGTTAATTCTCTCAACTTAACAGCTACAATTATTCTCCTAATCTAACCTAATTACTCAAAATCTATCCAAACAACTAAATCTGGATAGATACACTCAAACTCCAGCAATCTAAGAATGAAAAGCAAAATAGAAAAATAAGATATTGTGTACAGGTGGAAACCACAAGTATGAAGGGTCCTAACACAAGAACAGCCTTAGAGTTAGAAGTGATCGGCAGTAAAACATGGCCACCCATGGAGGGCCATTTATGGTGGAAACGGAAAAGGTTGTCTACTGTTGATGCTGCTACTGTAATGCTCTAATTTTGGTGCGGGGGACAAACTTCAAAAGAAGTATGCTTAACTAATTTATATATTCTAAATTTTTTCATCCCAAATATTATGATATAATCATCATTGGAATAGGCATCAACACTGATAATTGTACCACATTAATAGACAATATGAAAATTTGGTAAATGTGACGTTGATCGGCAAACTTTTGTTTATTAGGTTTCTCCCTTGTTTTGTCCCTCTATTTATCTTATAGTATTTTCTTTCACAGTTGTCAAAGTATTGTTATTGCTATGACAACTACCCAGAGACTTGTAACCCTTACCGTTGAGACCCCTACTGTTAGTACTTCCACTTGGAATGTACTGCCGACTTCTACGGGGATTACCTCTCCCACTTTTATGTTTGACTAGTATAAAGTACCTACTAGCACAATTGTATTTCTAACAATGTTAAATATGATCTCTCAGAAGGTTATGGCACAGTTGTTGATTAGTCATAACTTTGCTGAGTCGTCACGCTCCTTCCAGCTTTTCTTAGGGCGTGTTGGAAAGCTTAGTTGACTGACAGGATTGCACCCACAACCAGTTGATGACGACCTGGATATTCTGCGTGATTCTTTGATAACTACGCTATTCTTGGATGGTTATTTGGCTCGATGGAGCCATCTGTTTGTAAGATTCATCAGTTTCATAGCTCTGTTCCGAAGCTATGGAGCGCATTATCAGAGATGTATTCCCAGTCAAGATGTGGAGTTCGTGTTTATGAGCTTTCTCAGGAGCTCTCATATGCTCGACTGGGAGATATAACGGTTCAAGATTATTATAGCTATTTGACTCAGCGCTGACTTGAGTATGAGATTGTACGTCTCCTTACTTCTATTCTGAGGATAGAGCCTGAGGTAGCAGTATTCCTGGACATGCGAGAACAGAAGGATAGGATTTCCAAGTTTCTTATGGGGCTTTGTCATGAGTTTGAGGGACTTTGCTCTTAGATCTTGTCAATGATGAGGTTTTTGTCTCTTTATAAGGTGTATGCGATGATTGAGCAGTCTAAGCGCTGCGTCCGTATTGCATCACTTCCAGTTGCGACCTTGACTCTACAGGCTGACCAGATGGCCCTTGCAGCTACTGCAGGATCACGCTCGAGACCCTCAGCCAAGGGTGGACAAAGTCCTGACCAGCGCCGAGAGGGCGCCATATATCAGCGCAGACAGGGGATTCTCGTCAGTGTGATTATTATGGCCGACCAGGACATCTTAGGGTTACTTGCTGGAACCTACTGTCGTTGTCCCTGCTACTGCTACTACTACTATTGCTCCTCCTTGGTAGAGTAATATAGATGTTATCACTTCCCAATTGGATATACTTATGTCTGCTTTGACTTCTCAAGGTCCAACTATTGCTGGTTCAACTACTACAGATATACCTCGTGTCTTTTATGCTTGCACCAGTCCATCTCTCCTTTGGATGCCAGACTCAGGTGCGAATAGTCACATGATAGGTGAGGCCCATCACTTCACCACTTTTGATGAGCAGTTACATACACAGGTTCAGTTAACAGATGGGACATATGCCTCTATTGTTAGTAAGGGTACAGTCCGACTACCAGATGACTTTACATTACGTTCGATTTTTCATGCGCCAAAATTGGCCATGAATCTATTATCTGTACATCAGTTAGCCAGAGATTTTCACTATGCAGTTGTGTTCTTATCTGATTCGTGTTATTTGCAGGACCTGAATATCAGGAAAATTATTATCAGGGGACATGAAAGAGATGGATTGTATTATCTAGGCGATCAACCTTGAGTTTCATCAGTTCCTACACCTACATCACTTGTACCTACTTTATCTTTATATGTTCCTAGCTTGTATGCTAGTATTTTACCTAATACTTGTCGTTATGATTTTTCATCACAAACTGTTCAATTGTGGTATGACATTTTTCGACATACAAATTTTAAATATTTCTGTCTGTTGTGTCCTGTTTTGAATAATGCTTGTGTTGGTGGTAAACTTAACTGTGTTATATATTCCATATCTAAACATGTTAGTACCAATTATATTCCTCGCATGCACCAGTCACCAAAGCCATTTGACCTAATACACTCTAATATTTGGGGACCCTCCCCTGTTATTGCTCTGTCAGGTGTCTAATACTATGTGACATTTATAGATGACCATATCCGCTATACTTGGGTCTACCTTTTGCATAAGAAATTTGATGTACTCTATTTCACCACTCATCGTTCAAATAATGTCAAAGAATATGTGTCCGATGTCTTAATGTCTCACCTTTCTTCTTAAGGTATCCTTGAGCAGCTCACTTGCCCATATTCTCTTGAGCAAAATGGAGTTACTGAAAGAAAATGGAGTCACCTTTCTTCTTAGGCTCTCATCCACCGCTACTGGCCGAAGTTTTTCTGCTGGTTCTCCTCTCTCCAAGGTGCTGTCATCTCTTGAGTCAAGTACTTCAACTTGGAGAGTCTCGTGTGGCCTTTTGGCCCTCATAGAGGACACATAGCATTTTCGGGCGGAGACCTGGTCTCCTCTGATCTCTCCAATCCCACTGGTGGTTAGAAAACGGAGGAGAAAGTGGTAACTAGACGGTACTGCCCTTAAGGTGTTGAGGGCAGCGCGTCCAAGAATAATATTATAGGTAGAGGGGCAATCAAGTACAATAAAGTTTACCATGATGGTGGAACTCTTCGGTGTTCTTTTTGCTATGACTGGTAGGGTGATGGAACCCAAAGGGTAAACCCTTTCCCCCAAGAAGCCGACAAGGGGGGTCCTGACGGGTTGCAATCTCTCCCTGCCCAGATGGAGGCTGTCAAAGGCTAGTGCGAACAGAATATTGGTTGAGCTGCCGCTGCCGACCAAGATTTTCTTAACCTGATAGTTGGCTACCATCAAGGTTAAGACTAGAGGATCATCATGAGGACTTGGATTCCTTCGAGGTCTTTGTCCGAGAAGGTGATGACCTCTTCCTCCCCGTACCGGGGGGTCTTCGTCAGGCGAGAGTCATACGACTCTGCCTGCCTGGTTTTCTGGGTGTGTGTTTTCCTGGCAGAGTTAGAGTCACCCCCCCCCTAACCATCAGAAGATAGTCTGGATCTCTCCGAGGGGTTGTTGCGTTCTCGATCTTCCTGATTCCGGCCGGGCAGTGGGGTTGGCCCTCTGCCAGCAACATACTGTCTCAACTGGCCACGTTGAATAAGCTCATCGATCTGCCTTTTCAGCTCGAAGCAGTCGTCGGTCTCGTGGCCATGGTCACGGTGGAAACGGCAATACTTGCTTGAATTTCTACGATTTAGGGTGGACTTCATTTTTTCGGGCCGGCGGAGCGTGGGGTCATCCTGTATCTGGAACAGGATATGCTCCACCGAGGCATTGTGTGGCATGAAGGGCTGCCGTTCTCTCTAGGGCACGGGACCGAGACGGTCCTTGACAGAAACTCTCCTTGCGGGTGTCCTTACTTTTCTCCCTTCCTCGGGAGGACTCACCTCAACGAGCTTTGGTAACGTCCTCGGCGTTCATATACTTTTTTGCCCTTGAAGCAGCTCGGGCATGCTAGAGGGTGGCTTCTTGAGGACGGAGAACATAAAAATGGAGAAACGCAGACCCGCAATGAAGGCGGCCATGGTTACCTTATCGTCTGGCTCCTCAATCTGGAGAGCCTCCTCGTTGAAACGAGTTAGGTAGCTCCTAAGGCTTTCATCCCGATCTTGCTTGATGGTGAGCAGGTGGGTAACAAGCTTCTGATGTCGGCATCCCGAATAAAGTGGGAGACGAAAGATTTAGTCATCTCCGCGAAGGAGTGGATAAAAGAGGTTTTGATTTTCGCGAACCATTGTCGAGCAGACCCCTTCAAGGTGGTGGAGAATGCTCTACACATGATCTCATCAAGCATGTTGTGGAGTTGCATGAGAGACTTATACGTGTCAAGATAATCCAGAGGGTCCTTGGTACCATCGAAGATCTCGATGGCAGGCATCTTGAACTTCGAGGGTAGGGGGTAATTGACAACATCTGTAACAAACGGGGTATCAGTGCGCCTTACCAAGTAATCCACCATCTCGGGCACCTGTGCCTTGATGGCGTTGAGGGCATCACCGAGTTGGTTTTGCACCTCTCTGATCTTCTCGTCCCATTAGTTGGGGACGTCCTCCGTCGGGTTATTATAGTGGCTTTCATGATCAGCATTCTGGCTTTCTCCCTCATCCTCTTGCATAGGTACATGAGGAGGGGGAACATGTGAGCTTCCCGTGCACTAAGGAGGGACTCCCGGAAGAGGGGCGCCCTGGCGTTGCCTGGGGGCGTTCTGGCGCGGGGCTCCACGGTGGGGGGCGGCTTGGTGCCCAGAGTGGAGAGATTGCGGTGCTCCTCCCGTCGCATGGAGTGGTGCTCCTCCCGTCGCATGGAGTGGTACTCCTCCTACAAGCTGAGGGGCGACGCCTCCTGAGGTGAGCACCAACTGGATGATTTGCTGGTTCTGGTTTACCAGCAGATGCATAGTCTGTAAAAGCTGTTACCCGACCACGGAAGTCGCCGCAGTGGATGGTTCTGCAGGTACGGGTGGAGGCGAAGCCTACTCCCAACAGGCCGGGTTGTTGTCCTCCGGTTGCTGACTCATCAACCTGGTCGTGATGGCCATGGATTTGAAAGAGAGTAGCAGGGTAGTAGAAAACTTAGTCGTTTCTCACAAATGGCGTCAAACTGACGATGCACAAAATAATCTTATACAAGATTAACAGTCGAGTGTGTGATAAAGTATAATTAATGGACAATTAATAGAGCAATCAATGACAATAATATAAATATCGGGTCAAGTTCAACACACAGATATATAGTGGTTCGGTTCGGGTGACCTACTCCATTCCGAAAAATGGCAATGGTGATTGGAGAACCTTTATTAATGAAGTAAGGTGAACGGGAGAGAGAGCAATGATTAGTTCCGGGAGAGGTACAATAGGTAGGAAAGAGAAAAGTTATGTGTAGGGTGTGTAGAGAGGTGTAGAGATAGATCAAGAGGTAGAGATAGAAGTGTACTCTCATGTAGAGAGAGTTTACAATTTATAGGCACTGAGTCTTGGTTAAGGCGGTGACATGAGGGTAAAGATACTAATTCTCCGAGTAGCTACAAAAGGTAAGTGCCATTAAAAGTTGTCTTGATCTTCGAGAGTGAGTATCTCGATAATTGCTCTCCATGTGCTCTAATTCTTCTTGGACTCCTTGGACCTTGGACGGAGTCGAATTCACGAATTGGGTTTGACCTGCCTTTTAGCTGTCTTGGGTTTATTTGATTTATTGGGTCTGACCCAGTTGAATCTGGGCTCATCAGATATAAAACCTAGTCATTTACCAAAAAACAACCAAACATGCCCTTATATCTTACTTTTCCAGTTGTATCCTATACCTCAGCTAAATAGGTACACTGATTTACGGTATCAATGGTCAATCAAATTCATAATAACAATTTAAGTTTATTCCATAATTATTCTCATTTATTCCATAATTATTCTCATTTAAGTTTATTCCATATTCATTCTAGCATTAATATCTATTTGATTCATTGCATACAAGTAAATCCGGCACGATATACAGTAAGTAATGGAAAGAGAATTAAGAATCATGAATTTGTATCATGTGATACCTATAACAAATTACATCACAATTATTACAGCCATATATATGAAATATCCTCAACAAGTAGTACACATAATATCTGTGTGGTCAAATGGAAATACTGATACAGAGATATTTAAGTTTATGACTTAGACTATCTTACCGTCCAAAAAAATTTCGGTAACTTATTTTTAAAATTTACTACTTTAAGGGGTGTTTTTATAACTTTTATGGGTCATTTTATAACTAAAAAATTTATTATTTTTGTGGTTGATTTACCACTTTTGTAGATATTTTTATCACATTTGTGATAATTATTTTTATCAATTTTCTTTAGTACAAAAAGAAAAAAAAAATTGTACCGACCGTAGTCAACTCCTTAAGTTTATGCTTACTACCTTTAAACCCCAATTATACTTATTTGAATCTCCTTTTAAAGTAATCAGGAAGCAACTTCGATGAATTTCAATAGAAATATACATATATTGAGGCCATATTTAAGAAAATCTCACTGAAAAGATATTAGTTTGATAACTTAGTACAGATGTACTATTAGTATTATACCACCTCCCCAATCTTACTTATTTGAATCTCATTTTAGAGTTAATCAGGAAGCAACTTCGATGAATTTCAAGTTAAATGTATAGATTATGCTTACATTGAAGTGCCTTACTCACTCAAAAGATATATGGAATTGATAAATTAGTAGAGTGCTCTAACAGTACTATGTTCCAGGCAACGTCGGTTCTTCAACGGGGATGAATTAAAATCAACAGTGAGACAGACATATTTTGGACCTTAATCAGACAAGAAAAAAGAACTAAATTTTGATATATATATATAAAAAAAAAAAGGGACAGCCCAGAATTCATCGATTAATTTGATCCAGTTCACCTTCGAAGAAAATTTTTCTGGCCGCTCGTATTTCATATGAAATTAAAAGAATAAACTTTGTGGATCATGCGATTTCATGAGTCGGTAGATCCAAGGAAGAGATCGACTAGAGAACAGAGAAATGAAAATCACTAACCTTCTTCAAAGAAGCCTTTTCGACGAGCTTTTTGAACATCGAGCAGATTTGAATTCAGTTTTGAGATCACAAAACCAGAAATGGAGATCGAGAAGACTGAGAGTTAGCGATGGAAATCTTCCTTCTTAGAGAAAACCGCCCGCCGGAGAACGTCTGAGTGGAACAGCTGATTACCGTTTTTCTTTTTTGTATTTGACATAGACAAAGCACAAACGGGCGGTTTTCCCTTTAGTTTTTCATTTAGAGAGAAAGGGAGAGTGGGTACACGTGGCGGCTGATTAGGTAGATCCGTTGATTGCGAGAAGGACATGGATTCGACGGTTTGATTTGGAACCAGCTGTTCTAAAAAAGACAAAAGAAAATCCAGTTAAGTAACACTAAGGTCCGAGCTAGACAAAGAAGCAAAATATTTGAAAATCAAGTCAAATGACCTGGTGGTCCCTGTACACTTGACCTTATGTTGTCTAAACACAGTTTTTTCATTTCAGAAAATTGCAAAATCAGATTATAAATTACAAGAGGAAGAAACATTTATCTTGAATGCGACTGTTCAACACGTTTTTTTTAATTTCATGCGAAATTGGCATGAAATTATATGAAACGAGTCCAATTGTAATCGGATCGATTAATCAGACCCATTTCATGAGTCATATATGAATTTAAGTAATTTATCAACACATGAATTAGACACAATATATTGAACACAAAACAACAGTTCTTAACAAACCTATCGACTTGATATGAGATTGATGATGTGTATGCTAGAAGCGAGGCAAAACTTACGTGTGTGCGTACGTTATTCAAATCAATAGACTTGAGTTCTTAGCAAGAAACTATGTAAAGAATGATCTAAAAATAAAAAAAACAAACAAGGTTTATCATGGTTCACCAACGTTGTAACGAATGGAGTCTCTTGCTCCATGGAGGGAAAATTATCTTAGTGCTTGTGGGGAACGTGTCTGTTACAAGCCCACTTCTGGTGAAGGTATGTGATACTTATAAGAGCATCTCCAATGAAAATTCAAACCCTTACCCAAATTTGAGTAAAAAAATTGGTAAAAAGCTTGATTTTGTATAACCTCTCCAATGGACAAACCATTTTTTAAAGAAAAAGAAGCCCAAATTTAAATGAGGATGAACCCAAAATTAAAAGAGGGTAAAATATGACCATTGGATCTTTAAAGGAGAGTGTAATCTCACCATTAAAGATTTGAGTTTGAAAAAGGATCTCCCTTGATTTGAGTTTAAAAAAAGGTTTCTCTTTATTTGGTATGAGTATAGATTTAACATTCAAGAGGCTTTTAAAAGTTTTTTACCCTCTTTTAAAAAAGGGTTTAAAAAAAGGGTAAGGATTGGAGATGGTCTAAGATATTGGCAACGTCTTCCCTTATTAATTGGGATCTTCCTTGGTTATTGCTAGACTGTTAGAGTAAATATCTCCTTGATTGTTGGGAGCGCATTCCTCCTTGATTGTAGGAGCTTGTTTCTCCATGATCGCTGGGGTAGCGCTCCTTCTTTGTTGCTAAGATAACGCGGCCTTCCTTTTCCGGGAACTTGTGAGGGATAAAAGGATCCAGTTGGATGACCTGTGTACTCAATTAACTCTTATTTGTCGAGCTCGTTTATCGACCTGGAAGTCCGACCAAAGGTCGAGGTTGGGCCTTCTAACTCGCCGAAGGTCCTCGTGGTCCCGCACTTATTATCTGTGGTTTGGGTCTTAGCTATATTTCATACGTATTAATATGGTATCATTAGAGATTAACATGGAGTTATCAGGTATAAATTCTATCTTAATTGATACAATCATAATCAGGTTTAAAGGGGTCAATAATTCAGATCATCATCTAACAATTGGACTTGGATATGTGGCAGTTTGCACATGATGAAAAAAGTTATTTGGAATGACTCTACTATGGCCAAGCAAAGGAAAAGATTCGTCTGAGCAGGCAGCTAGGCTATTTTGACTGAGCTAAAATTGGTCCAACTGGGCAAAGGATAAAATCCAACCAAGCAGGTAGCTAGGTTATCCCGACAGAGCTAAAGGAGGTTTGACCGAGCTGAGGATAACATCCGACCGAGCATGTACCTAGGGCATACCGATCGAGCTAAAGTGGGTCCATCCGAGTAGAGGACAAGATCCGATCGAGCAAGTAGCTAGGCTATCCTAGCCGAGCTAAAGTAGGTCCGACCGAGCTGAGGATAAGATTCGACTGAGTAGGTAGCTAGGCCATCCCGGTTGAGGAAAGTGGGTCCATTCGAGCAGAGGACAAGATCTGATTGAGCAGATAACTAGGCTATCCCGAAAATTGAGAGGCGATGCTAGGCAGCCAATAAGAAAATTGTCTAAATCATAGTAACATGTAATTAACATTTGACCTAAATCAACTCATGAGAAAGGAAACCCTATAAGGTTCAAACATGAATTAAGAAATGTCTGACTGAAATCTCTGTAGTCCTAAATAATCGGGAACAGACTCCCTATAAAGACTGGGGTAAAGCTTAAGTCTAAGGTTGACACACTTTCTCCCATGAATTGCATATCCTCTCTCGTGTCATTACTAACTTAAGCATTAGAGTGTCTTCAGCTAGTACTTCACAGGCCTGTGGCAGTTCGTTCATTTTGCACGTTAGAGACGATCTCAAATACCCATCCTAGAAAAATCTCTTTATTTTAACTAGTGTATATTTTTCCTCTTACAATTGACGCTGTCTGTGGGAAGCAATAATTAAGTTTCCTCAAATTACAAAGGTAGCTATTTATGGGATTGTGCAAACGTTTCAAATTTTTGATTGTTTATTATGAACGTGGATCTGAGAGAAGAAAAGGTAGAGGTCTCGATCCCCTCGGAGACCGACTTTCTTCATTAATACCTTGCTTGGTGGTTACGTTGGGCAGTAGCTCATGGAATTGAGTGATGTTAGTCATTTTGTTGTGAAGATGTATTATATCAAATAGAAGTCCATTTGACTCAGCAAACCAAGGGATCTTCCACATGACTGTCACCACACGAAGAATTTTCATAATTCACTACAAGAATTATGGGAAAATCCGGCATTTAATTTCTGGCATTTAACTTAAACGCCACTAAAATTGGCGTTTGTTTCTACACACTAGAGAATATTAATAAAAATAAATAAAAAAAAATTTCTCTAAATTTCCGGCGTTTAAGTCAAACGCCACAAATTCTTAATTAAAAATAATAATAAAAAAAAAATTTCCTTCCCCCAACATAAACCTAATAAAAAAAAATTTCGCTTAATTTCCGACGTTTAAGTCAAACGCCACAAATTCTTAATTAAAAATAATAAAAAAAAATTTGTCCTCCTCCAAAATAAACCTAATAAATTTTTTTTTTCGCTTAATTTCCGACGTTTAAGGTAAACGCCACAAATTCTTAATTAAAAATAATAAAAAAAAAAAATTTCCTCCCCCAACATAAACCTAATAAATTTTTTTTCCCCAATTCATTCTCTCGACTTCTCACTGGCTCTCTCAGGCGACGACTCCTCATAGACTTCTTGTTGTCTGTGTGTGTGTGTGTGTGTGTGTGTGTGTGTGTGAGAGAGAGAGAGAGAGAGAGAGGCGGTAGGTCTGTGTAAGACAATGCAGGTGAGTTTATAGTGGTGCTTCATCTTCATATGTGTATTTATAATTTCTTTGAATAGTATGTTTTGGATTTGTTGTGATTTTTCATTGTATTGTTTCAAATGAGAGCAGTACAAGTAGGTCATGTATCAGATCTAGCCAATGAGAGAGAAATTCACGAGTTTTTCTCATTTTCAGGTGAAATCGAACACATTGAGATCCGCTGGTTCGTTGTTCTTTCATCTTTCTACTCTACGTATATGTGTGTGTGGTGTATTTTAAGGTTTTGAGTGTATTAAGGCTTGATTTTGGTTGTTGTTTATGTATGGAGTGCAGTGAGTCTAGGCAATCGAAGGCTGCATTTGTTACATTTAGATATTCAAAAGCGCTTGAAATCGCATTGTTGTTATCGGTAATTCCTCGATTTTACTTTTAACTCCTGCTGGAAACTATGTACCACAGCCTGAGATTCAGGTAATTCTCTCCATTACTGCTGCAATATTTTTTCAAATATTGAAATGAAATTTATATTGTCGCATTAATTCATGCAGGAAGTAAGACTGGTGGACAATGCCTCGAGCACGGCTCAGAAAAATGCTTCACATAATGCTGAGGTAACCAAATACACCGACAGATTAGTCTGCTACATGGGGAAAACTTAGATTAATGTTCTATTGTATCACAAATTTTCTCACATCAAATTAATAAGCAAAATGTGTATATTTGTGCTGGATAAAAATCAGTGTCTACTTCTAGATGAGTTACTTTTCAGCAACCAAGTCTACCATGCATTCTTAATTTTTATTTACAGAGGTTTTTTGTTTGCAGGGCTTTCTCATTGATATTCCATCAATTAGAAGTAGTTCTGAAAGATAAATTTTGTACTGAGAAGGCATCAACAACTGCCTCGTATTCTAATCGTTCACGATAACAGTGTATGATTTGTTGAACTCATACTTGTAAGATTAAAATTTTTACCATATTTTTAGGATATTTACAATGAAAATGTCAGAATTCAACTTGAAGCAGTTGAGTGGCAAAAACGTTAAATATCTTTTCTTGTTGAAAATTTCTAACCAACATGGTTGCTAAATTTAAAGCTATGTTAGATGGTTTAAATATGCTGATGGGTTCTCCTCTGACTATAGTTCGATCCTGTTCTCCAATGCTCTGCATGTGAGCCATGCTTGTTTTGGTTGCATGCTTTATGGTTTACAGTTGCAAAACTCTTTGTTTCAAGAATACACTGACAAAAATTGGACAAATAAACTAGATTAATCTGCTAATGAAGGATATTGGTTGTTATATAGGATTTATATAGACCTTCCGGATACTGAAAATCGTTTGAAGATCCTTAAAATAATTATTGCTGAAGAAAATCTACAATCTGGATTTCAGTTTGAACATCTTTCAAATGAGACCGAAGGGTATTCAGGGAGTGATTTGAAGGTAATTTACTGCTTTTTACTGGTTGTCTGCTTATTGTTGTCTTCTATTTCTTATAGTTATGTCTTTTGCAGAACCTCTGTATCGTCGCAGCATATAGACCTATCCAAGAACTTCTGGAGATAAAAATGGAGGTAAGTGCATTTGGCCTTAAATTTTACCATCTATCCTCTAATAATATTATTCAGATTCTCCCCACTTTGTATGAGATGAGGATTGCTTTGGAAAACAGTGTTTACTGGGCAGGTCATACGCGTGTCATCAATTGTTTTTACTATGTTTATGTTTGCTCACTATCACCAATTGGTGAGTTTATCACGGTCCTCTCTCTCTCTAACCTTGAACTGCTCCTTTTTTCTTAGTAGTCCATTTTCCAAATTCAGGAATGCCAGAGGGTTCCAGAATTATCGGACTCTTGAGAAAGTGGCAGGCTCATTTACTTGTCTAAGAAGAAGTGTCATCATTGGGAATTTGGTGGTGTGTTATGTCTTTTTCTGGAGACCTGGTGTATGACTTGAGTCAGGTGAAATACTAGAAAAGCAATTTCAAATGGGAAATGTTTATTGTTTGAGTAAAATATGAGTAAAGCTGCACAATAGTACGTGCTTTTGTTATGATTCTAATAGGAATCTGTTATAGGGAGCATGTTAAATTGATTGTCTATGCTAGATTTTATTCGTGAGGGTTCCTTTTTCTAAAAACATTTATGGTAGCAGCGACATTGACTTGTGCTGAAGCCTACTATCAAGCTGCCCCTCCTCTCTTTAGCTTCTAGTCTATAGCCAAGCCAATGGTAGAAACTCTACCAGGTTATGGAGATGGTGATCATCACTTGAGTGGCAGTTGTTCTGGAATAGACTTATTAATTTAAGAAGACAATCTAAACGCCTGAAACTGCTATTAACCTTAACTACATCAAGTTATACCTTTTTTTGTAAGGGAATAAACTGCTATGAGTGCTGATAAATTACCCATAGGTCCAGTACTCCTTCTTGTATGGTTTCTAAGTACTGACAATTTCTTTTGTTGCTTGATGTTTAATAGCTGATGGCAATTGTTTGTTTTGGTCACTAGCTTGTGTCATTTTTATTGTCTGTTACAAAAAATGAATAAATACATTTACTTACCCAAAAAAAAAAAAAAATTGCTCATGCTCTTAATTAATTTTGCTGCTTGTCATTAATTTAGGTTATCCCGAACAAGTAATTCCGATTAAGCCTTTATCAGCATATTGACAAAAACCATAAATATTAATGAGTTGATATGTTTAGCTGCTGACTTGATCCGAAATGTGTACACCCAAGTGCAGGCGGTCAAGCTGTAGTAATAATCCGGTTTGAGTCCGGAGGCGAATCCACAGGGAACTCTTCTTGGTGTTTCGGGGTAAGCAGTGGTAGAGATCTATTGATTGTAACCCTTGAGATTTGAAGTTGTGTAAGGTGTGAGATTTCCTGGACAGAATATAAGATTCTTTCCAAGAGATTTTTCTAAACAAAAAATGAGATAAGCTCTAATGTAAAAGAGTCACTCTTTAGTTCAAGGATCTGGACATGTAGTTAATCATCCGGTATGTTACATTTGTGCTTGATAATTCAATTAACCCCCGTGTCAACAGTAGGTTAATCGAAAGATAAAGGTGGATTAAGAGAATTAAGAACATGATTTCGATGTCTTTCTAGAAGTTTACAAGAATTGTCTGTGCCGAGACTTAACCCGTCTACAAGCAAACAAGTATTTCTACAAGACATCCAATCATGATGTTAATGTTCAATTTCCATTCTTTAATTGAAGCTCAATAATTGTGAAGATTGAAGGGTAGTCATGAATATCTAGCCGGGGTACTTGCCTTGAACCAATGAGTCTTTCTATACAAGAGTTATCTATGTTATAGAAAGAACTCCTGGTTATACAAAGTACCTTAGCTTTGCTAGATGCAATCAATCATTCAATAAACATGGGGAATATAAAACATTAAGCATAATCGAAATTGTACAAAGATAACATTCGGATAATTTATACATGCCCTTCTCCTCTTACTAAAGAATGAATGAGAAACTACTCACTCTTCATGGTTTTGGTAAAGCTAGAAAAGTGAGTGATGCTCATTCCTCCAAGTAGAGGTTTCACAAAACAAAGCACAATAAACAAGGAGCCGATCTTCGACCAAGAATGAGTGAATCATGTTCCACCCTTCACGGCTTTGACGAAGAAGCTCAAGCAATTGAAGTGAATGAAATACAAATTAAAGGTAGAAGAAAGATAGTCACTTTTGGAGGGTGATTTTCAACCAAAGGTAAGCTATCTCCCTCTATGCATGTAAATGAAAGCATAAGCATAAAACTACTTTTATAACAAGGTAAAAGATGTTGGACTAATGCCAAACCAATCTCTAGAACAACTACTTCATATAAGGAAATATAAGATTACTCTACAACAATATTGGTGGGAGTCTAAGCCTCCATCAACCTCTCTACTTGGTCTCCTGAGCTCTCCAACAATTGGAGTATTTATAGGCAAGAGGAGGAGACAATAGGGGGTGAATGAATAGTGTATGCCGCCCAAGTCCAAGTGAAAAACCAACTACTTTGCATCCAGTCTGTGGAGAACGTTCGAACGTGAGTTGGCGTTCGAACGTTGTCTCTGTTTCTGCTTTATGGGTGTTCGAATGTTGTCTGACGTTCGAACGTTTCTTCTGTCTTTGCTGTATGGGCATTCGAACGTTAGATGTGGTCTGACCTTCTCACTCAAGTGGCATGAGGTCTTCTGTGAAGTTCATTTCCACACTCTATGCAGTAGTCTAGTCTTCAATCAACTCAAGTGGACGTTCGAACGTTAGATGACGTTCGAACATGATACTCAAGTGTCTCAGAGCCTTCTTGGCTACAACACGCATTCTCTCAGTAGTCAGGTCTGCTCACAGTTTAAGTGGACGTTTGAACGTGAGTTGGCGTTCGAACGTTCTTGGTGTGTTCCAAACTTCTCCAATTTTGTTCTCTAATGTGTTGGTGTTACACTCAAGTGTCATACTTATTTTTCTTTGAGTCCTTGTTCACTTTAAGACCTGAAATGACATCACTTAAACTCCATCAAAGTACAGTTAGTCTTAAAAAGGTATAGTAAAATGCTAATTTTAAGTACTAATCAACTGCCAGTTGTGTTTGCTATTTTAGCTCATCGGTAGCTATTATCTTTGAAGTTTTTAATGTGTACTATTTTATGTGACTTTGCAGAAGGCTGGAGTTGTTAGGCAAGAACTTGCCAAACTTAGAAAGCAGAGCACAACCTAAGTTTTAATTCTTTTTTTGGAAGTTGAGATTTCGTTATCAGATGTTGCAAGAAGTTGTATTGGATATTTTTGTTTTGGGTTTATTTTTCATATTCTATGGATTTCTCCCAGGAAGAGAATTTTGTTTTTTCAATTATAATTCATCTATTTTATGCATTCTAAAACCGCATAACCGATGTTTGTTTGACATCAGATTGTTGTCGTTGCCATGTCATCTCATTAGCATAAATATTCGACCCCATAACAGAGACCACCACTCTGTCTGGTTTCTTGTAATATCTTGTTTTCTAAATAAATAAAATTTCATTTTGCCAAACAAAAAAAAAAAAAAAAGTGAAAATGCAATGAGCTAGATTTTATTATAAAAAAAATTATTAATTATCATTACCGACGTTTAAATAAACGCCGTAAAACAGTTGTTCAGAAATAATAATTACTGGCGTTTAAATAAACGCCGTAAAATAGCTCCGGTAACCGGAATTTTACAATAAAGTCGTCGATTAAATAAGCGTCGCGTTAGCGTTTAGCAAACGTCACTTTAGTTTTTGTGGCGTTTAATTATACGCCGATAATTTTCTCGACGGAGGTTTCGACGACGTAAATAACAAACGTCAATAATAATATTTTGCGGCATTTATTTACATTTTAGCGGCGTTTATTAAACGACGGTAAAAGTATTTTTTCTTGCAGTGATTGTCGTTTATTCTACGAGCAATGTTATTGGGACCTAATTTATTGACATAATTTGTTGACTTAATTCACTGTGACATTTGGATTCACTGTAGACCCCATCAAACATTGAAACTTTGTGTTGATACAATAATTCCTATGAAGCCACATCATTATGTCAATAAATTATGTCAGAATTTTAGGTCAAAATAATATTAGTTTTATTCTACACACTTGATTTGCTTAAGACCAATCAAACGATATCGTGAAACTCGGCTACCAAGTCTGCTATGCTTCTTCGGGTGATAGTCTTATAAAAAAAAAGAGTAATGCTACACTGACCAAAATTAGGGACCAAAAAGAGTGACCAAATGACATGGTAGGTGATGTGGAAGCCGGCTAACCAATTACTGTGCAATATTAATTCACTTCTTTCCTTGATTTGCACAATGTGGGTATTCAACCAAAAAGAGTAATTGGTCAACCGCCTTCCACGTCACCTGCCTTGTCATTTGGTCACTCTTTTTGGTCCTTAATTTTGGTCAGTGTAGCATTACTCAGAAAAAAAATAAAAGTGTTCTCTCTATGATAATTCAATTGTCGAGATGATTTGAAACTATTCAAAATTTGAATTCAAAGAGACCCAAGAGGGTCGATTCATGAACCAACCTAGGGGGTCAACCAACGAGGATTAAATAACTATAAAGAGGGATCCAAGTGTGCCACTTGATTCCTTGATTTCTAGTAGGCAGACCTAGATAGATAGAGGCTAACCCTCTAACAATACAGCATATGAGAAGCTAAATGAATGGATTCAAAGTGCCTTTGACCCTAATATAAAAGACGGGAAATACTATGTAACCCAAATTTGAAACTCAAATTTGTATCTCAAATAAATGGGGACCATTAGATGAGTGGGTCCCATCAACTTTTTTAAATGAAACCCATTGATCCAATGATTCTCTTTCATTTGAGATGCAAATTTAGGTCATAGATTTATGTTATATAACATTGCTCATAAAAGATTCACGATTTTTGGTATAGAACCAATTATTCTCAAGCTGATTCTACCAAGAAGCCTTGTTCAACGACAATCTAAAAATGGGTATTTCTCATGCCCTAAGTTACAATATTGCAAAGATCACTTACTGTGATCAGATTCCATTCTATGGAAATAAAAAGAACCTCAATCACATGGGCTCCTATGCAGTAGCCAATGTTTTTCACGCTAGAAGCAGCCGAATACATTTTATTTGGGTCCCATGCGATCAACACCATATGAATGGAATTCTTATACATTCTGATTTCTCTTGCATGCCAAAGAGTACTTTCAGGGTTAGTTTACCTAAGTCCTATTAGCGTATGATTCTCGTATAATTGGCCTAAACTATACTAAATGTCTTGAATATAGTTGAATTATCTTCATAATTTACAAGGAAACCAAATATGGTCAATTACTTGAAAATTGGTAGGACCTACACAAGTGGAGCTTAACTCTATGAAAATTGGTGAGACCCAAGAATTTAGCTACACACCATTCCACTGGATGTAAACAGTGTTCATCCTCGGTGTAGTATCTCACCGCGCGCGATGAACATTGACTTAAGATCAAGCTTCAAGAAAAATGTTATTCCGAAGTGGAGTACTCACGCTAAAAATCTTTGGTGATATTTTGTTAGGATAAATCCTATGCTGACCATAACGTGAAACATGGATATTGGGTAAGAACTTTAGGATAGATTTATTAATACCATATGATTATCTTGATGACCAAAGAGGTCAATCAATTAGAAAAAGAGACCCTATAGGTCAAATACTTGATATGATAAAGAGACCAAAGATGGTTAGAAGTGTGGTACAAGCATGACTTATCCAGACTAACAAGAAAATATTCAACCCTGGTTAATTATGTGATACTTGAGAAAGAGACTCAAGAAGGTCAATACTTAATTGATATTCGATCCCGGGACTAAAGTATACTTTAGCCTAAAGGGACTAAAATGCGGAATCAAGAATGTACCACTCAATTCCTAATTTGACTCTCTATAAAAATGAGTGAGGCCCAAGAATTAAAATATGACATGCATCATGGAAGCCTGTGGGTATAATCACCAAATAACTATTCCAAAAAAAGAGAGATTACTTGCTGCTATGGATTGCTTTATGAAAAAGATGATTAGCAGACAAGAAGAGGCCTTCTTCACCCATACCGCACGTGACAAAACACATCCTAATGGACATGGTGCCACCCAGATGTCATTCAAATACTTTGAGATGGCAGCAACAAAAGAGATAGTATTCATCATCTAGGCTCACGTGACTTGCATCTTATGTATGAATGTCTTAAGCAATTTGAGTTGCATTACATGTTTAAGCATAGATGGAAGAATGATTCCATAAATATAGTTAAAGGGGTGATTAATCAGCATATGGCTTGAGGCCCACGATGTAAGATGCTTTGTTGGGTAATGGACGGACAAATATCCGTACGCTTATTTGGATGACAAATTCGACATTCGAGACACAATTCGTAAAATTTTTCATAAGCGTTCTTTTTTTATACTTTCTAAAACCCGTGATATTATTCATTCATGAAACTTGCAAAATCATTGGAGTAAGGAAGAATGCTCCTAAAATATATATTACCTTCTTACCACTAGAATTCTATTGGTACTGAACTTGACCTCTGAGACACGTTTGCAAGGCCTAGCATACAATCGCGAGAATGATCCAGCTACAAGTAATGCTCATGGCTCATTTACTCATAGATGCTGATGCTCTATACTTTATCATGGGACACAATGTCTACCAAAGATAGAATTTTAGCACTAGTTAAGTAGTGATCTCTTCATTATATGTGAGCTTTACTCTTAGCAAGGACTTTTCTTGTATTGAAGAGTAACCTAGAGCATAGCTTATCCGCTTATGTTGGAGACTATCTTGGATAGAGCAAAACAAGTAAAAAATTTAGTGGCGTTTGGGCAACCTGTGTTGTTTCCACAATTGCAGCAAGGAACAGATCAGCAACAAGGAGCAGACGCAATTAACAATGGATAGTGTAAACTGTAAGAGGCAAAAAGTGAGTTTACCTCTCTCAAGAGATGTTTGGTTTAGAACTTATATCCCTTATCTTCCTTCCTGCAAAACGAGCAAACTACCCAAGACCGAAGTGCTTCGATTGAAGGCACTCCGATACTTAAGTCAGTAATTGTACACAAAGGATTGATTGCATCGTTGCTTGATCCTCTTTATAGTGTCTCATTTTGTTAGGGTTTCTATGATCAACGATGCAAGGTGGCACACCTCACATCAATCTGGGATATTTGTTAGGGAGTTGCTGAAATCTCTCCAGACGCTCTCCCAGTTGACTTGCTCTTACCGAGCTGTGGATTATGCTTATCTGTTACACCAATACCTCAATTATAGGCATTCACTCAAAATGACACTGTTTACATTTAGAGTTTGGTTATGTTGAGACCGAGCTCTTGCTCTCCTTATCGAGTCCTCGATAGTTCGGCCCCACTTTACCTAGCTTATCAATTTACTGTTTCCTCACGTGCTTTACCTTGTTACCCTCACGTGGGCACATTAAATTCTTCTTACACGTGTCGTAATTTTTTATGCCCCTTCACTTGCCCCTAGAAATGTGTGTCAGACATTTTTTGTCTGGAAGTCATTTCATACTCCTAGGCTATCCTTGCATGTACTCTTGAGACATGCACCTTATTTTGATGGCGTACTTGCATTAATTTCTTGTCCTTTGGTCTTCAGTCATTCTTTTTAAGCGCAAAGTTTCTTCGTCTCTCCACTTGCTTTTCTTTTACCTTTCTTCTGTGTTACCCCGAATCCTTCCTTTTCTACCATGGCTCCTCTTACTTCTTTTGAAATTCCAGCTTTCAAAACCAAATACCAAATTCCAGATGACATCGATATTGGAGTGGCAAGGACGGATGAACCTCTAATTGGCACCAAAGAGAGTATTCTTATCTATACCCGCGCTATTACTGAAGGTGAGGTTCGCTTTCCTCTTCATCCTCTTCTCCTTTGGGTGCTTTCTGCACTGAAACTATGCCCCATCCACTGCTGTCCAAATCTCTTTAGGATTGTGATGGGCATGGCTACTCTCAATATGCTGTTGAACCTAAGCCTGAGTCTCTGGGAGATTCTGTTCTGTTATATCATCAATCTTGTTGGAGACAATTATTATCTTACAATGAAGAAGAAAGATCTTTATCTGGTAACTCACCTTTCAAACTCGAACAAGGGCCATGAAAATGAAATTGTTTTTGTTTCTAGCAATTGATAGTATGCTGCTAGTGACACTCCTTCTTATCGATGCCCTTATGAAGAAGGCACACCAGGTGATCGATAATATTACTTCCTTGTCTTTAAGGAAAAAAATCTGTCTTATGTTCTTACTTTTTCTTTTTACGCAGGCGAAACTGTGAATGGGGAGAATCTCAGAGCGGTCGGTAAAGATGGAGGAGCTGAAGAAGGTGTGAAACTTCATTGACTCACTCTTTTGCTGAGCTGCCCATGCTCTGCTTGGGTACACTCCAACCTACATGTCATTCATCGTCGTTCCTCTCTGACCTAAAGCCACTCTTACTCATGACTGCCAAGCTATTCAGTTTACTTGAGACCAAACCCCACGTTCTCGTAAGAAGGCTTCGTCTGGCCCCTTCGGGAAGAACAAACCAGTAAGAAATTTTCTTGCGTTTCTTTCTTCTGCTGAGACACTTTTGCCAATGCAAATCCCCGCCGAACCCTTTGAATCTGTTTTAGTTGATCCTGCCGAGGCTGATAACGCAGCCTGTTTGGAGGAGACTTTGGTTGGTTCAACTCAAGTCTTGATGGATACTATCCTTGAATCCCCTGTCCAATCTGAACCACCGTCTGCCCCTTCTGAGCCCGTCCTTGCTCCTGTTGATCTTCTAGAACCTATCCTCGTACTACCAAATGATCCTATCTTCAAGAAACATAAGGCTTCAGAGCCTGAAGTTGTTCCTTTTGAGCTTGTTATTACCATTTTTAAACTTATCCTGAAGGCTAAGAGGAGAGAAATCACTATAAGAGATTTTGTTGCCGAATGGTTTTGTTTGAGATTTCAGCCTGGCCATTGCTCTGAGGGTAAGCTGGAGTGGAGTAATGATTCCGAATTCCATATTGCTGGCAAAAGGCTCTGAAGGGACCACTTTCAAATTGCGTCTCATTGTCTGACACAAGGGTAGTGGGTATACCAAACCTTGTGACAATGTTTTTGTAACACCCAAAATCCACCCTAGAAGGCATTACTGTCTAGAAACCATCTAATCATGAGAGCAACTAGTAATAACCATTAAATAATAAACCATTCATCCATCTGATAAAGAATAAATACTAAAGTCAATAAAATATTGTAACTTCTCCAACTTACAATTCAAAACCAAATAGTATCTAGCAGCGGAATAATAAAAACTAGCTAAAACATTGTTCCATAAAGATCTCTCAAAATCTAAACCAGAAATAGAACAACTCTATTTTTCTAAGGCAGGGTCCACATCTTGATCCTCCAACGGCTCGTAATTAACCTCTTCATCCACATCGACATCCTCTTTTATGTCCAAATCTGTAAGTGTGTTGTAGGGGGTGAGCAAAAGCCCGTAGCAAATCCCTCTCAAATCCCAACAAGGTTTTTAAAACAATAAAAAGAAGGCAAGTCTCTTTTGGAAAATAGCATATATAAATTTTTGAGAGTAAAACCATGACTGTTGTAATGATCTCAAGTGTACGGAATATAATAAATCAATAACAGGAATAAACATGCAAGAAAGTAAAGCAATCAATAGTTAACTCAATAGCATCATCTCATATTCTCATGTATATTGGTTCATCCCCATTCTCACGTATGTTGGTTCATCCCCATTCTCATGCATGTTGGTTCATCCCCATTCTCATGTATGTTGGTTGCTTCTCAGGAATCTACACAACGATTCTACCTAGTTCACCCATCACAACCACATAATCTCAATCATTCCCCACAGGGCCAAATCACAACCCACTTTAGGAAGGGCCTATACAGTCTCTCACGACATTGACGAATCCTTCCAAGGAAATGTATACCATCCCTCAGCCTCGAACTTACGTGAACAATAGTGGTTGCTCTCACAAACAACAATCAACTACAAGTGTTAGTCAACCATCTCACCCCTACTGAGATAGACTAACCTCTAACACTCTACGACAGCTCTCGAAGGTAATTCAAGTCCATCACAACAAACCATACAAGAGATGAAACAACAACTTTCTCAACAACCACAATCTTAACAAATCACAATTTTCATTAACAATTCAAGTATAACAATTTCACAATTCTCAATATACCACAGTAATAAGGAATTAAAATATGCAAGAGATCATCTCAAGAAAACATTCACAATTTCGATATCAAAATTCTAGGGTTTAGCCAAAAATCACAATTTTTTGGAACAAGAACAAGTATTAGATGAAAACATGATTTAATCAAGAATAGAATTTTAGAAATCAAGAATCCATGTATTTTTCACAATAGAACGTGTATTTTGGAAAAACTAGGATTTTGAAAATTCAAGAACAAGTATTCCTTGAACCCAAACATGTATTTTGTTCAAGAACATGTTTCAATGATAAAGAAACTAAGAACTCATGCATATTAATCATATAATAATCTAGAAGATTTAAAACATACATAATTATACCCTAAGTCTCAATGAAAGAACTTGAGAAGAATCCCCTACCTTGATTCCGTAGTTTGTGTGTAAACCTAGCGTGTTTGATCCGTTCCACTATGACAATCCCCTTTCAATCTTGTGTTTCTCTTCTTCTCTGTTGCTCTCTAAGGTTTTCTAGGGTTAAGAACTGATGAAATAGAGCTAAAGGAACGTCTTTATGATATTTATAGGGTAAAAAACGGAGAAAAACCCTAAAACTGAGCGGGACCATTTTTAGCGTAGCGTCCGAATGGTCCTTGGACGTCTGGACAGTTCAAGTCACTGTTTTTGATAAAAAAATAATTTTTTTTTGGTAAGGAGTACAGTTCAGACAGTGCTTGGAGCGTCCGGACGGTGGCAACTTTCTGTCCCAACTTCAGGAGCAGTTTTCACCCATTTAGAAGTTGATTCAGGAAATTTTCGTGAAATACACTTTTGTAGCCCTTGAAGTCTAGTTTCTACTGTACAAAAATAAGTTCAATGGGAGTTCAGATTAAAAACTTATGACTAAAATACTAAGATAATGTCAAATTTCTTCCTACGCAAATTCTTTCTAAAATGCGTTTTTACTCCAGAATACTTTCTAACTTTTAATACACCCCATATTACATCTCCCAAGGTTTCTCGACCTTACGGATTCAATGGAGGCATTATTTTGACCTAAATCCATTTAGAAACTTACCTAATCACCCTTCTCAAACTTACACACCTTCGAAACTAAGTTTGACCCGAAAGTCAATTCGTCAAAAACTCAAACTTCATGATTAATATTTTAACAATGATTCGAAATTTCTACAATCCTTTTATTCATCCGAGGAGAAATATTAATATGATATTATTCTTATTTAATTCTAGTACAGGGGATTACAGTTTTTCCATACAAACCTCGCGTGTCAGTGTCCCGTATATTGGATAGGGGCTCGACCTCCACCCATTTTGTGAAGTAATCAGTCGCCATGAGCAGGAATCGTTTGCTTCCAGGGGCCCATGGCAATGGTCCTACTATATCCAATCCCCATTGTGCGAAAGGCCACAAACTAGAAATTGGAATCAAATCTAGGTAGACTTTCTGGGTATTGGAGAAAATACCTGGCATTTTTGCAACGCCTAACAAATTGTTGAGCGTCTTTCTGCATATATGGCCACCAAAATCCTTGGGAAAGGGCTCGGTCAGCTAGTGACCTTCCGCCGGTATGTGCACCACAGTTGCCTTCGTGAATTTCGGATAAAAAATTTTGGACCAACCCCGGATGAACGCATCTCACGTATGGTCCACCAAATGAGCGTCGATACAGTTCTCTTTTTGGGGATAGCTAGAACCTAGCCGCCTTCAATTGCAACTTATGAGCCTGCTTCCTATCTTTAGGTAAGTCCCCACCTTTTAGATAAGCGATAATTGCATCCATCCAACTCGACTGTAAATCACAGGAGAGGACCTCTTTCGATAATGACGCCGTAATACTTGACTTGGGTTTGAACTCAACTGTAACAGTTCTCTCGTTCCTCCCATCAACAGCTGAGGCTAAGGAGGCCAATGCATCGGCGTGGGAGTTCTGGGCTCGGCCTACTTGCTGAATGGAGTGCTTTGGGATACGACTTAGCTCCTTCTTTGCCACAGTGTGGTAAGCCACAATTCTCTCGTCCTTTGCTATATAAACCCCTAATATTTGATCCACCACCAACTGCGAGTCAGAAAATATTTGAAGCCTTGTTATCCCCAGTTCGACAACAAGCCTAACTCCTACCAATAAGGCCACGTATTCTGCTTCATTTTTTGAGTCTTGGAAGATGAGTTTTACGAATTTTTTCAATATGTCTCCCTCTGGGCTTTTCAATATGATTCCTATGCCTGTCCCTTTCTGGTTTGACGACCCGTCCATGAATAGACTCCAACCGCTCGTAGGGACTTGACTGACATCGTCTTTCAGTTCTACACTCGGGGTTTGACTATCATTGAAGTGTTTGGGGGAGAACTCGGCGATGAAATCGACAATAACTTGTCGTTTGATCGCGGTTCTAGGCTCAAACTCGATATCATACTCACCAGCTCAACTGCCAATTTTGAAATAGGTCCCGACAGGTCGGTCTTTCAAAAAAGGGCTTTTAATGGTTGATCTTTCAGCACAACGATTTGGTGAGCTTGGAAGTAATGACGCAACTTCCTAGCCGAGCTTACCAGAGCTAATGCCAATTTCTCCAACGGTAAGTATCTTGTCTCAGCATTCAGGAGCATCTTGCTAACATAACATACGGGCAAAGACTCGAATGATTACTCATCATTAGAGCTCCACTAACCGAGTGCTATGACACGGCTAAGTACAGCAGAAGACGTTCCTGGGGCAATGTTATTTTTAGAATGGGCAGGGATGCCAGGTAGGTCTTTAATTTAACATAGGCCTCTTCACATTCTTGATTCCAATTCGTTTATCCTTTTCCCTTAAGGGATTGGAAGAATGGCTTGCACTTGTCTGAAGCTCGGGATATGAATCTTCCCAGCGCAGCTGCCATTCCACTCCTCTATGATTGTAATTCTGCCAACGCCTTTACCTGATTTGGATTCACCTTCACTCCTCTATGAGTCACCAGAAAGTAGAGGAATTTTCCAAAGCTAACCCCGAATGCACATTTTGACGCGTTGAGTTTCATTTGGTATTTTCGAAGGACATCAAAAGTCTTTCTTAAATCGAAGAGATGGTCGCCAGACTTTCGACTCTTCACCACCATATCATCAATATAGACTTCTATACTATCACCTATCATGTGTGAGAACATTTTCGTCACCAGTCTCTGATAGGTTGCACTGGCGTTTTTTAGTCCAAAAGACATTACCTTGTAACAGTATGTCCACTCGAGTGTTATGAACAAATTCTTTTCTTGATCCTGCTCGACAAGTGGGATTTGGTGATAACCTCTATATGCGTCTAAAAAGCTCCTTAGCTCATGCCCCACGGTTGCATCAACTATCTGGTCTATCTTTGGCAGAGGGAAGCTTTCTTTTGGGCATGCCCTGTTGAGGACGGTAAAGTCAACACATACCCTCCACTTTCCAGTCTTCTTCTTGACAACTACCGTATTGGAGAGCCAAGTTGGGCACTAAACCTCTCTAATGATCTGTGATTTCAACAATCTTGCCACCTCCTCCTTTACTGCCTCCTAATGCTGTGGTGCCGATCTTCTTTGTTTCTGCTTTACTATCTTGATATTTGGATCAACATTCAATTGGTGACATGCAATTTTCGGGGAAAGCCAGACATCTCATTCGTGTTCCACGTGAACACATTGACATACTCTTTTAGGAGCAAGACATGCCCCTTGCATTCCTCGGCCTCTAATGACGCACCCAGGAGAAAATATCTCTCTTTATTCCTGTCTAAAGGTACTTTAGACAAGTCTTTGACAGTTCGATTTGTCGGGTCGGTGACATGGTCCTTGACAACTGTTCTGTTGGACATTGGTTGTTATTTCATTGCCCTTTCCATGGAGCCTTTGGCTCGTGACTCGCTGCTTTCCTTTCCTTTTATTGACGCTAATAAGCAAGTACGTGAACTCACCTGGTCCCCCGAATGTTCACACTTCCCTTCGACGAAGGGAACCTGAGCACTTGGTGATATGTCGATGGGACCGATTTCATCTCATGTAGCCAAGTGCACCCCATGATGGCATTGTACGCCGATACAGTGTCCACCACCAGGAATTCGGTCATAACTCCAACTGGTCCTACCCAAATAGGAAGAGTGACCTTACCCTTTGGAATAACTGTCTTTCCTCTAAACCCGACCAGCAGATGTTTGCTAGCTTGAGATCTTCGTGTTTGAGGCCAAGCTTCTGAAAGAGATCCATGTACATGATTTCAGAAGAACTCCCTTGATCGATTAGCACTCATCTCACATCAAAATTCGTGATCCGAAGTGTGACCATGAATGCGTCATTATGCGGTTTGTGAATTTCAATCCGATCTTTGTCGAAGAAGCTAATGATTCCTGCCGACTCGTCTAATTTCAACTTCTTATTTCTGATTTCGGGTGTCAGCCTCAATTGATAGACCTCTCTTTCTTTGGCCTCCCTCTGGATATATGCCCTTGTCGAGTTATTGGTTGCCATTTGGGGATTTGTCACCGCATGGATCATGTAGATGACACCGGATGTTGTAGCTTGGTCCCCTTGGAGTTTGGCTCCTCCTTCGGCATTTCTGTTTCCACCGCTTTCCACAAAATTGGTGTTGCTTTAATGACTGTCAATTTTTGTTCATGTGTCCCATGTCCCAGTGGTACGAACATCTAAAATTTGGATTTCTTTTTTACGGGTCACCCGTCAGTTTATTGGGCCATTTGAAGTATGACTTCCCCTTAATCTGAGTTAGTATCCTATAAATAGGTTCCTTGAATACCATGTTTATTCTTACGAATGGAGATTTGGAGGGGAATCCTTCCTTTTCTTTCTTCTTTCCGGTGTCTCTGTTCTGTTCTACTAGTTTTTCTCTGCCATACTGCTTTCTGCCGAACTGCCGAACTCTGTTATGTTATGTCTCTCCCAAGATCGTCATCCAATTTAGCATATTTCTTGACTCGGGCCATCAGCTCTTTCATATCCAAGGATGGCCTCCTTGTAAGGGATTGGTACAATGGGTTATCTTTCGGTAATCCAATTTTGAATGATGCGACAACAATATATAGGTTGCAAGCCTCTATCTCGTTCATCATTTCCCAATAACGATGAGCGTATTCTCGTAGGGTCTCACCGTTCTTCTTTTCAACATTAGTAATGCTCCAACGCCCTTGGGCAGGCGACTGCTAGTGATGAACCAAGCAGTGAATTGTTCGACAAGCTGCCCCCAACCGTCTACCGAGTTTTTGGGCATGTTTTCGAACCATTTCATGGCAGACTCCCCGAGGCTGCTGGGGTAAATGGTGTGAAGTAACGACTCATTTTTTCGGTGGATCGTCATATGTTGTCTGTAATAACTAATATGCGAGGTTGGATCTGTCTTGCCATCGTATACCCTGAAATTCGGGACTGTGAATTTGCTTGGGATTCTGCCCCATTCGATCCATCTAGTAAAAGGTGAGGAATCCGTGCCTTACCTATATTCTCAAGTGGCTCTTTTGGCTAGGTCCCTATTCGATCTTTGCTCGGGGCTTCTCAGTCGGCTATAATCGGGCCTTCTCAGTCGATTGTCAAGCTCCTCAATTATAAACTGCTTCCATGCGTCCTCATCTATGGTTTGATGTTACTTTCGTCTATATTTATCTTATGAGGTAGCCTTCCTTCTGCTTCACTTTTACTTTTCGATCCTCGGTTATCGATCTTCTTGGCTGTGCCTAACTTCCAATAGATCACGATTTTTGCTAGCTTTTCTCAGTTTATTCCTCAGCTCCTCATTTTCTCATCTCAGATCCTTTTCTCTTGCGTAAGCTTTCTTGAAAAAATTTTCGTGTGCATCAAGTTGATCCGGTAAGGACTGAAATAACTTTGCAATGACAGGGTTCTCCCCCTCGGTACGGAGGGATTCGCCCTGAATTAAGTCACGCTGATCCTCATGCTCGTAAGGTTTAAAACTTGCTGAAGAAAGCTTGTCGCCATCATATGGCTTGTCTGGGCTCTTACCCATATCCATTCTGATATCACTATCAGAGAGAAATGATACTCGGTAGTTGGGATGTGAGTCCTGCTGTGCGTCATTGCCTACAGGTGATCCGACGGTGCTCTTTAGTCTTGACATTAGCTTTTTGTTCAAGTTTCCCACAAACGACGCCAAGAGATGTTTGGTTTAGAACTTGTATCTTTTCTCTTCCTTCTTGGAAAATGAGCAAACTGCCCAAGACCGAAGTGCTTCGGTTGAAGGTACTCCGATGCTTCAGTCAGTAATTGAACACAACATATTGAAATACAGGGAGGATTCAACTTACCTTTTATTGTGTTTTCTTGATCCTCTTTATGGTGTCTCCTTTTGTTAGGGTTTCCATGATCAATGATGCAAGGTGGCACACCTCCCATCAATCTGGGATATTTGTTAAGGAGTTTTTGAAATCTCTCTAGATGCTCTCCTAGTTGAATTGCTTTTACCGAGCCGTGGATTATGCTTATCTGTTACACCAGTACCTCAATTATAAGCATTCACTCAAAATGACACTGTTTACATGTAGAGCTCGGTTCTGTTGAGACCGAGCTCTTGGTCTCCTTATCGAGTCCTTGATAGTTCAGCCCCACTTTACCTAGCTTATCAATTTACTGTTTCCTCACATGCTTTACCTTGTTACTCTCACGTGGGCACATTAAATACTCCTTACACGTATCGTAAAATTGGGGCTGAACTTTGGATAACCTGAGTTTGGGCAACCTGAGTTGTTTCCACAATTGCAGCAAGGAATATATCAACAACAATGAGCAGACGCAATTAACAATGGATAGTGTAAACATATACCGATCAAGTTATTTGCATTATACCAATAGGAACGCCACAGTTAGCAACCTCAAGGAATAGAGTGAAGCCACTTCACGTTCTCAATCACACGGTGGTGGTCATCAACATCAACATCAACTTTATACTTGATCATCTTGGTTCAAAGGTGATCGGCTCCGCCCATTAGTCAATATATGCTCGGGCAGCCTCGATGGCTCCCTTAAATATTGAGTCTCTCATAGCAAATCAGCTCTAACGATATTAATGCTTCCAGGCCACTAGTTCGGCCCCTATCGCCCAAAGCAAATCCAAGCAAGATCCCCAAATATAGGACACATTGGAGATCTTATAGCCGACTAATAACTGAAAGCATATCAGCAGCCATCAAAGGGATTGACAACACTAATAAATTCTAGAAGTTTCATAGGTGGTCGGTCCATCATTAAGCACAGATCGACCTCATCTAATAAAAAAGGAATGACCCTTGAGCAGAGGCAACCACAAAAATTATCACTCCCTCCAAGTACGCACAAAAATGCTAATGGTTTCCCACATAATTAGTAGTTCGGGAATGCTACTTCTAGGCCACCAACGCTGTAGACGTCACTCAACCAATAATGTTGGTTGCCTTCGTTATGAAAACTAGAAGCTCCAAACCCCCTACCTCAATTGTTTTCATTCTACCAAAGACGAAAACTCAGCTCCTTCATAAAGGAAATTTGCTAGCTAGGCTGTTTTTAACACACTCCTTCATAGAGACATAAATGAGTAAGCAAGAACAATGAGAGATTCAGATTACAACCTATGTTTTTACTAGATCACATAATGAAAAAAAACCAAGTTTATGATGATGCAATTGGCAAAGAATTTCTTTGGGCTCTCATCAATAAGTGGTTTATACATCACAAAGGTGATCGTTCTATCGTAATTGGGTTACAAGGAAAGGAGTCCATTGCCAGAATTCGCCCTCTCTATAATAAATTTATTCAAGAATTCCATCGAAATATCAAGAGTGCATTGATTGTAATCACTCTAGGCTTCCTAAATTGCAAATCTATAGTTGGATTCATTAAAAAATTATCACCATCACCAACAAAATTTGGAGAGCATACCTCACCAATCAAGAAGGTAATAAGAACATTGGTTCTCTTAAAGGAGTGAACGAATCTCAACCGGATCTAATATCGGCATGATATTGACATTTTGATATAACGTCAACGGTGGAAGCATTTTAGGGTAGGGATCAAACAACATTCATGCCAACAAACGTCTATTTCTACAAAACGTAGAACATCAAATGCAGTTCCTCCCTTTCATTAGGGTAAACTGGGTGGTCATGAGTGACCTGTGGCATAAAAACGAATTTCAATTAAGGCTCAATCACGGCACTAGAGATAATATCTTCTCAAGAACAAGGCTAAGGCTCAAAATATTCAAAAATGGCCTAAGATCACTTCCAGGTAAGCATAGGAGAGCATTGTACACTTCAAGACAAGTTACTCGACTACACAAATGCACCTAACCGAAACAAGCATAATGAGACTATTGAAGAAATTTGAAATTTAAGAATTGTTCCTTGAGTAAATGTAAGTCCCCTCCAACAATAATTGACACTAAAGCTCTCATGGGTCCTTACTCATCTCCACTAATTATGTCAAGCCTAAAATATGAATTCAGTCCGTAAATTGCTAAAATTACACATTCAAGGAGCACATACGGTTGAGTTCAAAAACAAATACATATGTGATACTCACGTATAGGATTAACTTCTATAATGTGCTCATGTGCTTAAAGTTCAAAACAAGGATCAATATATCATCCAACCCAAACATTCTTAATAAGGGAATACAGATCAGCATTTAGATATTTTTCAAAAATTTATAAATTTTTCACATAATTTGCACTATTGTAAAAAAAAATCTGTATGTGATGAGTGAGTTTTATACCTACGAATTGAGTACTTTCGGCTTGATGAAATTGTAAGTTTTCAAATATTTTATGTTCCTTTTTATTTGTTTTGTGTGTTTTGATGTTATTTTGTAGGGATGATCATTTGGAAGGAAACATGATCATTTGGAAGGAAACAAGGTCAATTTGGAGCCTAAGTGATGGTTTTTGAAGGCTAAGCAACAAGACAACTATAGGCTTGAAAGGGGACCCGCGCCCCTGCGCTAAAACCAGCGCCCCTGTGCTGATTTTCAGCGCAGCTGCACTTGTGTTGGCTCTGGACGCGAATTCTGACTTGTTTTTTACCCGAAATTGGACTCTAATGCCTCATATATGCTAGGGTTTGAGTGGGGATATAAATAGAATGATTTTGGGGGCTGAAAATAGAGGAAGAAGACCAAGGAATGATAGAAAATTAAAGGCAAGAATCGAAGGAGGCAACACGAAGAAAATCGGGATTGAAGGCTAGAGAGGAATTGAAGATTGCAACTAAGTTTTCATTCCTTTTATCTTACTTTTAGTTCTTGATTTTTTGAGATGTTGTTTAATTTGAGGATGATGTTTTTTAATTACATTATGAACTAAATTTTTATTAAGATTGCAACGGAACCTAATGTCTAGTTAAATTGATCTACTTTCGATTCTAGTTCCATTGATCATACATGAGTTGTTTGTCATATTTTGTGCTTAATATATAATTGTGTGGCCAACAATTAATTTGATAACCTAGATGAAATTGGGAGATGAATTCTAGGTTTAGATCGGAGTATGATGACATGCGTCTAGTTGATTCTTCTTCAAATTGAATAGTTGGGTTTGTGTATAGGATATGAATATACCTATATGTCGTGTGTAACTTTTATGAGAGTTTGAACTTAATGAATTTATTCCAACTTATTTTGCATAGAAATATAGTAATTTAATTGGGAGAGATATGTTTATCTTATTATCGGAAGAGATTTGATAAATAATGTTGAAGTCTTAGTTAACAACTTAATTTGATCAATTAACTGGAAAGAGAGTGAAAAGATTTATACGAAGCATTAGGGGAAGTTGTAATCTTAAATTCTTTTATCCGGTAAATTCAACCCTTGATTATTAAGTTTAGATTTAGTTTTAAATTAGTGAATTCATAGTTGATTGCAATTGTTTAAATAAAATTGAATTGATATAAAGTTAGTACTTGGAAGTTATTAGCAATAATTCTCCGTGGGAACGATACTCTACTTATCACTTTATTACTTGTTGATCGTGTATACTTGCACGTAAATTGTCAATATTAAATTCAGACAACAAGTTTTTGGCGTCGTTGCCGGGGAATTATTCTAGTAATTATTTCAATATTAATTTCAATCAATTTGATCTTAGTTTAAACTTATTTAATTTAATTTTTTAATTTTTTTCGCAAGCACTCTTGAATTTTTGTATGCAAACACGATCTACAGTTCAGGAGCTACTACCGTACGAAGACGAAATCGAAAGAAGGCTCCGAAACTTGCGAAAATAGTGTCAAGAAGTAAACAACCAAGAAGCTATGGCTGAAGATGAACATAAATTGTTAAGGGATTATGCTATGCCGCTTGTGACGAAAATACAACCGAGCATTCAAAGACCCACAATTCAAGCAAACAATTTCGAGATCAAGCCGGGTACCATTCAAATGATTCAGAATTCAGTGTAGTTTGGGGGTTTGCCTAACGATGACCCAAACGATCATTTGGTGAGTTTTCTGGAGATATGCAGCACATTCAGATACAATGGGGTTTCTGAAGATGCGATTAGACTCCGACTTTTCCCTTTCTCACTTCGTTATAAGGCGAAGAGTTGGTTGCATTCATTGCCGTCGGGTTCTATTATTACGTGGTCAGATTTAGCTCAAAAATTCTTAGCTAAATTCTTTCCACTAGCTAAAACTGCAAGGATGAGGAACGACATCACTTCATTCGCACAATATGATTCTGAGACTCTCTATGAAGCTTGGGAGCGATTCAAAGACTTACTCCGAAAATGCCCTCACCATGGTATTCCTAATTGGTTGCAAGTTCAAACGTTCTACAACAGGTTATTTAGTGCTACCTGAACCAGTATCGATGCAGCTGTAGGTGGGGCATTAATGGGGAAAATTTTCGATGAAGCATACGAGTTATTAGAGACGATGGCTGCAAACAATTATCAGTGGCCTTCTACAAGGATCAATCAGCCAAAGGTAGCAGGGATTTATGAAGTTGATGTGGTTACTGCATTGGCTGCACAGGTTGCTACATTAACAAAGAAGATTGATGCTTTAGGAGTGCAACCTATTCAGAGTGTGGCAGTTGTTTGCGAATTGTGTGCCGGGAACCATCCGAGCAATCAATGTGCAATTAGTCCAGAGTTGGTACAATACATTGGTAACCACAACAGACAGCAATATAGCAATAATTCCAACAATTATAACCCTGGTTGGGGGACTCATCTGAACTTTTCTTGGAATAATAATCAAGCCCAACCTTCTGCTCCAAGACAATCATACCCACCAGGCTTTCAGAATCAAGCTCCACCACAGCAGGAAAAGAAGTCAAATTTGGAGGAGCTACTTTCCAGGTACATAACACAGAATGAGACAAGGATGAACAATCTAGATGTATCAATCCAAAACCTGGAAAACCAAATGGGTCAACTTGCTACTGCCATTAACAACCGACCTCAAGGCACTCTACCGAGTGATACAGAGATCAATCCTAAGAGGGAAGGTAAGGAGCACTGCAATGCTATTGCATTACGAAGTGGAAAAGAGTTACTTAAGGTTGTTGGTGGAACTCCAAAACAGTCACGTGGAGATAATAGCAAGGGTGAAATAAAAGCTAGCAAGAATGTGAAACATGAGAAGAAGGAAAGTGATCCAGTTGTAATTTCTAAGGGAGGTAATCTGAGACCTATTGTGCCTCCCGTGCCGTTTCCACAACGTTTGCAGAACAGAAGTGGGATATGCAGTTCTCTAAATTAATGGAAGTGTTTAAGAAGCTCCAAATAAATATCTCTTTCGCAGATGCATTGGAGCAAATGCCTAACTATGTGAAATTTTTGAAGGAAATTATGTCAAAGAAGAGAAAACTAGGCGATTTTGAGACAGTGGCACTTACGGAGGAATGTAGTGTTATTCTTCAAAAGAAGCTACCACCAAAGCTTAAAGATTCGGGTAGCTTTACAATTCCATGCACAATAGGCAGTCAGTTTTTCGAGAGAGCATTATGTGATTTGGGAGCTAGTATTAACTTGATGCTACTCTCAATTTATCAGCAATTGGGTTTGAAGGAAGCGAAACCTACTAACATCACATTACAGCTTGCAGATAGATCACTCACTTATCCAAGGGGCATAGTTGAGGACGTTCTAGTGAAAGTGGATAAATTCATTTTTCCAGCTGATTTCTTAGTCTTAGATTGTGAGGAGGATAGGGAAATACCTATTATTCTTGGGCGACCATTTTTAGCAACGGGGAGAACACTTATCGATGTACAGAAAGGTGAGCTAACTATGCGAGTCCAAGATCAAGAGGTTACATTCAATGTATTTTCAGCTATGAAATTTCCAGAGGAAGCGGAAGAATGTTTTCGGGTTGATATGGTTGACAAGGTAGTGAATGAGGTATTCGTAGGAAGTTGTATTTCAGATCCATTTGATAACGCCAAGCTATATAAAGAGGAGGTGTTCCTACATGGAGCGATTGAAGTCGAGGAAGTCAAGTCAAAGAGAACTTTCAAAGTGAACGGGCAGAGACTGAAACACTATTGGGGTGGCGACATTGATCCTCAAAAGACCTCAATTACCCTTGCCGACCCGGGATGAAACAGAGAGTAGTCAGGCTGATGACTATAAAACAAGCGCTAATTGGGAGGCAACCCAAATTTTAGTTTCTAAGTTTTATTTTATTTTATTTTAGTTTTTTATAAGAAATAATGTAGTTAGTTAGTTAGTTAAGTGCATTTTAATTGGTATGTCAATTGCTTGCAGGTCCCAAGGATTGAACATAAAGTTGGAGCACACACAAAGCCTTACTAGGAGCCAAGAACAACCTACCTATGTTTCCCGAATACACTCCCGACTCAGCAGACGATGAGGACATTGACGACGATGCCGACTAGCGACGTCTCAGGGAAGTCCTCTGTCTTAATTTTTCCTACTTTATACATTGAGGACAATGTTTAGTTTAAGTTTGTGGGTGTTTTCTTGTTTGCATTTGCATTATTAGGTATGCATTTAGATAGCATGTTTTGCACTTTAAATAACATGTTTTAAAATGACTTGAGCAATGAGTTGATTGAATTTGATTATGGCCAATGATGAATGGGATAAATTGTCAATTTAAGGGAAATTGATGAACATGTTGAGTCTGTAGTTCGACATACTAGTTGGTTTTACACTGTTTATGATCATTTCATTCATGAACACATATCCATCTGTTTGGTTAGTTATCATTTAGAGAATTTATTTGGCTAAGTGCTTGTAGGAGATATTAGTGAAACTCCAGAAAATTTATTTAAGCATCATTCAAAGCAAATTGGGGTATTCATATAAGTGTGGGGGAAATATTGATTATAATGGGTTACTATAAAAAAAAAAAAAGAGTTTTTGAAAATTATTTTGATTTGATCCTTCATGAGGTAGATGAAAAAGAAAATAGGAAAACAAGAAACAAGAAAGGGCATGTGGTGAGTAGAGATGGAGCGTAAAACGCACTCACTCATAAACACATGTTGAGAACGAGATGGAGCGTAAAACGCACTCGTTCAAGAAAAGGCGAGATGGAGCATAAAACGCACTCGCTCAATAGGAGGTGAGATGGAGCATAAAATGCACTCACCGAATGAATGAAAAGAGAGAGAGAGAGAGAGATGAAAAAAAAAAAAAAAAAGATCTTTGGACCTTTTAGTTATATGGTTGCCTTAATAAGGGGAGGTTGATGTGAAGCGTAAATTTATAGAGTTGATATTGAGTATCTCCTACGGAGCGCTTGATTACATAGATTTATCTGGGTGATGGCTAGTTTAAACAATTCAAATATGCACATGTATTTAAAGGGTCATGAGCGGAGGTAAAATTAAGGAGTATGTTGAATTGTTAGACTTTGCACCGTTTTGAAGTTTCCCGTGAATTATTATTTGTAGTATCTTTTTGGGGCCATTACTCAGATTCATATTGATCCATTGTTTGAGTAGTTGGTAGAATTAATTTTTATAGTTTTTGTTCTTAGTATTTTGCTTGAGGAGAAGCAAAGATTTAAGTTTGGAGGTATTTGATGAGTGAGTTTTATACCTACGAATTAGTACTTTCGGCTTGATGAAATTGCAAGTTTTCAAATATTTTATATTCCTTTTTATTTGTTTTGTGTGTTTTGATGTTATTTTGTAGGGATGATCATTTGGAAGGAAACATGATCATTTGGAAGGAAACAAGGTCAATTTGGAACCTAAGTGATGGATTTTTGAAGGCTAAGCAACAAGGCAACTTTAGGCTTGAAAGGGGACCCGCGCCCCATGCGCTAAAACCAGCGCCCCTGTGCTGATTTTCAGCGCAGCTGCACTTGTGTTGGCTCTGGACGCGAATTCCGACTTGTTTTTTACCCGAAATTGGACTCTAATGCCTCATATATGCTAGGGTTTGAGTGGGGATATAAATAGAATGATTTTGGGGGCTGAAAATAGAGGAAGAAGACCAAGGATTGATAGAAAATTGAAGGCAAGAATCGAAGGAGGCAACACGAAGAAAATCGGGATTGAAGGCTAGAGAGGAATTGAAGATTGCAACTAAGTTTTCATTCCTTTTATCTTACTTTTTGTGACACCCCAAAACCCGGGGGTCCTTTATTAACCGTTGACCATCCGTCAACCTGCGGAAATACTCGTGATAGTTGTATAACCCGACACCACGTCATTCACATGCTTTTAACCGGATTTACCATCCACAAGGTCAATTATATCTCAATTTATGTCCATTTATGTCATAGGAACCAAAGAAAACAAAGCCCAAGAGCATGGCTAAGCATTTTGAAAATTTCAGATTTTTGGGAAAAACCTTCCGGAAGGTCGACATACACCTACCGGAAGGTCGCTGAAAGAACAGTTAAATGAAAAGAATCAATTGCAAGAACTTCCGGAAGGTCGACATCAGTAGCAAAAACCT
Organism: Ilex aquifolium; assembly: GCA_951799425.1. Lineage (NCBI taxonomy): Eukaryota > Viridiplantae > Streptophyta > Magnoliopsida > Aquifoliales > Aquifoliaceae > Ilex > Ilex aquifolium. Next base: position 24,341,872 of record OX637391.1, on the reverse strand, counting down.
TCCGGAAGGTTCATTCCAGTAGCCAAAACCTTCCGGAAGGTTCATTCCAGAAAACAAAACCTTCCGGAAGATTTTGGCAGTCAAAAAGAAACCCAAGGCAAGACCTTCCGGAAGGTTCATTCCAGTAGACAAGTCCTTCCGGTAGGTTTTACTCCAGTAGCTAAAATCTTCCGGAAGGTTCATTCCAGTGGGCAAAACCTTCCGGAAGGTATTAGCTGTGAACAAGGCAAGCTGGAGTTTTTAGTAAAACCTTCCGGAAGGCCGACATACACCTTCCGGTAGGTTTTCAGACTGTGAGCAAAAAATGGATTTCTTTCCCCTCCAAACCATCCTTAAAGCTACCCCATACACTCCAAACTCATCCAATACATGTTTAATGAGATTTTCCATATAATACACAACTCATACAAGCTCTATTACAATTCATTCCATAATATATATACATCAAAATGGAATTTTTTTAAAGGTTTTACAAAACTCTAACTAAGGCCACAAGCCGGCCCCCTTCATGCTCGATGCTCTCCAAGTGAGCCATCCGCTGGTGCAAAACCCACACCTGAAATGTTTTTCCCATAAAGGGTGAGCCACGCTCAATAGGGTATCTCCTAAAGAGGCTACTCCCCAACCTAAATGCATATGAAATGTTCACATGCTATCAATCAACAATCCACGACAAGAATGTATTCCATGTTGAAACATGTAATGTCATGCTATGAAATGAGGTGAGACTCACTCATGCACATCAACCGAGCCCTTCCCGGCTCCTCTACACATGCAAGTGCCAATGTGTACCAATCCGTCATTTATGTTTCACATCAAATGACATTTCATTCTAGGGTCTTTGTAGGGGTGGATGTTCATGGACTCACACCAAAGGTCACCCAACCTACACGGAATTCATGGACTTCCACCAACGGTTCCGCGTACACCGACACACTTTATGGGCTCTTATACCAACGGAGTGCGTATCCAATCACCGGGTCTCTCCCCCGAGGGATTTTCTAGCCCTTCTTGCTACCCCAACCCTATCAACATATAAACCTTGCAACTCGACTAGGTCATCGACCCATATTACCCGAGCTCACTCGTCATCCACCATGCGTGGTGAAGACAAACAACCATGCACACACACCTCCTAAAATGCGATGTTCCCGTGCATATGCAATGTGGTGCTCCATTGCAACACTAATACAATGTTCGATATGGTATGAGTGACATATGAACATTCTCAACACATTCCTCATATTCCATGGCAAAATCATATCAAAAGCATATAATTCCCATAATACAAATTTCAAGCATGTTATCAACATACTAAAATTTCAAGGCATATATATAAACACATAACATGCCCACAATTTCATATAACACATGAATTCACATTGGGTTCATTTCACATATCCAATCATAGAAATCATATTTAGTAACTTCTAAATATCCATCCAAGCTAGGATTTCCTTTACCCATTTCAATACTCAATTCACCCAATTTCACAACAATAGGCAAGAGATACATAGGCTATCATCCTACCCATTCCATATAGACATTATAGGCTTGGAATAAACCTTAGTAGGAGGAAACCCTACCTCTTGAAGCGTGAGGAACGACCAAGGGAAGTTCCAAGACCCGATTCAAGCAAAAACCCTCACTTCTCGAAAATCCCGTACCTTGATCTTCGGTAAAACTTGCGCTTTTTGGTATAGCCGCGTAGCCCTCGATGAGTAGAGCGACTTTAATTCTTGGCTTGCGTGGATTCGAGGTCCGTAGCACCGTAGATCGTAGAGAGAAGGTGAGTTTTCTCTCTTTTCCCTCTCTTCTTTTCTCTCGGCTGAAACCGGCTGAAATGGTGAAGGAGAAGTCTAATTTTTCAGACTTTAGGCCCCTATTTATATTTTAGAATACTTGGCCCACAATTCGCCACACGTCCTATTTAATTTCGGGTCCGTTTTAATCCCGAAACGACTAAATTTCGCTCCGGTTCAAGTTCGAATTATTTTTATTTTAACTTGTCTCTAATATTTCCCCAAACTTGGAAATTTTATAAAAATTTCGTGTACAGGGTCACCCGGGGCCCGTTCGTCTCGTAAAACACGAAAAATTCGACTATCTCGGAATTCAACGAAATTTGACGTGATAACTAGATTTCGCGAGACGAATCCAACGGTGAGGTCCGTTTCTTCATCCGAGTTCTAGAAAAATTCAGGTTTACAACCTGTACCGTAGTGGCAATTTACCGTTTTGCCCTTTTTCTCAAAGGTTTAAATTTTCTCGGGTTTTACACTTTTAGTTCTTGATTTTTTGAGATGTTGTTTAATTTGAGGATGATGTTTTTTAATTACATTATGAACTAAATTTTTATTAAGATTGCAACGGAACCTAATGTCTAGTTAAATTGATCTACTCTCGATTCTAGTTCCATTGATCATACATGAGTTGTTTGTCATATTTTGTGCTTAATATATAATTGTGTGGCCAACAATTAATTTGATAACCTAGATGAAATTGGGAGATGAATTCTAGGTTTAGATCGGAGTATGATGACATGCGTCTAGTTGATTCTTCTTCAAATTGAATAGTTGGGTTTGTGTATAGGATATGAATATACCTATATGTCGTGTGTAACTTTTATGAGAGTTTGAACTTAATGAATTTATTCCAACTTATTTTGCATAGAAATATAGTAATTTAATTGGGAGAGATATGTTTATCTTATTATCGGAAGAGATTTGATAAATAATGTTGAAGTCTTAGTTAACAACTTAATTTGATCAATTAACTGGAAAGAGAGTGAAAAGATTTATACGAAGCATTAGGGGAAGTTGTAATCTTAAATTCTTTTATCCGGTAAATTCAACCCTTGATTATTAAGTTTAGATTTAGTTTTAAATTAGTGAATTCATAGTTGATTGCAATTGTTTAAATAAAATTGAATTGATATAAAGTTAGTACTTGGAAGTTATTAGCAATAATTCTCCGTGGGAACGATACTCTACTTATCACTTTATTACTTGTTGATCGTGTATACTTGCACGTAAATTGTCAATATTAAATTCAGACAACAAGTTTTTGGCGTCGTTGCCGGGGAATTATTCTAGTAATTATTTCAATATTAATTTCAATCAATTTGATCTTAGTTTAAACTTATTTAATTTAATTTTTTAATTTTTTTCGCAAGCACTCTTGAATTTTTGTATGCAAACACGATCTACAGTTCAGGAGCTACTACCGTACGAAGACGAAATCGAAAGAAGGCTCCGAAACTTGCGAAAATAGTGTCAAGAAGTAAACAACCAAGAAGCTATGGCTGAAGATGAACAGAAATTGTTAAGGGATTATGCTATGCCGCTTGTGACGAAAATACAACCGAGCATTCAAAGACCCACAATTCAAGCAAACAATTTCGAGATCAAGCCGGGTACCATTCAAATGATTCAGAATTCAGTGTAGTTTGGGGGTTTGCCTAACGATGACCCAAACGATCATTTGGTGAGTTTTCTGGAGATATGCAGCACATTCAGATACAATGGGGTTTCTGAAGATGCGATTAGACTCCGACTTTTCCCTTTCTCACTTCGTTATAAGGCGAAGAGTTGGTTGCATTCATTGCCGTCGGGTTCTATTATTACGTGGTCAGATTTAGCTCAAAAATTCTTAGCTAAATTCTTTCCACTAGCTAAAACTGCAAGGATGAGGAACGACATCACTTCATTCGCACAATATGATTCTGAGACTCTCTATGAAGCTTGGGAGCGATTCAAAGACTTACTCCGAAAATGCCCTCACCATGGTATTCCTAATTGGTTGCAAGTTCAAACGTTCTACAACAGGTTATTTAGTGCTACCTGAACCAGTATCGATGCAGCTGTAGGTGGGGCATTAATGGGGAAAATTTTCGATGAAGCATACGAGTTATTAGAGACGATGGCTGCAAACAATTATCAGTGACCTTCTACAAGGATCAATCAGCCAAAGGTAGCAGGGATTTATGAAGTTGATGTGGTTACTGCATTGGCTGCACAGGTTGCTACATTAACAAAGAAGATTGATGCTTTAGGAGTGCAACCTATTCAGAGTGTGGCAGTTGTTTGCGAATTGTGTGCCGGGAACCATCCGAGCAATCAATGTGCAATTAGTCCAGAGTTGGTACAATACATTGGTAACCACAACAGACAGCAATATAGCAATAATTCCAACAATTATAACCCTGGTTGGGGGACTCATCTGAACTTTTCTTGGAATAATAATCAAGCCCAACCTTCTGCTCCAAGACAATCATACCCACCAGGCTTTCAGAATCAAGCTCCACCACAGCAGGAAAAGAAGTCAAATTTGGAGGAGCTACTTTCCAGGTACATAACACAGAATGAGACAAGGATGAACAATCTAGATGTATCAATCCAAAACCTGGAAAACCAAATGGGTCAACTTGCTACTGCCATTAACAACCGACCTCAAGGCACTCTACCGAGTGATACAGAGATCAATCCTAAGAGGGAAGGTAAGGAGCACTGCAATGCTATTGCATTACGAAGTGGAAAAGAGTTACTTAAGGTTGTTGGTGGAACTCCAAAACAGTCACGTGGAGATAATAGCAAGGGTGAAATAAAAGCTAGCAAGAATGTGAAACATGAGAAGAAGGAAAGTGATCCAGTTGTAATTTCTAAGGGAGGTAATCTGAGACCTATTGTGCCTCCCGTGCCGTTTCCACAACGTTTGCAGAACAGAAGTGGGATATGCAGTTCTCTAAATTAATGGAAGTGTTTAAGAAGCTCCAAATAAATATCTCTTTCGCAGATGCATTGGAGCAAATGCCTAACTATGTGAAATTTTTGAAGGAAATTATGTCAAAGAAGAGAAAACTAGGCGATTTTGAGACAGTGGCACTTACGGAGGAATGTAGTGTTATTCTTCAAAAGAAGCTACCACCAAAGCTTAAAGATTCGGGTAGCTTTACAATTCCATGCACAATAGGCAGTCAGTTTTTCGAGAGAGCATTATGTGATTTGGGAGCTAGTATTAACTTGATGCTACTCTCAATTTATCAGCAATTGGGTTTGAAGGAAGCGAAACCTACTAACATCACATTACAGCTTGCAGATAGATCACTCACTTATCCAAGGGGCATAGTTGAGGACGTTCTAGTGAAAGTGGATAAATTCATTTTTCCAGCTGATTTCTTAGTCTTAGATTGTGAGGAGGATAGGGAAATACCTATTATTCTTGGGCGACCATTTTTAGCAACGGGGAGAACACTTATCGATGTACAGAAAGGTGAGCTAACTATGCGAGTCCAAGATCAAGAGGTTACATTCAATGTATTTTCAGCTATGAAATTTCCAGAGGAAGCGGAAGAATGTTTTCGGGTTGATATGGTTGACAAGGTAGTGAATGAGGTATTCGTAGGAAGTTGTATTTCAGATCCATTTGATAACGCCAAGCTATATAAAGAGGAGGTGTTCCTACATGGAGCGATTGAAGTCGAGGAAGTCAAGTCAAAGAGAACTTTCAAAGTGAACGGGCAGAGACTGAAACACTATTGGGGTGGCGACATTGATCCTCAAAAGACCTCAATTACCCTTGCCGACCCGGGATGAAACAGAGAGTAGTCAGGCTGATGACTATAAAACAAGCGCTAATTGGGAGGCAACCCAAATTTTAGTTTCTAAGTTTTATTTTATTTTATTTTAGTTTTTTATAAGAAATAATGTAGTTAGTTAGTTAGTTAAGTGCATTTTAATTGGTATGTCAATTGCTTGCAGGTCCCAAGGATTGAACATAAAGTTGGAGCACACACAAAGCCTTACTAGGAGCCAAGAACAACCTACCTATGTTTCCCGAATACACTCCCGACTCAGCAGACGATGAGGACATTGACGACGATGCCGACTAGCGACGTCTCAGGGAAGTCCTCTGTCTTAATTTTTCCTACTTTATACATTGAGGACAATGTTTAGTTTAAGTTTGTGGGTGTTTTCTTGTTTGCATTTGCATTATTAGGTATGCATTTAGATAGCATGTTTTGCACTTTAAATAACATGTTTTAAAATGACTTGAGCAATGAGTTGATTGAATTTGATTATGGCCAATGATGAATGGGATAAATTGTCAATTTAAGGGAAATTGATGAACATGTTGAGTCTGTAGTTCGACATACTAGTTGGTTTTACACTGTTTATGATCATTTCATTCATGAACACATATCCATCTGTTTGGTTAGTTATCATTTAGAGAATTTATTTGGCTAAGTGCTTGTAGGAGATATTAGTGAAACTCCAGAAAATTTATTTAAGCATCATTCAAAGCAAATTGGGGTATTCATATAAGTGTGGGGGAAATATTGATTATAATGGGTTACTATAAAAAAAAAAAAAGAGTTTTTGAAAATTATTTTGATTTGATCCTTCATGAGGTAGATGAAAAAGAAAATAGGAAAACAAGAAACAAGAAAGGGCATGTGGTGAGTAGAGATGGAGCGTAAAACGCACTCACTCATAAACACATGTTGAGAACGAGATGGAGCGTAAAACGCACTCGTTCAAGAAAAGGCGAGATGGAGCATAAAACGCACTCGCTCAATAGGAGGTGAGATGGAGCATAAAATGCACTCACCGAATGAATGAAAAGAGAGAGAGAGAGAGAGATGAAAAAAAAAAAAAAAAAGATCTTTGGACCTTTTAGTTATATGGTTGCCTTAATAAGGGGAGGTTGATGTGAAGCGTAAATTTATAGAGTTGATATTGAGTATCTCCTACGGAGCGCTTGATTACATAGATTTATCTGGGTGATGGCTAGTTTAAACAATTCAAATATGCACATGTATTTAAAGGGTCATGAGCGGAGGTAAAATTAAGGAGTATGTTGAATTGTTAGACTTTGCACCGTTTTGAAGTTTCCCGTGAATTATTATTTGTAGTATCTTTTTGGGGCCATTACTCAGATTCATATTGATCCATTGTTTGAGTAGTTGGTAGAATTAATTTTTATAGTTTTTGTTCTTAGTATTTTGCTTGAGGACAAGCAAAGATTTAAGTTTGGAGGTATTTGATGAGTGAGTTTTATACCTACGAATTAGTACTTTCGGCTTGACGAAATTGCAAGTTTTCAAATATTTTATATTCCTTTTTATTTGTTTTGTGTGTTTTGATGTTATTTTGTAGGGATGATCATTTGGAAGGAAACATGATCATTTGGAAGGAAACAAGGTCAATTTGGAGCCTAAGTGATGGATTTTTGAAGGCTAAGCAACAAGGCAACTTTAGGCTTGAAAGGGGACCCGCGCCCCTGCGCTAAAACCAGCGCCCCTGTGCTGATTTTCAGCGCAGCTGCACTTGTGTTGGCTCTGGACGCGAATTCCGACTTGTTTTTTACCCGAAATTGGACTCTAATGCCTCATATATGCTAGGGTTTGAGTGGGGATATAAATAGAATGATTTTGGGGGCTGAAAATAGAGGAAGAAGACCAAGGATTGATAGAAAATTGAAGGCAAGAATCGAAGGAGGCAACAAGAAGAAAATCGGGATTGAAGGCTAGAGAGGAATTGAAGATTGCAACTAAGTTTTCATGCCTTTTCTCTTACTTTTAGTTCTTGATTTTTTGAGATGTTGTTTAATTTGAGGATGATGTTTTTCAATTACATTATGAACTAAATTTTTATTAAGATTGCAACGGAACCTAATGTCTAGTTAAATTGATCTACTCTCTATTTTAGTTCTATTGATCATACATGAGTTGTTTGTCATATTTTGTGCTTAATATATAATTGTGTGGCCAACAATTAATTTGATAACCTAGATGAAATTGGGAGATGAATTCTAGGTTTAGATCGGAGTATGATGACATGCGTCTAGTTGATTGTTCTTCGGATTGAATAGCTGGGTTGGTGTATAGGATAGGAATATACCTATATGCCGTGTGTAACTTTTATGAGAGTTTGAACTTAATGAATCTATTCCAACTTATTTTGCATAGGAATATAGTAATTTAATTGGGAGAGATATGTTTATCTTACTATCGGAAGAGATTTGATAAATAATGTTGAAGTCTTAGTTAACAACTTAATTTGATCAATTAACTGGAAAGAGATTGGAAAGATTTATACGAAGCATTAGGGGAAGTTGTAATCTTAAATTCTTTTTTCCGGTAAATTCAACCCTTGATTATTAAGTTTAGATTTAGTTTTAAATTAGTGAATTCATAGTTGATTGCAATTGTTTAAATAAAATTGAATTGATATAAAGTTAGTACTTGGAAGTTATTAGCAATAATTCTCCGTGGGAACGATACTCTATTTATCATTTTATTACTTGTTGATCGTGTATACTTGCACGTAAATTGTCAATATTAAATTCAGACAACAGTATGCTATGTGAAAGGTGAATTTTCACCCCAAAAATTTGTATTATCCACAAAAATTCCCACAAACATTGGTGTAACATGTAATTGGTGCACCTCACCCCCCAACTCGAGTTATGCATTGTCCTCAAGCAACAAAAAGAGATATGATATGCAATGAGGGACAGTAAAAAGATGAGTAGGGTTAGAGAACACCTCGCAATTGAGCTTTGACAAAAGCACCAATATCTGAAACTATGAAAAACAAAACTATATGACAAAAGAACGTAAGTAACATGAAATAAAAATAAAGTAAGTAAATAAAAACAACTGTACACTAAAGAGCAGAAAAACTAGTTACTCCTCCACGAATTCCAGATACACCGGGTCCGTCAAGTCCTCCTCCACTCCTTGTCCTTCAAAACCCTAAAAAAATGCTTAAGTCTTTGGCCATTGACCTTGAATATCTGGCCATTCTCGGGGTTTGTGACTTCCACAGCTCCATTGGGGTAGGCCACCTTGACAAGATAGGGGCCATCCCAACGGGATCGGAGTTTGCCTTGGAAAATCGAGAGACGAGAGTTGTACAAGAGCACTTTTTGGCCGGGCTCGAATGACTTACATACAATGGATTTGTCATAAAAGATCTTAGCCCGCTCTTTTGAAATTTTTGAGCTCAATACGCATCTCTTCAAATCTCTTCCAATTCATTCAGTTCTAGTTTTCTACGCTCTCCGGCAATCCTCAAATTGAAATTCAATGTTTTTATGGCCCAATAGGCCTTGTGTTCCATCTCAACCGGCAAATGGCAAGCCTTTCCATAGAAGAGCCGATAGGGAGACATGCCTAAGACAGTCTTGTAGGCGGTGCGGTAAGCCCATAGGGCATCAATCAGTCTGCCTGACCAATCTTTCCTATTTGGGTTAACCATCTTCTCTAAAATGTTCTTAATCTCCCTATTGGCCAACTCGGCTTGGCCATTGGTCTGTAGGTGGTATGCGGTGGATACCTTATGTGTGACACCATATTTGTGCATCAAAGATGCAAATGATCTGTTGCAAAATGTGATCCACCGTCACTTATCATTGCACGAGGCATCCCAAACCTCGAAAAAATGTTCTCCTTGAGAAACTTGACCACGACCTGGTGGTCATTGGTCTTGGTTGGGATAGCCTCCACCCACTTGAACACGTAGTCCACTGCCATTAGAATGTATAAATAGCCAAACGACATAGGGAAGGGACCCATGAAGTCGATGCCCCAACAATCAAATATTTCTATAACAAGTACAGGGGAGAGGGGCATCATGTTCCTTCGGTTCACACTACCCAAACGTTGACATCTATTACATTCCTTACAAAATGAAAAACAATCTTTTATCAGAGAGGGCCAGTAAAAATCTGACTGCAGGATTTTTGCCAAAGTTGTCTTCGTCGAGAAGTGGCCACCACATGCCTCTGAATGACAGAACGTAAGGACATCACGCTGTTCATTTTTCGGTACACATCTCCGCATGACTTGGTCAGGACAATACTTGAACAGGTACGGGTTGTCAAAGTAGAAGTACTTCACATCCGCCATAAATCTTCTTTGATCCTCTAGGCTCTACTGCGGTGGTATCTGTCCTGTTGGAAGATAGTTACAGATGTCAGCATACCATGGACAGATAAAATGAATTGAAAGTAATTGCTCATCAGGGAAAAAATCTGGGATAGGAATGTGGTCACCGGCCTCTTGCACCACTAGTTGAGATAAATGATCCGCCACCACATTCTCCACTTCCTTCTTGTCTTTGATTGTCAGGTTGAACTCTTGGAGTAGGAGGATCCACCTGATGAGTCTCGATTTGGCATCTTGCTTAGACAACAAATACTTCAAAGCAGAGTGATCAGTATAGACTACTATCGGTGACCCAATGATGTACAAACAAAATTTATCTAATGCAAATACAACCGCTAGCAGCTCCTTTTCCGTGGTAGTTTAATTCATTTGAGCTTCATTGAGCATTTTGCTAGCGTAGTAAATTACATAAGGTCTATTATCCTCCCTTTGACCGAGCACTGCGCCGACCGCGTAATCACTCGCGTCGCACATAAGCTCAAAAGGTAAATCCCACTTGGGTGGTCGTATAATCGGAGGTATGACAAGCATGCTTTTGAGTTTTGTAAAAGATGCCTCACAATCATCTGACCACTCAAATGGGATATCTTTAGACAATAAATTGGTCAAAGGTCGGGCCAATGCACTAAAATTTTTAATGAAACGACAGTAAAATCCAGCATGACCCAGAAACGACCTGATATCCTTGACGACTCTCGGCGTGGGGAGGTTGGAGATGGCCTCCACCTTTGATTTTTCAACTTTGATCCCTTTCGCCGAGACGATGTGCCCAAGAACAATTTCTTGTGTCACCATGAAGTGACACTTCTCCCAATTCAAGACTAAGTTCTTCTCTTCGCATCTCTCAAGAACTTTCTCCAAGTTTCCCAGACATCCTTCCAATGAATCCCCGAACACAGAGAAATCATCCATAAACACCTCTACAATCTTCTCCACCATATCACTAAAGATCCCCATCATGCAACGTTGAAAGGTCCTAGGGGCATTACATAGCCCAAAAGGCATGCGACGGTAAGCAAAGGTACCGTGTGGACAAGTGAAGGTGGTCTTCTCCTGGTCTTCCAATGCAATCTCGATTTGATTGTAGTCGGAGTATCCATCTAAGAAGCAGTAGAATAGATGCCCCGCTACCTGTTCCAATACTTGGTCAAGAAATGGCATTGGGAAGTGGTCTTTTCTTGTGCATAGGTTGAGCTTCCGGTAATCAATGCAAACTCTCCAACCTGTGATCACCCTTGTTGGAATAAGCTCATTCTCTTCATTCTTCACAACAGTGACTCCCGACTTCTTGGGTACTACTTGCGTGGGGCTAACCCACTTACTATCAGCAATCGGAAAAATGATGCCCACGTCAAGTAGTTTCAACACCTCGTCCCTCACCACCTCCTTTATGATTGCGCTCAACCTTCTTTGTGGTTGTCGAGATGGTTTGGCGTCCTCCTCAAGATAAATACGGTGTGTGCAAATGAGGGGGCTTATCCCTTTGATGTCAACAATTGTCCAACCAATTGCCCCTTTATGCCTCCTCAACACCTCCAAGAGTTCTTCTTCTTGCTTTGCATCCAATGTTGAGCTAATTACCACCGGAAATGTCTCATCTTCCCCAAGATATGGATACTTCAAATAGGAAGGTAATGGCTTCAATTCCAAATTGGGCTTTTGCTCATTTGATGGAAAAATCTTCTTGTCTTGGTGTGGGAGCTTCTCAAATGTAAGGATCCACTTTTCTACCCCTTTCACACTCTCTAATTCCTCTCGCTCATCAATTTCCTCTAGATCAACATTCTCCACTTCTTTCAACTTTAACACGCTCAAAAGTTCCAAGTGTTCTTCCACTAAGGTATCAATCCTATTGACTTCATGCACTTCCTCATCATCCCCCGGTTGCTTGGACAAGTTGAACATGTTGAGATCCATAGTCATGTTCCCAAATGCAAGCTTCATGAGACCGTTCCTGCAATTAATCACAGCATTAGATGTGGCAAGAAAAGGTCTACCAAGTATTACGGGGATTTCGGAGCTAAGATTTGCAACTGGGTGAGAATCAAGCACAATAAAATCAACAAGAAAGTAAAATTTATCGACTTGCACTAAAACATCCTCGACTACTCCCCTTGGTGTTCGGATGCTACGGTCCGCCAGTTAAAGCATGATTGGAGTAGGCTTCAATTCTTCGAGTTGAAGTTGTTGGTACACCGAGTACGGAAGGAGGTTCACACTAGCACCCAAATCAAGCAATGCTTGCTTCACCTGATAATTCCCGATTGTTATGGCAATGGTGGGGCGGCCGGGGTCTTTAAACTTCAGTGGAGTGTTTGTCCTCAAGATTGAGCTCACTTGCTCGGTGAGGAATGCCTTCTTATGGACATTGAGCCTCCTCTTTACCGTGCATAAGTATTTCAAGATCTTTGCACATGATGAAATTTACTTTATGGCATCAAGAAGTGGGATGTTGATCTTCAGCTGCTTAAACATTTCAAGTATATCAGCATAATTAGCCACCTTGACGGGTGGCTTCAAACGATTGGGAAAAGGAGCAAGAATAGGGGAACCATGCACATATCAGTCACTCAAGTTTTCTTTCTCAACCACCTCATCACTCACCTCAACCCCCTTGATGTCACCCTCAGTCTCTTTTTCTTTTGGCAATGTGGCCTTGGGTGAGAGACCTTTGGCACAACGGTCTTATCAATTTGTTTGTCACTACGAAGGGTGGTGACCGTTTTAAGTTGCTCACAACTCTCTTTGGTGGGCTCGGACAACTCAATCATATGTTGACCCTTAGGGTTCTCTTGGGGTTGAGCGGGGAATTTTCCCTTCTCTTGCTATGATATCCCTATGGCATTCGTGATTTTTGTGAGTTGAGTTGAGATGTTGTTGTTAAAGGTGTTCTGGCTTTGGTTGAAGGTAGTCTGACTTTGAATGAAGGAATGAACCAAATCCTCCAAACTTCTTTTGTGAGGAGGTTGATATGTGGATGGATTGGATGATCCTTGTTGATTAAAATTTTGTGGAGGTGGACCTTGGGAGCAATTTTGTGGAGGCGGGTTTTGTGAATACCCTTGCGGACTAGACTGGGGTATTGGGAGCTAGACGCATGACCTTGGGATTGAAATTGATTTTTCTTAGGTGGCACGAGAGGTGAATAGGCATTTGAACCATGAGGAGTGGGATTCTCATTTCTCCAACTAAAGTTTGGGTGATTACTCCAACCTGCATTGCAAGTGTTTGAGTGTGGAGAGAATGATTGCCTTGTTTGGTTAAAGGCATGAACTTGCTCATGGTACACTTCCTTAAGCGCTGGAATGTTGGGGCAATCCGATATGGAATGCTCCACACTCTCACAAATTGAGCAAAACTCCTCTATTTTTGAAACATTAGACACCTCGTGTCTCCTATTGACTTCAAGACTCTCAACCTTCCTAGAAAATTTGGCAATTTTGGAAAGCAAGTCTTCCCGGTCTCTTAAATCATAAATCCCTCCCCCATGAGTTTGACTACTCCCTTGAGGAGAAGACCTTGGTACATCGGTGGGATCCGTAATGTCCCATGATTGTGCATTTTGTGCCAATGTATCAAAGTAATCTAAAGCCTCGTCGGGGTCTTTGTTCAAAAACTCCCCATTACACATCATGTCGATGAACTGTCGATGGCCCGGTGTGATTCCTTCATAGAAGAAACTCACTAATTGCCATGGTTCAAAGCCATGATGTGGAATGGATTGTAGCAATTCCTTGTACCGATCCCAACATTGGTAGAATTGCTTATTGGACTTCTTCGAAAACTTTTGAATTTGTTTTTTAAGAGCGGTGGTTTTATGCACCGAAAAAAATTTGTTTAAAAACTCGGAGAGCATTTGGTTCCAAGATGTTATGGATCGAGGTCTCAAGGAATTAAGCCATGTTTTTTCCTTATCTCTCAGGGAAAAGGGGAACAATTTCAGCCTAGCTATGTCTTCCATACCATGATTTGTGAGGAAGGTCGCAACTATCTCCTCAAAATATTTTATGTGCAAATAGGGGTTCTCCTTCTCAATTCCATGGAGTGTGGGAAGTAGTTGCAAAATCCCTGGCTTAACTAGGAAGAGGTGAGCTTGGACCGGAAGGAGGATGCATGAGGGTGTGGTGCTTCGTGAGGGTTGAAGGAATTCCCTCATTGACCTCGCCGGAGGCTCAATGTGGATGTTATTCCCTTCATTCACGGGAGGGGGAAATTGCATTCGTTGATTGGGCATTCTAGGTTCTTGTCCTCCCCCACCCCGTTGCATGTTTGGAGTGAACCCTTCGGATTAGCCAACACTTGTTTCCCATTTCAATTTCATCACAACACAAATCACAAACCAACTTCAAACAAAAGATTTTACACTTTTCTTTCACCAAAATTACCTTCTACACAATTCACCTCCTTCCCTGAGGAGACGACATTGGAATACGGTTCCAAGTAAAACACGACACACAAAAGTCTTCTTGCGCTTGGGAAACATTTTTGTTCACACACACACACACATTTCATTCATTCCACCATTCCGTTGCCCTTTCTTTTGACATCATTCCAAGGGAGAGTGACACTCCCCTCCACACATAGACTATACGCATTGAGGGATGATGTTCGAAGGTTAGGATATACTATAATAGTATCGAGCATGCATTTTTGGCGTCGTTGCCGGGGAAGGCAAGCGTTGAATCAAGAAGGTGATTTCTGGACAACGGAGGTAAGTCCCGTGATGTTCATCATGGGCTGAGGTACGTTGATCCTTGTATATACTTTTGTTGTTTACATTTTCATTTGTAGATAGTTTTGTTATATGTGGGGTCGGGACGAACAAAACTTACTGGTTAGACAACCCTTGGGCCCCAACATGAACATTGACCAAGACCCACCCGAGGATGCGGGTGATAACTTTGAGAATGTAGGTGCCAACCCAAACATGCAAAGGGGTGGGGGAGTGCCAGAACCTAGAATTCCCAATCAACGAATGCAATTTCCCCCTCTCGGAAATGAAGGGAACAATTTCCCAATTGATCCTCCGACGATGTCAATGCAGGAATTTCTTCAACCAACCCGCAACACCACACCATCATGCATCCTCTTACCGGTCCAAGTTCAGCTCTTCCAAGTTAAGCCAGAGATGTTGCAACTACTTCCTACATTCCACGAAATTGAAAAGGAAAACCCTTATTTGCACATAAAGGAATTTGAGGATATAGTTGCAACCTTCAATGCTAACTATGCTATGGAGGACATAGCTCGCTTAAAATTGTTTCCCTTCTCCCTCAGAGATAAAGCCAAATCATGGTTGTATTCCTTGCGACCTCGATCCATTACGAATTGGGGTCAGATGCTTTCGGAGTTTTTAAATAAATTTTTTCCAGTTCATAGGACCACTGCTTTAAAAAAGGAAATTCAAAACTTTTCGGAGAAGCCCAATGAGCAATTCTACCAATGTTGGGAGTGGCACAAGGAGTTGTTGCAATCCATTCCACATCATGGCTTTGAATCATGGCAAGTGGTTAGTTTCTTCTATGAAGGAATCACACCAAGCCATAGACAATTCATTGACATTATGTGCAATGGCGAGTTTTTGAACAAAGACCTCGACGAGGCTTTAGACTATTTTGATACGTTGGCACAAAATGCACAATCATGGAACATTACGGATCCCACCGACGTACCAAGGTCTTCTGCTTAAAGGAGTAGTCAAACTCAAGGGGGAGGGATTTATGATTTGAGAGACCGGGAAGATTTGCTTTCCAAAATTGCCAAATTGTCTAGGAAGGTTGAGAGTCTTGAAGTCAATAGGAGGCACGAGGTGTCAAATGTTTCAAAGATAGAGGAGTTTTGCCCAATTTGTAAGAGTGTGGAGCATTCCATATCGGAGTGCCCTAACATTCCGGCACTTAAGGAAGTGTATCATGAGTAAGTCAATGTCTTTAACCAACCAATGCAATCATTCTCTCCGCATTCAAACACTTATAATCCGGGGTGGAGCAATCACCCTAATTTTAGTTGGAGAAATGAGAATCTCACTCCTCATGGGTCTAATGCATACACACCTCCCGCACATCCTAGGCAAAATCAATATCAAGGCCAAGGGCAAGCATCTAGCTCCCAATACCCCCGTTCCAATCCGCAAGGGTACTCGTCAAACCCACCACCATAGAAATTTTCACCAAGTCCACCTCCCCAAAGCTTCTCCCAACAAGGACCATCCAATTCTTCCACCTACCAACCTCCCCATAAGAGGAATTTGGAGGATATGGTTCATGCTTTCATTCAAAGCCAAACCGCCATCAATAACCAAAATGCCACAGCTCTTAATGACATTAGGACCCAACTCACGAAGTTGACAAACTCCATGGGGGCATCACAACAAGAAAATGGGAAATTTCCCGCTCAACCCCAAGAGAACCCTAGAGGTCAACATGTTGTTGAGTCATCGGAGCCCTTAAGAGAGAGTTGTGAGCAACTCAAAGCAGTCAACACCCTTCGAAGTGGCAAGGAAATTGATAAGACCATTGTGGCAAAAGCCTCACCCAAGGTCACATTGCCAAATGAAAAAGAGACCAATGGTGACACCGACAAGGGTGAGGTGAGTGAAAAGAAAGAAAATGAGGCAGTTGAGAAAGAAAAATTGATTGATGAAAATATGCTTGTTTCTCCTATTCCTGCTCCTTTTCCTAATTGTTTGAAGCCACCTGTGAAAGTGGCTAATTATGCTGATATACTTGAAATGTTTAAGCAGGTAAAGATCAACATTCCACTCCTTGATGCCATAAAGCAAATTCCATCATGTGCAAAGATCTTCAAATACTTATACACGGTAAAGAGGAGGCTCAATGTCCACAAGAGAGCATTTCTCACCAAGCAAGTGAGCTCAATTTTGAGGACAAACACCCCTCCAAAGTTTAAAGACCCCAGCTGTCCTACCATTGCAATAAAAATCAGAAATTGCCGGGTGGAGCAAGCGCTCCTTGATTTGGGGGCTAGTGTGAACCTTCTTCCATACTCGGTGTACCAACAACTTCAGCTCGAAGAATTAAAGCCTACTCCAATCACGCTTCAACTGGCGGACCGTAGTATCCGAACACTAAGGGGAGTAGTTGAGGATGCCTTAGTGCAAGTTGATAAATTTTATTTTCCTGTTGATTTTATTGTGCTTGACACTCACCCAGTTGCAAATCTTAGCTCCCAAATCCCTGTAATACTTGGTAGACTTTTTCTTGCCACATCTAATGCTGTGATTAACTGCAAGAGCAGTCTTATGAAGCTAGCATTTGGGAACATGACTATGGATCTCAATGTGTTCAAATTGTCCAAGCAATCGGGGGATGAAGAGGAGATGCACGAAGTTAATAGGATTGATACCTTGGTAGAGGATCACTTAGAGTTAATGAATACCTTCAAGTTGGAAGAGGAGGGATTTGTTGTTATGAACGAGTTTGATGAGACAGAGGATTTGGAGAGCTTGAAAGGGGTAGACAAATGGATCCCTACATTTGAGAAGCTTCCACTTCAAGAAAAGAAGATCTTTCCATCGGATGTACAAAAACCCGTGTTGGAGTTGAAGCCATTGCCATATCATCTTAAGTATGCATATCTTGGGGAGGATAAGACCTTTCCGGTGGTGATAAGCTCAACCTTGGATCCAAAGCGAGAAGAAGATCTCTTGGAAGTGTTGAGAAGACATAAGGGGGTGATTGGTTGGACAATTGCCGACATCAAAGGTATAAGCCCCATCATTTGCACACACCGAATCTATCTTGAAGATGCCTCCAAGCCGTCTCAACAACCACAAAGAAGGTTGAACCCAATCATGAAGGATGTGGTGAGAGACGAGGTCTTAAAGCTACTTGACGTGGGCATCATCTTTCCAATTGTCGATAGTAAGTGGGTTAGCCCCATGCAAGTAGTCCCCAAGAAGTCGGGAGTCACCGTGGTGGCAAATGAGGATAATGAGCTTATTCCAACAAGGGTGATCACCGGATGGAGAGTATGCATTGACTACCGCAAGCTCAATGCATGCACAAGAAAAGACCACTTCCCATTGCCATTCCTTGACCAAGTGTTGGAACAAATACCGGAAATTTATTCTATTGCTTCCTAGATGGATATTTCGGCTACAATCAAATCGAGATTGCACTGGAAGATTGGGAGAAGACCACCTTCACTTGTCCCTACGGTACATTTGCCTACCGTCGCATGCATTTTGGGCTATGTAATGCCCCAGAGAATTTTCAACGTTGCATGATGGGGATCTTCAGTGACATGGTGGAAAAGATAGTAGAGGTCTTTATGGATGACTTTTCAGTGTTCGGGGATTCATTTGAAGGATGTCTGGGAAATTTAGAGAAAGTTCTAGAGAGATGCGAGGAAAAGAACTTAGTTCTCAATTGGGAGAAGTGTCACTTCATGGTGACGGAGGGAATTGTTCTCGGCCATATAGTTTCGGCAAGGGGTATCGAAGTTGAAAAATCAAAGGTGGAGGCCATCTCAACCCTCCCTACGCCAAGATTCGTCAAGGATATCAGGTCATTTTTGGGCCACGCTGGTTTTTACCGTCGCTTCATTAAAAAATTTAGTGCATTGGCCCGACCTTTGACCAATTTATTGTCTAAGGATGTCCCATTCGAGTGGTCGGATGATTGTGAGGCATCTTTTACAAAACTCAAAAGCATGCTTGTCATACCTCCGATTATGCGACCACCCAAGTGGGACTTACCTTTTGAGCTTATGTGCGACGCGAGTGATTACGCGGTCGGTGCAGTGCTGGGTCAAAGGGAGGATAATAGAACTTATGTAATATACCACGCTAGCAAAACTCTTAATGAAGCTCAAATGAATTATACCACCACGGAAAAGGAGTTGCTAGCAGTAGTATTTGTATTAGATAAATTCCGGTCTTACATCATTGGTTCACCAATAGTTGTTTATATTGATCATTCTGCTTTACAGTATTTGTTGTCTAAGTAGGATTCCAAACCGAGACTTATTAGGTGAATCCTCCTACTCCAAGAATTCAATCTTACAATCAAAGACAAGAAAGGAGTGGAGAGCGTGGTGGCAGACCATTTATCTCGACTGGTGGTGCAAGAGACCAATGAGCACATTCCTATCCCAGATTATTTTCCTGATGAGCAATTGCTTTCAATTCATTATGTGTGTCCTTGGTATGCTGACATATGTAATTATCTTACAACAAGACAAATACCACCGCAGTGGAACCCAGAGGATCGAAGGAGATTTATGGCGGATGTGAAGTACTTTTACTTCGACAACCCATACCTGTTCAAGTACTGCCCTGACCAAGTCATGAGGAGATGCGTACCGGAGAATGAACAGCGAGATGTCCTGGCATTTTGCCATTCACAAGCATGCGGTGGCCATTTCTCGGCGAAAAAGACATCGACAAAAATTCTACAGTTAGGTTTTTATTGGCCCTCTCTTATAAATGATTGTATTTCATTTTGTAAAGAGTGTGATAGATGCCAACGTTTGGGCAGCATGACCCGAAGGAACATGATGCCCCTTTCCCTTGTGCTTGTTATCAAAATATTTGATTGTTGGGGTATCGACTTCATGGGTCCCTTCCCTATGTCGTTTGGCTATCTATACATTCTACTGGCAGTGGACTATGTGTCCAAATGGGTGGAGGCTATCCCAACCAAGACTAATGACCATCGGATTGTAGTCAAATTTCTCAAAGAGAACATTTTTTCGAGGTTTGGGATGCCTCGTGCAATGATAAGTGATGGTGGATCACATTTCTGCAATAGGCCATTTGCATCTTTAATGTTTAAATATGGCGTCACACATAAGGTGTCCACCGCATACCACCCACAAACCAATGGCCAAGCCGAGTTGGCCAATAGGGAGATCAAAAATATTTTAGAAAAGACGGTGAATCCAAATAGGAAAGATTAGTCAAATAGACTGACCGATGCCTTATGGGATTACCGTACCGCCTACAAGACTGTTTTAGGCATGTCTCCCTACTGGATTATCTATGGAAAAGCTTTCCATTTGCTAGTTGAGATGGAACACAAGGCCTATTGGGCCATTAAGACTTTGAATTTCAATTTGAGGATGTCCGGAGAGCATAGGAAGCTAGAATTGAATGAATTGGAATAGATGCGAAGAGACGCGTATGAGAGCTCTAAAATTTCAAAAGAGCGAGCTAAGATCTTTCATGACAAATCCATTGTACGGAAGTCATTCGAGTCCGGCCAAAAAGTGTTCTTGTACAACTCTCGTCTCTCAATCTTCCAAGGAAAACTCCAATCCTGTTGGGATGACCCCTATCTTGTCAAGGTGGCCTACCCCAATGGAGCTATGGAAGTCACAAACCCCGAGAATGACCAGACATTCAAGGTCAATGGCCAAAGACTTAAGCCATTTTTCGAGAGTTTTAAAGGACAAGGAGTGGAGGAAGACTTAACGGATCCGGTGTATCCGGAATTCGTGGATGAGTAACTAGTTTTTATGTTTTTTAGTGTACAGTCTTTTTATTTACTTATGTTATTTTTATTCTTCATGTTACTTACTTTACTTGGTCGTACTTTTCTAGTTTCAGATATTGGTGTGTTGGTCAAAGCTCAAGTGCGAGGTGTTCTCTAACCCTACTCATCTTTTTACTGTCCGTCATTGCATATCATATCTTTTGTTGCATTGAGGACAATGCATGACTCAAGTTGGGGGGGGGGGGGTGAGGTGCACCATTTGAATGTTACACCAATGTTGGTGGGGGCAGGTTATACCAATGTTCAATGTTTGTGGGAATTTTTGTGGATAATACCAATTTTTGGGTTGAAATACAGATTTTTGTTTACATTTGTGCAAATTATGTGAAAAATTTGAAATTTTTTGTGAAAAACATTTGAATGTTGATCTGTATTCCCTTATTAAGAGTGTTTGGGTTAGTTTTTTTTGGATCCAGAATATTCCGTGGATATTCGCGCCTGCCGACACTCAAATGGATCCGGTCAGAAAAAAGAAAAAAGAAAACCCAACCCGACCCTCTAGGATGCCTTTATAAGGCCTCCAACCCTTTTTCTCTTTTTTTCCCCATCCACCGGTGTTGCCCCCCCCCCCCCCCCCAATCTTCTTTCTTTTTTCTTCTTCTTCTTCTTCTTCTTCTTCTTCGTTGTTCTCTGTAAAAACAACCCACCCCCTGCAAATCCATGACCATATACCCCGAAGACCCAGTCCTTTGTTTAATGATAAGTTTTATATGCATGTATTTGTACATGAGTCTTCTTCTGCTATATGCACTTACGGGGAAGGGTTTCCAGCCTAGCTGAAACCCTTATTTCGAAGAATGATTATTAATTTGGGTATTTTCTTTGTAGGCTTTAGCAGATGAACATATCTCTACTTCTCAAACCCTAACTCCATTTTGCGGTTACTGGTAAATTCGAAACATTTGGGACAATATTCAGTTTAAGTTTGGGGGTGTTGTGATCTACAATTCCAGTTTGTTCTAGTTTCATATTTGCAATTATATTTTTATAGTATTTTTGCTTATATTTCATGATCATATCGAATGCAGCTTCAATCGTCTTTGTGACTGACAGACGTTAAAGAACCAGATATGGTGTCTTTAGTTTAGCAAGCATGGATAGTAAACTTTTTTGGTTCAGTTTAGGCGTTTTACGAACTTTTCCATCTGATGTGCATGCTGTGATAATGAGAAAGACAAGAGTTGTGAGAAAAACCGAAATCTGAGAACAACAAGAGAAACCACTGTGCGATAGAAGCACTTTTGCTAAGCGTCGTCGGGCCAAAAGGCTTGGTGCCTGTAAACAGTGTGGCAGGATCTTTCACATGAAAAAATACAATCAGTGTTCTGAACCAATTTCGGGTCGTGCAACCGATCGATTAAACTGGATAGTGTATGGGCAGAGTAAGGATTTTTCTTACACGTCATCTTATACCAGTCCGGGACTTACACGTTATGTGCGACAAGAAGTTGGAAGGGTTACTAATAATGACATAGACACAAGCGATGACTCGGATTAGATTTTGACTAATAATGACAAAGCTGTGGAAAAACGTGTTTTGGTGATGAAGGTTAATGGTCCGAACGTTTTTTGTAAAAAGTGTAAATATTTTTTAGATGTACAAAGTCTTTTTGTTGAAATAAAGATGTGGGCCGAGTAAAGAATGTCCTAAAATGCCAACCTGTAGAGTTGGTAGGGACTTATCCTGAGACGCTATAGTTTTCCAAGTTCAAATGGTATTTTCTCTATACTTAAATGTCAAATGTACATTGGTATTTGTTATTCTTAAGGTACAGAATGACCAGACTCAAAAATAGAAGTGATATATAACCGAAATTCTTTGAAAACTTGACATAAATAGTGGAGATAACGAAGAATACCATGGTAAGTTTTCGAGCCTTGCGATGCTTTTGAGAGAAAATCAACATTTACTCAAGTAAGGTTTTTTTACTTTCTATCCTTGAATAATCTCATTATTATTATTTTGATTGATGCAAATAGAGCAGTCTATTGATGTATCCCACAAAGAATCTGTTCATACGACACATACATTTGCACATGCTTGAGAAAGAATCTTAGACCATCTTTGATTTAATTTTTGAGCCTTAGCCTTTTCTTTTACAAAATTATATCCCTAGTTAGCCGTGATTGAGCCTTTAATGTGTAATTTCTTTTGCATGTAACCCATATGATAACCGAGCCACAAGAAAATATATTTGACATACCTTTGCTATCTAATTTTCTTGCACCCTCTTATAAATCAGTATGATACAGAAAAACAAGAGAAAAAGAAAAGAAGATGGTGGCTACTGTTCAAAGAAAGTCTGTAGAAACAACTGAAAAAAAAAAGTGAAAAATGAGGAATAGAATGCAAGAAAGAAATACCATGTAGGTGAAGTTTTGAAAAGCTAGAAAGAGTTGTGCTACATTACACAAAGAAATGATAGTTTTTGAATATCATTGACGTCGTTTCGTTAGCCATTGACCCCTGGCCACATTATAACCTATAAAAAGACCTAATTGATCTCAAGTCTGATGCATGTGTAGATCGTCAATCAAAAGTGTGGGATATGTTAAATAGTATTACTTTATTTGTATCAATATTCTTCCATGAGATTATGCCAAACCTGATTAGTCTGTTTCATTGGTTTTCACTCCCGTAATTATTGAGCATGTAAATTAACAATTATCCTTCTTCTAATTACTTGCTTTTGAGAGAAAAGTCACTATAATCGGAGAGAATTTTTGCTGAGAGATTTCTAAGAGAGAATTGTGAAATCAAAGCTATCCATGGAAGGTTGAAAAGAAGAGTTTTTGTTATATAATAACTCTTGTCGCTAGAATGATTATTCTTACTACATAGGGAATTTCAAATACCAATATAACAAGTGTTTATTTTTGCATATAGTACGTACCTATGACAGAGAAGTCTTTTAAAATAAAAATATATATATATAAAAATAAAATAAAAAATAAATAAAAAATAAAAATTAACTAAGGGATGGGGTGTCTCAACGATCATAGTGCTAACTTATATACACATCTTTTTAACTGGAGTTTGTAGGTAGCTTCACTAGAAACCTTCACGAGACAAAACTCGTCCACTAGGGATCACCTGAGGGTTTAACGGCATGTTGCATATGCTAAATGCAATCGTGTTATCTACGAAAGTGATTTTATTTTGTTCTGTTGTTATTTATTACTAGGGACTAGTAATTTTTAGGTTAGGGGTGTGATTAACCCTAATTAATGCATAATTTAATTAAGTTAATAGGTCAATTGTGTTAGTAAAACAAAGTTAAACTACTCAAAGTAAGTCAAATTAGGGTTAGTGTGTGAATTATGAATAATGCATTAATTGTTGTTCTTTTCAGGGTTTTGTGCGTCAAAATTACTGGGGAGCCAATTGTGTCAAAGCTACAAATTACTGGGGAGCCAATTATCAAAGCTACAAACTATAGGGTGCCAATTATTAAAGCTCAAAACAAAGGGGGATCAAACCGTAATTCAAGCTCTTCGTGGGGCTTGTAAAGGGCATCTTCTTGGGGCTTATAAAGGGCATATTTTGGTTGCCTATAAATACCACCCCTTGGGGGCTTGTAAAGATCATCTTTTGGTTGTGGAAAACCCTCCAAAAATTAATTGCTTTCTTTTACTTTCATTGTTTGAGCTTCCTTCTTCCCTTAAAGGAGTGAAACTCTTCCACTTTTCTAGAGCTTTACCAAAGCCGTGAAGGGTGGAACGTGATTCACTTATTCTTTGTCAAAGATCGGCTCCTTGTGTAATATGTTTTTACCTTGTAACTCCTTTACTTGGAGGGATGAGCATCACTCACTTTTTAGCAAGAGGTGATGGACATGTATAAATTATCCGGAAGTTATATTGGTGCATTTCGTTTATGCTTAGCTCCAATCTTCATTTCTTCATAATGTCTTCTCATTACATTGTTGTCTTTACCTTAAGCATGAGTAGCTAAGTCTTTAAGTTGGCTAATCCAAGGGAGACCTCCTCTTGGGTATGCCATTTCAACTCATCTTCTTTCCTCCCCTCGGTGTACGATGGTTCGGTTTAACTGAGTTGAGTGAGGACATGGTGTGAGTCTTTGATATCCCATAGACTTGTCACGGGTTATGCTTGGATCCTCACTTCCATCTCGTCCCTCGCTTCCCACGAATCAATCGTTCATCTATGCACCATTGGAGGAAGGGTTCGAGTCGACTTGGCATTCCCATTGGAGTGAACCCTTCGGATTAGCCAACACTTGTTTCCCATTTCAATTTCATCACAACACAAATCACAAACCAACTTCAAACAAAAGATTTTACACTTTTCTTTCACCAAAATTACCTTCTACACGATTCACCTCCTTCCCTGAGGAGACGACCTTGGAATACGGTTCCAAGTAAAACACGACACACAAAAGTCTTCTTGCGCTTGGGAAGCATTTTTGTTCACACACACACACATTTCATTCATTCCACCATTCCGTTGCCCTTTCTTTTGACATCATTCCAAGGGAGAGTGACACTCCCCTCCACACATAGACTATACGCATTGAGGGACGATGTTCAGAGGTTAGGATATACTACAATGGTATCGAGCAAGCACCGCACTCAACCCAGTCAAATCGAACCATCCTACACCGAAGGGAGGAAAGAAGATGAGTTGAAATGGCATACCCAAGAGGAGGTCTTCCTTGGATTAGCCAACTTAAAGACTTAGCTACTCATGCTAAAAGGAAAGACAATAATGTAATGGAAAGACCTTATATAGAAATGAAGATTGTAGCTAAGTTAATGCAAGAAAACATAAGCTAAAAGAGAATGCATTTAATATCCATTTTAAAATTAAGAAAATGAAGAACACGAGTGCATTAATGGTGAAAGCTTGAATGGTAGACTAAACTTGAAAGCAACTTGCAATAAATGACATTAAAGAATTCAAACAAAGCTTAGAAGGTTCTTACTATGGATTACAAGACAACGTAATGAAGAGAATGCAAAAATATTAACTTCTCTCTCTAGCACTATTCATCTTCTTCCTTGGACTCTTTCTCTATATATTACAATGTATATTGCATAATGATGAATAATAATGGAGTCCTCGCCTCCAAAAATGTCCATGGAGTGATGTTATAGCCCTGTGATGTGATCTCCATGCCTAGGGGCTGAAAAGGGATGGGCTGGACAGAGTTGGTGTAGGCCTTGTCTCCACACCCAACACCTTCTCTCTCCTCTTTCCTCATTAATGATCAAGCATCCAAAAGTCCAAGAATAGGTGCAAGAGGGATGTCCATGGTGTTAGGAGTGGCAGGGGCAGGTAGGAGAATGTCTGGTGGGACCCCCAAGATTTCAGAGCTTGAGATTCAGATTCTGGCGCAATTCAGTAAAACCTACCGGTAGGTTTTACTCCAGTAGGCACAATCTACCAGTATTTCTTCGGTAGGTGCAGGATAGTAGCCAAAATCTATCGATATTTCTTCGGTAGGTGCAAGACAGTAGCCAAAACCTACCGGTAGGTTTTTCCTGGTTTTGCTGATTTCTTGGTTCCTCCTCCTCATCTCCATTCATCTTAAGCATCATGAGAGGCTCAATAAGCATCATTTAAGCCTTTTTAACTGTAATCATACCAAAACTTCGTTAATACCTCAAACTGTGCCATTCCATTCATTTTAACTTCAAAAATAAGTGTAAAAAGGGATGTAATGGTGCATAAAATATGCAATGTTTTGTGCTAATCACGCATCTACCTTGAGGAAGACTCCAAGCCGTCCCAACAACCACAAAGAAGGTTGAATCCGATTATGAAGGATGTGGTGAGGGACGAGGCACTCAAACTACTTGATATGGGCATCATCTTCCCGATTGCCGAAAGTAAATGGGTGAGTCCCACTCAAGTAGTGCCAAAGAAATCGGGAGTCATAGTGGTTGCAAATGAAGATAATGAGTTGATTCCGACAAGAGTAGTCACTGGATGGAGAGTGTGTATTGACTATCGGAAGCTCAACTCTTGTACAAGAAAGGATCACTTCCTTTTGTCATTCATTGACCAAGTATTAGAGAGAGTAGTCGGACATTTGTTCTATTGCTTCTTGGATGAATACTCCTGCTACAATCAAATTGAGATCGCATTGGAGGATCAAGAAAAGACCACCTTCACTTGCCCCTACAGTACTTTTGCCTACCGACGCATGCCATTTGGGTTGTGAATGCCCCATGGACTTTTCAAAGATGTGTGATGGGGATTTTCAATGATATGGTGGAGAAGATCATGAAAGTGTTTATGGATGACTTCTCAGTGTTCGAGGATTCATTTGATGGATGTTTGGAGAATTTGGAGAGAGTTCTTGAGATATGAGAGGAGAAGAACTTGGTCTTCAATTGGGAAAAGTGTCACTTTATGGTGACAAAAGGGATAGTTCTCGGGCATATCGTTTCAGCAAAGGGAATCGAAGTTGACAAATCAAAGGTGGATGCAATTTCCAACCTCCCCATGCCAAAGGTCATCAAAGATATCAGGTCGTTTCTTGGACATGCCATCTTTTATCGTCGTTTTATTAAAGACTTTAGTGCATTGGCCTGACCTTTGACCAATTTTTTTTCTAAGGATGTCCCATTCATGTGGTCGGATAATTGTGAGGTATCTTTTAAAAAACTAAAAATCATGCTCACTACACTTCCAAGTATGCGACCACCCAAGTGGGACTCACCATTTGAGCTTATGTACGATGCGAGTGATTACACGGTCGACGTAGTGCTCGGTCAAAGGGAGGATAAGAGACCTTATGTAATATACTATGCTAGCAAAACTCTTAATGAAGCACAAATGAACTACACTACCACTGAAAAAGAGTTGCTAGCTGTAGTATTTGCATTGGATAAATTTCGGTCATACATCATCGGTTCACCTATAGTAGTCTATACCGATCACTCTACTTTGAAGTATCTGTTGTCTAAGCAGGATGCAAAACTGAGACTCACTAGGTGGATACTCATCCTTCAAGAATTTGACTTGACGATCAAAGACAAAAAGGGAGTTGTGAACGTGGTGGCGGACCATTTATCCCGACTTGTGGTGCAAGAGGCCGATGAGCACATTCCTATCCTTGACTCTTTTCGTGACGAGCATTTACTTTCTATTTATTCTGTTTGTCCTTGGCATGTTGACATATGCAATTATCTTGCTACATGACAAATACCACTGCATTGGAGCCCGGAGGATAGAAGGAGGTTTATGGCAGATGTGAAGTACTTTTACTTCGACAACCCGTACCTTTTCAAGTACTGTCCTGACCAAGTCATGAGGAGATGCGTCCCAGAAAATGAACAACGGGATGTCCTTGCATTTTGTCACTCAGAAGCGTGAGGTGGCCATTTCCCTTCAAAGAAGACCTCGACAAAGATCTTACAATCAGGTTTTTATTGGACCTCATTAAACAAAGAATGTTTCATTTTGGAAGGAATGCAATAGGTGCCAAAGATTGTGTAGTGTGACCCGAAGGAACATGATGTCCTTCTCCCTTGTACTTGTTATTGAGATATTTGATTGTTGGGGCATCGACTTTATGGGTCCCTTCCCTATGTCATTTGGCTACCTATACATTCTGCTGGCAGTGGACTACGTGTCCAAATGGGGTGGAGACTATCCCAACCAAGAAAAATGACCCCCAGGTCGTGGTCAAGTTTCTCAATGAGAATTTTTTTTTGAGGTTTGGGATACCTCGTGCAATGATAAGCGATGATGGGTTGCATTTCTGTAATAGACCATTTGCATCTTTGATGCATAAATATAGTGTCAAACACAAGGTGTCCACCGCGTACCACCCACAAACCAATGGCCAAGCCAAGTTGTCCAATAGGGAAATCTAGAACATCATAGAGAAAACGGTGAGTCCCAATAGGAAAGATTGGTCATTTAGGTTGATCGATGCCCTTTGGGCTTACCACACTGCTTATAAGACAATTCTAGACATGTCACCCTGCAGGCTAGTCTATGGCAAGGCTTGCCATTTTCCAGTTGAGATGGAGTACAAAGCCTATTGGATCATCAAGACCTTGAACTTCAACATGAGAATGGCCGGAGAGAATAGGAAGCTTGAAATGAATGAATTGGAAGAGATTTGAAGAGATGCGTATGAGAGCTCTAAAATTTCAAAAGAAAGGGCTAAGATCTTTCATGAGAAATCCATTATAAGGAAATTATTTGAGCCCGGCCACAAAGTGCTCTTATACAATTCTCGTCTTTCAATCTTTCAAGAAAAACTCTGATCCCGTTGGGATGGCCCCCTATCTTGTCAAGGTGGCCTACCTCAATGGAGCTATGGAAGTCACAAACCTCGAAGATGGCAAGACATTCAAGGTAAATGGCCAAAGAATTAAGCCATTCTTTGAGAGGTTTAAAGGTCAAGGGGGGGAGGAAGAATTAGTGGATCCGGTTTACCCGGACTTGTTGGAGGATTAACTATTCTTATGATTTTTAGTGTACAGTTGTTTTTATTTACTTTAACTGTTTATGCTTACTTAATTTATCTTTGCGTATAGTGTTGTTTTTCTTAGTTGCAGATGTTGATGTTTTTGTCAAAGCTGAAGTGCAAGGTGTTTTCTAACCCTACTCACCTTTTTACAGTCCTTCATTGCATATCATATTTTTTTTGTTACATTGAGGACAATGCATGAATCAAATTGGGGGGTGAGGTGCACTATTTGTATGATACACCAATGTTTGTGGAAATTTTTGTTGATAATACCAATTTTTTTGGTGAAAATTCACCTTTCACAGATCACACAAATTTTTGTTTACAATAGTTGCAAATTATGTGAAAAATTTAAAAATTTTTGTGAAAAATATCTGAATGTTGATCTGTATTCCCCTATTTAGAGTGTTATGGGTTGGTTGATGTGTTGATCTCTGCGTTGAACCTTGAATACATGAGCACATTATAGAAGTTCATCATATGCTTGAGTAGCACATATGTGTTTGCTTTTGAACTCAACCTTAATTGCACCTTGAATGTGTAATTTTGACAATTTACAGGTTGAGTTCACATTTTAGCGCTTGACATGAATAGTGTAAAACCCGGGTAAATTTGAACTTTTGAAAAAAAGGGCAAAACGGTAATTTGCCACTACAGTACAGGTTGCAAACTTGAATTTTTCTAGATCTCGGATGACAAAACGGACCTCACCGTTGGATTCGTCTCGCAAAATCTAGTTACCCTGTCAAATTTCGTTGAATTCCGAGACAGTCGGATTTTTTACGTTTTACGAGGCAGTCAGGCCTCGGGAGACTCAAAAACGAACTTTTTAATAAAATTTTAAAGTTTGGAAATAAATGATTGCAAGTTAAAATAAAAATATTTTGAACTTGAATCAGAGCGAAATTTAATCGTTTCGGGGCTAAAACGAATCCGGGAAATAAGGGCTGTGTGGCACATTGTGGACCAAGTGTTTAGAAAGTATAAATAGGGGAGAAAATCAGATTTTCTCCCCATTTGCTCAGCCGATTCCAACGAGAGAAACAAGAGAGGGAAAGCTAGGGTTTTCTCCACCTTCTCTCTAAGATATTCGTCTCCACCGAGCTCCAATCCACTCGGGCCAAGAACAAAGATCGTTCTACGCATCGAGGGCTACAAAACCATACCAAGAAAGACGGATTTCACCGAAGTTCCAAAAATGAGCTTGGAGAAATCAAGGGTTTTGGGCAAGATAGAGATTCTTGAAGGTGTCTACCAAGTGGGTTTATGCTTCAAGAGGTAGGGTTCCCTCCTACTAAGGTTTATTCCAAACCTAGAATGTTTTTGTGAAATGGGTAGGATGATAGGTTGTGTATCTCTTGCCTATTGTTGTTAGATTGGGTGAAATGGGTATTGAAATGGGTTAGGATGAATCCTAGCTTGGATTGGTAGTTAGAAATTGCTAAGTGTGATTTCTAGAATTTGACATGTGAAATAGACCCAATGTGATTCTTGTGCTATATGAAATTGTGGGCATGTTATGTGTATGTATATATGCCTTGAGGATTTAAAGTGTTGATAGCATGATTATGTGATGACATGCTTGGAAGTTGTGTTATGGGAATTATATGCTTATGATATAATTTTGCCATGAAATATGTGAAATGTGTTGAGAATGTTCATATGTCACTCATAGCATATTGAACATTGTATTATTGTTGCAATGAGGCATTACATTGTATTGTGCACGGGAACATCGCATATGTGGGTGAGGGTGCATGGTTGTTGTTGTCAACACCACATTTGGTGGATGACGGGTGGGCTCGAGTAAGCTTGGTCGATGACTTAGCCGAGTCTCACGATTTGCATGGTTGGTAGGGTTGGGTTAGCAAGAAGGGCAAGAATATCCCTCGGGTGCAAGGCCCGGTGATTAGGATACGCACTCCTTTGGCTCGGCCCATGAAGTGTGTAGGTGTACGCGAAACCTTCGGTGGAAGTCCGTAAATTTCGTGTAGGTTGGGTGACCTTTGGTGTGAGTCCATGAACATCCACCCCTATAAAGACCCTAGATCGAAGAATGTCATTTGATGTGCAACATAAATGACGGATTCGTACGCATTGGCACTTGCATGTGTGGAGGAGTCAGGAAGGGCTCGGTTGAGATGCATGAGTAAGTCTCACCTCATTACATAGCATGTCATTGCAAATTCCAACATTGAATGTACTTTCTTGCTTGGAATGTTATGAATTGTTGATTTGTGGCATGTGAACATTTCGTATGCATTTAGGTTGGGGAGTAGCCTCATTAGGAGATACCTTATTGAGCGTGGCTCACCCTTCGTGGGAAAAACATTTCAGGTGCGGGGTTCACACCGGCGGATGACTCCCATTTCGAGCCCCAAGGATGAAGAAGGCCGAAATGTGGCTTTGTTTGAGTTTTTGTAAAACATTATGAAAACTTAGTTTTTGGTATGTAAATTTTTGGAATTAAATGTAATAGAGTTGCTTTTAACCTTGTATAGTATGAAAACTTTCATTATGCATGTGTTGGATGAGTTTGGAATGGATGGAAAATGAAAAACAGTTGAAAAAGGCAAAACTGGGCAAACCGTACCGATACGCAGTACCGGTACTGTCCCCAAAACTTTGAAAATTTTGAATTGTTTCCCATGCTATTGGACTTTGGTTTATTGGGTTCCAACAATACAAATGGACCTTAAATGAGATATATTGGGGTATACTGAACCTCGATCGGATTAAATGATTAAAGGAACACGGGTTATACGTGTGAGTGATAATCCCGGGTAAAGGGATACTATTAGCGTGATGTCGGATTGTGCGGCACTCACAGGTATTTCCGCGGGTTGATGGGTTTATCAACGATGAATAAAGGACCCCCGGAAATTAGGGCGTCACAAATAGTGGAGATGAGTAAGAACCCATGTGAGCTTTAATGTCAATCCTTGTTGGAGGGAACTTACATTTACTCAAGGAACAATTTTTCAATTTCTAAATTTGTTCAATAATCTCACTATGCTTGTTTTGGTTAGGTGCATTTGGGTATTTGATTTACTTTGTCTTGATATGTACAATGTTCTCCCATTCCTATCTAGAAATGATCTTAGGCCATCCTTGATTTACTTTGAGCCTTAGCCTTTTTCTTGGGAAAATTTTATCCCTAGTGTCGTGATTGAGTCTTAATTGTATATTCGCTTCCATGCCACACATTTGACCAAGTCAGTGGAAAATGATAAAATATACCCCACCTTGGTTGTTCCTAGAGCTGAGTATGAGTGATCATAAAAGAGAAGGAAGTATGGCAAAAACTCAACAAAAGGGATGAATGAAGTTGAATTCAAAGAGTTGAATGGAAAAGAATGAAAAAAATCCAAGAAAAGGAGAAAAAGGGGGTGAAGGAAGAAGCAATGATCAAAAAGAAAAGGAAAATGTTAAGGAAAAGAAAGAAAAGAAAAAAAGAGTGCGGTGATGGTGTTAGACTGAAAATCCCATGAAAATGGAGATGTTTTTGAAATAAAAGTCATTCACTCGGAACAACCCTCTTTGTTATCCTATATCCTTCATTTCAATTGCCTCAATATCACCCCAATGCCTCATTACAACCCTTGAAAGTCCTAAATGATCTAGAGAAGCATGGGGAATGCATACTTTTAAAGAAAAAGAGAAGTTATTTTTGCTATCTAATGCCCTAGCATTCTTTTCATGAGATTTTGCCAATGTTGTTTCATTTTCATGCATGTCCTTCAATTTTGGATTATATGTGAGCATACTTCGGTTTGTGCACAAGATTCTATCTTACATATACACATGGAGAGCATGTCAGGATAACCGTAGTGTGATTCATTGTTGAGAGACACCCTTGGTGAGTTTTGCATCGAAGCTTAATTTGGATAGCCAAAGTTAATGTGAATGCCGTTGTGTAAATGCTGAAATTACATGTCCATTGCAAACACACATGAGTTGGAAAATGAATGTGTAGGTGCATACTTTAGACTAGCATTTGAAGCCATGATGATGCTCATGTGTGCTTGGTTCGGGTATTTGAACGATGTGTTTGGTAGCCCTATGCTTGCGGGATAGGGGAATATTACTCAACTTTCGATATTTGGTAGGAATTAGGAGCGCCCTTGTCGTTTGAATATGTGTTTTACATTTTGGGTGTTCATGTTGGTAGTTGTTGTCCAAATTTGGTATTGACAATTTACGTGCAAGTATACACGATCAACAAGTAATAAAGTGATAAGTAGAGTATCGTTCCCACGGAGAATTATTGGTAATAACTTTCAAGTACTAACTTTATATCAATTCAATTTTATTTAAACTATTGAAATTGAACTGTGGAATTACTAATTTAAAACTAAATCTAAACTTAATAATCAAGGGTTGAATTTACCGGACAAAAGAAGTTAAGATTACAACTTCCCCTAATGCTTTGTATAAATCTTTCCACTATCTTTCCAGTTAATTGATCAAATTAAGTTATTAATTGAGACTTCAAAATTATTTATCAAACCTCTTCCGATAGTAAGATAAACATATCTCTCCCAATTAAATTGCTATATTCCTATGCAAAATAAGTTGAAAAAGATTCATTAAGTTCAAACTCTCATACAAGTTACACACGACATATAGGTATATTCATATCCTATACACAAACCCAACTATTCAATCCGAAGAAGAATCAACTAGACGCATGTCATCATATTCAGATCTAAACCTAGAATTCATCTCCCAATTTCATCTAGGTTATCAAATTAATTGTTGGCCACACAATTATATATTAAGCACAAAATATGACAAACAACTCATATATGATCAATAAAACTAGAATCGAGAGTAGATCAATTTAACTAGACATTAGGTTCTGTTGCAATCTTAATAACAATTTAGTTCATAATGTAATTGAAAAACATCCTTCTCAAATTAAACAACATCTCAGAAAATCAAGAAGTAAAAGTAAGAGAAAAGAATGAAAACTTAGTTGCAATCTTCAACTCCTCTCTAGCCTTCAAGTCCGATTTTCTTCGCGTCGGTTCCTTCGATTCTTGCCTTCAATTTTCTATCAATCCTTGGTCTTCTCTTATGTTTTCCAGCCCCCAAAATCAGTCTATATATATCCCCCTCAAACCCTAGCATATATGAGGCATTAGAGTCCAATTTCGGGTCAAAACAAGTCATAATTCGCGTCCAACTTCCAACACAAACACAGCTACGCTGGAAAGGCACTGGGACAGCGCTGAATGGGCAGTAAGTGGGCGCCCCTGCGCTGAAAAGGCGTTGGAACAACGCTGGTCTCTTTTAAGCCTTCAGCTCCCTTAGTGTTTTGTCTTCAAAAACCCAACATTTAGGCTCCAATTTGACCTTGTTTCCTTCCAAATGATCTTGTTTGTTTTCAAATGATGATTCCTATCAAATAACATCAAAACACACAGAATGAATAAAAAAGAACATAAAATAATTAAAAACTTGCAGATTCCTCAAGCTGAAAGTACTCAATTCGCAGGTATAAAACCCACTCATCAGTAGTTAAATGTAGAAATCCATACCTTGTGTTTTGAAAACATCGGAATTTTAAATCAAAATGCAATTTCGGTGATGACTTGGGGCATGATAGTTCAAATTGTGGTTCACAAGTGTAGCACATGTTTTTGGTGGAGTAGAGGTCATAAATAAGGTGTTAGAATGTGTAGGAGTTGAAATGAAGTGGAGAGGAAAGGAATTGGATAGCACATGTTTTTGGCAAATAAGTGAAAACCTACCAGTAGGTTTGTGCATAAAACTACCAGTAGGTTTTGCACACTGGACCTGAACCTACCGCAAAACTACCGGTAGGTTTTGCCCAGAATACCAAAAATAGGGGTTTTAATCAGATTTTTCGGGAGACTGTTCATTGTTTTCCCAACCTACGAACTCTCAGGCATTTCTCTCTCCCTCCAAACATTTCTAAACTTCAAAACCTCTCACCCATCACCTTAATCTCTCATTTCTCACTACTAGGGTTGTTGATTGAGTGGATTTTATTGAAGATTTGTGGATTTCATCACTTAAACCCTAGTTTTTCCGATTTTCCCCCAAGCCCTAATCTCCTTAAATATTTTCAAAAGCTCCAAAATCCTTGCTATGGCTCGCACTGGGAAGATCATCTTTGATGTTGTGGACCCGATTGAGGGGTTTTTGATGGCTTTCTTTTCTTTCATGGTGTTTGGGGCACTGTTGCTTTGCATGGCCCGCACCAAGCGCACTAGGCCGGGTTCTCCACCACCCGCGGGTGCTAGTGCCCGCAAAAGGAGTAGGGAGGGGTCGAGTGGAGACCGGAGGGAGCAAAGAAAGAAGGCTCGCAACGATGCTCGCTCCCAAAGCATCGAAGAGAAAAATGTTACTTGCGAGAGGTTCGTGGATCGGATATCCCTTGGCCCAAACAATGAGTTTGTGAGGATTATTGAGGCCCATGTGATAGGGATTTGGTTTGAGCCCATCAGTGGGTTCAACTTGGCTCTGTGTCGAGATTTTTACCAAAAATTGAAAGTAGTGGATGAGGATGCGTGTGTTTTGAGAACTAATATGGGGGGGAAAACTTTCGATGTGACCCTAGCTGTGATTGCTATGCTGATGAAGTACGAGAGGCCACCTCCCAGTGTCCCGATCTATCCCCACAATATCCCTGGGGTCATGACCATATCGGAGTATGCAGAGTTGATGTACGAGGACCCGAACCAATTTAGGGGAACGATCCAAGTCAGGGGCCTCAAGCATGCTTATGGGATGATGAATAAGGTGCTACATTATAACTTGCTACCCCGGGGAGCTGAGAAGAACCCAAATGTTGAAAAGCTAGCTCTTCTGCATGATGTGATGACGGGAAAGGCCTTGGACATAGTCCTCTTGATATGGTAGTTCATGAAGGAATTCGCCCATGCTAGAAAGCCGAAGGTGAACCTTCTATTTGGCAACCTCGTCACCCGTTTGTGCGAACACGCCAAGGTGAAGGGTTATGTCTCTGACGTGCTGACTCCTCCCGAGATCGGAGCCATCGGGAAGGCAAGCAGTAGTAAGAGGTCAGCCATGAGTCTGGATGAGCGAGCTAGGGTTTCGAGACCGGAGTCATCAGCTACAGGACCATCCTCTGCGGGGTCGTCTGCTGCTAGTCCTTCTTCTTCTGTCCCGGTGCGCACAGTGGCACAGCGCCTGGACGTTCTGGAGGAGACGGTGCACGGGATTTCGACGATGATGACTAGGATTTTTCAGCATACATTCCCAGGAGAGCCCATTCCCGGTGGACGTCCATCTCCTACCTCTGCCCCCTCAGCCTCCACTGTTATTGAGGTGGGAGATTCAGACGATGACGAGGAGGAGGATGTGAGTGATGATGAGGGTGGAGAGGATGATGCCAGAGATGATGATGACGATAATGGAGATGAGGGGGATGGAGATGATGAGTAGGATGCTCTTGTTTTTTTGTCCTTTTTGATTTTGGGTTGTACACAGCTAGGAGTAGAATTATCGGCCTAGTAGAAGAATCTCTAGGAGTTTTGGGCCGCTTTGTTTCCTTTTGAAATCTAACTCCGTGTACTCAACTTTTGAAAGTAATTAATGAAAAATTCCACAGTTGTTTGTTCCATCTTGCCCAAGTTCATTTCGTTAATTGCATTTTGATTTTTGTATTTTGGATGTTTGGTGATATACTTATTTAAATGGATTGTTGTAGTTTATACTTTGTGTTTGAAAATAAAGTTTGCTAGGGACTAGCAAAACTCAAGTTGGGGGGTGTGATTAGCACAAAATATTGCACATCATTTGCACATTTGCACCCTTTTTATACTTGTTTTTGTGGTGAAAAATGAGAGGAATTGCAATGTTTCGATCTATTAATGGAGTTTCGGTGTGTTTGCAGGTAAAAGAGCTTAAATGGTGTATGTTAAGCCCCTATCATAGTGCTTGAATTCGATGGAGATGAAGGGGAGGCTTGATGATGGCATAGAAGGTGAAAAGACCAAGATTTGAGCAAAACAAGTAAAAACCTACCAGTAGGTTTGTCATAAAACTACCGGTAGGTTTTGGCTACTGGAGTTGGTTCTACCGGAAAACTACCGGAAGGTTTTGGCTACTAGAGTTGTCATAAAACTACCGGTAGGTTTTGCCATCGACCTATCGGTAGGTTTTACTGAAAAACGCCAAATTCTGTAACTCAAGCTCTGTAACTTTGGGGGTCCCACGATTGATTCTCCCACATGTCCGTGACATCCCTTACACACAGACATGCCTCCCCAACCCTAGGCTTGGACTTTGAAGGCTTATGCATTAATGAGGAGGAGAGAGAATTTGGAAGCCTAGGAGTTGCTGGGTAGGCTGTCCTAGCCTGCCCAAAGCCATCACTTTAGCCTCCTATGGATGGGAGGTCTATCACACACTTAGGGGGACCTCCATGGATGAAAGGGAGGCATTCATTCAGCATTGTAGAGATATAGAGAGAGAGAGAGAGAAGCTCTAGGAGGAAGACATAGTTTTAGAGAGAGAAAGCTTAGATTTTTACATTTTTTCCATCCATTTCACTTGTAATCTTCTTGAATACTCTTGTAAGCTTCATTTATTGTCTTTAATGTCATTTATTTCAAGTATATTGCAAGTTTAGATACACATTTTTGATTCTACCATTGTTGTTTGGATTTTCCTTCATTTCAAGTTTTTGAAATGGGTATTAAATGCACTTTTTTGTAGTTTATGTTTTCTTGCATTAATTTAAGTTCCAATCTTCATTTCTTCACAATGTCTCTTTACTTCATTAATGTTCTTGCATTAAATATGAGTAGCTAAGCTTCAAGTTGGCTAATCCAAGGGAGAATTCTTCTTGGGTATGCTAAATCAACTCTTTTTCATTCCTCCTCGTAGTGTACGATGATTTGGTTTGACTAGGTTGAGTGTGGACGTGGTTGTGAGTTCTTGATACACTGTATACTTGTCACGAGGTAGGATTGAATCCTCACCTCCATTTTAGTCCCTCGCTTCCTACGAATCAAGCAAACATATAGGTGCCATTGGAGGAAGGTCTTGAGTTGATTTGGCATTCCCATTGGAGTGATCTCTTCGAATTAGCCAACACTTGTTTCCATTTCATTTTCATCGAGAACACAATTCACCAAAACTAAAATATCAAAGATTTTTACACTTTTCCTTTTTCACCAAAATCACCTTCAACATAATTCACCTTCCTTCCCTGAGGAGACGACCTTGGAATACCAATTCCAAGTAAAACACGACACTCGAAAGTCTCTCTGCGCTTGGGGAGCACTTTTGTTCACACACACACACACACACACATTTCAGTCACACACCCGTTTACCCCATTTCTTGCATCATTCCGAGGGAGAGTGACACTCACCTATCCGTATAAGCCACACACATATTACGAGATGATGTTCGAAGATTAGGGTCGACGGAATAAGTTAAGCACCGAACCGATGCCCTAGCCAAACTAGCCACCACTCCGCAAGAAAGCCTAGACAGGCTCATTCCAGTCGAACACCTAGCCAAGCCATCCGTGAGCTCTGAGGTCAAAGAAGTGTCCCCTGTTTAAACACTTCTGACCTGGATGGATCCAATTAAGGAATACCTACAGAATGGAACCATTCCAGTAAACTCCAAAGAAGCAACAAAGTTAAGAGCTAGGTCATCCAAATTCACTTTCCTCCAGGGTAACTTGTACAAAAGAGACTTCTCATCACTACTCCTTAGATGTGTTGGGGATGAGGA
This sequence comes from Ilex aquifolium, assembly GCA_951799425.1. Classification (NCBI taxonomy): domain Eukaryota; kingdom Viridiplantae; phylum Streptophyta; class Magnoliopsida; order Aquifoliales; family Aquifoliaceae; genus Ilex; species Ilex aquifolium. Next base: position 24,303,207 of record OX637391.1, on the reverse strand, counting down.
GGCAAACTACATTCTAAGAGAAATCTATTAAAGCATTTGCGAAAATCACATCAGAACTCAGACTCTGGCTGACAAAGCTCTAAGATAAGGATACTTTTGGCCCACGATGCTCAGGGATATAGTAGAGATGGTCAAGAAGTGAACCTGCCAGCTGCATGCCAGTATTCCGCACTACCCTCCAGAGCTCCTTACTGAGGTGGTTAGCCCATGGCCATTTCAGCAGTGGGGATTGGACATACTCGGATCTCTCTCTATAAACACTGGGCAATGTAAATTTGTGATAATTAGGGTAAACTACTTCACTAAATGGGCTGAGATAGAACCTCTTGCAAAGATCACAGCGTGGAAGATCTAGAACTTCACTTGGAAGTCCATAATCTACAAATTTGGGATCCCAATGGCACTCATCTTAGATAATGGGAAACAGTTTGATAATTTCAGGTTCAAGGGATTTTGGGTTAAGCTGGGCATAAAGAATTACTTCTCGACACCAGTTCACTTTCAGTCAAATGAGCAAGCAAAAGTGACCATTCGAATAAATAGCTATGAAAAAAAAAACTTAAAACCTTAAAAGGCCGATGGGAGGAACATATGCCAGAAGTATTATGGGCCTGTAGAACCATCGCCAGAACAACCACGCATGAAACACCTTTTGCCTTAGCTTATAACACTGAGGCGATGGCCCCTGTTGAAATAAGTATTCCATCCCCAAGAACAGATCTCACCAACCCCAAGCAAAACGATGAATCACTTCTAATCAATCTTGACCTCTTAGACGAGAAGAGGGACAGAGCCTTGCAATGCATCCTTGACTATCAGAAAAGAACAGTGCGACACTACAACAACAAGGTCAGGCATAGGAGTTTCAAAGTAGGAGACCTAGTCCTCAAGAAGCTCCTCCCAGTCAGGAAAGACCCCACTCATGGAAAGTTAGGGCCCAACTGGGAAGGTCCATACATCGTGTCCAAAATAGTCAGACCAGGGTGACTTGATCCGAAATGTGTACACCCAAGTGCAGGCGGTCAAGTTGTAGTAATAATCCGGTTAAGTTCGGAGTCGAATCCACAGGGAACTAATGTTGGTGTTTAGAAGTAAGCAGTGATAGAGACCACCCTGACTAGAATCCTTGAGATTTAAAGTTGTGATGTTCAAGGATTTTTTTCTGGACAAAATATAATATTCTTTCCAAGGGGATTTTTTAGACAAAATATACTAAGTCCTCAAATGTAACAGTCATCATTTAGCTCGAGGATCTGGACATGTAGTTAACCATCTGGTTTATTATACTTGTGCTTGGGAACTCAATTAACACCGTGTCAACATGAAGTTAATCGGAAGATAAAGATGGATTGTGAGAATTAATAGCATGGTTCCGATGCCTTTGTAGAAGTTTACAAGAATTGTCTGTGCCGAGACTCAACCCGTCTACAAACAATCAAGTGCTTCTACAAGGCATCCAGTCATGGCATTAGTAGTCCATTCTTTTAAATGAAGCACAATAATGGTGAAGATTGTAATGTATTCATGAAGATCTAGCTGGGGTACTTGCCTTGAACCAATGAGTCTTTCTATATCAAGAGTCATCTATGTCATAGAAAGTACTCATGGTCATACAAAGGACCTTTACTTTACTAGATGCATTCAATCATTCAATAAACAAGTGAATAATAAAGCATTTAAGCATAAACGAAATGCACAAATATAACTTCCGAATGATTTATACATGGTCATCACCTCTCACTAAAGAGTGAATGAAAAACTACTTACTATTCATGGCTTTGGTAAAGCTAGAAAAATGAGTGATGCTCATCCCTCTAAGTAGAGGAGTTACAAGATAAAACACACTACACAAGGAGTCAATCTTCAATGAAGAATGAGTGAATCACGTTCCACCCTTCACGACTTTGGTAAAGCTCTAAAAAAGTGGAAGAGTTTCACTCCTCTAAGGGAAGAAGGAAGCTCAAGGAATGGAAGCAAATGAAACTAATAATGAAAGTAGAAGAAAGTTAGTCACTTTTGGAGGGTTTCCACCGAAACCAAAATATGATATATCTTCCTCTATACAAGTAAATGTAAATCTAGTCTAAGTCTAATTCTACAACTAGCTAGGAAATATTGGTCTAGTGTAAGTCTCCATGAAGCTCCCACAATGGGAGTATTTATAGGCAAGGAGGAGGGGACAAGGGATTGTGAAAGAATAGTGTTAAGCCTTCAAAGTCCTCTGAAAGTCATCCACTCTGCAGCCTGTCTGGGGACAATGCTCGAATGTTGTCTGGCGTTCGAACGTTGTCTCCTATCTTTGCTTGATGGGCGTTTGAACGCCAGATGGGGTCTGAACTTCCCACTTAAGTAGCCTATGTTCTTCTGTGAGAGCAATTTCCACACTCCATGTACAACTTGACTTTGCACTCAGCAATCTGGTCTTCAATAATTCAGGAGAACGTTCGAACGTGAATTGGCGTTCGAACGTGGTACTCAAGTACCTCAGTGTTTTCCTTCATAGTTGCAACACGACATGTCTCAGTATTTCAGCAATCTGGTCTTTACTAATTCAAGGGAACGTTCGAACGTGAATTGGCGTTCGAACGTTATTGCTTTGTTCCAAGCTTCTCAAATTTTGTTCTAGGGCATGTTGGTGTTACATGAAAGTTTGATATCCATTGCCTTTGGACCTTTGTACAATTTATATCCTGAAATGTCATCATTTAAACTCCATCAAAGTATAATTAGTCTTAAAAAGGCATATTACGATGCTACTTTTAACTACTAATCACACCCCCCCCCCCCAAAAAAAATTTAAATATTGCTAGTCTCTAGTAATACTACAACAATTAAATGAGAAATTATTTACAATGCCTTTTTCATAGGTCATCCGGTTGCATTTAGCGTATGCAACAAGCCGTTAAACAACTAGGTTTACCCTAGCGGATGAGTGTTGTCTCGTGAGGGTTTTCAGTGAAGCTACCCACAAACTTCAGTCGAACAGATAAGTATATGTGAGATTGCTTGTCAGAGTGAGCTAGTACCATGGTCGTTGGGGCAAACAACCCTCAATTTCGAATTATCTCCCGCACATTTCTTTTCCAAGGCATTTATTCTATACAACAATTAGCATTTGTTATATTGGTATTTGGAATTCCCTGTGTAGTAGGAATGATCATTCTAGCAACAAGAATTGTTATATAACAAACATTCCACTTTACCACCTTCCATGGATGGCTTTGATTTCACAAATCTCTCTTAGAATGCTCTCAACAAAAATTCTCTCCGATTATAGTGACTTGTCTCTCATAGGGCATGTGATCAGAAGAGGGCCAATCAAAAAATCACATGCACAATTAGAATGGGAGTGAATTTTTAAGAAAACAGACTAATCATGTTTGGCATAATCTCATGGAAGAATATTGATGCAATTAAAGAAATACTATTTAACATACCCCAACTTTTGGTTGACGACCTACACATGCATCAGACTTGAGATCAATTAGGGCTCATTATAGGTTATAATGTGGCCAGAGGCAAGTGGCTAACGAAACGACGTCAATGGTATTCAAAAGCTATCATTTCATTATGTAGTGTAGCACACCTCTTTCTAGCTTTTCAAAATTTCGCCTAGATATGGTATTTCTTTCTTTCATTTTTCTCATTTTTCACTTTCTTGGTCATTTTCTGTTTTTCTGTCTCTTTTCCACTTTCGATTGTTTTCCCTGACTTTTCTTTCATTCAACAGTAGCCACCATCGTCTTTTTCCTTTTCTCTTGCATTTTTGTATCATACTGATTTATAAGAGGGTGCAAAAAAATTAGATAGCGAAGGTATGTCAAGTATATTTTCTTGTGGCTCGGTTATCTTATAGGTTAGTTGAAAAAGAGATTATACATTAAAGGCTCAATCTTGGTTAAATAGGGATATAATTTTGTAAAAGAAATGTCTCAGGCTCAAAATTAAGTCAAAGATGGCCTAAGATCCTTTCTTAAGTATGTGCATATGTATGTGTCGTATGAACAGATTCCTGGTGGGATATGTCAATAGATTGCTTTAGTTGTGTTAATCAAAGCAAGTTTAATGAGATTATTCAAGGATAGAAAGTGAAAAAAAAAAACCTTACTTGAGTAAATGTTGATATCCTCTCAAAAGCATCGCAAGGCTCGAAACTTACCATGGTATTCTTCGTTATCTCCACTGGTTATGTCAGGTTTTTCATGGAATGTTGATTATATATCGATTCCATTTTCGAGTCTGGTCATTTTGTACCTTAAGAATAACAAATACCAATGTACATTTGACAATTGAGTATAGAGAAAATACCATTTTTCCAAGATGCGTGGTTTTAAGTCTAGGTTGCTAAGTGAGGTGTCAAATCGATCATGTGTTTTAGTCACTTTAAGCAATCAATCTCAAAATTAACATATGTTCTTAACAATTTAATAAACAACAATGTAATGCTAAGTATACACATTCATCTAAAAAGATAAAAGTGATAAAACTGAATCGTTCATTTCATACAATATCATCGTTTTAACACAAAAGAAAATGATTCAAATCATCCACCAAACACATTCACAAAAACCATCAAGTACAGAAATCCCCCTATCACTCTGTCGTTCCACCAGCTTCCTCGGGGGGTAGGTTGGCCTTGGTACCCGAGGTACCTCCTGCCTAATCTCTCGGATGTAATCCTCATCCACCTCAATATGGGTCCCCCTCACATAGCTCTTTATCGTCCCATTGACTATTTCGGCGTTGGAGTAAAACTCCCGCACCAAGTCAATCACGGCAACTCCGCCGTTCCTCAAATACAACATCCATCCCCTCACCTTCGTGTTCTCAAAGATCCCCAACTCGTCAAAATCAGTCAATATCACAGTCCGTTCACAAACTACGGCTTGATTTCGATAAAAGTTTTCATACCTGTTCGCTTTGAGGGCGTTGGGGAAGCGGGTTCGATCATACGTTCGGACTATGGGCCTCCCCTCTCTCTCCTCAATGACCTCCTCTACCATGTTGGGCTCTTGAGTTGGTGTGTTGCGCCTAGCGGCAAACTTTACTCTTGGAGGCATGGTTTTCATGTTTGGGGGTGTTAGGGCTTGAAAAACTTGATTTTCTTGTGAGAATGATGATAAATGAGGTGGGAATGATTTTGGGATGTTGATTTTGGGTAGAAATTGAGAATGCAATTGAGGGTTGGGTAGTGAACAGTAGCCCCTAGGGTTTGAGGATTTTCAGAGATTTTGGGTGTTTTTGAAATGAAGAAGACGAACCAGGCTTTTATAGACTGGGTGCCAACGTTCGAACGTCACTAACATTCCAATGTGGGTAGAAGGATTTTAAACTGATGGTTCGAACGTGAACCTAGCGTTCGAATGTTATGAGCTCTCAGTACTTTTGGGTTCTGTCAGAGGCCAAAGTACTGTGAGCAACTGTCATTCGAACATGGATTTGACGTTCGAACGTGGAGAGCTCCCAGTACTTTTGAGTTTTCTTCAGAGGCTCATCAGATGCTTAAGTACTGCAAGCAGGTGACGTTCGAACGCCAAATCAAAAATCAAATTTTTTTTATGCAAATTCATGTACATAATAAAGGAAGGGTATACACACAAATTTGATCTAAAAATTCATAGCGTCTCAGGCTAAGTCCCTACCCACGCTTAAGGTTGGTATTTCAGGACATTCCTTACTTGGCCCGTTTTTTCATTTCAGTCAAAAGAGTTTGTACAAAAACATTTTTACACTTTTTACAAAAATTCAGACCCTTGGCTTTCATCCCCAAAGACATAATTTTCCACAATTTTGTCGAAAAACAGTCTAATTCGAGTCTTCCTTTGTCTTCGTGCCATTTGAACCATAAGTGACTTCTAATTTCCTGTCGCACAAACCGGTTAAGCAAAGTACCGGAATAGCATGGTGTGTCAGGATAATCCTTACTCTGCCCATTCACTATCAGTCTAATCGATCGAGTGCGCGACCGGAAATTGGTTCAGAATACTGATTATATTCTTTCATGTGA